>CM045450.1:14200081-15400081 GCA_024666655.1 Dascyllus trimaculatus
TATGGTTCTCAATCCACTGTTAACTATGAATAATTCTGGTAAAGCTGCTTGTATCGCTCTGTTTACTTCCAGTTGAATTACCTTTTTATTGGCTTGTTAAAGTATTTTTTTTTCTTGTTTAATATTACTTATTTGATGTAGGTCTTTTAAATTACTGCATTGATTATAATAATTTAATTTAATTTTAATTTTGCTTGCTTCATCTAATTTAAAGAGGCTGATATCTGGTAATTCTGATTCACAGAGAGTATGCAATGGAGTATACTATAGCTGAGAGTGAGAATAAACTTTATTTTCATATATATATATATACATAAATATATATATTAACATGACTACATACAACATCAATTGACTTTTCACATTCTTTTATTTACAATACATTTCTTCATCTGTGACTGGTGTTGACATGAAAAACTGTTCCGTAAGTAACCCAGAAACAGTACAGTCCAAACAGGACTGCAGATAATGCCCTTCAACTCTGACACACTAGGGGTGTCTCAGGGACAGCCTGATTACCTGATCCAACACACAAGGACTTAAAACACTACCTGAGGTTAAGATCATTAACAAATTTCTACTTACCTCACCCAACCTGAAATCTAATTTCACTAATATCGGTCTGTTACTGTTTTTAAAATAAGACTCAGTAAGTGACTTAACCTGAAGGTAATTCCTGTGAGATTTCAACAGTGCTGACAAACAGAACTTACATTCTCTAACCTGACTGGGAGTGTGAAGTCTTTTTAAAGAGTCATTGTTTTATTTGGTAGATCTTTGTAGATTTTTACGTGTTCATGCCAATCTGACCTGGAACTTCGCTGTTTCTGCACAAAGAAGCTCCAGCAACCTCACAACTGTATTCTGGTCGACTTGGCTGTGGTTGGACTGATGACGGATTCACCATTGCACCTATTACTACCAACTACCTGCACTGTCCAGGGATTCATGTGCACACTTAGAGGTAAAGTGCAGACAAACAGTTTTTTTTTTCATTTCCTTTAACCTTCCTTACATCATGGCATTATACACTTGACTGAACATGCTGTGGAAAAAGATAAGTACTGTATCTGTTTGGTCAGTTTATAAATTAAGCTCATGAGGCTCGGATTTGAGCTTCAAAGTAAGGAGTGACTGGCAACAGAAATATCTTTGCAATTGTGGCAGACCACATCTTCGGAGCAAAAAATGCAAAGCTGTTACTATGGATATGATACGCTGCTAAAAGCATGCTACTTTGCAGAACTTGTGCATATGATTTTACTTACACTGAAATACTAACTTATATGATGTTTCTTCTGGTGTGACCTAGTAGCTTAGTGGTTAGAGCACTGAGCAATGAGTCAATGGTTTGAATACAGGCTGATCGCAGCATTTGCACATTTCACTCCCCATTCTCTCTTGCCATATAACCTGTCTCTCGCCACTATTCCTATCAATAAAAAGCCAAAATAAAATAAACAGATAAAGGTTTACTTTAACTACTAAAAACTCTAACCTTATTTATATATAATACAGATACAATTACAAAATCAGATAAAAACCAAGTTGTTTAAAACAGTATCAGAGTAACTGTACTAAGTTTTATTTGCAGAACACTTTTCTTAATTCACATCACAAAGTGCTTAACAAACAAATGAAACTGATAAAATGCATAAACAAACATGACATAAAAAAGCAGGCCATTAAAAAAACAGAAATATTAAAAAAAAAAAATAATAAAATCCAGTTGAGCAAATCAAGTAAACTGAGAAAAGGTTCTTTCATTAAAAGAGGTCATTGACTCTGCTGACTTACTCAAGCTCATTCCATCTGTGGAACAGATAAAAGACATCTGCCCAGTTAACTATGAGGTCAGACATAATGCATGGAGAGAAGCTTTGAAGAGCATTAAAATCAGTTCTAAGCCAGTGAAAGGCGGCTAAATCAGGTGTAGTATAGTCACTTTCCTAGATTCATGTGAAAGGCTTAGTTTTGTTTTAAGTATTGTGCTGGAACAGAGAACAAAATTTGATCATCTCTCAAAAGTCATTCCAAACTCTGAGTCACCTTATTGTCTAAATCTAGAATTGAGTGCAATAATGAAATACAGATGCCTCTGTTTTATTAAATTCTGTTGTCTGTGTTTTCAAAACAGATTTCAGACATATAAATGATTTCTCTTCCTGCACTGTCTAGGATGTTAATTGCCATTAGCACTGACCTCTCAGTGACACAGATCCCAGCCGTTTATAGACTCATGAAAAGCTGTAAGTGTGTTGTGCATTATACAGTGGCCAGTGTTGTCTCTACCTGCATTGTGACCAATATTCCTTTTCATTTTTGTCTAGGATCATATATTTATGTACTTATACAGGAAAGGCAAGTTTTCTGAGAATGCAGTGTCTTCTTAGACCAACTTCAATTAATTATAAAGTAAATTCATAAAAACATAAAGCATAAGACAAACATAAGAAAGTGAGAGACTAAAGACTGGTGTAAAGAATTCATCGTCCCTTCTAAACAAAAACACTGCAACCAAAAACGTAACCAAACTTCTCAGATTTTAAAGGTGCTGGAAATAATATAAATGATAATGATAACTTTATTTGTATAGCACCTTTTCAAAGCAAATGTCAAATTCAAATAAACATATAAGACACTAAGTTTGTAATACACCAAGATAAAATTTGCATGACAACAGTGGTTGTGTAAAAGTGACCTCTGGTAAAAAAAAAAAAAAAAAGATTATGATTGGCGTTACGAAAGTAACTCAGTATGTGAAAATATTAGGTTCAAGACCCAAAAGTGTCATTTATTGTGTGTAATGTAATTTACATTTTACATTTACCCTACAAAGGTTACATGAAATACTACTTTACCTGAGACCATACAATGTTACTTAGTATGGAGATAAACCTAACTAATTTAATAATATAGGTAATGTAGAGCTAAGGTTTTGACCCTTCAGAAATATACATAAACACACAACAAATCCAAGCTTCCTGGATCCCCTATAGGAAAGCTTTGGTTTTATTTTTTATTTTTGTTCCTTGTGGATTGTTTTGTGTTTTTTGGCACAAGCACTGATAAAAGGGCAACTTGAGACTCGGCCATGAAGGAACTCCAGCAGTGACTTTTTTTTTTTTTTTTTTAAAGAAAAAAGTAGTACATGTGGTTTTTGCAGTTACCTGGTTTCTGCATTAATTGGTCACAAAATGGGAACCAGTCTCTGCTTAAGTCAGATCTATTGTGTCAGTCTGTTGCGTCCTAATTGATTACACTCATTAAACGGTGCTAAAAGTAATTCAAACCAGTGATTTAATTACTAGTTAAACTCTTTGACACCAATAACCTTAACCAAGCTGTTCCGGTAGCTGCAGGTCAGACAAACATTCAGTAGGAAATCTTTACTATATTTCTTATAAAGCTGCTTTATCACTATTCTTACAATGTTGGGTTTGCCTAAGGTTATTCCACAGCATCTTTGTTGAGTTAAGGTTTGTGCTCTGACTGGATCAGTTTAAAAATATTTAAAGTCACTCTGTAGTAGATCTATCATATTGTAAGAAAAAACAGCAGACAAATTCCAAAGAGATTTCTTTCTTTTACTTGTAACATTATTGTGTCCAAAAGGGAAAGTCAGTGGTTAGGTATTGAAGTTAATGGCTGGTATGTCCAGCTGGCCGCAGCCTTTTCACTGCTGTGAACAGAGGAGAGAGAGAGAACACTTCAGATGTCCAGTGGATCAATCCTCAAAGGAAATGTAGTACAATCAGCACAAAGTGGAACTCAAGTCTTTAGAATTACAAACTAATATTTTAACTCTGAAAATATCAGTGCAATGAAAGTAAACATTGATTAAGGCACATACAGAAAATATGCTGTGCAGAGTAGTACACTATAAATCTCAACTTACTCACTCTTCTAAAAAGCTTAAAAGAAAAGAATAAAATACACTTAACATATTTTTTTAGAATATATGTCTTTGGAAAACCCTGTCATCCATAAGACACATTTTCTCTCTAGAGTTGAAGGTCTGGTAGCGGTGAGAGATACACTGAACAACATTATAACGACTGACAGATGAAGTGAATGTCATTGATTTTTTTGTTATGATGGCACCTGTAAAGGGCTGTGATATACACAGCAAATAAAAAGTCACTTCTTAAAGTTAATGTGTTGGAAGCAAGAAAAATGGCAAAACTAAGGATCTCATGACTTAACAAGTGGGACATTGTGATGGTTATACAACTAGGTCAGAGCATCTCCACAATGGCAGGATGATGGTACTGCTATGTAATGCTTAGTGCCTACCAAAATTGGCCATTGATGTATGTGAAGAGCAAAGCCTGTCTTGTGTGTTACGATTCCACGGAAGAGCTCCTGCTGCCAAAATTGCTGAAAACCTTAATGCTGGTTATGATAGAAAAGGTGTTGAAATATACAACGCATCTAAGCTTGCTGCATATGGAGCTGAGTGTCCATACTGACCCCTGTCAACTGCTGAAAGCACCTACAATGGGCACCAGAGCATCAGACATGGACCATGAAGCAGTGGAAGAAAGAGGCCTGGTCTCACAAATCACATTTTCTTTTACATCATATGTACATGTGGATGCTACTTTGACATGTACCACCTACCTAAACACTGTTGCAAACCACGTACACCCCATCATGACAACAGTACTACCTGATGACAGTGGCCTCTTTCAGCAGGATATAAAGCACCCTGCCACACGGCTAATATTTTTCAGGAACATGACAAAGACTCTAATGTGTTTATTTGGCCTCTAAATCCCCTGATCTGTATCTACTCGAGCATCTGTGGGATGTGCTTGAAAAATCAACCACAGAGGCTCCATCTTGCAACTTACAGAATTTCAAGGATCTCCTGCTAACTTTTTGATGACTGATACCACAGGACGCCTTCAGATGTCTTGTGGAGTAAATGCCTGCGTGGCCCAGAGCTGATTTGGCGTCACAAGGGGGACATATACGATATTTGGCAGGTGCTTTTAATGTTGTGACGTATCAAGTACATTCATGTTTAGTGGGACTCATGTTGCAGCTGGAGTCATTTTTACCTGAATCATGGCCTTCTCGTGCACTGGACCCCAACTTTTTGGCTGGTCCAGGTAGTTCACACTTGTGTCTTTAAATCCACTTCCAGTAAGTATAACTTTAAACCTTTGAAAAAAGGGAACCACTCAAAGAAACCATTCAGCCTCAAGAAATAGAGCGTAAAAGCATAGTCACAACTTTGGTAGACATTGTAGATGCTGAGCTTGTTGTATGGCGCTACTTATTTGAAATATTGGCTGACACAGTGATAATGACAACTGTATTTTGTGGTATTTTATGTCCTTCTCTGTTTTCCTTGCCTCTCTCCCTCACCTGTCTGTCCTCTGGCTGGCTGCCTCATCACTTGAACTGCAGCCAGTAATCAGGCACCTGATCCCAATCCACTAATCACCATCCACAGTACAAAAACACCAGCTCTCCAGTCACTGCCAGATTGTCTGCCAACCACAGTGGAGGACCTCCCCAAAGTGCATTGCTGCTCCTTGTGTCAGTGATTTTTTTTCCCATCCAAAACTGCCTCCCCCTGCTCAAGCCCACATGTCCTCAACCTCACAGATATGACTCACCTTCTCTCTGTCAGCCTGCCGGCAGTCAGCCAGCTCCCTCAGCCATTCCCCCAGTCACCATGTAAACCTCTTAACTTTTACTCTAGTGTCACTGTCTACTTCTGAGTCCAAGTAAATGCAACCGTAACAATTAGCTCTATTTAAACTGGTACGCACTGGTGTGTTGTACTTGTGCAGACCTGATTAATACACTCTGGCTCCAAACTACAACAACATGTCCCTCTTATTTAAGATAATTAGAATGAGTGTTGTGCTGACAGTCAGAGTTCTAAGAGAAATTGAATTCATGAGAGGTTCAAGTCAAAGGTAACCCTCAAATAAATAACTGATTTACAATTAAAAGCTGGAATAAACTGACAGCTGTGAATGCTGATTGTAATTTCTGTCTGTATGTTTTTTTACTGTGACCCTTTAGGCTGGAGCCTACCAACAGGAAACAGAGCACACCCAGAAAGTTGGGAGGGAAGTCGGACGTGTCCGTCTTGGACAATGTGACTCTTTCATCAGTTGTATCTTTCTCAGCACTACTGGCGTGTGTGAGGATGTGACTTCAGTTTCTGCCAGCAAGACATAAGTTCCCTCAGTCTCTTAAAAATACACAGATTTCGATTTTTGGACATTTTCCTTTCTTATTGTCTCTTGGATCTTGAATGATCCTTGATGTGGACTGATTGGAGTTTATGCACATCTAAACTACTCGACCAGTGACAATGAGATGCATGAACAAACTTGTAAACTTTTTTGTCTTCTTTTTTAAGGATGTTGTAAAGCGTATATGATTTTTAAATCAGTGCAAATAATAGTTAGATCTTTGAACGCATGTATGTGGATGCTCACTTTGATTTCCCCTGCTATGCAAGGCACAAATAAACTCACAATATCTGAGCTATTTAGCATCACTGAATCTACAAAAAAATCTCAAATAACATGTGATTTCAAAACACAAAATTCTTTTTTCATACATCAGTAGGATTTTACATTATTTTGTACTGTATGAGCAACTCTATAAGAATGTCATCAACTATTTTTGTAACTTGTGGTTGCCATGAATTCTAAACATTGTATGTATCAGAGATGGCACAGATAAATAAATACATGCATGAAAATGTGTTGTCATAATGAGTGTATTTTAACAACTAGCTGCAAGTACAATATAGTTGTCAGTTCATTTGGAAAACAGGCACATAATTACAGATTTTGAACAACTACCTTTATCAGGAGGAAGGGCAACTTGCCCATGAGCATGTCTCTACATTCTGCCTGTAGAGGGCACCACACCCCACATGAACCATTTTGGGAACGTGCCATTATGGGTACGTGTTCAAGAGAATGGTACCATAAGTGTTAGTTAGATCAAGTTAATGTACTTTACAAAGACAAAAGCAGAGTTAACACCAAAAGTGAAGAAGTTTTCCCTTTTTGTTGTTTTTCAGCATTGCATCATGGCTTTTTGATAAGACTCTTTAATGTGAAGTTGAAAACTGATTTCTACAAAGTAATAGAATAGAATAAAATAGAAATACTTTTTTAATCCCCCGGGGGATTATTATCTACAGCAGAAAGAGTAAAGTGACTACCACTGTACATAAATATAAATAAACAAAAATATGTAAGTAAAAACAAACTATAAGAACAAATATAAAATTTACAATAAGTGTAATATGCACTCCAAGTAAAAAATATACACTCTAAGCAGAAAAAGTGCAGTAATGTGCAAGAGAGAGTATTGCTACAAGGCAGAGAGGGCAGAGAGCTCTTTGCCATCCAGGGGTGATGTGTTGAACAGAGTTATTGATTGGAAAGATGTCCTGTATCTGTCCTTGTGACAGCAGAGCTGGACCAGCCTGTTGGAAAAGCTGCTCCGCTGCCTGTCCAGCAGGGGGTGAAGCGGGTGGTCAGGGTTATCCAGGATAGATAACAGTTTATTCAAAGTCCTCCTTTCAAACCACAGCTTCAAAGCAGTCCGGTTTGCAGACAATCACAGAGCTGACTTTCCTGATCAGTTTGTTCAGTCTGTTCTTATCACCGGTCCTGATGCTGCTCTGCCATCAGACCACTGCGAAGTAGAGGGCGCTGGCCACAGCTGACTGGTGAAAAATCAAGTATTGTCAGTTGATGAAAAAAATAACAGGCAAAATAAGTGACAGCATAGGTATTCGCCCCAAAGTACAGCCAACTGGTGTTAGAAATCATACAATTAGTGAAATGGAGAAATCATCTGAGTTTAGTGAATGTATCTCAAGTGATTGTATTATAAAGGGCACTTGTATCTACAGGGTCCAGTCACTGGTGAATTAGTACTTCTGGCTTTAACTACACCATGAAGACATGGTGAAAACACTGCAAGCATCTCTGTGAAAATGCAATTGGAAAGCATAAGTCTGGACATGGATACAAAAGCATATTGCTAATTCAGTGAATATCACTTGAAGCACAGTTTAATCCATCATTATGAAATGAAAGTAATACAACACATTGATAATACTGCCTAGAACAAGCCATCTCGAAAAACTGAGCAACCATGCAAAAAAGAGACTACTGAGGCAGGCCACCAAGACACCTATGACTCCTCCAAAGGAGTTTCAAGCTTCAGCAGCTGAGATGGGAGACACTGTGGATACCAAAACTGTTGCTGGATTTCTTCACCAATCAAAGCTCTCTGGGAAAATGGCAAAGAGAAAGCCATTGTTGAAAAAGTCTCAACTAGAGTTCACCAGAAGGCATAAGGGAGATTCTGAAGTCAACTGGAAGAAGCCTCTTTAGCCCTTGTCTTGTGTTAGGGTCGGCACCGACCCGTTTTAAATTTTAAATGCATAAAAGAACCACATAAATTTGTTTATTGCATCAAGGCTTTTTGACTTTGTCAGGACCCTCTATTTCAACAAAATAAAACAAAAATAATGTTTTTCCCTAAATTATTAAATGCTCTAATTAAAATTATACCATTTGTGGTGTTAGGGTCGGTTTCGACCCAGTTATAAAAATAAGATTATAAAGCAATAATTAGAGCCAAAACTGAAATCATAAGTGCACTGTCAACCAACACACTGTCAGCCAGCTCCTTCCCCAATCATGTAAGCTTTAAGGGAGTCTCATTTTGCCTTGTTTTCCTGCAATGAGGCCACGGATCCACTCATTGACAGGCAGAAATATTTTGGGGCAACAATGTCACTTTAGACCTGTCAAATGATATCAAGAGCCCTCAGATTTGACAACAGAGATGCCAGAGCAAGAACTGAGAAGTTTGGCCCCATAAGGGTTGTATGGGAAGGATGGGTGCAACTCCTTCCACTGATGTTCAACCCAGGGTCAGAGGTGACAATGGATGAACATCTTGTCCCGTTCCAAGGAAAATGCCCCTTCCGGCAATACATGCCCAGTAAGAAAAGGATATACAACATATAAATCTGGATAGCCTGTGATGTAAAAACCAGCTATCCCTGGAATCTACACATTTACACAGGCAAAGCTGCGAGTGGCATCCCTAAGATAAACCAAGGAAAACATGTGGTCCTCAATATGACTACTGGACTGCAGGGTCACAATATCACTTGTGACAATTACTTTTTAACCAGCTATGATCTTGGACAAGAGCTTCTTAGGAGGAAACTTACCATGGTGGGCACAGTGAAGAAAAATAAACCTGAGCTGTCTGCTGAAATCTTGCAGGTGAAGGACAGGGCTCCACTTTCCTCAAAGTTTGCTTTTACAGTCACCACCTCTGTTGTCTCATATTGTCCAAAAATCCCCCAAAAAACACCAAAAACAAGTGTGATACTTCTGTACTGTGTACTCTTCTTAAAGATGCAGCTGTGTCATCAGGAAGTGCCAAAAAGCCCACAATTATCCTCAACTATAACAAAAACAAAGGAGGAGTAGACAACCTGGACAAGCTGACTACAACCTACTGTACATGCCAGTGAATGACCAGGAGATGGCCAAAGGTTGTGTTTTACAAAGTCCTTGATGTGTCTGCATATAATGTATTTGTGTTGTGGACCCACATCCACCAAGGGTGGAACTCAACCAAAAAAAAAACAAAACAAGCCTTTTTCTTGAAGTGAATATATGTATGGGTCGAAACCGACCCGTAACACCATAGATGTTATTCTAGTTAATAATATTAAAATGAAAAAATAAATAAAACTAATTTATTTCAGAAATGTGTTTTAATACCTTTCAGTAACAGTCAGGTAACACAACAACCTCTTCTTTATTTATATGATTCTCTTGAGGTTCATTTTACCATTTTTTTCATTGAAATCGAGGGGTATACTGACAAGAAAAAAGGCCCAGACACCCACATCAAAAACATTAAAACCGATATTTTCATAGACAAGGAAGCCTAACAAGGTAACCAAGAGATGAGAAACAAATTGGATGATAAAAAATTGTTTTCAGTGTATTTTACAGCAGATTTAAGACACGGGTCAAAACCGACCCGTTAACACAAGAGATGGTAGCAGAAAGCTAACACAAGAGGAGGGTTAGTCTGATGATGAATCTGATGCTTTGGCACTATGCTCACAGCTGTTATGTTTACTGACATAACCACAAACGAGGCACAGTAGGTTTTCTGTGTTAGTACATCCAGTCCATTTAGAGTGGATTGTACAAAAAAAAATCTCTGAAACTCTCTTTCAGTATGTACAATGTCGTACAAAAGCATTTGCCCCTCTTCATAAATCTTCTATTTTTGCAAATCTCTCACACTTAAATGTTCCACGTCATTAAACTAATATAATATTTATGAATATGAATATTATATTAGTTAGAGATAACCCACAACCCACAGCACTGTTGTCTCACAGCGAGAAGATTCCTGGTTTGCGTCCTGGCCTGGGCCTGGAATCTTTCTGTGTGGAGTCTGCATGTTCTCCCTGTGCATGTGTGGGTTTTCATCAGGTGCCTTGGCTTCCTTCCACAGTCCAAAGACATGCTGAGGTTAATTGGCAATTCTAAATTGTCTGTAGGTGTGAATGTAAATGTGCTTGGTTGCCTGTTTCTATGTGTAGCCCTGCGATTGACTGGCGACCTGTCCAGAGTGTCCCCTGACTTGGCCCTGAGACACCTGGGATAGACTCCAGGCCCCCAGACCACTCTTCTCTGTAGAGTACTTTCAGTTTGGCCACATTAGATGATGTTTGAGCATGAACTGTTCTTTTAGGGTCTTGCCACAGTATCTCAATTGGATTCAAGTCCAGACTTTGACTCAGCCACTCCAAAACCTTTATTTAGTTCTTTTTGAACCACTCAGAGATGAACTTGCTTGTGTGCTTTGGGTGTTTGTCATACTGCATAAACCATTTGTGTTGAGCTTTAGGTCATGAACTGATAGGTGGATATTCTTCAGAAGGATTTTCTGATACAGAGTTACGACAAGTTGTCCAAGTCATGTGAAAGCAAAGCAGTCCCAAACTATCACACTACCACCACCATGTTTCACTGTTGGTATGATGTTCTTCATGTGGTATTCAGTATCAGCTTTACACCAGATGTAACAAGACCTATGTCTTCCAAAAAGTTCCACCTTTGACTCATCAGTCTACAGAATGCTATCCCAAAAGTC
The DNA here is from genome assembly GCA_024666655.1 of Dascyllus trimaculatus. Lineage (NCBI taxonomy): Eukaryota > Metazoa > Chordata > Actinopteri > Pomacentridae > Dascyllus > Dascyllus trimaculatus. The sequence continues at coordinate 14,211,281 of CM045450.1, forward strand.
TTGGGGCACATCTAGATATTTTTTGTGAATGCTGGAGAAACCTTTATATTCTTTTTCGTCAGTAGTGGTTTGTGCTGTGCAACTTTTTAGTGCAAAATTACAGTGACCAAAATTTTAGGAGAAGTACAGTTATTAACAATAAATACACTTAACAACATCTGATATACATGAGGTAGATGAACAATGCTAAGCAATGGAATAGAGACCAAGGTTTCTGAGATAAAATAGAAACAAGCATGTGACATTCAGTATATACAGCAGTTCAGGGTTTCGGTTCAGAATAAGTTGTTCCTGAATGATTTAAATTTTCATCAGTGTGATGGCCTATGGAAAAAAAACTGCTCTTGTGTCTGATTGTGTTGACGTTCAGAGCTCTGTAGCTACCAGAGGGGTGGAGTTGATACAGTCTGTGTCCAGGGTGTGATGCATCTGCAGAGATGGTACCGGCCTGCTTCCTCTCTGCACATGTATGTAAGTCCTGGATGAAGGGCAGGTTGGCACCAGTGACTTTTGCTGCAAATCCAATTAACTATAACTTTAGAATCATGGAGAGGCTTTCCTGCTGAGTCAATAATAACTGTAATGCTTATCATAGGAGCTTCAGTAGAAATCAGCTGGACTTCTCTTGTAGGACAGAGAGGACAGATGGTTTGAGAGTGGAGTAAAGGATGCCATCTATGTCAAATTGGAACAGCCACCTCTAAACAGAAGAGGAGGCCTGCAACACCACTTATCAAGCACCTATAACACAGTGATAAGGTCTCTCCCCAGAAAGTTTAACCATTGTTAACATCTTGGGGCACTCCTGACATGACAGATTCATATTCTTTGTTGTGTAAACTGGCAGCTTCACCACTACGATTGCTATTGTTGTTGTTGGACCACCTAGTTTCACAGCAGTTCACACCTTGAGGCATGTGAGTCCTGGGTCGTTAATGGGCCATGAGCCATGTGAATTGGAGAGACTACAAATTCTGTAGCTTCTCATCAGTCAGGTGGAACGCCTCAAGGTCTTCAAGAACCTACAAGAAAGACCCAATTGATTTCTACTGGAACTCCTACGATTACCATAACCTGGATGACTGAGAATCTGCATGGATAGAGTGCAATGCTTGTTTTTTCTTTGTTTCATTTAATTAGATTTGCAGGGTATATGCATGATTTACTGTTTTGAAATGTGTCATATCTTGTCCTCTTGTGATGATTACTAGTGACACGTCACAATGAATATAATTTCTCATCACTAAATGATGACCACATTATTACCTCATTATCTTCAGAATTATTTCCTTAACAAAAAATCAGAGACAACAGGATTCTCAGTGAGTATTTTTACACAACATGTTCATCAGTATTCACATCCATATAGTCCCCTGTAAGACCGGAGATGCAGACCCCTTGCAGGGGTGTCAAACTCCAGTTCTCAAGGGCCACTATCCTGCATATTTAAATGTTTCCCTCCTCCAACACACCTGATTTAAATGATCAGGATCGTTATCAGGCTTCTGCAGAGCTTGACGATGAGCTGATCATTTGAATCAGGTGTGTCAGAAGAGAGAAACATCTAAAACATGCATGATAGTGGTCTTCGAGGACCGGAGACCCTGGCCTCAAAGGATCAGTATATAGGATTTAGTGGCATCTAGTGGTCATCTTGCAGATTGCAACTAACTCCTGCCTGACATTCCCAGAAGACCTATGGTGGTCATAAGTAAAAGGACCTCTCTATAGCCAAAATGGTGAGCTCCCCAAATAGATTTGAAGGGCTTGTCATAAGGTAAGAAAAACACTATGATTTTTATTTTCTGATGACTTTACATAATGAAAAAGCAGCTATGAATACAATATTTCATTTGTGCTTATGGAAACCCACCAAATCCTACATAATAGTCTTTCAAAAATGAAATAGTACAGTAAATTGGTACAGAGTTTGTACCAATTTAACCTGAAGAAGGCTTAAATGAACTGCATGGAAAGACACAAACACAAACTGCCTTTATTAAGTATATTTAGTGTTCACAAAGCGTGTAATGCATAGCCAAACAATAGTGGTTCTTTTTTTATCATGGTTTTGTGCACAGTATGGCACTGGCGTATAGGAATTGTTAAGTCTTAACCATGCACAGAAGTGTATAGGCCATATAGCCACTGACTATATGTATCATCATGTAACATTTAATATATTTCAGGGCTCCCTGCACACTTACATCTTTGTACAACCTGTATAGATATTATAGAGATAATTTGAACTGTTGCTTCAGTTATGTGTGTACATATTTGTTTGTATGTATATATACATCACCATTGTTGTGATGTTTTAGTACGCTGAAATGGAGTCAAACTCCACACATACTCAACTAATAAAGAAAAAGATAGAATGAGTAAGTACTGTGTTGTGAAAATTTTAGGCTCTTCTGTCATGCAGCATGTGCAGGCGCCATGTGTCTGATTAGTCCCAAATTCATTCTGCAACATGATAAACACAAACATAGGAAACAATCTTCAGCGGCTAGTAAGTAACAGATGGTACGCCACCTACTGGGCCTTGATCTTAACATCAGGACATCAGTCCAGGATAACATGAATGGACATAAGCACTTGAGACAATCTAAATCCACAAGAGAACTGTGACCAGTTTTCAAAGATGCTTGGAACAACCTTCCTGCCAATTACCTTGACAAACTGTGCACAAGTGTACTGTCTGATAAAAAATACTGATAATGGCAACATTTTCAAGTGATTTTAGTTTTCCATTTAATGTTTTGAGAAATTCTAATAATCAGTAGCTAAAGCTGCTTAATGACTAAAGTGGATTTTAGTTATTAGTAGCTATATAATGCATTAAGAATGTCTCAAATTAATTCTTAAACATTGCTATGTAATATACTTGAAAATTCCCTTGTAAAATTATCTAAATAATTACTATTGCTAACCCCTAAACCAAGGTTATTCTTTCAAATACTGAAGCAGGTCTCCTGAAGTGACCTGTCCCTCAGTAAAGTCTATTTTGTATTTTCATCTTTATGTTTTTAATGATAATCATTTTAGTTATTTACTTATTTACCTCTTAATTATTAGAAAAATAAAACAGAAAAAGGTCACATCAAAATTACAATAGAGTTTGAATGTAAAATAAGGAAACAGAAACCAGCAAATCATTTCATGCATGCATTTAATATATTTTTTCTACACTTTTTTGTTTTATAAAATATTTACAGAATATTATGACAGAAGCTAACAAATATGCAAACCTCTCCATGTCATAAATGTACAAAGGTGATTCTCACCCACTCATCCATCCAAACATTTCACAAGCAATTGCGAAACACTTCAGGCTGTGTTTCATTTTGGAGTCCAGTGTTTATGCCAGACACACACAACAATTAAGAATGTGTACAGTAAAACGTTGTCACTGGCCATATGCCAAGATTAATGTCCATTTGTTGGAGAACAGATGAGCGTGTAGCCATTTGCTTATTTCCATGTCGGGACAGCCATTCAGAATCAGGAAGACATCAGGAAGGAGGGTGTCTGGAGATGTGGAGTTATGATTCTTAGGAGACTGAGGAGACTTCTGTCTTGCTAGTAGATACTGAGGTCTCATCCTCAACCATGCCACCCATTCCAATAGTGCTCAGCATGCAGTTACGGAACTGAAGGGGAGAAAAATACAGAGGCAAGATGTCAATATTGTGTATATCTCACAAGAACAAAACCTGAAATCATGCTACAACAATTAGCTTTTCTTTTTATTGAGGCCCCAGCCTCTATTTACTGGTCACCATAGAAAGTGTGATTGTATAGACAAATAAAACATATTTTATCTCTTCACAACCACATTATAGCGTGGTGTAAGGCACTGCAGCTGATGATTTATCTTTTTAGCTCTTTAGGTTATCAAGAGGACTTCTCCAATAAAAGATTTTCCCTCCAATTAATGTTGCCAACTGGAAATGAAATAAATTACTATTAACTTCTGCAGTTGGCTTTTTAGAAAGTGACTATCTTTTCCTTTGTGGTAATACCAGTATTTTCCATGCATAACTGCTGACACCATGGCTGAGACAGTGAGTTGTAATTATAAACTGACCTGTTTGTTCATCAGAATGTAGATAACAGGATTGAACAAAGCTGAGCTCTTTGAGAAGAAAGCAGGGATGGCCATGGCGACAGCTGAGAAGGCAGCACCCCTGTTGAAGAAGATCCATGCAGCAAAGCTGGCATATGGGACCCAGGCAAAGAGGAAGCCAAAGACCATCAGGACGCACATGCGTGTGACTTCCTTCTCAGCCTTCTGGGTGGATGCAGAGTCCTGCTGCTGGGCTGCAGCCTGAAATGAAGCCATATTGGGATATTGACGTGTTGCACCTCTAACTGATTTAATTCTACAATATAATTCTGGTATTCTGCAATACCAAGAATGAATGTTTTCTTTACATACAAATATATTCACGAGATGACTAATGATGGGCTCTGTATTATGGGTATCTCTAACAATACCAATACAAACAACTGCATATATAGCCATCACATTAAATCAAAGTAACTGTCTCTTAGAATTTCCATTGTAGCTGTATTCTCTGCTAGACACAGCAGTGGCATTTAGTTTGTCAATTTGTTATGCTGATTGATATATAGGAATATGAGTATATTATGTAATGTAAGAAGAACCTAGGCTTCACTTACAGCTTTGACTGTCAGCACAAGGCTTCCATAGGTGAAGAAAATGAGGAAGACTGGCACACAGAAGTGGCAGCTGAACAAGTACATCACATAGGATTCGTTGTTGAAGCCTGGAGCCAGAGTGTAGTAGTCAGGTCCGCAGGAAACCTGGATACCCTCAGGGATGTACCTGTGAGCACAAGACATACAGTGTTACAAGCTTGATTTTAAAGTTTGCATTGTCTCCCCCCTAAGTCCTAAAACAAAACTGCTGGGTTAATCTGTGATTCTAAATTGAGTCTTCGTATGTGTGAAGGTGAATATTTGTTTGTCTCTCCCTGTGTGAGCAGTGTAATTAACAACTTTGTCCCACAATGTCTGCTTGGTTACAGCCAAGGAGACAGCCAACCCCCATCAACCAACCGCCATCATGTTTGCAAAAGCTAAAAGGATGTTAAGGTTGTGTGCGTATCTTTTATAAAGAGTCATCTGCACAAGTTTTCAAAAACAACACAGGCAGTAAATGTTTAGCTTAATTGATCCTCAACAGCAGAAGCCTTGTTTAAACCCTAAAGCAAATAAATAGACTTTAAAATTTTGCTTTAGCTTTTGACAGTCTGAAGTACATATTATTTTCTCCTCAAGTAGATTCAGGGGAAATTGTAGGAAGTGATGTATTAGTTTGTAAATGTGAAATTATTAGATTCAAGGTTGTACTTCAAGCATTAGTGGAGAGTATCAATGTTTTTCCCCCTTTTTTATACTCTAATTCTTCTAATTCTCCCTCTTCTCCTTTTGAATACTGGTCTTGTCTTGAATGTTAGGATCTTCTTAGGAATTTCTTGTAGAAGAATGTTTAGTGTTAATGTTCATTATCATCCATTGCATATAACAGCATGCCTGGGTGGCGTAGATAGTATATCTCACCCGTGCGGTCATGCAAATAAATCTCAGTAATACTAGGAATTCTGTTGTGGAGAGACCTCCAATAAAAGATGCTTCCGTTCTCTATTCTATCCCCCAGATGCTGGCAGGACATGTCAGCCATATTGAGAAATTACCTGGACCAGCCGACCAGGGGAGGAACAGCACAGGTGCTAGCCATGAACCAGGTGAATCCGCAGCCTATCGCAGAGTGGGTGGCTGTGAACTTGAAGCTGCCCATGGGTTTACAGACAACAATGTATCTCTCAACGGCAAGAACCACAAGAGACCACAGAGACACTTGACCTGTTGAAAGAAACACAGCAGAAGTTAGAATGAGAATTCTCTTACAACAGAGAGGACTTAGTTTTACAGTCTCACTAGTTTGGAAGTATTGTGATAGCAGACAAATAATGCAATAATCTACATAGGAAGTTTACCTCCGAGTGTAGCCATGAATCCTTCAATAGCACAGCTCATGGGTCCCAAGGAGAAATAGCCCACGAGGCAAGAATAAATGGTGACTGTGAATCCAAAGATGACCATGATGAGTCCAGCGACAGCCAAGTTCACCAGGATAAAGTTGAGAGGCTGTCGGAGCTTCTTGTTCTGTGCTGTGACCACCAGTGTCAGAAAGTTGATTGGGAATCCAGTGCAGATCAGGAAAAACATGTAGAAGGCCAACAATTTGAATTGCCATGGATCTGCCAGGTAATACTGTGGATATTCGAAAGGACTCCTGACAAGCCCCGTCCTGTTGTTCATGGGGATGTAGAAGTTCTTGCCTTCTGTGCCGTTCTCCATCTTCGCAAGTTAGGATTGGACTGGCTAGAGTAGGGTAATCTGTACTGTCAAGGCAGAGTCTGCACTCCTACTTCTGACATGTGACTCAGCAGCAGTTTTATAGCCCCCAGGGGCTGTACAAGATGACGAGCTAAGAGGATCTGGGAAATCAGCCCATAATCTCATGGTATAATCACCTGTTACTCTGTGATCTTTTTTTTTTTTTTTAGTTTTATAGGGCATGTTTACTAATTAATGCCCCAGAATCGTGAAGGTCACGTAACATTAGAGAGAGAGAGACGGAAAGAGAGTCTCACTTATTTCCTCTTTCCTTTTTTGTCTTTCAGTTTTCCTCCTGGTATACTTTCACGAAACACTTATTCATCTGTTTAAACTGATAAAACTGCACAAGGAGACTTTTTTTGTTGCCATAAACAGATCTGATACAAATTCCTACCTTTCTGCCCATCTCGCTTTCTACTTCAGCAAGAGATTTCCTTTCTTGAGTTAACTGTACTCCAATAATGAAGTGTGCACACAATTTGAAATTAATAAAGCCCTAATTACTCAACAGTTCATGTCTATGACTTAAAAACCACAAAAAATCTCCTATTTAATTAGATCTCTTTAGTTATTTGGGATGCAAGTAACAGTTTCCTTTTTTCTGTAAATTACTACTGTACTACACAATTGTGAAAATAAACAATAATTACTGCAATATATTTAGATGTTAAACTAATGTATAAAGTGTAATATCTAATTGTTAAAAAAGGCTGTTTTTACAGTTACATGTAGGTAATGTAAAATTGTAAAAAGAATCAAAATATTATATCTGCAATTCTTTCTCAACTTATCAACACATTCCCTCAGTGAGTAACACCATCTTATCACCAGCCTAATATTATAATGTTGTAATAAGGGAACTTGCAAACTTTGGCAGGTAATACTGGTCAGCTGTTGCACTAAAGAAGCTGAGCTTGTGTTTTGAAATTGAATATTAGACTGAGAGTGCCCACTTTTCAGGGCTACCTGAGAATGATTAGTTCATTAGTTACCTCCTCATTTGGAACAATATTAGCATTTGGATTGCAAATACATTTTCAAGGATGAACCGAAGAGACAAATATAAGAAAACAACAGTTTATCCCAAAAAAGTTTTTTGCAGCTTTTCCTGCTGCGTGGCCATTTAAAAGCTTCCTTCTTCTTACACTGGATGCAAATTATAAGGTTTACCACAAACTTGTCAAGGCACAAACAAGCACAATTAGCTTAGTTTAATACTCTTAAAATCTGCAAGTGTTAGTCGCATTAGCAGCTTTTACTCTCCTCCGATGTTCTGTGCAATTTTATGTGAGCCAGCCTTTATGGTTTACTGAACTTAGTTTGCTGTGTTCAAAGGAATGCAAACATAAGCATGCAAATACATGTTGCTGGTTATAGTTCATCAAATTATTCTAAAGTTTAATAGAAACCATGTCTTCTGATTGTGGTTTTGACTACATGTCGTGGACTTTTTCTTTATCAAAGTAGTCCAGGATTTTCTTTAGCAAAGTGATCTAAGTGTCTAAACATAGGCATAAAAAAGTTTTAAAATACTGTACAAGTGCATGTCGTACTGCAAGTTTGAATATTTTCACAGAGAAAATATGCTGTTGGTGAACAGGTTACTGATAAGTTTAACACATTCACTACTTGTCAAATATATTTTTCAAAAATGTTTCTTCATTATTTTGATTTTAAAAAACGTAATCTGGTTGAAATTACATTTACTTCTAATTGCATTTGCTGTTTTGCGTATAGAAAAAAGTTTCAAGGAGAGGAGTTATTCTTGGGTCAAGTCTAGTGTGGGATCTTTGTTGCATGTCGTGTCTCACCTGCCCCTGCCCATTTCCTGGAATCTGTCACAGTGCAAAAATACTGTAATAGTTTGTTTTTTAGATACTTTAGATGTTTGGATTCCACCATGTGATGACATCAGGGGAACATATGATCGAGTATTAAAGTGAAAAGTAAAAGCAAAAACTAACATTTTAGTTACCTTAAATTTAATAAGATAAGAACTTCAAAAAAGAAAGACATGCCTAAAAAGATTCTGTTCACTTACAAAAGTAATTAAAATAAAATAAAAGTATACAGGGAATGTCTAATCTTTGACAGACTGGTCAAATTTGCAAACACAACAAGCATGTGGAGGCATTGGTGCATATGTTTACTGAGACTGTGATATCTAAAAATACAAAACTACAGTAACTCTGGACTTAGTGGTTCATCCTCAGTGAAAAGAAGAACAAGGAGTCCTGCAGCAGATGGCATTTCCCCCTCGGAGCTGGAAATATCATGGGGGCAGTGTGGGATTACATTAAGACAGAAAAGACAGTTAGATGGTCTAAATCCACAGAGGAAGTTGGGCAGTTTCTCCTAAAGCCAATGAAAACTGTAAACTGCAACTGGTTGCATACTGGACAATTCTAGCTTGGAAGCCAAGCATATTGATTCCATTGCCTGCGGATCATGTTCTTATTTAATTAGACGAGCCAAGAACCTATTATCTCATTATTGTTGGCCTGGACCTCACACTGACCTGTAAACCAATTGCTGCAGTTAAACAGAGTCAATGGGGTCTCAGCCGAAGACACTGTTGTCAGACAATGGCAACATCTATCCATTATCTACACACAGTGCATTCCTCTGTAGGGTCTGGAGTCTATTCTAGGGTCAAGGGTGAAGGTAGGGTTCACCATGGACAGGTCACCAATCTTCCGCTGGGCTACATGTAGAGGCATATGAACACACTCACATTCACACCTACGGACAATTTAGAGTCACCATTTAACCTCAGCATGTTTTTAGACCGTGAGAGGAAGCTGGAAAACCCGAAGAAAACCCACACTGGACAGGGAGATCATACAGACTCCACACAGAAAGATCCCAGGCCCAGGCCGGGACGCAAACCAGGGTTAGGCGAAGCTAACAATCGAGCCACCATGCACAATGCCAACAGTCCCAGACATTTAATTGAAGTCAACACAAAGATGCTTCTGGTCTGTGTTTCCCTCAGATTCATCAAGTAGCTTTAAAATGGCACCATTTATTTTCACACATTTTAGAGGTTGATTTTTTCTAATCTGACAGTCTAAGGATTCTTTGAAGAAATCTTATTCTTGTACTGGGTTATGAATTCAGCCCTAGATGCTACATTTGACAGCTACACTATAATCAAAATCTAAATCTCACCACTGGACAGACATCTTGGTAATACACTCTGGCAGTTATTTCAGCATAACTATAATTTTAGTGTCATCAGCATATGAAAAAAAACTTCATCAGTTAGATCTGACAAAAACACTTAAAAGTTTGGTGACGTTGCCCTAAAATAAACTCATCGCACCCATGCACAAGGTTTCAGGACAGTGTTTTTGACTGCAAAAAACTGTAACAAACACAGACTGTGATAGACATTGAGCATTTCCCATTTGGCTACAGTTAAAGAAAACACTTAGGTGCTGCACCCGTGTCTCATATATAGAGAGAAAACCCTAATTTGACCAGTTTCTTCTTACCGTTGGTGTTTGACTAGATGTGAATCCTGGCCAATAAGCTACTTGATAGCAACAGTAACCCTGTTTCCAGTGCTTGTTTAATGTACATGACACTCAACTATATTTATCTTTGAGGGCAATTGAAGCAAATCAGTTGGTCAAACAACTTACATACAGACGTACAGCTCTTTCTTACCTGTAATTTTCTACTTCTGAATCTGGAAAAACCTGAGGTCATTTATTTGGACCTAGATGCTTCAGAAACACAGCATCTGAACACATTGTTACTCTGGATGTTATTGTCTTGGCCACCACCTGTACTGTGAGGAACCTTGGAGTTACTTTGACCAGGATGCATCCTATAACTCACACATAAAACAAGTTTCTAGGATGTCCTTCTTTTACCTGCACAATCTTGTCAAAATTAGGAACATTTTGTGTCAGAGTGATGCTAAAAAAAATACTAGTCCATGCATTTGTTTTTTCTAGTCCGGACTATTGTGAGTCCTTGTTATCAGGTTGCCCCGGTAACTCCTTGAATAACCTCCAGCTGCAGACAGGGTACTGACAGGACACTAGCAAGAGAGATCACATTTCCCCATTAGCATTTTAGCTTCACTTCACTGGCTTCCTATAGAATCAAGAGCAGAATTTAAAACCATTCTCCTCACATGCAAACCTTTTAATAACACAGCATCATGTCTACCCATATATTGCTGTATCGTCCCAGTAGAACACTTTACTCATATAGTGGGGGCTTGCTGAGTTTCCAAAAGTAGATTCAGGAGGTGGAAACCCTCTCTACTTGAAGATTGGACTTAAAACTTTACTTTTTCGTAAAGCTCATCGTTAGTGCTGCTCAGGTGACCCCCGTACCACACTTTGTCATCTCTTTCTTCTTGCTCCCTATGCCTTACCTTAAGTGTCGGCTTAAGGGGGATTTGTTGGGTATCTCTATACTATGGTAAGGTCATGAACTTACCAGGGAAAGTGCCCTAAAGACGACCAACATTGTGATTTGGTGCTAATTAATTTTTTTAAATGAACTGAATTAAACTAAATAAAATTGAATTGGTGTTTTTTTTCTTTCCCAGGTGGATTTTTTTTAAAAAGACCAGGACTTAAGGGGTTAGTGAATAATATGATACATTTTTCTGTATTTCTTTGAAGCTTCATTGTCAAGGCTCCCCAGTATGACAGTTGTGGTTTAATAACTCAGTGTATTTCTTACATCATTTTAACTGTCTCATTTATGCATCTTAATACCACTTAAACCAACCAGATGATGTTTCATTCAGTCTATTTGTCAATTACATTAACAGTATTTGCAACTAATCCATTTATGAGAGCCATCTATCCACACAAGACAGACAATAAAAATGACATGCTCTGAGATAGATATACATAAAAGATCATGTTCCTGCTGTGTACGGCCCATTTTGTTTTATTTTTATTGGGTTTTTTTCTACAAAACTGAACAGACAGTTTTGGCTACTTTGGACTATAGGGATCCTAATACCAATTTAAATAACTAGATTACTGGCTGGAGGGAAACGGTCCATCTAGTGATGAACAATGTTTGGGGACACCCGAGGTAAATCCTTTAGAGTCCAGTCTTGATGAGACAAAGAAGCTTATTTCATTACCTCATTAAATTGTGTGGCAATCGTGACTTTTTACCGCAGATGACCAGATTATCTTTTTATTACTATCTGCGTCCTCATATGTCTGTCTGCCATCAGGATTATGCAAAAGCTACCGAGATGATTGGTGGAGAACTGGAGCGTAGCCAAAGGAAAAGCCTTTAAATTTTGATGCGGATGTGGTTTTGGTTGCGAAATCAGGGAAAACAGTGGAGGTCTGCGCTTTCAAAGTGCCCCATCTTGCACTTACTATGAGCTCAGTTCTGGAAGGTTTTTAAAACGATGATACTTTTTTTTTTTTTAAGGACAGATGTTTCCTGCTGAACTAAGAAAGTCATCAATTTTGAAGTCTAACACCAGCTCTTCAATAAAGATGACTAGTTTTTAGTTAAGTCTGTGACAAATATGCAGCTTGTCTGGTCACTTACAGAACAGTTCTGAGGACTTAAGGAGCGTTTATTCAATTTTGAAATTGAGACCGGTTTAGTTTAAGAAGCTGTTTTTGTTTTTTTGATAACTTTTTTGCTTGTTTTATTTTTCATTTAATCGTGGTTTTATGCTGACATTTTTGAACTTTAAGAATATGAATTGGTCATAATGTTTCATTATTAAAGAAATTCAAAATGCATATAATGTACAAGCTTTTGATTAGTTGCAAACACTAACTAATATTGAGTTTAAACTGTCCGCATCATCATCGTGTAATAATATAAGTATCTAGGTGAGTACCATACAGAGCATTTCAAAATTTGAATTTTAATAAAGTACCATATGCTGTATGAAATACTATACTGTAGCACAATGAGATCACATGTGTTTACTGAGTACGTCATACTGCTTTGTTTTTTTGTTTGTGTATACTCTGAACATGGTTGAGCAATGCTGTAAATAGGCTCTGTTATACTTGATAACTATCACTTAGACCTTAGCATCATAATGAGCTTCAAACACTTTAAAAATTCAAATTGTGCTTGTACAGACTTCGAGATATAAATACAGTGGATGTCCGTGGAATTGTTTAATCCTGCACAGTGCTGAAGAAACATTCCGCAGTTCAAATATAGGCCTTGTCAAAATTCTACCCTTAAATTATTAATTACACTTTTGAGATCAGTCTTATGATCCAAATTGTGTAATACCACACAATAGTATATTCATTGCTAACATAGTCTTGTAAAACATGCTGCCATTTTATTGCAGAAAGGTCTCTCACAGTGTTAAAATACAGTTTTAAAATGATATAAAAGGAGAGACTTTCATTTTCTGAAAATGCATCTTCAAAAAACATTTTATTCATAGAGCTGGATTACAATGTTTAGTTTTCAGTTAAGTCAAACTAAAGAGCTTTTTGGGGTGCAAATGTGAAATAAACATAAATATTTGTAAGACATTATTGTGAAAAAAAAAGTAGCAAAACTTGTTGGACAGTGTAACTTCAGTGCAATATAGAGTAAGTTCAGGCAGCCCAGGCATTTGATTTGCTGTATTGAGAATTTAATAAAAGCTTTAAGTACAAGAGCTTTTTTACTTTGTAGTGCATTTAAAGTAACTGAATTAAACAGTCTAATATCCTAATCTATTGCCAAAAAAAATGATGATTTTTTTTTAGCAAACTTTCTAACTGCTGACACTCAATGAGAAAGTGATCTGTGCAAATTCTAATGATAAGACAATCACTTATGGGAGTGTCCTGGATGTACAAACAGGAAACCATCTGTCACACAGCTTTCATAAGTATGCCAATTCCCACAAGTGGGATTTCCAGACCAAGGAGCTTGCGTCTATCCGCTTAGAGTCCAAAAATTGTCACTAGCAAGCTGTTAAACCGGAGGGGTTTGTCCCTTTCTAATCTTCAATCTTCACAAATTGGATTCACACCTTCTACGCAAGTCAGAGGTGTTTAGTAGGTTGTCTGGGAGTCAAGGAGAACATCTCCTTCAGTTCACATAGTCGTCAAAAGTGATTAGTGCAGCCACGTTCAGACTCCTTTGGTCAGGAGGGCAGAGAATGAAGGTCAAACGTTTTCTATCACGTTTTTCCTAAGTAGTTTTTTTTTAATTATTGATGATGAGATATTTCAGTTTCAGACACACTATGTAGGCATCACTGCCTCTAATATCTGCCAGGATATAATAAAAATTAACTGTTGGCTGCTTTATCTTTGGGAATTAAAATCTTGTCTTTCTTATTTTTAAATGTAAAAAATCAGTACTGTGTCATTAAAACAATCGTCTGAAGAATACTGCAATATAATTTTAAATTTAGAAACCACCTGCTATAGTTTGTGTAACTTTAATAGTGGATAGGTAGATTAAATACACCTATCAAGTGCTGCTACACTGTATGATCATGGAATTAAGAATGATTACTTCAAAATACTTTAAAATTAGAGGTGTATGGTCTAAATATTATAAAATATGTTTGCTTGTTTTACAGCTGGATAGAAATAGAAAATTGCAAAAAATAAAAGGGAATAGATGTATTAAAATAGGGGCAACATTCTTGTAGTTATATCAGGAATGTTGGCCCATTTCTGAATTTATGTCCACAATTCTTTGTCAACTGACCAACACCCTGTTTCAGTAGGTAGCACCACACTCTCACTGTTTATTAATAGAAAGAGAGGCAGACAGTGGCTTTATCAGCTATGTAACACACATTAGGTACTGTTACACTGTATTAGTATGAATTTAGGAATTAAAAATTGTAAAAAGCGCATAGATGTATTGAATAAGGTGCAACATCCTTATAATTATATCACTAGACTATCTTTTCTGCAATCATCATAGATAGATAGATAGATAGATAGATAGATAGATAGATAGATAGATAGATAGATAGATAGATAGATAGATAGATAGATAGATAGATAGATAGATAGATAGATAGATAGATAGATAGATAGATAGATAGATAGATAACCGGTTGGAAGGTCAAAGTGCGGATTTGCTCATTCTGGGGCATCTGGCACAATGAGGATGGGAAAGCTGAGCACTAAATGAGATTTATATAAAAGCCTGAGGCAGGTGAGAAGCCCAAAAAAGCTTAGATGAAACACAGTGACGCCTGCGTGCCTAAGGTGACATGTAAACAACAGTTAATTGGGATCAGCTTTCTGCTTTACAGCTAGTGCTTAACACACTCTTGTGCAGGCTAAGTCTGTTGAAAGTGTAACAGGAAGGAAACAGGAACTGTAACTAATCTGTCAGTGGGTCAGGACGAAACATTATGTGAGAGATCTAGCACATTTTCTGCCACATCAAGTGTCAACCAATGAAATCCGAATCAGGACCAGAAGGTTTTATTGCCAAGTAGGTTTCCACAAACTAGGAATTTGACTAGTTGATTTAGTGCAGTGAAACAGTGACATATAGTTAGAAAGTGTTGCCAGTCATAGTTAAAAAAATGTATGAAACACACTCAATGTATTGTTTCAGAAATGCTTTTGCAAAAGCACGTCCTTCAGTATCTAAAGGATGTCCAATGGCATCCAGCATTTGAGTAACAGTCTTGTAATTTTAATGAGTTCAATGAGTGACTTTTCTAAGCAAGATGTGCAGAGATAGGATCATTTGTTCTGGTGTTCTTGCATTTAAAAACTCAGATAACTTATCAAACAAAAAATGTGTGATTTCATAATTTATATAAATGTGCAGGGTTCAAAGACAGTTCAATGATTAATGCAGCTAGAAACAAGTACAAAAAAAGATTCTCACTTAGAGAGCAGGTACTTTAACACAAAGTGTGCAATATCTTATTCGCACTTTATATTTCTGTTCCAAATATCAAGAACAGTAGAAAACAAAACTGCCCAATTAATATTGTTTGTCTGATTGTAAAAACAATATTCTAAATGTTTCACACAACAGTCATGCAGGAATGTTTTTCTCTCCTGCAAACATAAACATTTTTTGACTTGACTGTAAATTAATCCTGACAGCTGAGTCCTTTATTACAAGACAATGAAGGAAGTTGGTACTGTCAAGATTTGAATTATGATGAAGCTGCTGCAAAAATATTCTACTATTGTGGGAGAAACATGAAATAGGTGAACGCTCAGACGCTGCTGTCACGCACTGACTGTGCCACCTGAGAAGATCAGCGCCCTCCTAATCTCTGCTTCAAGAGAGGCTGAGACACTCGTGTGCATCGACGATTATGCTTTAATGCTGACCTCTCCTAACCTGTACCTATATTCCTGATATTACATCCCACTGATAACGCATCAGGTAAATTATAAGCAGTCCTCAAATCTTTTCAGTAACATTTCAGTATCCTTTCCTCACATTTCACACATTCTCAAATTATGATAATGTTACAGTGGAATCCTGTATGTGATATTAACAGTACGATTAATAAACACGATAATGACTGTAATGCTTAAAAACACCAGGCAGTGGTACATTTATACAAAAAAATCTCACAACATAATCAGTCTGTAATTAAAATGTTGACTAAATATTTAGTTCATTTAGTTAAATTCTTCATTATTGCACAGAAATTCTTTTAATCATCCATCTTGTCATCATTTATTAATCATGTAGTTACCATGTCAACTGTATGGACTGGACCTGGCTGTGTAAAATATATGACTGCACTTTCTGGGAACCTGTTTAATGCCCCCCCGCTATCATCAGGAACTGTTATATACACACTTGGCAACTATTAGGTGCATGTAGCTTAAAACTAAAGCAGCCTTACACAACAGTCCTGCATTTAACCCTCCCTTCATGAAGTTTTTAATCCAGTTGATAATAAAAGTTATTTTAAAGAGGTATTGATTCGACTTTATTGGCATGACATCATAGTGAGACGTTACTTTATTCCTGCATATCACTGTTTATAGACTACATATTAAACCAGGACACAAGCTTCACACTGCCCCATGTGCTGCAATGCAACAGTTTCACCAACAGATGTCACCCCCAGTGGACTGAAGTAGCCGCATTGCTTATTTCTCTATTCTGCTACCATTAACATGTAAGCATCCTCACTAGCCTCAGCCTGTTTATTACCCAACTGTTATGGAACTGTTAAGTAATAATGTTGTTTATGAGGGTCACACTATGTCACTGTGCATTTTCCCTCCCATTTTAATAACTTCACTCCAAAAATGAAATCTATGCATTCAAATATACCACAATATGATGGCATGTTAAAAAAAACAGATGAGGAAAAGGTAAAAGGACACAAATGGCAGACATATTTGTGATGGTGAACATCACTGCACAGATACAAAACATCATCACATCCATCATCTTATGTGTTTTTCAGTGTGACATGGAGCTACTCTGACAGTACAACAACTTCCTGTGTTATAACTGCCTGTGCTCCATGTGATCTGGGGATTAAAACCATAGACATATATACATAGACGCCGCATTGACTGTGGAGGGACGTGCCTAAAGCTCCGCCATCTTGGTACAGGGCTAGCAGAGGCGGGAGTGAATGTAAGTCTATGGAGGTAGGAGGTACTCCACAATCTTAAAATAGAATTATTCACTGAATTTTCGACTGATTTCCAAACGGTTTGGTTTGTTAAAAACGTCACACATTTAGCTATGACACAGGATGCTTGGATGCTTTTGTTCTATTTATGTCTGCCTGTCCGTCCTCCATGTCTGACGTTTGTAACAAACAATATATGTTGACAACTGATCGATTTATGATCACTTTTATAGTGCAGACATGTCATTCCTCTATAGACGTAATGCACTGTAGGGGCGAGTGGCACTGTACCAAGATGGCCGCCGCGTAGGCACGTCGGCTCCAGTCGGCAGCGGCAGTCAACGCGGCGTCTACGTATATATGTCTATGATTAAAACGAGACTGATTGGATGTCTGCATCTGCTGCTGAAGCGCCCCCTGGTGGTCTTTAAAATTGCTCAGCACAGTTCACTCAGCAAATAGATAATACTGGAAGCTGTTTCATGCTCATTTATATTTGTGTTAATTGTGTTGCTGTTTCAATCCTGATCACATTGCAATTTGAAATTAGGCTTTTTTTCTCCTATTTCCACAAATTTACAAATTACTTTTATGATGAGTTTATGAGGCTCTTGAGAATTTTTGCTACATTTTTATGCACGCAGCTGTATGTGATGTTTATTTCTTTGATGTCCTATGAGAGCATTTAAGGGTTTGTTTTATATGTAATTTCAATTTTATTGAACTGGTATTTAGGAGATTTACAATTTACAGATTAACCTTTTTTTACTGTTTTGTTTTTAGCTTTGGAATATGAGTCAGTTTGAGTTCCAGTGTTAGTATTTTAGCAGCATTTAGTGTTTTTTTAACTACTTAAATCATTTAACACATCAAATTTGTGGATGTGATCAGAGTCTCCTCAATACTAGAACAAAGCAACAAGCTTCATGGTCCTGTGTCTGTGTGTAATGTCAGAGATCGGCCAGCAGACGACAGTCCTCCTGTTAACTTGCTTCCTCTGTTTACATATTTTTATGACTGTAGTGGTATTCTACTATGTTTGCTGCAATCAAAACACACAGGACTTGCCATAAGCTAATTTCACTTTACATTTCTTTGCCTCCAATACCAAACAAGGAGGTTTGATGGATCTAGGCTGCATAGCATATTTCACTACAATACTCTGAGTGTTCCCAAACAGGAGAAAAAAGGTGACACATTGCTTGGGAGCATGAATATAATTGTGCAACTGAGGAGCCGAGTTCAGAGTCCTTACTGTACTGATATACTGTACACTGATGCTGAATCAGGATGCTGTGAACACAGAGCTACAGCGCCTCCTGGAGGTCAACATTGGGAATAGATTGTGATCTGGACAAAAGGTTAAAGCACTGCTGAATGGTATGTGCTTCTTGTATTTCTCACAAAGAATGTCTACATTTTGGGCGCTGTTTTTACTGTACTGACATAAACCATCTTGTATTAAAGCAAAGATTTGGCACTTTTAATGCTAAGCTTTCAGAAAAACAATGTTTGTGCTTTCATGTTGCAGAGCTGCCAAGGTGTGTGTTTAATTCTGGGTGTGCTGTTACCAGACAGCCTTGGCCTGGTTGAAGAAAATATCAAATGAACACCCAATGATCCTAAGCAATAAAAGCAGGCCAAAGTAGTGCATGTATGAAAATATGAGCTACAAAATTCTAGCTGAATTTACTGTGTTAATACCTTGTACAGTGACAACGGGGATCCTACTTCAGTTTTTGACGCAGCCTAAATAACCTGTACTTAAGCACTGAAGCCTTATTTTACCCTGCAATTACTCTGTAATGAAAGCTGTGAACATGCAATGTGCTGAATTACAGCCTGCTGAGCCAGTTTTCCCTCAGTTTCAGGGATTCAAGGTGTGCAGGTGTGGTCTGATTTACTCATGAAACCTACTAAATTGCACCTAAATTGTTGCAAAACAGCTCAAGATTCTTTGTTGCTTATAACCTATTTTATAAACCTGTCATGTCAGTACTGCAGAAACATAAATAAATGCATAAATTCATTGAGTACCAGAAAACAAAATGATACCAAAACCTTTCTTTTGTTTCTCAACATCTCAAGTGCACTGGACACAATTACTGTAACACCCAAAAATAAAATGAAATACACCTATAAAGGAGCAATATAAATGCACAATAAACAAATTCAAACTACCATATTCCATGTCAACTGTTGTGAAAATCTGGATGAGCCATAATAAAGCAATCAAAGGTGCAACAATATTTGTCTTTTATATTTTATTAAAGTATAATAAGGGATGATAAAGTAGAGAATCGCAGAGTGAATATTTCAGCTGAAAGGGCAGAGCTCATATACCAGAATCGTGTTCAAAGGTCAAGAATCAAACAAGTTGGTACAAGTTATTGTAGCATTCGTCCTTCCAACATTACAGTGTCAGCTTTCTCATAAAGTTAACAGACACTCCTCAGTCAAGGAATGTAGATAATGAAGAGTGCAGTGATAACAAAGCCAAGGCGACAGTGAGACCAAAGTAGCAATGCAGTTTGCTACAACATCAACAGTGAACCTTAAAGCTAAAACAGTGTGTCCATTTACTTGTTTGTTACAGAAAGCTCTGCCCTTTTCTGCATTATGGCTGTTTGATGATCAGTTCCAGTGTCCAGTGTCTTTTCAGGAGATTTATAAAGTTGGGGGCTTTTTTCAGCCTTGATTCATGTCTTCAGGTATTTACAAGGTGCACAGTGCTCCAGGAACCTCCACCAACAAGACAGGGCACCATGGATGTAGCCTGAAAGGCTGAATCCAGGGCTTAAACATCTTAAGTAGACTAAAAAGAGCCTTTTTACATAATAGATGAACTCAGAGATGCTCTCACACCAAGTGGACACAGTTTAGTAGTGTTGGAGAAGGGATGTTAAGCTCACTCCCGGTGGAAATATAGTTCTTGGCTGCCAAGTAGAAAATCTGCATTCCTTGCTGTTCAAGTCTTGCATTTATTGCTGTTTAAACAAAAGATGATATCCGAGTTTTGTCATCTCTGTCACTAGGACTTTCTGTTGTGCGCAGTGTGTGAAGCTCTGTGAAAGTCTGAAAAGCTTCATGGTTTGATGCTTTCTTTGTTGCATTTGGCAAGTCCTTTGATGGAGTGCACAAAAGTTTCAGTCTCTGTGTGACGAAAGAGAAAGACAGTTTGTTATTATTAACTGTGGTAAAATATGCTGAACCATAGTTATGCTTTCTTTTTTAAAGAGTAAAGGCAGATGAAGGCAATGCTTAAGGCTAAATGTCAATAACAGGTATACTGCCAGATTTTTATTCTTTCTCATATAAATAGATTACCATTGCTACTAATTTCTATCAATTTTATAGCCACAACTTTTCTCCACTTTATATGAAGCCAATGAGTATTTTGTCCTCACATCAATTTCTTAGACTGTCCACACAAGGACAAATGACGGCATTAGTTGTTTCGGTAAATAGTTGAAAATAACATGTTTAAAGTTGCATAAAAGTTGCGAAAAGTAACTAAATCTGAAAAGATACAGCCCTTCTCCTGCAGCTCTGCACTCTCTGTTCTAAGCCTCCTCCTGCCATACAAGGACATGCTTCAAACGTGCACCGATCATCAAGCTAAAGGTCAGCATTCATTTGCAGCTTCACCAAAGATTTAAACCCACTGTCTCAAGTAGAAATCCTCCATCTA
Organism: Dascyllus trimaculatus; assembly: GCA_024666655.1. NCBI lineage: Eukaryota > Metazoa > Chordata > Actinopteri > Pomacentridae > Dascyllus > Dascyllus trimaculatus. Next base: position 14,231,971 of record CM045450.1, read on the forward strand.
ATCTACTACACCATCACATTCTGCTCTCAGTTCCGACTTTGTTGCTGTTTATACTATCCCATCTGATCGGTGCCAGGAAGAGGTGCAAAAGTCTAGTTTGCTCTCAGATCACTTGAGTACTGGAAGGTTGGTAGGTAATATTTGCTGAATGAAGCCCCAAACCCCACAAAAATACTGCCTATCCCCAGCTTTAAGTGGCAAATCCTGCGGTGGGAAGCAAAGAAGGAAACAGTGAGTCACAGAGTCCATCGAGGACTTTGTTGTTCAGTATCAGACTTTAACACAGACAAATGCTGTTTGTTTCACAATAGCTGAGTAAAGACATCAAGTAGTCATTTTAATCCAACCATTCTGTAATCACAACTAAGTCATTTTAATCTTCAGCACAGTGTGAAAAATGTAATTCTTTCGTTCTTTTGCAGACTGTTTGCCACCACAAATTTGACATTTTAGTGATCCGAATGCACAAACATGTACCAAAAGGCAAGAATTGACAGCCAAACATTGGGAAGATAAATCTAAAGGGGACGGGTCAGAAAAAAACCTGCAAAAGTCCACCGTCACTTGTTATCATTCCAACAATTTATTTAAGTATTTAGTTATTTATTTAACCAATTAGTTCTTCTTGCTGCCTAACCTTATTTAACCTGAAAGGGGTCACTAGTGCAGATTCTAAACAATGTTCGACCACACTGACTCATTATCTCCTATTTGGTATCAAAACAGGTTCTATTGAATATGCTAACCACATCTAAAGAATGAAGAAGTCAGTTTAAAATTTTGTGTTTCCTCCATCAGCTACATTAGTTATACAGTTATTGAGGTCACTGAAATTCCTGGCCTTGAATGATGCCACATAAAAACATTTTGTTTCTTGAACTGCATCCATTGCAAACTTTTACATAGTTTTGTTGTGTAACTATCAAAACTTGCTGATTTAATTTAGCTTGCTGCAGTAAAAACATGTGATTGCACCTGTTTCAGTGTTCCTGGAGTGGCACACACAGCGTATAACATCCACAGAGGGACCAGGAGGGTTGACGAGAGAGTGAAGAATCCTCCGAGGGCGTAGCCCCACCAGGGGTATTCATAGGTGTTGTTGAATTTCAGTGGGGTGTATTTGATCAAGGAGAAGAGAAATGTGCACTGAAAATGTACAAGCAGAGAGAAACGCCACAAACTATAAAACTCCTGAATTTGTATTACACACAGAAAGTCAAATTTACAGTTAACAATTAGATATTTTATGTAGTTTATGTAGTTTAAAAAACATAAAGTGGAAAGTGAGTCTAATGTTATACATAACATTCATAACCTCATACCAACACTAATTCAGATTCAGAAATAACAAATAAAAAATATTAAAATATTAATATATTAAAATATTTCTCTGCCAAAAGAGCACACATCAGAGTCCTTTAGATCATTATTTAATCAAATATTTCTTCAGGAGAAACACACCAGTAAGGAGCTAGAAAAATACATGGATTGATAAATGTTTAATTTCCCTCAGATTAAACAGCCTTGACTTCTATGCATCAGGCCATCAGTGGAGCTGGTGTCCATCTGGTGGAGACATGGACTAGTTTAAGAGCAGAAGACTCTGACAGCTGTCAGATACACTCGCTGTAAGCCTGATCACAGTTAGACAACAGGCATGTGTACTTACAGTGCAGATAGATGGTGTGACGTATTGCCAACAATATTTCATGAAAGGCCACGGTCGATATCCAATCATGTCCCTTATGTTATCATACTGACGTTCTGCGCCTGTATAGAAAGTAAGGGATGTTAGGTTTTTCAACTTGCCTCACACACTATGACACAGTATCATATATAATGTAAACCACACTAGTGATGTTTCCCTTTTCTGTGTGAATGATTTTTCCAAAAAAGAAGTAAAGATCAGAGTAAAGTTTTTTTGTGCTTCTTCATTCTATAAAATGTCTTACAAACAGGCGGGAAACTGTTGGTTTAAGATGTATTTGGCTGTAAAATACCAGCTTATGAAAAGACATCCAACAGTGGTCCCAGCAGATTTTATCAAGTTAAAACTGCACCTTACCGTAAACCCATCCAATGCAGACAGACTGAAGGATAGCGAACAGTAGGAGTGTCATTCCACTGCAGGCATAATAGTCAAACAACTGGAAAATGTAAAGGCCTCCCTGCAAATATGAAGAAACAAGATCCGTCACTAAAATTCAACCAGACATTGTACTATGAACACACAGTGTTTTTCCACTGTGTTATTCTGAGAGAACAGTCCATATACAGGAACAAAACATTTTGATAGGCATACTATGTTTTAGAGAGATGCAGTATTCTTATGAACATAGCCCTAAACGTTGTTTCTTCAGTTTAGATACTTCACCATTTAGCCTAATTTATCCCATTAAATATGCACATCAATATCTCAAACCACTTACTTGTGTCACCATGAAAAGGCCAACAAGGAAACTTGCAACACTAATGGCAAGAAGGAGGAGTTTACGACGACAGCTGTTTTGAAAGACGGAAGGATACATGTCGGAGATGGTTGTGACCAGTGCCTCCTGATATACAAACTGTGGTGACGAGAGAGAGTAGTTTGAATTATTATAAATGAATTGTGTTGGTATGATATCAGAATCTAGTGTTACATTTCAGCTGGACTTGATTCTTGGTCCTACCTCACTATCCAACCCTAAGAAGATGATCATGACAAAGAAGAAAATTGCCCAGAGCTGAGGAAGCGGCATTAAAGCCACAGCACGAGGATAAGCAATGAATGCCAGCCCCGGGCCTGCAAAGGTACATGGGACAAGATGGCCACGTTATTTGTCAACTGACAACAGTAGTACTCAGATTTTGTGTTGAACCTGCATTATCATCCTTCCACACCTGATTCAGCCACCATCGATATATCCACACCTTGCTCCTTTGCCATGAAACCGAGCACTGAGAAGATGGCAAAGCCGGCTACGAAGCTGGTTAGACTGTTTAGCAGGCACAGGTAGACACAGTCTCTGTAGGTGAAAAGTTAAAACATTAGAAAACATGTAAACTACAGTGATTACATTGTAAATAATAATAATAAACTGTAAACAAACTGTGACAATCTGGTAGCAAGGGTACCAGAAAAAATGTTTATTCAAAAACTGAAAAAAAAAGCTGAAAATAATGGCAAATATCTGTAAAATATTATATTTTGCAGTTGATTTAAATACAGCAAAACAATTTCATTTTACAGTAAAACTGTAAAATGAAATTGTTTTCAAAAAATTGTTTGTAAAAGGACAAATTACGATTTATTTAATGCAGATGTTTGACAGTCTGACCGTTTTGTTTGCAGTCACCATGTGAATTAATACTTTTTCTGTGATTTTATTTTCTGTATATTTATTTTATTTTAAAACAGGGAAATCTCTAAAACAACAGGTAAAAATTATAACTGTAATATACATAATTATTCTTTAAATAACAACAAATATCGGTAACATTATGGTATTTTTGCTGATTTTAGTAAATTAAAAATTTCATAGGCACATGTTAAAGAAGTAATTACCATTTGCAAATATATATATATTATATAATAAAACAAATAAGTAATTAAAAAAAATACACAGTTTGAAAACTTTCATTTTTTACAGTGTAACAGTAAGCAGTTTGAACACATTTTCACTGAGTTACAGTTAGTAGAGAAACAAAAAGACAAACCTGTAGCAGTTGTTGTTGTACTTGTTGTAACTTCCCAGTGATGTCAGAACACCTGTGCAAACTCCATAGGAGTAAAAAATTTGGCTGCCAGCGTCCATCCACACCTGGGGGATTTGAACTGAGGTTACATTCAGTTTATTTCATTTTATTTTTAATTTAGTAATTTTGTAGAAATTATATTTATATCCTAACAATTGGAAACAAAATGCAAAATGTTCAACCACTTATTGTTCTCATGCCCCAGAGGATGAAGCCCAGAGCCTTATGTGATCGTTGACTTCACCTGTCAGCCACGTACCATGAGGCTGACGTTTGTGGTTTAAAATGAAATGTGTCAACAACTGTTAAATGGTGATCCCTTAGCTTTACATTTAAACATTTACAAGGCTGGATGCAACATACTAAATCAACTTTATTGTTTATAAGTGTTTTTTTAACCAGTAAAATATCAGTATATGAATTAGAGCTACAGCTGAATTTATAAAAGCAGCACCTCTGGATCTGTGAGGCGAGATGGGTCCGGGTAGAGGTAGAACACGATCCCTTCTTTGGCCCCCGGTAATGTAAGACCACGAACAAGCAGCACCACCAGCATCACATACGGAAATGTGGCCGTGAAGTACACCACCTAATGCACAACCAATATTTGTGGCACTTTTTAAATTGAAATACTTCATAGAATTAGAAAACAGTGTACATGAAATCTGGCATCACAATTTAATGTCTGATTTGTTCTGTACCTTCCCTGTGGACTTCACTCCATTCCAGACACAGAAGTAACACAATACCCAGGCAAGAAGCAGACAAAGGGCCAGGTCCCAGCGAATATTGCCAATCTGATCAATTCCGTCAGACAGGCCTAATATCCTCCTCCTTTAACAGAAAATATTGAGTATCACATAGCAGAAACAACAGCACCTTATACAATGCTTTCATTCATGATACGTACTCCCAAAACTCTACAACTGAAGACGTGCTGTTTCCACACAGGAGGTCAGTGGATGTTTGATTGTGACCATGCTCGAAACAGCCATCTAGCACAAAACAATCAGAGGGATTGTGAATAAGAAGTGATTACTATTCTAAACACTGTGCACAGTCGTGTGTGTGTAACAGCTGGAGAATGACATCTTGCTACCTGTGTTCCAGCTGTTGTCACAGCTCGCCCATGGAAGCTCAGTCCTGAAGGATGAAAACAGGTAGAGAAATGTCCAAGCCAGTATGACGATGTAATACACCCCAGTGTACAAAACAACCACTTGGCTTCCGTAACCCAAGCCTGTAGAAAGACAGTTCTGTCACACTGCAACCGTGATGATAAAACCCAACTATCGCTGGCAGCATATCTGACACTGAGATAAGGCCGAGAATGAAGCAAATGGAAAACTACCAAAACTGACCTTCACAGTTAGATGGATTCAAGACTCAAAGATCAAGTACAAAATCAGCTGTATAATGCATTGAAAACCATTTTATTCCACTTTCTATTTCTAGGCCATCACATTTCAAAGGGGTATATTGCGCTTACTTTACTCCACTTTATTTTAAGCTATTAGCTGCTTTTCATTGCAAGAGTGATTTTATTAAAAAGACTGTTTGAGATACAAATAGATGAAAGTCCATAATGTTTTTAAAAGATTGGAGAAAAGTTAAAAGATTAAGACAAATGTGAAAGAGTCAACTGCTAGTTTGTGAACTACTTGTCAAGCACACTGATGCATAAGTACTAGCAGTATTGTATTTCTCACATACATGTAATAAAGTCCAAGCTGTAAACCTACCTTCAAAAAGAGGGCAAATTTTTCTCCAACATGTTATTCCACCCTGACTGGTGAACTGGCCCAAAGATGTCTCCAAGAAGAAGAGCGGGATGCCACAGGTGAACAAAAACAAGACATAAGGAATCAAGAAAACTCCTACCAAAAAAAGGGATGAAAAAAAAGTTTTAGAAATATGTGCACCCAACTTGCACTTCTCCATGAGTCATTGTTTTTTTTGTCTTGCTGTTTCCACTTTACCAATGGTTGACAGGTTATTTTCTGTTAATGCACATTAAAAAATGTAGCCCAACAAGCCAACGACTAAGTGATTAGTAAGTAATCTTAATCCTTGGCAAGAAGGGTTCAAACACAAACTTTTAGGCATCATGTACACCTGGCAGCAATAACAAAAAATTACCTCCTCCATTTTTGTAGCAAAGGTATGGAAACCTCCAGATATTTCCCAGGCCGATGATGTGTCCAGCCACTGCCAGGATGAACTCCAGCTTGCTGGACCACTGCTCCCTCTCCTGAGGTTTGGCCTGAATGTGTCCCGGTTTGTTCCCAGAGTTCAACAGAGTTATTTTCAGCTGGGAGTTCTGTTGTTGGTCCATTTCAGCACTTAGTAAGCTGGGGGCGAAATCAGTGTATGTCAGCGAATAATGTAGTAGATAACAAGTTGTTAAGCCATGTTAAATGCAGGACATAATTATTAAAATAACTAATGAATTTCTTAAGCAGGTTTTTTTTCAATAGTATACTAGGTTTCATCCAAGGGGGGTTATTCTACAACATGTTTGAAATTAGACCTGCAGAGGGTCAAAGATAAACTATACATGCAACATTAAAGTTCAGATTATACATTTTCATAACAAGAGTTTATGGCAATGCAAGAGCCTAGAAGTGTTTTAGCACAACAGTGCTTTGAGCTGAATGCTAACTTTGGCATGCTAGCACGCTCATAATGACCTATTGATGGTAAATAAGTGTTTGCCATAGCTATGCATGTTGGCATGCCAATGGACTGATGGAAAAAACTGTAATTTCTCCTAATTATTTTACAGAATAATTATGAAATTCACAAATACATCAATAAAAGTACAAAAGCGGGCAATGAATTAACATGAACATAGAAAGTGTGTTGAATGTATTTACAAATGTATTTTAATTTCACAATTATTTATGTTTTCTTAATTAATGAAACTGTTAAGTTTAAGTTTAATACTGTACATGTAATGCTCTAAATTAGATACAATTAGTTACAATTAACTGCAAAACCAGTATTGGCATCTCAAACAGAATGACTAAACTGCAGAATAACGTCATGTAAAAGTCACAAAATTTTCCAACACATGAGCACCAACTTAAAGCTGCCAAAATAAGACTCAATACTGACAGCATGTGGCACTTTATGTCTGCTGGGTGTTATTTTATTATATTTTGTCCACCTTTTAAACCAATTTCTATCTACAACCTGCTGATATTTCAGCATCTGAATATTTATACCCAGATACAATCAACACACAATGTGAGAATTTTTTTACTTGAAGTAATTCAAAATATTTTATCTCCAAATTATAACTACCACTTAAGAGAAAACAATAACGTGAACAGACAAACCTATGCCAGATGGATGGGATCAAATAAATTTCCTACTGAAAACTTAACAGCAAATGAACACACATCATACAAGGTGAAACATTTGCATAATATTTGCCTGAAAGTCTATTTTTTTTATAAATAACTTCAGTAAAAAAAATAATATTATGACTCCAGGTTTAGCTGCCCCAATAACCTTCATTTACACCCATTTCACACTTTACCTTGAGCAGCGCAGGTGTTTTCTCCTCTGAACACTGGCTTCTGAAATAAAACTGCCAGCCTCTCTCCGAGAAAAAGCTAAGTGCAAGTGGGTTTCTGTGAGGAGTGGCCAGTCAGACTAACACAACCAGTCTTTTCTTTAGAACCAATAGAATCCAGTGGCAAAAACACACAAGCCCACACTACATACTTCCAAAGGCATTACAGTTATTTTCTGGAGAGCTACTTTAATCTTAATCTGCATACTTCTTGCCCAATTCTAACCCTTTCCCTAACCTCACAAGAAGTCTTCTTTTTGTTTCCTTAGGGAGACAAGTCACCCTAATGTGGTTGTTTAAACAGACTGAGGACCCAACAGCATGAATAATGCCTGACCACACACACACACACACACACACAATTTAAGTTTCTGGTTTGTCTGGCGTGATAAAAGAGATAACCACTTAGAGGGCTCTCCTTTATCTTGGGACTACAGGCTCACATGCAGACTATTTGTCCCCCTCTTGTTTTGTGAAATACATCGAAAACGGCCTTTCAAAACTCAGTCATTTAATTACCAGATGAGCGAAAAAATTTAGCCATGAGTCGATAATAACCGTTTCGGGGGGGACTGTGTTGCTGTTAAGACCAGCACTATTTAAGATCAGTTATTTTTATGAAATTCTGCTTGAAACTGCACTTTCAACTGAGACTGGTTTTCCCTTCCTTCTTTCATATCCCATTGCATAACAAGAGGAACAAAAGCACCTAATCAGAGGTTGTCACCCTACATTTCACTGTCAGAAAATTCAAACCAAAGGTAATTCTCTCTATATTTTCTGTCATTAAATATTTCTTTCATCATTTTACCAAGAGCATTGTGTAGCAGAAAGTGTGATCTACATGTGTGTATCCATGTGAGTTTTAATTAACATTTATTCATTATCTACATTCATTAGATTTCTTACACTGTCCCACAACTGTGACTGGATATAAACTACTAAAACATCAACATAAGTCTCCACAGGAGGTGCAGCGTTGCAGTTAATCCAGTAAATATCCACATGAGTCAGCAGGGCAGGTAGGGAGTTTTTTCTTACCTGACAGCTAAAACAGCTCTGTGAGAGAGTGAAACAAAGCGTCGTCATCGAAACAATGTGCTGAAACTGAAACTCACGTTGTCACTTTTGTGGGAGAAAAAAAACAAGTATATATCATTCAAACCATTTGTTCACATATGTTTAGTGTGCATGTAGAAATGTGTAAATATTCCACTATGCTAAAATGTAATGACGGTACATAATCAGAGGGTTTACACTGGAAAAGTGACAAATTAAAGCAGCATCAAAGCAGAAACTATGCACACTCAGTAACCTACAGTCAATGCTTGAGGGTACTACATGGTAAAAAAAAATTAGGATGTTTTGAATTTTGTTTTAGCAATTTATTGTTTTTTTTTCAGATATCCCAAGCTTTGTTAAATGACAGGTAATGTCTACTAAAATCATAGGAAAAAGTACTATTTTACATGCTACCTCTTTAAAACAGCAAAAACTAACAAAAAAAAAAAAAAATCAGAGTAGAATTTCTTTTCCTTGTTTCACCATTTGACCATGCATATTAAGTATTGAAAAAATAGTAAATAATTTTTAAACTGTAATTTCTCAGACTTTAACTGTTTTTTAAATTACGGATAGTATTGAATAAAATCACACAAAACAAGGACTAATGTACAGTGCAAGAAACATGGCAAAACTGTACATTACAAAAGTAATTATTTTACATATATCTGCAATCGTCACCCAATTTATAGTTTTTGGACATTGCAGTATTCTAGAATTTTAAACTTTTTTGTGGCACCTAAGCTGGCAGATTTTCTTTTTTTTTTAACAAGTTTTTTTTTGAATGTGATGATGGACACAAAAGAAAAAGAGGAAGCTTGAACAACGACAAAAAAAGTGGACTCTGGTAAAATGACTCCAGAAAGTTAAGTACTATATGAAACCATGGGAGGACTGCAACTTTACTATCATGGTTTCTTCATGACTTTTTTTTTTTTTTTTAAAGACAAATATTAAGTAAATACAATTACACTTAATAAAACATACTGTTTATTTTAGATCATTTATCCACAACAGACCACTGTGATAAATGAAGAGGCCAGCAAGTGTTTAACTATTGTTTGCATGGGTTGTGAAAGTAGCTAGGGCAAGAGCTAAATAAATAAATGATGAGTGTACTGAAAAAAAAATTATAAATTATTACTTGTTTAAAACATGGTAATGGGGTTGCTGCTGACATGTTTTTTTCTGATACTTATTTTCAATAATTTTTATTGATGAGAAAAGGGCCGCTGATTTTTAAAAAGCACTCCTTAAAATGTCTGTGATAGTAAAATATTGTTGAAATTTCATGTGGACATCTGTGTAAAATGAAATGTGGACTTGTTATTCTCTCTTTGAGGTTCAGCTGCATTTCAGAATAATGTCAGAAAGTCTTACCCCTGATGTCTATAGTACCAAATATGGATTCTGTAAAGCTGGATAAACTACGGTGAACATGCTGCAGTTGATGGTTTCCCAGTCATATACATGGACTGTATAAGAAAGACATACACACAGAGTCTTTGGTCACATACTGCATGTCAGCTGACACTAGAGGGAACCAATGATCTTCAAAAGGCCTTCAGAGAAACTGAGGCACAGTCTGGTGTCTGGTACTGGGACACTGGCAGCAGATCTTTGTGGTCCTGTGGGTTTCAGGTTGGGACATCCATGGATCAGGCTTGAAAATCAAAAACTGTCTCGTGGATGCTCGATCAGATCCCAGTATGGCTGAGTGGAAGCACTGGGCTCGAATCCTTCCTGGGAAGTTTTTGAGGTGTGGTGTTACTGTCCTGCTGGGGGAGGCTGCCATCATCTGTGGGCGCTGTTGTCGTGGGAATCTGTGTTTAGGTGGGTGGGTGGTACATGTCAAAGTAATATCCACATGACTACCAGTGCCTAAGGTTTTCTCTTTTTGTGCAAATCTTTTATTTCCACCAGTTGTCCTCATTTAGCAAAAACTCACACATCATTTAAGCCAAATGACATTTCAGTTCAATTCAATTTAGTTGTATTTATATAGAACCAATTTACAACATATGTCATCTCGTGGTCCTTTGTACATTAAGGGCACTACCTTATGATAACAATTTAAAGAAAAAACCCACAACTTTGAGCAAGTTCTTGGGGAGAAACAAACCCCAGATTTTGCAGTTTTGCTTATGTAACATTTGCAGACCCACGCAAGTATGCTTCATGCTCCTCTTCGGTTGGTCCTGTTGACAAGAAAGATAACATCATGTATTATCGTGTTGATAGCAGTTGGTGAATCAAAACCGAATCTATCATCAAATTATAGGACAAACATTTTTGTCAGTTTGCTGATACACTTACTGGCAAGTCACTGTAATGTTATTTTCTTTAAAGTATTGATAGACCTTCTTACCTCTGACACTCATTGCCACTGTTTCCTACAAGCTGTTACACCTGCCCAGCAAAAGCATTTGTCAGTTATACACAAAACAACTCATATGACCCAACAAAACTGGGTGAAGGTTGGAGAAATGTCAAAAGTAGTGATGGGATGTGAACCTCAGTCTTCCTTCCTTCCCAACTTACATGTTAAAAGAGACAAAGAGCTTTTGCTGCCAAGTAACATCCCACTATTCTGCCTTTGCTTCTTAAGAAGACGCTTATCATTCATATGAAAAAATGAAACTCTGAAGAGCTCAGTGCTATATATTTTGATATTCATCATATTGTAATGATGCACTATTTCTAATCTGTTCATACTACTTGTACTTGTCTAACTCTGTATGTTTTAATACATTATCTCGGCTGCAAGGACTCGAGTTAGTGAACAGTTAATGTATCCTGAAGCTGATTACATTACGGTAAAATATGATTTTTTTAGCAGTAGTTGTAACAAAGCATCAAGCTTACTTCACCTCAATAAGACCTTATAATCAGTGGATCTGACAAAGCATTAAGTTTAAGACTTCCTTTTCTAGTTATACCACGCTGTTAGTAATGAGAACTTGACTTTTTTGAACAGAAAAACCTGGATCATTAGATGGTAGAGGCAATCTTTTTGTGTTATTTTTCATTTTGGTTAGAGCCTAAGTATAACTGAAATATTAAATAATAAGTAAACAGGTGGTAGTATGTATGTCTAAGGTCAAATTCATATCTTTTGCATTATCAGATTCTCTCTGAAGTTTATGGCTAGAAGAGAATTACATAATACCTTTTACTTTTGTATTTCAATCAAAAGGATCTTGGTAAAAGTTAAAATAAAAATAACACCATATCAGCATAAAATAGCATTAGAATATATGTAAAATATGTGTAACTGAGTTTGAAAGTACAGTTTTTTCTTGTTAACTCAGGAGACAGCTGTGTTTCTTCTGGACTCACGTGCCCTAACAGCGCTTTGAAAGAGGCTGCCAAAGATAAGAGATTAACAACTGGGACAATGATTTGTTCAGCCTACACCTAGTGTACTTATTGCAAGCTCCTCTGTCGGAAGATACACAGCCAGTGTAGACAGTGTCCATTACAGTGAAGTGACAAGTGTTTTGAGATGGAAGAAGATAAGACAAATTCAGAAGGACAACCACAAGAAAATCAAGCAACTTCAGAAAATGACAAACGGTGAGTATATATGAGATCTGATTCCTCTTTCTATTTGTAACGAAGAATTGCCAGTAGAAGTTTTTTTAAACTAAACAACCTTGTGTAGCTTAAGAATAGTCTGTGATTCATTTCATTCAGTTGCATAAAGGTTCAATCAGAATCAGAAATACTTTATTGATCCCCAAGGGGAAACTGATTTATATAATATATGTTGTACATGCTGGTCAATCAGTGCAGAAGCTACACTTTATGTCATATTATAGGAGAATCATCAAATTTCAAGCTCATGTTTGTATAAACATTCACAACTTTGTCAAAGTGGATTACGAATAACCTCAAAGTCCATTTACCGAGTGATGCCAGAGCGTTTGTGCATTTCTCATGGTAATTATAGAGATAGCTCAGCTGCCTGTCATATAAACGAAACCTCTGCACTTTGAAACTATATGACATCAGGTGAGCAAAGCTCCACGTTCCACGGTCCTAAAACAGTGAGTAAGTGGGTCTTGAGTTAAAATTGCCTTGTGAAATTGGCTATACAATGTTTACAATGAAATTTTCAGAAATATAATGGGAGAGCAAATTGACCACAAATTGTAACAAATATTGACCCAGTCAGGCCCTCAACTTAGGCCCAGTTTTCAATTTTGCTCCCCCTCTGTGATTGAGTTTGACACCCCTTCTCTAAAGCTTACTCCTTTAGACTGTATATACAACGATCAGGCATAACATTATAACCACTTGCCTAATATTGTGTTGGTCCACCTCTCAGGGTCCTATGGGGTCTGGAACCAAGACGTTGGCAGTGGATCCTTTTGTCTACTGTGGGTTGTGGAGTGGGGTCTCTGTCAATCAAACTTGTTCCACTGCCTCCTGTTGATCAGAATGGGGTGTAGGACGTTTGGAGGTCAAATCAATATCTTGGGTCATTGTCGTGTTCCTAAATATGTTCCTGATTGTTTGATGTTTTTTCCATGTGGTGGGATGCATTTTCCTGCAGTGACATTTGGAATTTCCATTTGCATGAAGGAGTGTTCTTGTTGTGGAACAATGTTTATTTGGGTGTCTAAGTCTGATCAACACAGGTGTTAAAATCCGAGGTTTCCAGCAGAACAGCACATAGTACCAATATGATCAATGTCATTCCCTTCACCTGTCAGTGGTCATAATGTTGTGGTTTATATGTAACAGTATTGTATAATTGACACTTTGATATTTTTGGGGAGTTTGATGTTGTTACTCCCATTTCTTGCATGAAACAGGTCTGGTACAACAAGATTTTGGGGGTTTGTGTAGAGTCACTGTGTATTGGTCGCTCAAAAAAAGTTTCAACATGTAACCCTTCTTAAGACCATGTGCATTCAGTCAGTAAAGTAAACTTTAAAATATAGCAGATTTCTCAAAATGAAACTTGCTTGAAAGGAAAAAAAATGTGTCACTGTGAAGGAAATACAATTGCACTATGACTGTGTGCAGTTTAATATGAGCACCTTTACAGGGATCTCTTCTACAATGAAAGTCTGTCCGCTGGGATTTTTCACTACCAAAGAACGGTCAGTGGGACAAAGTGGCTTCATGGATTTTATGCTGCTGTGCTCCGATTGTGCAGCAGCCTAAACTAAACGTTTGACTCTGCTGATGTTTTCTAATTGTTTAGGTTTAAGGGCCAGCTGAGAACAGGTCAAGTTTTCCTTTATGAAGCTATATATCACTTAAAAGTTTAATGCAGAAACTAATTTTCATGTAGTAGCAAATAATACGGTGTGTGACTGACGCCACAAAATATAATGTCAAGTTTCACTATGCTGGAAATAAAAAAGAGAGTAAATGAATAGATCTGCTGAATGTGAGGAACGTGTCTTCAACTACAAGAACATGTAAACAATTTCTCTTAGCCACAAAATAGTTTTACTGATGAAAAGGCACAGCTGGTGACCTGCAGTGATCCTTTCTCTACCTCCCTCTGAGTCAGTGTCTTTCCTACACAGATGCCCTGCAATCCAACATCCTCAGCCCTCCACCACAACATTACATTCAACACAAAGGAGTTCAACATGTTACCTCAAATGCCGCGATACAATATGTGAATCAAACAAAAAATCACAACAGTCTGATGCTGTATTGGCTCAGTTTTAGCATCCATGCTCCTCTATGGTTGAAGTGATTGTTATGAACATTTAGCACCAAAACTGTTCACAGAAGTACTAAAAGGTACTGCAGACTTAGAGCAATATATAACCTGTAAAATATGCATTAAGAAATTATGCAGCATGCAAAAAATTTAGATGAAGCTTGTATTTGCTTAAAATTTTATCATTGCCTTATTCGCTAGCAATTGCAGCTCATAAAATTTAGCATTGCTTAGCAGCACTGGATCAGAGCATTGTCAACAGCTTGTTTTGTAATCACAGTGCAAAGTTTTTAGACAGGAGAAGAAACAGAAATTAATTACAGGTCACATGTTCATGGTACGTACACTCAATAATATTTTGAAATGTGTGAACTGAGGTTCGTTCTTTTCTGCAAGAGATAGATAGATAGATAGATAGATAGATAGATAGATAGATAGATAGATAGATAGATAGATAGATAGATAGATAGATAGATAGATAGATAGATAGATAGATAGATAGATAGATAGATACTTTATTCATCCCTGAGGGAAATTAAATTATTCAGCTGCACACTGCCATCCACACCACAGTCACAGCTAAGAAGTAAAATAAAATAAGGTCATCATCATCATCAACCTTTGTTTAATCCTCAAAAATCATTTAGGTTTACCTCATTTACAATGATGTCGAGATACAAAAATAGTATTAAGTTAAAAAAAAAAAATACAACCCAAAAGGTAAAAAAATGAATAAATAAATAAATAATTGAAACAATAATAATAATACTCAGGTGAAGCATTTACACTCCGTGATAAAGCAGTCTGATATAACAGACTTAAACTATCCTGGCAATAATCCCCATAGATAAACTCCAGACAATAGCGACAGCAGTGAGTGATGTAGTTTACCAACAGAGGAAGGTACTCAAGCCTCAAATACACGACCAAGAATCAAAGTCCAATATTACACAACTACATAGTAGTAACTTGGCGAGCCTAACTTCGGAAAACTTTCCAATGTTATTCAGCAATAGTACATCCCCACATAAATAGAAAATATACAAAAAATTGCTTAATCAATTTTCCTGTTGTTGAAAAGATTAAAGGCACAATCATTTTTCCAAAATAGGCAAGAAAAAAATGGTAAAAGCTAAAATAAGGGGTTTGAGAATATTAATGTAGTAATCTGACTAAAAAAGGCTGGTAATTTAAGCAGTGGAATGAAGTCTATCATTCAGTTTGCATTGGGACAAAACACCAAAATAATTCTGCCGTAGTCAACAAATGGAATCATGAACCAAAAACTGAACTGTATTCGAACATGTTACCGCCCAACATGAAGCTATTTCAGATGTAATCTTTAGTAACTGTTAGCTGTCCCACTATCTATTTGCCTGCCAGAGAGCATTAAAATAAATCCCCATGTGTTTGTGGACTTTGAGAAGGCCTACGCATGTGTCCCCCAGACAACTCTGAAGGGTAGAAATACCAGAACAGGGGCCATACAGAGTTTGTATGCGCAAAGTCAAACACATTTCATGTGGGTGTTGGATTCCGACAGTTATTGATCTTCAATCATGTTTGTGATAATCATAGAGACCATCTCAAGATGCAACCAGGACAAGGAGGGTGTCCGGTTAGCAAACCTCAGAGTTGCATCTCTGCTTCTTGCGCATCATGTGGTTCTGTTGGCTTTATCAAGTAGCCTTCAAGTAACCTTCAGTGCACACTTTGAGTGTGAAGTGAAAGGGATGAGAGTCAGCACCAAGTCTAGGGCCAAAGTTCTCTGCCAGAAACTAGGGAATTGCTTTTTCTAGGTTGGATGTGTGTTACCATCCTACGCAAAGCAGTATAAGTATTTTGGGATCTTATTCACAACTGACGTGAGGTACAGACATGGATTTGTGCAGCATCAGCATTACTGTGGACACTGTTTCTGACCTTGGTGGTAAAGCGGGAAGTTAGCGGGAAGGAAAAGCTCTCCATTTACCAGTCCATCTGCATTCCAACCGTGACCTACTGTCATGAGCTCTAGGTAGTGACCGAAACAATGAGACCTATATAAGGTACAGGCAACCAAGATGAGTTTCCTCTGTAGGTGGACTGGGCAGAAGTTTAGACTTGGCCTGAATCCTTTCCTTTGGAGGTTTTTCAGGCACCTCTAACTGGTAGGAGACCACAGAATAGACCTTAAACTCACTGGTGGGATTACATATCTCATTTGACCTGTTAATGCCTTGAGATTCCCCAAGAGGAACTGGAAAGCATTACTGTTAAGAGGGATGTCTGGCATGCCCTGCCTTCCTCCACTGTGATCCTCCCCCAGATAAATGGAAGAATATAGATGAGTGAATAGTTACGGTCCGGGTACGTCGCAGCCATTCGTTTTCTTATTTTGAGATTTCAAAAACAGGCCATAATTCATTATCCATTATCCGTTATCTGATTTAATTAGATGTGTTTGTAAATGGAAATTAAAATTAAAATACACCCGTGGAAAACTTATTTCTCTATTTCCTGTTCATTTCGGCTCTGTGACCTGTCTGACTTCTGATGAGGAAGGATCTGGTATCTGAAAGCTCCAGTGTTAGTTCACTATTAGCAGACCTTGCTGTGAGCCGTGGCCTGATGAAGACCCACTGTGGGGTCCAAACATTGCTTGGCACACATTGTTCACTATTTCAAAGTAGACTTTTCACCAGCGTGGGGTTTATTTGTCCCTTTGGAGGGAGCTTGTGATGCTGCTAGCTCTGTTGCTAGCGCGAAATCGCTAGGTTTTGAGGTTTTCTGTTACTTTAGCTTCGCTTTTTGGTTTACTTATGATTCCTTAGGGTGGGGGGCTTCTGGCTTGAGTTGTCATTTCATTTGCAGGGTTTTGTTGGTGTTTTCTTCAGTGAATTCAGAGCAGTGGATCATATTCAGCCTAACTAGAAAATGTTCCCTAACACATAGCAAGTACAACATAGAACAGAATAACAATGGAAAGATTATTCACAGAGTCAGGACTTGGGCCATTGCTTTGTATCCAGGCATTTGTTACTGTCAGTACACTCTTTGGTTTTGGAAACTTGACAAAACATTACATTAGATAGTAGTTGTTATGATACATTCCAAATCAAAAGACCATGTAAATGCTATGCTGGCATGGTTTGGATCCAAACGGGGAGATGAGTGTAAAACACCCTGCAATGGATAAAGATTATCAAAAAAGACTAAAAGAGAAAAGTTTTTTATGTTTTCAAAAAGCTGATAGTTTAGATTGGGCAATTTCTTGACTTATCTACGTACTGATGCTTTTCAATGACCTTGTTCACAGAGTTGCTTGGAGTGTTCTCTTGTCTTCGTGGTAAAGTTATAACCAGGGGTACTGATTTACCAGTGACTGGACCTTATACATACAAGTGTTTTTATACTACAATCACTTGAGACACATTTACTGTACTCACATTATCTCTATTTCATTAACCAATCCCTCCAGGGTTTCACGGGTGTTTTTCAAGATTGTTGCTGCCTAAAATGCCTGAATTTGCAGCAGCTTTTCTAAAAAACTGTGATGTAAGTTGCGATGTTTTAAGCGTATTTGTTTAGATAAAATTGCGGGAGACAGTGAAAATTGCTAAAAAGTTGCATTTTTTTCTTTGTTTTGTATAATTCATTAAAAATCAAAGGTGACTTGTTACAGCAGGAATAAAACCGCACTCTGGTCTAAGTGTTCCCAAAAAGGCTCAGGAGCTAAAAAGTTAATTTCACATCCTGCCACACACGTATTCACACACACATGCTCACAGCTTTTCACATCAATTAATTATTCTAACTTACCTTCATTCTTTCAGTGCTTGCGACAGATCTGGGTGCAACAGCTTCATCACGGTGATTTGTCTGGTCTGTGGCCCGCTTTTTTTACCCATTCTCCTAATATGTTTCGCAGTAGAAAAGTGTTTGTCAATCGATGACTTTCGTTTGTGTTCCACCTCAATATTGCATGGGGTACAAAACACTTTACTTCCGCTTTTGTGAAGAACATCAGGGAATTGTTTTGCAGGTCTTTAGCAGTCATTTTTGTTGGTAAGTGAGAGACATTACTATCGCACATGTCTGCATCTTCAAACCATAAACAAGGAAGTGAATTTGGTGACATACGTACATTACGTTTGCGCTGGGGACTGCTATGATTGGTGGGACTCACGGGGCCAAAACTGCGGAAAAGTCGTGGCAATTGGACAAAATTGCAAGGTTGCGCAGAATTCACGGAGATTGGTTGAATTTTCGTTAATTGTTGCGATCGCAACATCGCAAATTCCTGGAGGGACTTATCAATTGTGCGACTTCTTTCACCAACTGGCTGTAGCTGTGTGAATTAAGTGGATTACTTTGTAGGGGTTGGATAGAATTACACAATCACTTATTTTGCATTTGATATTTTAAATTAATTAACATTACTTTGTGAAAGTCTTTTTTATTTTGATGTGAAAGAGTCTTCTTTGTTGTATAGTCTTGTCAAAAAGCCAAATTAAATTGATCATGATTCAATGTTAAAAAGCAATAAAACTGAAAACTTCCAAGTGAGGATGAGTATTTTTTATAGGCACTGTAGCTGGTGTATCTCCAAACTCAACATACTGGTACACTTTAAACCCAGCAACATCCTTGTCAACCTCATGGTGGCGCTGAGGAAAAGTCAGAGGATAAGTGTGTTGCAGTTATTCAGTCTGGACTCTGGAGTGGTTTATACTAACAACCTACTGTACATAGGCACCTAGAGCCATACAGCTAGGCTGGCTAATGAGCAAATCCCCTCCTGCTCTCTTTACTGTGAGACCATGTGGCCCGGTGGAACAGTCTCCGCCTTAAGTTGATCATTCAGAAACACTCCGACCCCTCCTCCTTCTGCTCCCTCTCATTGTCAGACCGCTCAAACACAGCTCTCTCAAAACTCCACTCATGGACTCACTCATTGTCAGAGCTGCGAATAGCACTTGTCCTGGTGAGACTGGGGGATCTAGACTTGTACTTTCCCCCAAAGGCACCAGATGAACTGACCTGGAATGGAAGCATAACACAGAACAACAGACCATTGACGTGAGCCTATCTTTCTAAGGTACTCTTTCATTTCCCTCAATGTCATAGGACGATTACTTTCTGCTTGTTCTTCCATAAATTTCTTTGTCTAAACTGTGAGTGGACTTTTCTATGTTTTGAAATTCCTTATCAGAAAACATGTGGTATCTTTGCAGTTCAGAGACAAATGGGCTTTTATTGCTGCTCTGACGCTTGGCGCTTGTTGCTGTATTATCTAGGCCAAAGGTTACCGGCTGCGCTGCAGTGAGAGCAGCTATTTCCCTTGTTTAGTGTAACACCTCAGGCTGTTCTGTGATCATGGCTGCTAAAAGCTAGCGTTTTAGAACAAATACATTCATCTTGTGCAAATATTTGAGCAAATTAAACACTAGTAATAAACTCTTTTAAAAAGTTACTTAGACAAAATTTGCTAAATAATGTAATAAGTGGAATAAAAACAGCAATTTATGTGAATTTACAACAACAAAATGAAGCTAGTATGCTGGTAACTTAGTTGTGTTATGAAACTGTTAGATAATCAAAGCATTCACCCATCTTTTTTCTACTGCTAAAGCAATCAAAGCAGAAAGAGGAAAATATTTTCCAGTGAGCCCACATCTCCCTGCCAGCAGTGGGCTGGGGTTTAAAAAAGGAACATACCCTGCAGAAGTGACCCAAAACAATTCTTTCCACTGCCAAGTCTCTCAAAGTGTGGTCACCTGTAGAGCAAGAAATATTAGCACCACAAGTTGTTGCCAGCAGCTGTTCTTAGCGCCCGTCAATACTGTTTGTGCACTTTCACCTTGTAACTTTCCAAGAAGTCCCGAAAGGGTTTTTTGATGAGTATTTGCCCGTCAGCACAGAAAATCAATAGGTACATTCATTCTAAGACAAGGCACCTTTTTGCTGCATTACCCAATCTTCAACCTATTTGAGATGGCAACTGTTCCACAAGCTCCTATGAGACAAAACATTTTCTGGCAGAGAGTAGGTACAGTAGTTGTCCATGTTGGGTACTGGGGTTTTCTATATGATTAATTTGAAATTTTATACAAAAATGTATGGTTACGGGCAGGTCAGAATTTGTTTAAAAATGTCATGTTCAAAAATCTAAAGGACTAATGGCTTTCCAATCAGCCACAACTGCAATTTCTGTTTAATGCTAAATAGCAAGAACACACAAAACTAAGGTGGTGATGATAAACCGCGAACCTGTTAAACATCCCCACATTAGCATTGTAACTATGAGCATGTTAGCTGACATTTGCCCTAAGTGCAGCCTCAGAGCTTCTAGTGTGTCTGCAGACTCATGATCTTAGATTGAACTCTGGCATGTAGAGTGGGGTGCAATAACTGCCACTATGCATTTGGACAACACTACAAAACAGACTTCACAAAGTTTCTGTGTCAGTAAAGAAGGACCGTCTAGCCTTCACACCAAGACGCTGCCTAATGATAAAAAGCACCGAGCATATTGAAAAGGCTGGATTAAGAAGATTCATTGAACTGTCCTCACTGTGCACATACCCTGTCGTTTCCTAGACACTATGGTTAATGACAGATGCATTCTAATACAAGTCTTGTTTCTATGCAGGAAAATATTTAGGATGAATTTATTCTTTTGGTTCCAAAATAATGATAGTTTAGGGTTTGTCTCAGCTGTTTGTTAAACACAGATGATGCCCCATCATTACAATGCACTGTAGATTGCTCGTCCAATGTGTACACCATTAAACTTTTTTTCTTTTCCAGAATAGTTTTGATATTGTTGACCCATTACAAATTGTTATTCTTTTGACAAATATTACAAATCATTGGTTAAAAACTTAGCAATACAAAATGTAGATTGGATGATGTGTTCTAAAGACTCAGTTTTAATTGTTTGTTATTGTTTTTTATGGCATTCTGCAGTTGGACCTTGGCATAAGAGCCAGATGCTGCCAAACCAGTTATCATGTTTATGCTACTGAGATCAGATTAATCAAGAGGCAGTTCAACAGTATCTGAAATATGAAAAATATTTGGATTGCAGGTTGTCTGTAGCTACAGTTGTGTCTCTTTCTGCAGGAGATTTCTTAAGATGTTGAACCTACCAGGTCCAAGGTCACTGCTGTTTGTATGAATCTGTTAACTGTCATTCTTTCGGTACAGATATTAATAATTGTGACTGTGACTGAATATCCTTCCTGTGTTGAGCATCTCTGTCCCAAAAGACTTTGACTTGCAGGGCAGCAGTGACAGCATTTATCAGACATAAAATTGAATACATGATAAACATAACAGCTTTGCTTTGTCTTTGTTGATTTTTACAGCAGTTCTGCAGCCTTTTTGAAGCTAATACCAAGGAGAGGAATTTCTCTAGCAAACACAAACAGAAGGGTCTAATAAGTAAACACCAACCTTGACAGGCATATCCAGGTTGAAATCCCAGTGAAATGTCTTTGAGAAAGACATTTCAATGTCTAAACTTCTGGACAGACAGAAAGAGGTGAACAGAAAAAAGTAAACTTCCAGATAGGGCTGAGCATTTAATATCAGTACAATATAAATCACAATATGATCAAGTGCAATATAACAAGCTATACTGTCTCACAATATACTAATATAAATGAAGCATTTTAGTGCTACCAAGCTTTACTGGCCTACAAATCATGTCATCCAGACATAAGGGCGCCTGCGTATATGGTGCAGACCACATCAGCATTTTGATATATGTTTTCAATGGAAAAGGCAATCAAAAAAGAGCACCCACTAAAATCATGACAAATAAAACATCTGTCAAAATAATTGCAAAAGGTTTGCAAAATGTGTAGTACAACCACATACACCACCAAGTGTGAGACACACTTGTGATTATTTGAACATCTTTGTAAACATGTGTAGGAGGACTTTTGAATGAGACTGCATTGCAAAATAGCAATCAAGTTTACACTTGCGGAGCAAAAACACTTCCTCATGTGGACCAACAACACTTCCCTTCATGGCAGACTCCCTAAGCAAACAGGAAAAAATATTTTCTGGTTTTAAAAAGTTCCCTAAACAATGACTACTGTTGACTGTTGTCAATAGCCTTAGTCTCTTTAAATGTTCAGAACACTGCACATGTTTCTAGTTGTGCTCGTAAGACCCTTGAGTTGGGCAAATGTGCTTTTCTTACTTGTAGTACACAATTTTATACATACATACATGCTACTGTGATAAAATCCTAACAGTGGAATCTCATAGGGAATAACCATGTGTATTACTGAAAAACATACTGCAGGGCAAAGACTTAACAAGATAATGATAGAAATATATATTGAGATCACATTGTTGCCTTGAATTTGTAACATTTACACTAAAATATATTCATATTTCGTAAACACATCAGACTAACCTCTATAAGTAAATCTTTCCTATTTAGAGGCCAAGTGATGGTAAACCTGTTATGTAAGCTGCTGTATATCCAAGAGGAACACATTGCACATGTCCAATTCCTCCTGATCTCGGACAGGATTATCATTTACACTAGTAGATCCACTGAGACATTTCTGTAAATTCATTTGATGCCAGACTTTAATGATGTGTTCTGTAGAGCTTTACAAAAAAACTCCCCCAGGTTACCGTTAGCTGACTGCAGCTAATATATTATCCCAGTGAACATGGCAGCTGGTAACAACTGGCAGAGCAGGAATCCAGTCTTGATTTGTGGGATTAGGAAACAGTGTTGCCATTGTGTAGTTCAATCGTATGACTGTGAAATCCATATTATTACTTGCATATGTTGTGTGTTTTTGGGTTTAAAAAAATACTATCTGCAAATGTATCATTATTTGTTATCTTCTTTTTAAAATCCTCAATATCAATATTGGTTTTAGCCTTAAAAATACAACTTAGTTCCTAAATGTCAGTCTCTGGTGTGAATAAGTCATATCTAATGCTGATTTTAACACTAGTCCTGTCAGTCAACCCACTTGATAATGACTAAAATCGTTTAGGGAAATTGTTTTCAGCATCTCAGGATTTGAAGCTTTTTAACCGTAATGTAGTAGCACACATATTTTCCAGTCTATTTGCTTCACTCCCACATCAAATCCAAGGCAGCAACACAAAAGCAACATTGATAAAAAGAGTCACCCTCATGCCAAGCTGCAGCGACCCTCTGTTGACCTGACGCAGCAAGACTGCTGGCATTGTATGGATAATGGATATTAATATACAAAAAATAATCATCTCATTATTCCAACTGTGGTTTAGGATTATGCTGGTATGTTTTTTTTTTACATGGCACTAAGGAGTAACAAGAAAGTATTTGCAATTTAAAGAATAAAATCCACAAGTAATTATAATTAATGCACAAATAACACATGGCTGAGATAGCATAGATGGTCTATAAATACCACAGTCAGTGCCTCACGAATGATTTTGTCTGATCAGAAATGTTATTAAACCTACTACAACAATTTTACTCTCCTCTCGTTACAGCATAATGGATGAGCCCTATGGTACAGAGGTCAAGTTCAGGTTGAACACGAGCACAAACCACCCTGCACCAAGCACCCCTCCCAGAGGACAGTGGTCCAACAAAATTGAATTCCTCTTGGCTGTTGCGGGACAGATCATAGGCTTAGGAAATGTGTGGCGGTTTCCTTACCTCTGCTACAAAAATGGAGGAGGTGAGTTCATCATTGTTTAAAAAAAGACACTATTTTTCTCATAAGCACAGAACAACTCTGTCTCAATAAGAAATAAACATTACATTTAGATTAAAAGCTGCAAGAGCACTTTTAAAATTCACAATAATGTTTGTTTATGTAATATCAGCAATTCAGAACTACTATGTCAATATTACCTTCACTTGCAATGCTACAGTGTTTACTTATCTATTCCTTGGTTTCGGAGTAACTACACCCAGGGTAAGAAAATTGTGATTATGATTTAGGATCTCATCATTATAAGAAAAGACTTCAAAATATCTTTTTTTGTGCAATATGCTTCTGCATATTCACAGTGCAGTAATGTTCAGCATTATATAGATGAAATTAAAAAACCTGGCCTTGTTGTACAGTGGCCCAGAGAGTTCAGCAGATTGGAATGAAACATCACTAGCAAACAGAGGCACATGAAAAAACACTGTTTTTGCAGTAATACAGTTACATGTTTAGGATTTTTAAAACATTTAGAAAAGAATGCTACTGAACACAAATTAAGAAACACTTATGCATAAATGGCATAAAGAAATGCACTGCAAACCACAAAAACACTACAAGGTGAACGCAACAGTGCAATGAGGTTTTAAACATGCCCGATCTGCTGAACTGATGTTGAAAAATGACAATATTTGTTTTAGTTTTCTTAGTGCACAAACTCTCACAAGCTCGATCTACATCAGGGTGACGGGTCTGGATTAATTCAAGTGTTCAACCTACAACCAGCTTATGTGCTGTAACTTTTGACTTTCCTCAGGGGTTTTCTTCATCCCTTATATACTCTTCCTCTTCACCTGTGGCATCCCCTTGTTTCTGCTGGAGACGTCTCTTGGCCAGTACACTAAACAGGGAAGTATTACCTGCTGGCAGAAAATTTGTCCCCTATTTGAAGGTAAATATCTAGATTTACTATCAGTGTGAAGTGAAAATGCATAAAGGACACTGTCCTTAATAGGATGATCTGAGATCTGAAAATTAACAAACCCTACCACCAAAGTATGACTGAATCTTGATACTAATCTGAATATTCGAGTTAAATGCTCTTATGTCAGAAAACTTTCACTTAACAGTCCATCAGGCAGTTAAACAGGCCTAGCTTCTCAGTCATCAGTAATACATGAGAAAACGCACCTATGAGTTGATGACAGAGAATATGTGGATATATATACATGATATGTATGACAAAGTTGGGGCTTGAGGTCATAAAACAAACTATATTTTTAATTTCATCTGTTTTTGAATTAAAACATGTAAAATTGATGTAATTTTCTGTAGCTGTGACATTACAGAGGAAATTTTTACATGTGCATGTGTATGTAGTATTGTAATGAGAGCAGAAGTGACAGGAATTAATATTTGATAGTTTACTCACAGAAGACAGAACTTTCACAAAACATGTACAAGGAGATGGATCTTATAAACTTTCAGATGATGAATTCATGCAAAAATTGTGTGGACCTTTGAGTTCTCACCCTTTTGCTTCAGATCTTGCCAGGACATGTTTGAAAATGTTTACCTGTAGTAAGGAGAGAAACACAGAAATTCCTAAAAGAAATATGAGTCTCGATAAGCACTGATGTTAGCACAGATTACATTTCTGTTAAACTGAATCTCAGCTGAACACGTGTCTCATGCTTGCATTCCACACTAAATTGTTTTTGTTTCTGTGTTTTTTGGGTTTTTTTTGTAACAAGTCTGCTCCTGAGATCCTTCAGCTGTGGAAAACTAAACCGAATAGTCATGTCAAAGTGTCAGAGATCTTTTCTTGACATGAGATGCATTGTTTAATTATTGTCACTGGTTTAACTCCCAGGGACCTTTGTTGCATGCTCTAATTCACTCTTCAGTTCTTGTATGTTCTTGTCTCCTCTGTGTCTGCCTTGTCGTCTCCTACCAAATGGAGACAAATGATTGAATGAGTTACAAGGATTTGTGTTTAGTGTGGAGTCAGTGGAAAAATATTTGACTACAATCCTTTTACTTTTTAAAAGCTGTCAGTCGGTGGGCTGCATCTCTCAATTGTCTGGCATATATTTGCAAAAGAAAAAAAGAATTATTATCAACTTTTGATGCCATTTTTAAAAAATCATTATTGTATTACATTTGAATAATGTTTATTTGGGGAGCTTGGGCTATAAGCTACTGAAACATTTACTGCAATGTTTACATTTTTCAAACTTAAACTATTTAATCTCTTCTAAATTGGTTAGTTTATGTGGTTAAACTGTATTTTGTGATTTGTGATATTTGAACACAAAAAAGTCTCACCAACAAGATATCAAAGTAACTTTCTGCACACCGTTCATTGCATTAATGTTTATGTATGTGATATTTCTTATTTCAAGTCCTAAGTTTGGGATTCAAAGACTTTCTGTTTTTGTTTGTTGTTTATTTCAGGGATGGGTTATGGCAGTCAAGTGGTTGTTTTATACTCCAGCATCTATTACATCATCATTTTGGCCTGGGCATTCCTGTATCTCTTCTCTTCTTTTACCTCTGAACTTCCCTGGGCAAGCTGCAGAAACAGCTGGAACACAGGTAGGATCCAGTAGAAAAACTGTAAATACCATAAAAGAGCCTGATTATTATTAATCTTCAGTGTCATCATGACTAATTGCATTTTGATAAAGCTGGGGGAAATAATTACATTACTGGCTACTTTGCTTGTGTCACACCTTACTTGTATATTCTACAATTTACTAGTTTGTCAGGTTCACAGCTACTTTAGAAAGCAATCATTGTTGACGTAGAGCCCTGCATTTGAAGAGTTTGTTTTGTGTCCACACTGTTTTTCTTTAAATAATTTATGTCTTAAGGGCGCTACATTCAGTATCCTTCACTGAGCTGCAGGTCTTTCTATAACTGTCAGTCTTTATTTTAATTATTATTATAAAAATAACATTTTGATTTTGAAACAGAAGCATTTTTATTGTGGACAAAGTCTGTCCGATAGAAAACTACTATACTATTTGGCCTACAGTTAGGTCCATAAGTATTTGGACATTGACACAATTTTCAGCATTCCAGCTCTGTACAACACCACAATGGATTTGAAATGAAACAATCAAGATGTGCTTTAAGTGCAGACTTTGAGCTTTAATTTGAGGGTATTTACATCCAAATCAGATGAACGGTGTAGGAATTACAATACATTTTATATGTGCCTCCACCTTTTTAAGGGACCAAAAGTATTTGGACAAACTAACATAATCATAAATCAAATTGTCACTTTTTAATATTTTGTTGCAAATCCTTTGCAGTCAATGACAGCCTGTAGTCTGGAACTCATGGACATCACCAGACGCTGGGTTTCTTCCCTGGTGATGCTCTGCCAGGCCTCTGCTGCAGCTGTCTTCACTTCCTGCTTGTTCTTTGGGCATTTTCCCTTCAGTTTTGTCTTCAGCAAGTGAAATGCTGCTCAACTGGATTCAGGTCAGGTGACTGACTTGGCCATTGCAGAACATTCCACTTCTTTGCCTTTAAAAACTCTTTGGTTGCTTTCGCAGTATGCTTCGGGTCATTGTCCATCTACATTGTGAAGCGCCGTCCAATGAGTTTTGAAGCATTTGGTTGAATATGAGCAGATAATATTGCCCGAAACACTTCAGAATTCATTCTGCTGCTCTTGTCAGCAGTCACATCATCAATAAATATAAGAGATCCAGTTCCACTGGCAGCCATACATGCCCACGCCATGACACTACCACCACCATGCTTCACTGATGAGGTGGTATGCTTTGGATCTTGAGCAGTTCCTTCCCTTCTCCATACTCTTCTCATTCCATCATTCTGGTACAAGTTGATCTTTGTCTCATCTGTCCATAAGATGTTGTTCCAGAACTGCACAGGCTCTTTTAGATGTTTCTTGGCAAACTCTGATCTGGCCTTCCTGTTTTTGAGGCTCACCAGTGGTCACCTTGTGGTGAAACCTCTGTATTTCCTCTGGTGAAGTCTTCTCTTAATTGTTGACTTGGACACAGATACACCTACCTCCTGGAGAGTTTTCTTGATGTGGCCAACTGTTGTGAAGGGGTTTTTCCTAATGAGGGAAAGGATTCGTCTGTCATCCACTACACTTGTTTTTCGTGGTCTTCCAGGTCTTTTGGCGTTGCTGAGCTCACCAGTGCATTCTCTCTTTTTAAGAATGTACCAAACAGTTGATTTGGCCACACCTAATGTTTTTGCTTCTCTCTGATGGGTTTATTTAGATTTTTCAGCCTAATGATGGCTTGCTTCACTGACAGTGACAGCTCTTTGGACTTCATATTGAGAGATGACCTCACCAGATTCCAAATGAATATACCACACTTGAAATGAACTGCAGGCCTTTTATCTGCTCCTTGTAAATGAAATAATGAGGGAATAACACACACCTGGCCATGGAACAGCTGAGTAGCCAATTGTCCAATTACTTTTGGTCCCTTAAAAAGGTGGAGGCACATATAAAATGTGTTGTAATTCCTACACCGTTCATCTGATTTGGATGTAAATGCCCTCAAATTAAAGCTCAAAGTCTGCACTTAAAGCACATCTTGATTGTTTCATTTCAAATCCATTGTGGTGTTGTACAGAGCTGGAATGCTGAAAATTGTGTCAATGTCCAAATACTTATGGACCTAACTGTATATTACTTTTTCCATCAGACATTTGGCCTACTGTACAGGTTAAGTGACACATTTGACAAATTTACTGTATTTTGGTAGATTCTTAGTATTCAGTTCTGAATTGTATTAAACTGACCAATTTATTATTTCCTATGATTTGCATACTTCGCTGTTGTTTTACCGGGGTTATTTGTTGTATAGTGTAAATGACCATGAATTACTTAATCAGATTTATTTTAAATTAGTGTTGAGTTTTCAGGTTTGCTCTGCATGGTTTGGTGTTACACAATACCCTTTTCGTTACATAATATAGTTAGAGATTCCCTCCAAACACATCTTAAAGCATAGAAAAACATAAATCACAATAATAATATGGGTTTTCCAACAATACAGTTAAATAGTTTCAATTCTGATAACGACAATCACTGAAAATTTTCCTCTCTTTAGCAGATGAATGTGGAAACAGCCTTCTAGCATTAAACTCATTGCATG
The DNA here is from genome assembly GCA_024666655.1 of Dascyllus trimaculatus. Taxonomy (NCBI): domain Eukaryota; kingdom Metazoa; phylum Chordata; class Actinopteri; family Pomacentridae; genus Dascyllus; species Dascyllus trimaculatus. Next base: position 14,260,864 of record CM045450.1, read on the forward strand.
TGTCATTCCATAGAGTGAACTATTAACATCCAGTTGATGTTTTTGAGTGGTTTTGTTTTGAAGTTAACTTTAATCTCTACAACAAGATTACTAACAGTTACTTAATAAGTGCAAAAAGGTATTTTAATAACATTATTAGTGTCATTAATCGAACAGCCCATAAAAATAAATAAAGTGGCAGAACAGTTTACATGCCAGCATCAAAAGAAAAGGCATTTCATTCCATAGTTTGGCAGGAGTTAATAATGTCTGCACATTTCCTTGGCTGACTTGCTGAAAATATTCTGTTTTTTTAGATACTTGTGTGGAGTTTGATAGAATGCCTGATCACTTCAACATGACTGTGCCTGAAAATGCAACATCACCAGTGAGAGAGTTTTGGGAGTGAGTAAAAAGGATCAATCCAAAACCAAAACTTTATATCGAGAACATCTGAATGTGACAAAAAAAAGTGTTATAACTGATACAACTATGATTTACAGGAGAAGAGTTTTGAATATCACAGGAAGTATCCATGAGTTAGGCAGCATACGATGGGAGTTGGCGCTGTGTCTTCTGCTGTCCTGGATCATCTGTTATTTTTGTGTCTGGAAAGGAGTAAAATCTACCGGGAAGGTAGGACAAGGGCTTAATCATTTTCTTAAGTTGTACACAAACTACCAAGTAACTTTTAAACAGGACTAGGATAATAGGGTACCTTTGAACTGTACCAAATTAAAAGTCCTTAACCTCATCCCTACACTTAATTTACATATAGGGTAAAGGGTGTATTTGTATAAAATGAAATTTGAAGTTCCCTTACATTTTCCTCAAGTCTTAACCTTGGGTTTGCAACATGGGGGTAAAATAAACCATCCAGAGCATGCTGCAGAATTTTAACACCCTTTCAATCTTGGTTTTGAGCAATAATTGTTGCTGCTGTGCTTCTCTTTCTTCCCTCGTGTCTGTACTCAGTGACAGTTACTGCTTATAATAATGGCAGGGTTTAGCTTACCTAATCGTTACCCAAACTTTAACTAACTAATTCTAACTTTAAACCCTTAAAACAAGTCTTCCACTTCAAAATCCCCTTTAAAGTTGTGATTACGATAATGGTCCTCACAAAAAAGAAATGTCCTCACAACAGCAGCTCTGAGTCAAGAGTGGTCCTCACAAAGATAGCTGAATAAGCCCACACACATACACACGAACGTGTCCATCCTTTATGAGGACATTACACTGAGTTCATTTGCGGGTGACTTTCCATAACCTTAAACAAATTCTTCACTTTAAAATCTTAGGATTTGTGTAATGGGGTTTTGGTCCTCAGAATATAAGTGTGTGTTTATGGACCCACAACTTGAGTAATACAAGAACAAACACACACACACACACACACACACACACACACACACACACACACACACAGGAGAGCATGACACAGAAGTGGTTGTATTTCACTAGGCAACACCAGTTTTATTATTCATACTGGCAATAAAATTTACCAGTAACTGAAACCTTACAGGCAGTTTAATACCTGTTAAACAAAAATAACATGAAGAGATGTGATGCTGATGTCCACAGTTTTGTCACAAATTAACTCTTAGCTCTTTCACAGGTGGTTTACTTTACTGCTACATTTCCATATCTGATGTTGGCGGTGTTGCTTGTACGTGGACTCACGTTGCCTGGGGCCTTAGAAGGGATCAAGTTTTACCTCTACCCAGACCCATCCCGCCTCACTGATCCCCAGGCATGTACAGATTTCACTACTTCCCTGTCTAAATGACATGTGGCTCTACTGAACCTGCCCCTCTAGACATTGTTTACCCCCAGACAAACAGTGCAAATGCATTTTTGAAACAACATTGTTTCAGATTCTGAGCATTTCCATTGAGTTGTTGTATTGATGAAGCCATTTGCAGCTTGATCCAGATTTTCAAAATATAATTACATATTATCCAAGAATACTGAAGCTTAAATGGAATGATGGAGCAAAGAGGCCCAAAATAAAATTAAGGGGAACACCAATGTTCATGAGATTGAAAGGACTGATTACGTAGTCATGGTTTTCAACAAAGTTGTGATCTTTAATGTGACTTCATTTGCAGATAATTTCTTGCTGATGTCACAGCAGCATAAAACATTAGCAATTGTTCTTTCAAGACTCATTGTTTCAACACCACAGTAAACAGAAAAAATGACTGTTTTTTTGTCTTGCAGGTGTGGATGGATGCTGGCACACAAATATTTTATTCCTATGCTATTTGCATTGGATGTCTAACTGCACTTGGCAGCTATAATAAGTACGACAATAACTGCTACAAGTAAGTTTGATGAAACATCTACTTTTGTTTTTTGTAAAAAAAAAAAAAAAAATACATAAATAACACACAAAATGTGATTCAAAAAGTGGTTTTAAATATGGAATTATACAAAATAATACAAACAAGTAAAATTGTTAAGACATTTTATGCAAAACTACATTTCACAACACGACTTAGAGCCACAAATTTGAAATCCTCTCAGAGCATCTGATCCTGTCCACTGCCTATTTTAAGCAAATAATTATAAAATGATGCTAAGTAGTAGTTTATTTAAAGGAAAGTCTTTTTTTACTTAAGACAGGAATTATTAGTCATGTCAAAATGCAACTTCTTAGTTTTATGACAGTTTTAAAAACAGGTTAATGTCACAAAAATAAAAGACAAATGTGAAATCTGAATTAATTTAATACAAAATAAAGTAATATGGTATATAATTTTGTTTGTTTGTTTTTAGGGATTGTGTGTATTTGTGCCTTCTGAATAGTGGAACCAGTTTTGTTGCTGGCTTTGCCATTTTCTCTGCACTTGGATTCATGGCATATGAGCAGAACACCGACATATCCAAAGTGGCAGAATCAGGTGAGTTTACAAAAGTAAATGTAAATAAATATTTAAGAACACAAATTAAAAATGAATATTTTGAATAAACTAGCATTTTGTAGCCCTTTTGAACAGCAGGTGCCGCTGAAATATATTGAGTGAGGTGAAAGTGAATTATTTTGTTTCAGCAAGCCAAAATAAATCACCAGATGTCCACTGGGTTTTCTTATTCTCATATATGCAGGTCCTGGCTTGGCATTCATTGCTTATCCTCGAGCGGTGGCCATGATGCCTGTTCCTCAGCTCTGGGCGATATTCTTTTTCATTATGATCATCCTACTGGGACTAGACAGTGAGGTAGGCTGATTGTTTTTTACAGTTAAGATGAATGAGAAAAGTAGTTTTGGTTTTTTGTTAAATACAATTTCAAAATTAGGTAATATGCAGTATTCTTAATGGTCATGACATAAAATTATGAAATCTTTTCTTGTGCCTGTTTTCCACTTAAATGCAACCATCTTACTGAGGTTTTAGAAGTTCTGGTTCTTCAACCTTAACCATTGATTTGAGGTCTGTGGGGCGTCACAGTTTTAAAGAAAAACACATTTATTACTTCTGTCTAGACAGCTGTTTTCGCACTGTTATCTGCTTGTGTGTATCCAGATGTTTTAGTAACTACTCAAAACATTCCACTGGATTTTAGTGGAAAGTTGGACAAGGAATGAGTAATCACACTATATATCAAGATAAGGGGCCAGGATTTAAAAAAAAAAAAGGCATTTCAACATTTCCATCACCTGCCTGCTAATATGACAAAAAATCTGGCTCAGACATCCTCTCATAGTTCTTTTACTTGTTGTTTAATACATATTTTAACACTAATCTTTATCTTTATAAAAAAAATAATAATAAAGTATAAGACTACACAGTCTGTGCTCTCTGAGTAATTACTAAACCCCCATATTCATAATGTTTGCAACACATTAACTGAGAATGTAACTGTGAGATCTGTGTTTCAGTTTGTGGGTCTGGAAGCTCTTGTGACGGCAATTTCTGACATTAATCCGGCCTTCTTCCATGTTGGCCATCGACGTAAACTTCTGCTGCTTGCTATCAGTGTTGTCAGCTTTTTCATCGGCCTAGTGATGGTTACAGAAGTAAGATCAAGTTGTACAGTCACATAGTTCACATTTCCTTCTGACTGAAGACTAAAGACAACAGCTAACTAAGCTGCTGTCTCCCACACAGGGTGGACTGTACATCTTCCAGGTGTTTGATTACTACGCCTGCAGTGGGATGACTTTACTTCTCTTTGCCACACTGCAGTCTGTGTGTATTGGATGGGTGTATGGTGAGTTTATAAACAAGAGAAATTTGCTGTACATTGCTTCTTTGCGTTGAATTTTTAAAAAAAATAATCTCTTTGTTCCAATCTACTCACAGGTGTAGACCGGTTTTATGAAAACATAGAGGACATGATTGGATACAAGCCTTTACCCCTGATTAAGTACTGTTTGAAATATGTCACTCCACTTGTCTGCATGGTGAGTTTCACTGAAAGTTAGCTACACCCATACACTTAGGTAATGTTGCCTGGCAGGTCAAGTTTTCTGTCATCATACAACACGTGTGCAACTTGCAATGATAGCAGAGGCACTTACACCTTTTACAAGTGTAACAATCAGTCATTAAACAGGCAGAAGAAGGCAGTTTTGCTGCCCATAATGGCAACTGTTAGATTTAGATTTTATTAGCTGTTATTAACTGGTGTTAATCATTAACCAAAGCTAACATTAGTTCTGTGAGTTGGTAGAAGAAGTGTTCAGCTGACATTTTAAAAGGAGAATCTTGACAAAGTATATATTTAAAAACCTGATAGCCACAAACATGAACTTATGCTCAAAGACTGAAGCTAGAAGTACATGTCCCAGGACCAAGACCACATAAAAGCCTTAATAACGTGGAAAAGTATTCAAATCAAACTATTTCAATCAAACTACAAGTAACGTTGAGGTACATCTGTCACATTTTCTAAACTGTATTCCCAAGACTGACTCCGTAATGATTTTTTTCATAATATTTTTTCAGGGAACATTTATTTTCTCCCTGGTAAAATACACTCCTCTGAAGTTCAACAACACAATTATGTATCCATGGTGGGGTTATGCTCTTGGCTGGTGGTTCACACTTTCCTCAACACTCATGGTTCCCATTTGGATGGTGTACAACCTGAGCATCACTCCGGGTACACTGCGACAGGTAACCTATTTGTATATGAACATGAACTCCCTCAAAACTGTGTTGTTTTCATGATTTTATTACTAAAACCAAAATTCTTCTTTGGTAGAGGATCTCTGTCTTGTGCACTCCAGCCGAAGACCTGCCTTTGACCAAAACAGAGAAGAAAGCTCTTGAGCTGCTCGACATGCCCTCATCTCTTGACAAGATGGTGTCTTTGTGAGAAGAGACGAACTGGAGCAGATTCAGAAAAACTGGACACCGATGCATAAAGCTAACCATCAGTCCAGTGGGCCTTAACCACTTAAAAAATGCTTCCCAATCTTTTTGGTGTTTGACACCTTAAATATACATGCTCATGAAGCCCTTGTCACTGGTTGGATATGTCTGCCAGTCTTATTCAGTTCAACCAAAGACTTCTGAATAATTTGTAGGAGGCCTGAAATTTCTAAGATTATCCAGTAATTCACAAAAATGCAAGAGTGAAAGGAACTTCAAGTTAAAAATTCAGAAATAATGATAATAGTCTGGTTAACCCTCAAGTGTAAATTGAAAGCCCCCATGGTTGACAATACTTGAAAATGTATTGCATTTTCTGCTCCATTAAGTAATGTGGAGTTTGAAACCCATCAGAAATTATTTGGTAAAGAGAATCTAAGCACAAAGGTTTTGGTGCTGTCTTCACGTGACATTCAGTCACTGTGACTCTGAAAACTAACCAGTAGAGCAGTAGTTAATTTTCATTATAGATTTGTTGTCTTTTGTTTTTGATTAATCCATTATTAATTGTTTAGTTTATCACATCAGAGTTCCCAAGAGGCCAAGATGACATCTTAAAATGTTTTGTTGGTTTTTTTTGTCAGACTAACGGTTCAAAACCCAAAGATACTGAATTTACAATAATGCGAACCAGTCAACTACAAAATCTCTCACGGTTAGGAATCAGGAAACTGAGAATAGTTTGCTGCTTGATAAATGACTTAAGTGGACCTTAAACTCTCTTCATGGCCCTCATGGCCCTATGAATGAATATTGATACTCAAATTCAAACTGACATTTTATATTTTTATTTTTTTAATTTCTAAACTGCTGAAGAAAAGGAGCGGGGAATACAAATAGTTTTTTGTTTGTTTGCTAAGTTTCATTTGAACCCAGTGGCCTGTATCATAGGGGTAACCTAAACTTAGTCTGGTTCTTCTCGAGTTACCTGGCTTATGCGACGCTAACATTGATCATCTTGAATCACAAAGCTGCTTATGAGCACTCTCTTAACTTTGCGTGTCTCAAATGCCAGTAAGCACATGTTCATGTGAGAAAGGCACAGTTGTTAACTATAAAACTCTCAGAGGAGTGTTTAATATGAAATGAGATGAAACGTGAACCATGATATGTGCTTTTACTATTTTTATTTTTTTGTCCGGTGATGAACAAGTTATTATGAATACAAGATGCACCTAAAAAGGGTCAAAATCATGTAAAGCTGTTTCTGCTGCCAAAGTGGGAGGAAGGTGAAGAAAAGTAGCTAACTGATATGTTGTGTCTTATCGAAATGTTAAGTAACATGTTTAATATGGATTAATACTGTTATTTAGTTGTTGTTTATTCTTTGCACTTATCATCACAAAGTTGCCTCATGTTGTTATGAGCTACAGTGATAGAAGAAGATGTAAAAGCATTGACGCTGTCAGAAATCATATCAGGAATTTAAGGAACATTGTGCAATTATATGCATATACGACAATCCTTATGCATTTAGCCTCATAAACTCTCCTCCGCCTGTTACACGCACTGTTTTAAAAAGAGATAAAAAATGGAGACACTTGTCGCCTTATTGTAAACTCATTACTTTTGTCCCTGTCAAGATCCTGTACGAAGGATGACTCAGTTTCTCCACTGATCTGATCGGTTGGTTCTCAGCTAATCTCACTGTTAATCTCATTGTATGGTACGGGCCACTGGTTGTGTATCTGTCTGCAGTAAAGTAACATTAAAAAACATTTGCCAAATAAGCCATACAGATTGAACACTTTTCACTTTTAGGTCTCTGTGAGTGACATAGCTTCAGTTACTGATTGACAGTGTGAATTATTACTAAAAAGAGCAGTGACAGAAGGTAGGATGTCGAGCAATAAAGGTTTGATTCCAACTCTGGACACTGCAAGCACCTTAACCAACAGAGCCAGCAGGCTGTCCCAGCACTAAAGTGTTTCTGACCTCTGCAGATTACTGAGAAATATGTGAACATTGTGTATGGACTGCTCGTGTAGGCAGGACACTATCCAGCATTTACGAGGTCCTGTTTGGTGTTGGTTTAAAAAGGATTATTCCAGTGACTAGGCAAACCTGTTGGCTCTACCAGCCAAAATCAAAAAGAGTATACTTTTGACAGTTACATAGCTTCCATAGAGATATTTTTACGGTACTTTCTTCTTTCATTGTGTTTATTGTAGTTTTTATACAGAATACTCATTTATCAAGGTGTATCATTTGGATGTCGGTGAAATTTGTGTCAATAGTTTCATGTATAACATACAAATACTGTAATATGACATTTTAAGGATCAAACAATGACTCCTTGTTTTAATGTGTCTGTTTTCCAAAATTGTGAGAATTCATGTCTAAATTGGCATGGTCAGATTGAATATAATCAATTGTTAATAGTAAATCGATCTTGAACAACTTATGTTAGTGTTTTATTTTTTTTTTTAATTGTGTGGCTGGCTGAATTGTAGGATTGATCTCATGATTTCAATCTTTTTAAACAATGTGCCATTCTTTAAACATGATCCATGAATGAGAAAGGCAGGTGTTAATGTGATTAAGCGTTAGATGCTCGAGTAAATTGTGTCCCATTGTTATTTGGTCACAAAACTACTTTGACTTAAATGATGAGAAAACATAAGATCTGATGCTACAACAAGGTCACAGTAATACAGCATTAATCAATGACAAACATGACCTACTCATTTAGCAGTTTACTGTCATTTGATAGCAAAGTTTGACCTTTGTTATTGCTAATAAAATGTTAGTAATAAATTCAGAAGTGATTTGTTTTGTTAACATTGCACAATTCAAGTTCTTTTCTGAGCCGTGTAGCTCACTGTTACTATTAAAAGAGTCCTAATGTGAGAACCTTTGCGTCCTTAAATGAACCAACACAAGTAGCTTTGAACATTGCTGGGAAAACAGCAGATGGAGTTTATCCAGCTGTCATGGAGTCATGTGGATGTTTAAATTTCCTTTTTTTCCCCCGAGCATTTCATCCAAGTCGGCCTAATAACTGAGGTTTAAACGTCACTCTTGAACTTGGAAACAGCAGTTAACAATCATCATCCAGTTAGCAAGCAGATCTGAACTTTTCAACCATATTACACGACCTTAATCCTTTGGTTTTCAATCTGACATGCACAAACAGCCCTTATGATGGTCAGAACAATCTAAATTTGAACTGGAAAATCCATTGGCTCTTGAAGACCACACTATATAATTAAATCTGAACTTTCAACTTCAAGTAAATCACTGTTACTGACAGAAAAAGTAACCAAGTTAAATATGTGTCAATAAACAATATTTTTATACCATCAGAGAATTATCATTAGTGAACATAATGGAGCAATTTGCTGATAAAGGGCAGATATTTCTTTTTGGAGATGGTAAAAACCATGAACAGATAAAACAGCAACAACACTGGAATTTTATTTATCAGGTATAGCTGTTTGCTGAGATGTCTAGACGTGTTATTCTCACAACTTGTTTCTGCTGCCCCCTAGTGGCTAAAACAAGCAGTTACTGATTATACTGAAATCCTCTGATTGTGTGAATAATTTCGGTGAATTACAGTAACCAAAAATGAGTGCTGGTAAAAATCAGCAGCTCTAATTCACACTTTTGATCTTCAAAGACGTGTCTGGTTATAATATGCCTGAACCATGTCTAGATAACTATCTAATATATTGTACATGAAATGGAACATACCAGGATCAAGGTTTTCAGTTACAGGATATAGTAAAAATAGCAATTCAAGCAGTTTTATGTCAACTCATATATATATATATATATATATATATATATATATAAATGTTGTTCACATAATTTTGATAAAAGCTATAAACATTTTTGTGAGAACACCTATTCCAATGCTCTTTAAAGATGTAATAACATGGTAATATAGTGACCTGCACATGACATTGCTTTTTAAATGCAACTCTTGGATTTATTTAATGCTTTTAAAGTGCAAAAAAATAAAAAAATATATAAAGAAGACATGAACAAAGGTACCATATGCAGTTTTTTTCTGAAAATATTTCTTTTGCATAAATGCGGGTTTAAAACATTGATCACATTTTTTTCTTTACAGGGGAATAATCTTCTGGATACATGTAAACACTTTTTTATGACATTACATTTCAGTTTGTAATAAAACCAATCTCACATCGGCCATGCTGCAGTTGAATCCTCAGCTTCTTTTTCTCCTGCTTCTTTGTCAAAATAACTCCTGGAATCTTTTTTCCAAGGTATCAAAGTGATTAATGTAGCAGTAGGAGGCCTATCAATCTTTTACTTTTAGATGTGGTTAACAGTGGGGTAAAATAGTCTGTATATTCTTAAATACAATTTGTAATGGCTAGAAAAAGTACTTCATGCTCATCTCCACTGTACAAAATGTTTGAAAGTTTAGAGCCAGCAGTACTTGAAAACATTTAGCAACAAGCTGTTTAAAAACTTTGTTAACATACAATAATATATATTGACAAACACACACACACACACACACACTGTTGATTTTTTTTCTTTTTGCACAAAATATTTAAGACAGCTAAGGTTTTCATTCTGAACCAACCATATGTTTATAAAACATCTCGAGATTATTGTCTAGATTTCATCCAGACAGTTTATGAAAAGATAACAGTGTTGGTTTAACAGTTACCAAAGTGCATCATTGTCCACTACACTAACATTCACACACTTAAAATTAAAAAAAAAGAGTAGATTGAATGTGAAATAAAGAAACACCTGTTTCAGGACTGAGGCAAAAAATAACTGCACAAATGTAAAGTTATGTAGCTGATCACATTACCAAAGCAGAAAAATCATGAAGTTTGTTAAAAGCAGAAAGAAATGTGTGGTTCTGATTATCTTTAAAGCTAAATTGCAGTTTTTGTGTCCCTCTCTCCATGGTACTCACTTCTGCATCTACCCTGTTAAACACAAAGGCGGAAATGCGGTGCATTCATTTTGTGGTCGGTTTCAGTCATGATTATTTTTGATCAGTAGAATTAATGCTGCATGTATTTACCTGCTGAATGATGGTTTTATGTGCATCGGAGATTGTGCCATGCTCTTTATGCAATTCGCTGATAGATCAGCCTACAATGAGTGCAACAGAAGAAGAAAGTTATCACTAAATTCTATTGAAGCTCAGGAGCGGAAACATTCATTTTTATATATGTATATTTTCTCTTTTGTATTTTTTTTAAAGTTTTTCCAGCTGCCATCAGTCCACAGAATTCACCTGTTGTTACTCAACAGACGACTGTCATCTGCCGTTTACTTGCTTAATCAACTACAATACAAGACTGGCTCCTTGTAAAATAAACTACTTTTACTGCCTCATGTGGTTAATGGATAAAATACAAGATGTCAGCATGCATGTATTCAGGAATAAATTACTTTAGTGCATGACCATTGTCTGGCCCATATTAGGAAAACAATGCCTCATCTTTGCCCAAAACCAAGCACCAAATTTGAATTATGTTTTGTGGAAATAACAACTCCAGACCACAGCTTGTGTTTGGAGGGACAGGTAGTGATTTGGCTTTACAGGAAATAGCCAAATGTTAGAAATAAACCTCACACCAATTCAGCTGTCACTAGCAATAACCAAATGCAGTAAATATTACAATGTGTAGTTTGTGCTTTTTTAGATTTGCTCTCTGCTTCTGGTGTCTTGTGAGAATTTATGGTTTGTGTCTGCGATTTAGGACAATATTAAACATTCATGTCAGGAGAATATTTTTCCTCCTTGATTTGTGAGTTTTAACAATTTTCCAACTCTAAATCAAAGCAGGCTTGTGCAAGTGCATAAACTCTCTTCATTGGGAACCAAATTCCATGCTGTGGGCAAAACAAAAATGTAGGATTGATTGTGTTTTTGTTTAACATACCACTGAGCTAACAGGACTTGTTACACCTTTTATCCAAAGTACATATTGCACATTTAAAAATTAGCAAAGTTTCAAGTCTGAATCCCAAACACCTCGTGATGCATGCATACAGCTGCCCCGAAAACAGGCTTAATACCAAACACAAGTCAGAGGTCTGAAAACCAACAAGTGTGGTTTTGGAATCAGAAACACACTGTGGAGGCACATCTCAACTCTACACAGTAGGCTAACGACAAAGAAAACAAGATTTCTTTGTGTTCTTGAAGTAATCAAACCATAGTTTTTCAAAATAAAATACAAGGGGGCAAGAACTGTTCACCAGATCTTAACTCAGTGATTCTGTAGTACTAACTCCGCTGGGAGCTACGTCCTGGCAGTTCGATGGTCCATGGGACAGGGGAAACGCTGTTTGGCTTGCACACGTCCCTGCCTATGCTCTACTTTATATGCAGGAATGGTCACGCTGGATTTTGGGATAAAGAAGTTTGGATTAGAGGCTTTTTTTCAACTTCATTCCTGCCTCTGCTCCCTGGACATGGAAAGCAAAGGGAGGCTTTCTCTTCTCCCTTTCATATGTCACTGTTACGACAGGCAGTCCTGACTCCTCCGTCGCCGCTTAATGCCCACTTCTCCATTCATGCCGCTCCTCTCGCTCTCATCCCGCCTCCTCTTCGTCCTCCTCGTCTGTTCAGGAGACACAATGTTTCAGATGAAGTGAGAATGACTACAGCCATCTAAAACAAAGTATTTCTCATCATACTTCTTACATAAGGACTGACAGAAATATTATGAAACTCATTAAATCATGAACATGCTGACAATTTGTCTATTTTATAAAAATGTGTTTTCAAAAATTAGGTTCACGTTATTTTAATTTCAATAAATAAAGGCTATTTTGACTTGGGTTAAATTAATAACGTGCTTTTGCTTTAAATGCTCTTGACATTGTTTTTAACAGAAAATGGATTCAGCATCAATAGATGAGAAACTCAACCTAAACACTAGAGGTCAGCATAATACTGCAGAAGTACTGGGATGACACAGAAGCACAATTTAGTGCCAGAATGTTAACAGAACCAGTGGGATGGATCGGTAACTCTCACCATAATTCCCAAAATGGCCGATCATTAGTTCTACAAAAGGTAAATGTACATATTCTGAAAGGAGTTAAAGAAGTCAGACATGCCTAAAGGCCTCTTATGTACTTTCCAGCGCTGGAAAAAAAAAGAGATCTTGTTCCGATACAGTACGTGCTGAAATGAACGTACTGTTCAAACCCACCTCTTAGGGGTTGTGAAGCTTAGTTGTCTTGTCTACTTGTCTAAACACAAATAAATGTCATGGGGGACATTTTTGTAATGTTGTTGTGTTTTCATTTTGTTTTTCCATAGTAAAATATCTTAAAAACAACTGTTAGTTCATAAGTAAAACTCTAGGAAACATAGTGAGCTCTCTAGAAAGAGAAAATCAACAGAAAAAGGAACAGACAAAGAAAAAGAAAACGTGGGGAAGAGGAAAGCACAAAAACAAGTCAGGCTGACAACATGGTCTACATTTAGCCAAGAGTGGTGATTTTACAGACCTTGGCGTCCCGCTCTGCAAATTTCTGAAACATGTTGGCGTAGGTCTTCTTGTCCTGTTCATGATGTTCCTTAATCTTGCTCTGGCAGATGGAAATCTGAGCACGAGCTGCACGATTTAAGGGGTTGACTTGCAGCACTTGCTGAAAGTCTGCCATGGCCAGGCTGAACTCGTTGCGGAGGAGCCGGGCTTCTCCCCGACGATACAGAGCCTTCTCATTGCTCTTATCAAGCTCAATTACCTGACACAAACACACACAGAGTCGCAGTATAAATTAGCAACAAAAAATACAGAGAACCTTCAGCAACTACACTGAGGGAAGACATGGACCATCATCAAGGTCATGCTGCTCACCTTGTTGCAATTGTCTACGACTTGTGAAAACTCTTTTATCCGCAGGAAACACAACGCCAAGTTGAGGTGAGCCGTCACAATGTAGTCTTGTATCCTCTTCTGTTGCTCGATTCCAGAACCACACTCCATCTCCAGCCAGGAAATGATGCGCTGGTACTGGATGACTGCCTGGTAGTACCGCCCTGCCTAATAAAGGAACATAAAAACAACTTACAAAGGTATAAAGAAGAAAAACTTTTGATAAGGTGAAAGACCAGCATAGGAACTGTACCTTAAAATACTGATTCCCTTTATTCTTCACGTCACCAACCAAATCCAGCTTTTCACTCAAGTCCATTTCCCAGGATTCTTTAGCCTTTTGGAAATTTGCAGAAAGTGAGTTAACACAGATTTTTATGTCTATGTAGCTGAAATTGTGTACATACGCACAGTATGTCAGAGATAGAAAGAAATGAGAAACCAATTTGCATTCACTCTTCTATTCAAGTCTAATCTAATGTGATGGAGAATGTGTTACTTTATTCATTAAACCATAGAAAGCAGAAACTAGCACTCACCCTTTGAAACTCTTTGAGGGTAACTTCATATACAATGTCTTTGTCTGGTCCAATTTTGTACTCTGGCTTACCTTCGCTTCCAAAGCCATATCTGTGAACACAAAAAAAACATGAACCTGTTAGTAATACTGAAGAATTCGAACAAAAAAAATTAAGTTGATTTGAAACATGACATTCAGAGTTCTGTAACATAATTTAAAATCCCTGTAAAATTAAAAAAACTCCCTTCATGTTAAAATATTTACATTTATAGTGATATTCAAAACATTGTCTAAAAATGCAATGATGTAAAAGAAACCCGCTTTCATTTTTGGGGGGAATAAGGGATGAATTTATGGAAACTACACAACATAATTGAACAATAGTTGATTTTAATACAACTATTGTTGTGTTTAGACAGAATATCAATTTTGATCTCAAGGATTCTAATACAAAACAGAGCCAATATTCACAGTTAATGTGTGTATGTGTGCAAGCAAAGAGGTGGATAACGTCTCACTGGAAAAGTTCAAATAAACTATTTAAGAGGATGGTGCTGATTCATGGTGTGATTACATATGTACCACAAAAACATTACAATGCATTCGAGGAAATTTAGTCAGGTCTTAAAAAAGATTTATGTTGTATTTGCAGAAACGGATAGAAAAGTTCCTCTCTTGAGATAAACATGGATTTTTCCTTACTTGAACTGCAGAAACACTTACGTCTTTTGTTTGTATCTCTTTATTTTCTCCCTTCAGGTTTGTTCCCGTGTTAGTCGACTACTTGAACTCTCAGCGTGAACCCAGTGTGCTATGAATTCCTAGTACTTATCACCAGTACTTTGTTTTGCTTTTGCCTAAGGGAATGACGGGGAGGGTTGGTGTGGGCACGGCTATGGGAATGATATGATGTGGTTAGGGCAGTACACTGTGTACTATTTGTTTTTATAATTCCTCTGTATCCCTGTCTATTTGATTGATGTTTGCAATGCTCAAGTTTAGGGAGTGATACAATGTGGTTGGGGCTGTGCTGAGTGTGTGTTCTGTTCATAGTTATGTTTAAATGAAAAATTCAAATTTTAAAAAGGGGAACAAAATCCTGGCAAACAAAACTACACGAACAGCGAGCTGAACAAAGTGACAGACAAACAAGAGGTAAAGCTGCTCATTGTATAAAAAGAAAATACTATGAGCAGAAACAACCATAAATTTAAAGCCTTTTAGTGCCGCTGTGTAGCTCACCGAGTCAAGGCGTTACCATATGGGCGCAGGTCGCTAGCAGCCGGTTGTGAGTTCGTGTCCGGCTCACGACCCTTTGCTGCATGTCTCTCTCCTCTCTACCCCCTTTAACCCTGTCTATCAATAAAGCTTCAAAAATCTCCCCCAGAAAAATTTATTTTAAAAATAATTTCAAGCCTTTTAGATGGTGAGCCTGACAGTTTAGACATCAAAACTATTGTACATGAAGGTTTTTGACCAGTGAAGTATATCATTTAGTATCAGTACCATATCATGTCAGTCTCAGTATAGCCATTCACTAATACTGAGATTGCTTTGAGTGAGTGTTTTCCAGCGGTGAAAAGACAGATTAAATTGTCAGAGACCTAATGATTTCTGATTGCACACATATATGTGAAACATAATTTAAAATTTACAATTTCATTTAGCAGATGCTTTTATCCAAAGAGATATACATCTGAGAGTAGACACAGCAAAAGCGTTACTATGTACAGCACTGCTCAAACACTGGTCACAGCCACCCTGACAACCTCTCTGAAACCCCTGGGCCACCCCAGACCTGACAGACCAAGTATATTTAACAAATCTCCATTGTCCAAGTTTCAATTAATTCAACTACAATGTCCCAGTGCAAGTGAAAGCAGCGTTAGCTGACCTGCAACAGTGATGCGTAGCATGAGCCAGTTGGCTTTGCAACCCATCCATAAACATACCAAAGAGTGCAAAAGACGCAGTTTGCAGGCCCTCAGCTGACAGAAGTGCCCACACAGACCTCACCAAAATTATAGAACATCTTTAACGTATGTTGAGCTTCATCTAATTCCCTTTGCTCCTCAGTTTCACATCTGTTACAAATTGAAATGCCAGTAAAAATACAACTTTGCTACAATGAATACAGAGAGATTCTTATAATAATGAATGTAATCCGGGTTTTTAGCAAAAATTTACCAGGAGCTGAAATTTAGTTTGCTGGAGTCTGTTCTCCACATTTATCACACACATGCAGCATCAAACAGCAGCAGGACCCATATGAGCAAGACAGTTGCACACATTCACTCATGTGACATAACAGCAGTAACTTCATTAAATATTAAATTATCCCCAACATGAAGGACAGGATCAGCCAGGATCTACTAGTGAATGACGCAGTGTACTGGGTGTTCAGACAGGTGAGTTGCCACACAGAGAGTCATAGTTTATAGGCTGCAGTTAAATCATTTGTCAGACAGCTGAATCCTGAGCTCCATCGCAGCTGGATAATAATTTACTGTAAAAGTCTGATCCATTACCTAAAGTCTTAATATTTTTCTGTCACATCGGGGTTTTCTATTCGGAAGATTTTTTCTGTTTCACATCAGGATATTTGTAGCAGTGACTATAATGTGTGAATGGATGTGTTAAAGAATGTGGCCTCTCTGATTATTAAAATAAACACCACAATATGGCAACAGGTAACCTCAAAACAACAAAAACAGATTTTATTGCACCATAGGATGATGTAGTTATTAAATGATTATCACACATGAACCAAATTGTCTGTACTGAAATAAACTGTCTGTGAGTGAACTTTTTCCTTTCAACTACAGCAATAATAACCAAAATGCTAACCGTTCCTGTATTAGTCTATGCACATCAGATAATTAATAACAGTAAGTGTAAAATAACAAACAAAAGTACATCAGTACATGATTTCTTAACCCTCTTATTGACCTGATTTTCAACTATTCTCAATACAACAACAGAATCATAGAATTCCTGGATTTTGTGTAACAACCCAGTGATTTTCAGTGACCCCACCAAGCCACCCATATGAAAATTTACTGGAAGCCCCACTGTAAGTCCCATCAAGTAAATAGTTCCGGATAACATAATCGCATTGTGGGTTTACAATGAATGAGCCGACGCAGCATGAAAATCCAGCTGAGATCATTCACAAAGAAACCCCACAGAGGGGCTTGTTCACTGTATGTACATTGAGAGAGCAGACAGAGTGACATGGATCACACTTTAAGGTGTGTTGGTAACTTACTTTGGTTTTAAGTAAAGTAAACAGCACTCTCCTCTCTGCATCTTGTCCATGGCTCGGTCCACTCCCAGGGGAATGCCTTTATCCTCACCCTCGCCGACAATAAAGCTCACGTCCCTGCAGTCGAACAATCGGCCTCCACAGCTTCCCTGCAGGTGCACTGTGGGACACATGACACAGCTTAACCTCTGATCTTAACATTTAATGTACATGTTATTTAGCATAATATCCATTAATATTTAAGAAACAAATAATATTGTTACCGTCAACTCTTGCTCCATCGTTGGGATTAGTGTAACCGTCTCCTTTGACCTTTATTCTCCTTATGATGCCACCGTCGTCTGTGAGCACTTCCCCTTCAAACTTGAGCAGCTCCATCTGTGTTGTTATAAACATTTAGTTCATCAATGTTCCTCACAAATAGTGGTATAAGGCAGAATACAAAATTCCAGCTCTGCTGAGCTTAGTATATGGTGCTAGAGTGGGTGTGGGAGGAGAAAACCAAATACATAACGAAAAATAAGTAGGAGTCATCACAGAAAATAAAAAAAAATCGAAGACATAATAATGACTGCTGGAGATAGAAGTACACTGTGAAATCAGAATTACAGTGTGTTTATACATTATACGTTTAATAGGATAAATACAGTGGATCAGCAAGTTATTACCGATAAATGTTTCTCTAATGTGAAATGGCTAAACATCAGTTTTATTTCTTTATTTCTTCTTGGGTGGCTTTCTGGCTTCCTGTCACATTTTAACTCACTGAAGGCTCATTTTTCACTAAAATGTAAAGTCCTGACCTCTGTGCAAACAGTACAATCATAGCTAGAAGTAGAAAGAGCTCAAAAATCTCTCCAGTGCACATTTACCCATGTGACATAACAGCGGTTACTTCATTAAATATTAAATTATTCCCACCATGAGGGACAGGATCAGTCAGGATCTAACGGTAAATGACGCAATGTACTCTGTGCTCTTCAGTATAACACAGACATGAAGTCATAAATCACACAAGAGGAAAAGCACAAGTCGAATATCTTTATTTATTTTACAAAAGTTGAAAGAAAAACTACAATCAATTCAAACAACATTTATCCAAGTGCCCTGAGGCGTTACCAATGGTGGAAAAAAAGTGGCTCTACATACTACAAACATTTTGCTACTAATATTTTTTAATTAGTTTCCATTCCACTCTCTGCTCTTTGTCAACACAGCCTGAAGTTCAGCCCCATTTACTCGTAAAGTTCCTGAATGAGTCAGAGATGGCTCCTCGGTTGTGTCCAGAGGCAGAAAATTCTTTGTTTTTTTTATTCTACCAAATCTGGTTAGAGCAAATATTTCATTTTTGGAAAATGCTTAAATAAGTAATGTAGAATAAAGAGATTTTAATGACAATCACAATTTTGAGCTTAGATGTGGTTAAGTTTCCCGACATAATTGTATTTAAGTAGTTCAAGGAACATCAGAAAGTTAAAAATCAAACAATGCCTTCTGTTTTTAGAGATTCTGGCTCTCAAAAATTGCATAATTTTGGCTTTTTTTTTAAAGACAATGTGCCTTTAGGACTTCCTCCTGTTCCACCTTGTTAGTGTGTCTATAAATACACAAACATTGTTGCAGCTCTTTATTGAAGCTACATATTAGTAGCCAAGACTTCATTGACGTCTCATGCATCATCTTGGAAACAACTTCCTCAATTCACCCTGGGTGTCTTTGGAAATTTTTGAATCTCAGCTAGCATTTAAAAGAAAGCTCTGTGGATTTAAACAAAAACTGACTCAAGTTTGCAATGTCTTCAGTGGTCAGTGGGATTTAGAGTAAGAGCAACAAGAACAAAATTTGGTTGAGGTTTACTTCACCGTATTTATATTATAAGGCAGCAAATAAACATTTCATAAATAGCCAAAAACACACTAGATGAAGTACAGTTACTGTATAAAAAATGTAAAAATTAAATTAGATTAAAGTAATTAAAAATAATATAAACATTTTAGGTTTTACAGGTAACAACAATTTAACTTGCCCTTGAACTGCTCTATACTATTACAAGGGTTTTTTACTGTGTTGTCACTCGTCAGTTTAGACACCAGTCTCCACATATGGACGCCAGCTGGAGGATTTTAAATGGTTAAAAATACATTAATTTATAACCTAACATGACCTTAATAGTCACATGTAAAGTTAACACTTTGCTATAAAACGCTTGTTAACATCTGACACAGTTAGTCTGCTGCTGGCAATTACAGAGCTGAAACACTGACAAAAGGTGTAAAATGGGTGGTAAAGTATTCGTTTTTATGAATAAATTGCGTTCATAGGGGGGTAACTTGTAAAGCAGAGCACCTGGCTACATTTCTTTTGAATTTTCCCAGTACTGCATTAGAATTATTATTGATTATAGGGGAGAGAAAAATCAGATTTGCATCCCCATTGAGCTCCAGGCAGACTGGAGACGAAGAGTGGCAACTGGACTGCACTGGCTGTTTGAGTGAAGGGGATTTAAATAGACAAACCAGTTCATTTTATGACCACAGAGCTCCAGCTGCAGAGACATGAGACGTACTCCTCAATTATCGGAGTCCCTCGGTGCAATGCAGAATTAATGCACGGCACAAAAGGCAGCAGTGACGCAGGCACACCTACCTCGAACACCACTGAAGAGCAGGGAGGAATTTTGTTGGGATTTCCAGCAGCCCCATAAGCGTACTCTGGTTTGCACAAGATCGTGCACACCTCACCACGCTGCATGGACAACACGCCAATGTCCCAGGCCTTGAGGACTTGTCCTGGGAGTGAATGAAACAAATTTAGAACAATGAGAAGAGATTTTGTTGCTTCATTAAACCAGCTCAAAGATTACATAACAAATATACATATAATGATTAGAATTTAAAGGAATAGACCATCACTTTTGTCAAGATATTTCAATCTCTTTGTCACTGACTATTAGATGAGAAGGTTAATGTCACTGTCATATCTGTCTGTAAAATATGATGCTACTGTCAGAAGAAAATGTTAGCCTAGCTTAGCATAAATCTAAAAACAGGGAACATCTAGCCTGGCCCTAAAAATCTGCACTGTTTTGCGCGACCATGAAGCCATGAGTGACTCAGATGTGACCAACAGTCACGTGACAATAATTTAGGGGCTATCGGCTGAACTGCAGGCTGTGAGAAGACAGATATGGAAACAAAATTAAAATGTAAATATTTCAATATCAGTCAGCATTCTGTATTACTAACACCTGTGGACACTTGCTAGACATATTGATTCCATTTTTTTGCAAATCATTAATCAAAGAAATGTAGCTTTTCTTTTTTTCTTTTTTGTGATTTATGACACTATAACTATGTCATACTGCACAGAAGACATGTGAGTGATCTCTCTACTTCTAGTCACAGTTGTGATGTTGTTATCTAGGTGCATGACTTGGATGGGGTTAGCTTATATGGCAGACTATTCCCTGGCTTAATATAAAAACATAACAGTTTAAGTCTAATAAATACTGACTGGTGGATTTGGATGTTGCTGGACAGAGCGAGGCTAGCAATTTTTCATACTTCATGCTAAGCTAACCGAGAGTGACATCTGTCTCGTCTAACTCCCAGCAAGTATCTAAATATATTTTCTAAAATGTTAAACTGTTTCTTTAACTAAGAGACACCATCACTTTTGACAGTAATCTATAGACACCTACCTTTTCCTACATTGAAGGAAAAAGGTTCTTTGCGATCTCGACTGCAGTCAAATTTCTTCCCTGTGAGCAGCTTCCCAGTGTAGTGGACCGTGACTCTGTCCCCAATCATTGGACGGTCTCCATCTAGTCCCGGACGTTTCACCACCTGCACACAAAGACACGTTTCAACTTCAACTAACCACTGGACAAAGAAAACTAAAGACAGAGCAGCTGTAAGATCCAAAGAGGAGCAGACAAAAAATCCTGACACGAGCTCTACTTTGTCTCAATGCCTACAGCAAAATTTGAAGCAACGATCTGACTTAAGTATATCCTTTGTGACTGAAGAATGGAATCATGCCTGGAAAGCACTTCACAAGGCATTTAAACTGCTAAAGAACAAAATTATCAATTGTAATTTAGTACAAACCCCTGTTGGATCGCTTAGGCTGGGTATTTTTAGCTCTGAACTGTGTTGTCATTGCAAATGAGATAAAGGCACTTTTTATGATATGGTTTTAGCTTGCACTCAAGTTAGAACGTTACGCAAACCCTGGGAAAGCTTCTTGGCAATGCTATTGGTCACGATCCAGCAATGTACCTCTTTAATTGCACTGTTTAAGGAACCTGCTCCAAACACAACAATGTAAAGAGTAACAACCGGATGCGTGACGGCTAAAAGACTGATAGCAGCGAACTGGAAATACGCAGATCAGCTGAAAGAGGAAGTGTGACTTCAAACATTCCTGGAGACGTGGAGCTGTGTCTAATCCTTCTGAAGTTTATAATGAGTAAGAACAACTGTGGAAGTTAACAATGTACACTGTTCCTATAACACCCACCTTCTCCAGAAACTTGAGGCAGTAAGTAACATAAACAGTCACAAAGTTACATATAATCCTGCTGTGATTTTGATTTTCTTCACCTTGTATGAAATAAATAAATAAACTGTAACAATGATCATAAATACCTTGATAACTCCTTGATCTTTATCGGGTGTTACATCAATGCCCTTTGCAGCAAGCACAGCTCTGGCTGACTGGCCATCCATAGACAAATCTTGATCAGTGGTCATTTCTGCGCATGGGCATCACACAGTAACACTGCAAAACATACAAACACACAGTCCTACATGTTAGCAATCTGAGCACCTTTAATTAGATGTCCTTGTGTCTCTTCATTCCACTTGGGGAATTTAGAACAAGGAAAGCGACGCGTGATTGAGGAGCAGGACTGGAAAAATGACGATCTTGGATAAAAACTATCAATGAGATCTCCATAATCCACCCAGTAAATATGACTTTTTCCACCACATTACATAACATGCAGCTATTTAGGGACACGTGTTCTAAATCTATGTCCAGCACTAGAAATATATTTCCAGCTTCAGTTTCACAGATAATTATGTAACTATAAACCTAAAGGCAGCAACATGTTGCTTACTTCACACATTGTCTTTTGTAACACGCGCTGCGCTCAAAGAGGTACAGTATGTACAACACTATTTCTTTATGGCCCTTTGCGCACTTTGACAGTCTATAAATGACATCTGGGTATTTCACAGGCACCGAAATTAAATGTGCAGCACAGCTGAACTTCATTCAGGACAAGACGTCGCCACTGCTTATTTTCTAATAAGCATTTCAACACTATTCCAGATTTCTCTCTAAAAAAGCCTCATATGCACAGAGAAAGCGTGGGCTCGACCACACTCTCGCACACACTGTACTGATAAAGCTGCAGCATCACAAATAGAGTCACGCTATCTCTCTCAGTGTTTAGGATGACAAAGGTGAAAACGCTGATTTTGACCCAGGCACTGGGGTGATACACTGATATAAAATCTTATCAGCGTTTGGTTTTGTCTGGCGATGCTGTGATAAAGCTCGGATGTAGAGTCTCCAAGTGCACATCAGTACAGGTTTTTAAAAATATATTAGACTGTTTTAACCAAATAAAATACACAGTGAAAGATCCTGCCTGCACAACTATATATCCAGATAACTCTTTTTCTTGCATTTTCTTACATTTTATTCTACTAAATACAAATATTGTATGTAATTGAAGTAGCTTTCTTACCAAAATAAGAGCATATAAATCAGATTAAGAGGTTTCTTTTCTTTTTTGCTTTCTTTATTACTAAGGTGTTATAAACCAATGCTTAAGTCTATGGTAGAGTTATACTGTATATTGTGCCAGCTTTTTGTATTTTTAGTACTGTGTATGAACAGACACAACCCAAAGTTCCAATACCATGCCTTACACACATATAGATGCACATATATTCTAATTTCCTGCTAATATGATGAGTTTTGGTTAGTGGTACCAGATCTTTTTTTGGAGACATACTTAGCGATATATGACTTTTTTAAAATTAAAACGTAAAGTCAGGGATTCTAATCCAGGACACTCTTTCTCAGATTCAGTGAATATCTCTACTGGCTGTTCGTTCTGTGTGCACTGAAAAAAAAAACCTGGTGTCAGTGCACAGCCTTGAAAATGGGACTGTAAAGTGGCTCGGACCAATTTACACAACACTATTACAGAGTGTCCTGTGCACGTTTGCGCTCGTGCACAGGACAGTGGGAAAAAGAAGGGGGATGAGAGACATGGGAGACAGGGGACAGTGGGGGAAAGAGGGATGATAAATCTGGAACATGCTAACTACCTAAATACCAACAGACTTTTTCAAGAATCACAATGAAGGAAACAAATATAAATAAGAAGTTCTAGGTTGCCAGTTTTTAAAATGAAGACAATCTTATCTAAGAATAAATAAGGAAGTTACTAACGTGACTACACTTTTGATACTTGCCTGAACCAAAAAGATATTAATGTTTGATATTCAATCTTAGCAGCACATGTACAGTAAATCATAATTTCAAGCGACTTAGTGTCATTTGAATTTCCTGATACTAGTGCCAGTACAATTGGTTTGGCACTGCCACCTAAATTATACTTTGAAGACATCTTACTTTCGCTGACAAGTGGAGGGCAAAGATCATACAGTATATTTTAATCTTAATGCCAAAGAAATACTTTCCCTCAGATAGATGCTTTTTCACAGAAATCAAAATGCAGTCAAGCGTAAAATGCTGTCTAAACACAAGCAGTTGCAAAAATACCTTCCCCAAGTACAAGAGGTACTCAGACGTCAAATCATAAAACCAGTGATAATAAATAATAAGCAAACAGAACATTTGACACTTAAGGAAACATTTCTGCACAAAAAATCTTCAATAGCCATCCTGACAGACAGACAAAAGTTAGCTGCCAGCATTTCACGCCTCCGTGTGGCAAAAAAGACTTTCGGCAGCAGCTTTGCCAGAGCAATAAAACTGTAATTACATGTTGATGTTACAGCTGCTAAATGTTGCTTCTCTCATCACAGCAGCAATTGTTGTCTACATGTTTCTGCACCAACACACACGACTAGCAGCCCGCCCTGACACAATAATCTTGACATTGTCTGAAGACAATGAAAAAGCTACTTAGCTATGTTAAGCATGTTGGCAAACACTATCCACTGATTATTATCACATGCAACAGCTGAGTCGTTAACACTTGCTCACATAGCATCAGATCACAGCTGCTGTGCTCCGTGTTGGGATGTTACTAAGGTTAGCACCGTTGGCTGGAGCTGTGAATTGCAATAACTTTTACAATGAGATAGAACATGTCAGGCAGACTAACAATTTTTTTTTTTTTGCTTCTGACAGACTCACAGTCATGTAGAGTTCTCCCTGTAGGAGCATTATTACATTTAGGCATACAACATGTTTTGTTAAAATGTCCTCTTCGTCTGCACACAGTTATCAGGCCAAATTGGATACAAAATGTACTTTTTCTAAACATAATAAAGTTATTTTTAAGGGTGTATTTTCTGGTGTGCAGAGTTTTTGGGGAGGCACAAAAATCACAGTGTCAATTTTTGGACTCAGCATTTGGACAAGCAATTTGTGTTTTTCACACTGACCAACAAGTGCAAACAAAGAAGGACATTTTCTTTTCAAAATGAATGTATTGCAAGCACAAGTGCTTTGATTTTAATTAATTAAATGCTTGAATACACGCTCGTTGTACCCTGGTGAATCCATAGAGAAAAGGATTTAAATAACGACTGTGTTCTTTTGTTTATTTGTATCACTTGTGTTTATAAGAGGAGCTGTATAAATAAGGATGTGAGATTATCTCACTGATTTTAATCACTATCACACCTTAATTCTCACCCAAGTTTAGGTGCAGAAGTGTACGGACCTTTGCTACTGTGCTTCTCTATTTAAAACACATTTAAATCACATTTCCCTTAGAAACCTACGTAAAATCCCATTTACTGTCGAAGCCAGGAGGAGTAACGTGGGGGACTGGGTAGGTTACACCAGCCGCTGATCGGACAGCACACAGCAGCAGCCACTTAACATTTCCACGGAGATGATTTGAGGCTAAACTTTGCTCAGGGGCAGGTTGTTCTAACAGAGAGGAACAGCAGATCCTCATTCCCTGCATCAGTTTTGCTGGATTTTTCCATCCGTTGTCCCGTCTGTTTTTACATCCCAGATGCAAATAAAAAAGATGTTCAGCAGCAGGTCTTAAAGAGCATGTAAATACAAGTATTAAGCAGCAACATTTGTCCTCAGTCGTATCAACATGCAACAAAAGAGATCTAAAGAAGCATAAGCCAAACCCACATGGGTGAAACCAGAAAGATTTGTCATTTTGACATCTGCACAATTTATTCGGCTTCTTCACTTTGGTGCCACTTTCAACAGATCAAGTGTTTGCTCACTGAACACTTCAATGCAAGAGCAGCGCAAATGATCCATTTCCCAGCAGTAGCACCTTGTCCAGTGTCTTTTAAATTTCATGGATGTTATTTTCGATGCAACTTGTGCGTGTGTGTGTATGTGTGTGTGAGTGTGTGTCACTGAACACAATGTTCCTTCTATTCACAGTTCCCCGCTGGCAAAGCCTGATGGTGTTCACCAATCTGAGACCCCCTCACATACATCCCAGCTTCAATTTTTGGACCAGAAAACAAAACAAAAAAAAGCTGATTTAAATAAGTCAAATTAAGCCTGCCTTTCTATTTGCATTAGCACGTGATTTAAATTTGGATAAATCAAGTGGAGCATAAATGTGATGAATTTCATCATTATCTATTTCACATGAGTAAAAGCTACCTCTTGAATAAATTCTAAATTCTACCATTTAATATGTTTGCTTATTCTGTATGAATCATGGTAGTAAACACTGAAAAAAGGGGGAATCACGGTGCAAATATTTACAAATGAAAGAGGCATATAGGCTATATGTACCTAAACTCTGATACCCTGCGAAGGAATGCAGGAACAAGAACACAATGAAGCAAACAGCACATTCACAGACGCACACGGTATCTGTACATTCTGTCTCACATCCGTACTCCACTGCTGATTCATATGTGAACATGTGAGTACACAGTGTGCATGGCAGACCTTTAAGCTGACATCCTGAAGCAGAGCACTGTCTAACATGAGGGAGTCCTCTGTCTTTTTTTTTTTTTTTTTAATTCCACCTTACATCCCCTATCACAGGGTGTTCAAATGATGATGTGAAGTTTATGGGTATCATGTTTTTGGAAAAGCTGCAGAGGTTTTTAGTGCTACTTTTAACGTGACATGATGCTACAAACCCCTCAACTCTGGGTGCTCTCCTTTTTTTAGGTGTAAGGCAACACTGTGGTGGTGTTTTAATTATTGATCTTTCAGTGTTCTTGGACATATAAGTCATTTATCTTTGTTAACTCTCTCCCTGAGGCAGTGTGATTCATCTGTGGGACTCCTACCCGAGTCCATTTCAAGAGGGCCACATCTGCTTCCATTTGCCTACCTTTAGACCAAATCTAAACACATGCATGGTGGCACCCATGTCTTTTTTGAAGTTACCCAAGGGGTCCACTGTTGTGTCCTGCAATGTGCAACTTGGTTCAGTAATGAACAGGGTTGCAGAATGAACCCAGAGTGTCCTGTCACAATTCTCAGAAAACAGTTACACAACCTGTAATTTTCTGAAGATACACCTAAGCCTACAGGGTTTTGTGTATGTAAACTGTTGTCCTCATCCACCTCCACTGAGACAACACAGCCAAGTACCACATTCATTGCCCTCTCTCACCTACAAACACACACACACACACACACACACACAGCCTTTTATCAGCCCTTATTTTCCAGAGCGCAGTAGGATACAGCTGTAACCTCAAATGCCCCCACACGTGTGGCAAATTCAGCATCCATCCCATGGCTTCACATGCAACCCTGCTCTTTTTTTATTCCGACCAGTAGATCAAAGCAAGACTGTGAATAATAACAATAATAAAATGATGTCTAACAAGTGGAAGGCGCGAGCAGGAAAACGCAAGGAAGCCATTATGTCTTAATTGACTCCTTAATTAGTCTTTTACGCACAGAAAAGAGGGAATAAATTGACTTACGTGTTCCTTTGTGGCGATTTATATAAAAAAAATAAATTAAAAAATCTTCCAGGAATCGAGGCAGCTGATATTTCAATCGGTGGGTCTTTCTTTCTTTCTTTCTTTCTCTCTCTATCCTCCTAATTCCCTCCTCGTCTCATATCCAGGGTACTAAATGTTCTGGGTGTTGGGTAGCGTCTCTGCTTTATCTCTCTCCTCTCTCGCCCCTCTTTTGTGCCTTTCGCTCTCCGGTGACGATGCCGGTGTAGTAGTAGTAGCCACATGGAGCTTAGACTTGAAAATGACACAGAGAGATAGAGAGGCAGAGGCACACAAGAGAGAGAGAGAGAGAGAGAGAGAGAGAGAGAGAGAGAGAGAGAGAGAGAGAGAGAGAGAAGGAACGTGTAGAGTTGTGGGAGGGCGTTTAGTGTAAAATTAAGGGCAGGTCTTGGAAAGCAGCCACAAAGTAACACAATGTTCCGGCTGTACTGTAGCTGTACCACACCGCCGCCGCTGATGAGAACACTGTGTTCCAATAGACACCCTGACCCTGTAACCCGTTCCGTGCCGAGCCAGGCCGGGAACAGGCTGTACCGCAGCAGGCTGTCCTCTCTCTCTCTCTCTCTCTCTCTCTCTCTCTCTCTGCTCAGCTGACAACACGTATCACCAGCGCGCAGACGGGGATGTGTAAGCACCGAAATAAAAGCACACCTCAGTGCCCGATAAGACGCGCGCTCAGACGGATTACTGTGTCAGTAAAGGGACGGTGACAAACAAAAACAAGCCGCCTTTTTTTTCTTTTCTTTTTTTTTTTAAATCTATGTTGATCGGACATGTTCATGGTTAAAGTACACTTGATCTTGCTCTAACTTAACTCCACGGTAGGATCTCGACAAAATGCAGATTTTATAATTACGATTATGATGATCTTCGACTAGCTGCTGCTGCCTGGTTGTAATTTTCCTTTATTGTGAATTTTGCCAGGGTGGAGATCATTTGTAGTCTTTCCCCCAAAACAACCGGTGTTTACATTGCTGCGGTGTTTACAGTGGTGAAACAACTATTCAGATCTTTTATGTAAAGCTAGAAAGGAAATAAAGAAACAAATACCACAAGCATCCTGGAGCTAAGTCATATTCATATGCCTCTGATGTTATGTTTAGATGTTTCACTCTGCATTATGCCTCTTTTGAAATGTTTTTGCAAGCAGCACAGCTGTTTTTTGCAAACCTGTTGAGTTAACACACTTACTTTCATGCCTTGTTAGCCTGATTAAGTTTCCACCTTGCCATTGTTAAAGCACAAGTAAATAATGAAATGCTTCCAGTTCCTGACAAAGAGCCTAAAGGACAACTTATAAACCTGCTTTCAGGTAATGTTAAAGTTTTACTGCAATAATATTTTACGAGCCCTTGTTTTGCAAGTCACACTCTGCCAAGAAAACAAACAGAGTTGTTTTGAAATGCAGTCCATATGGGCAGTATGAGAAAAGCTGGTTGGAGCTAAAATACGAGTAGGGATTAAGAATAGCAGCACTCACTGTGGAGGTGACTGAATGTAGTCCCTGTCAGCTTGTGAGATGATAACTTAAAGTGGTAAAAATGTAGGCCAGGCAGCGATTATGTGTTCCCATCTCTTCCTCTGCAAATCAAACATTAACCTGCAAAGAAAACAGTAGTTTATAGTAAAACGTACCATAATTTCCTGTGAAATCTAGTTAAATGCTATAGTAAAGCACCAGTGTTTCCAAACTATACGCTCAGTTAATTAAAGCACTTGCATAAATATGTTCCAACCCAACACTTTGCTGTAATAAATCCCCCAGTATTAAAGTACACTGAAGTAAATACTGACAGTAAAAAACACCCCCTGTTGCTATCAAAGTGTTTAAAGTTTCATCAAAGTAAAAAAATTCCCAGTAAAGAACCTCATCCATCCTGTAAATACTTCACGTAAAAATAGCAGTGTGAATGCAATATATATATTTTTAACTCTTTCTGACAAGTTTCCCTGAAGTGTGGTAGGTCTGTTGGCTAATTAGTTTCCCATATTAGAAAAGAAGCAGCTTTAAAAGTAGTACTAAAGATCATAGCTACTGTCCTGTCATGAAGTCATCTTCAATGACAGTTTAAAATAGTAAAAAAAAACAAAAAAAAAACTGGTCTGCATGTAGTAAAATGCATCGTATTTTATGGAGGCTTGTTTTGCAAGTGAAATTAAAAAAAGATTACCGTTATCAGGAAAAGACAATGCAGTACAGTAAAGTTCACCTGAAATGTAACGGAAATACTGAGGAACCACTATCTCTACACTCTACTGAAACACACACGCGCACACATACACACACACACACACACACACACGCACACACAGACACACGGTGATATGAGGGAGTGTGACGCAGAGAAAAGCAGTTTTATTGGAAGTTTTTGTACTTTAACAAGATGTTGTGAAAAATCTATCAAAGAATAGTGTGACTGTTTGCGGTTGGTTTACGAGGTTATGTTTAATGTATGCCAAAAAGAAAAGTCATAAAAGTTGATTTATGTGGGCCGATCAGACTCCTCACAGTTGTCACGTTCCATGGCAGATACAAGAATCTGCTCAGATATTATTTTAACTGTGATCGTATTAATGAATCCAGTAAAAATAATCGCTGATTCCCACAAGTTTTCTAAATATAGACTAAGAACAGCCTGTTAGGAGATTTTCCCCTCGTGGAAACCCCAGAATCACCTTCTGCATATACATGACATCCATAGGCCACTTCATAATGACTCTTATCTGCCTTGTTATATGCTGCACCGTGTTATATAAATAGTATTTTGTTGCTAATTGTATACAGAGTTGATATGTTTAACAGTCTCTGATGAACTCAGACTGTTACTGAGGCCAGACATTTACATCGGCGGTGTGCAGGGGCTGCTGAAATTCCCATAACAGTCATAAAAGATTTTTATAGCTTTGCTTTTGTGCTTTTGTGGTCTGAGGATACCGGCGTCAGTAGGCTAATATATACTGTTTGAACTATAGCATGTTTTATGGCTGAGTCTCGTATTTATGTTCACGTCATTCTTGCATTTCTGAAATGTTTAAAAACTTTAAAACATGGCATTAATCACTGGCGTGGGTGCATCCTGGGCGATAAGCTAAAAAGATTTGTTTATGTGAGACGCTGTGAGAAAAACTGTGTCTGTTCTTTACCGCCTGAACTGAGATGCTCAAGCACTTTGTTGCCGGTTCCTGGTGGGTGAATCCCACAATAAGAGGTGCTGAGGACACTGTCTGACCACACTGCTGGCAGACAGCAGGCGTCTGCTGGAGAGAACATGATGATCCTGTTAATTATAAAGGTGACATAACACAAGTGAACCTGTTTCTGCAAAACCCACAGGGATGTTGTCAACTGGCTGAGTAATCTACTGAGCATCTGCTTATCAGAAGAAAGTAGGTTTCACACAGTCTTGTTTTTTAGAACATCCTCTTCAAAAAAATAAAAAATAAAAAATAGAACAGAAACACAATGACTGTGGTCTCGTGTTCTAAAAACACAACCACAACCTCATCATGCATCACTTCCCACCCAAAGCAACTCAAGACAAACGCATAGATAACTAAAACATTTAAGCAAAAAAGAAAAACTTCAAGACGGCTAACTCCAGCTCGGGCAGAGATTTGTTTGTTTTTCCCCAAACTCTCGAGCCGCAGTGTCCTGGTAGCTTTGTTGGCACTTCCTCCTGCCTTCTACTGCTTTTTTGGAGGTCAAAATGAACTGAGCTGACCTGTGCTGAGCTGGACAGAAACGCATGAATAGATTTCTATAGTGACACATGACTAGAGATGTTATTTTCCTTCCTGAAACATCACAAACATCTTGTTTCTGTTCTGGTGAAAGGAGCTCTGCGGTAGGAAACAGGAAAATTAGATGGTTGAAAGTTAAATCAGCTGCTTGTCGCTGTTTCATATGTATATAACAAGCATATGTGGATGACACACATATAGATTTATCGCTTGTGTTCAGAGCTTTAGGGCTTCTCACTGCTTGCTAGCTCAGCTTTCAGCATCAAAAAGTCATGTATTCTTTGTTAAAATAAACCAACAAACAGCAGGACGCCTTGGTAATTGCCTAACACGTTTACTAAATGTTGTATGAAGTGCTAAAATCTGACAGGCAGTCGCAAGAATATGTCTGTGTGAGTCTTGGTGTAACCAGAAGCATGCGGGTGAGTTCATTCAGGGATACAGGCTGCACAGTCATCAGGAAGTGAAACAGAACAGAATGTGCTGTACTAATCTGATTGAAAAACACTGCTCTGAGTGGATGCATGAGAAAAAAAGATGTTTCATTTAAACAGCTACAAGGAGAATCCTATGGCAGCAGGAGGATATACACAAAGAAAACAAACTGAACTTAGCTTTTTCATTTGGCGATATAAAAAGGCAAACGGTGGGGGATAAGTTTGGAGGGGCACTTGCTCTCACACAAACGCTGCAGCTGAAATACAGCTGAGCAACATAATGCTCTTTGTTTTTGTTCTAGGCATCCGCGTTACGTACATGGGAGTAATCTCCTGAGTGATCCCTTTTATCCGTAGACTTTTGCCCCCTGAAGCAAAAGGTTTTTTTTCTGCTGTGCCTGCCAAAGACCCTAAACAAGTGACTGAGAAACTGAAGTGAACAGTGAATAACAGAGGGGGTCTTTTCATCATTTGAACCTTGAAGGACTGTACGTTGTTGTTGCTGTGGTTTGGTGCTAACTTTATCACTTCTGATGAAGGGTTTAAGTATAGATATGAGTATGTGCGAAAAACATGATGTTGAGATGTGGCTACTTTTGAACTTTTAATATACTGTGTTGGGTGGCTCACTCTGTAGCAGTGCATTGTTTTTTATAAGCTAATCATCACTGTATGTTGTTCTAGCAGTGAGGCATCTGTACATACAGTATATTTATATATTTGGAAGGGCAATTTCTGGCAGAGATCAGTTCCTTAGAAAAACAAATGGCCAATGTTCATTTATAAATGTCATTTGATGTTCCATCTCCTCTGAGGTGAATTTTAGGTGCTTTCCTGTGAATGTTTTCCCCCCACACTGTTGTGGGAGTTTTAGTGTTATGTAGCCTCGGCATTGGATGACTTTCATGCACGATGGCTACACAGCTAAATAAAAGAAAAACAAGTCAGTGATTTCTTTTGTTTAAATATTTTTATGTTTCATCAGTTTATTAGGAAACACTATTTGAGTTTATATGCATTTTTCTTTACAATTGAGAAGACAAATGATTCCAAATGCTTAGTTTGGAGGCAGCCTTCTTCTTTCTAAATGACTCAAAAACATGTTTCCACACATTTTATCCCCTTTATAACTTTTTTTGACTTTACATCACTGCTTGCACATGTTATTTTTGAACCAATCAAAGTATTCTGCTACAGAATATAACGCATTGTTTGCTTGGAGTCCTCGAGCTGTAAAACCCGATAAACACAGCGGATTTGTTCATCTCTGCATATGTGTCGACCCCAAATAAATGTATCTCAGTATCTACAGAGACGTGTTTTATTAGTGTATTATTCAGCCTACGCTCCACCGATACTAATGAGGGGGACAAAATGATAGAAACACATGTCAGTATAGGGCAGTGGCGCAAACAGCGGCCTCCTCATTAATCTTTACACTTCCCTTAGAGCTTTCACGTAGGGACGATTTATGGCAGGACTGTTGTACTAGACTGCATTAGTTTTAGCTATAAACTGCCAACTGAATGCATGCGTTCACACTCAGCCCATAACACATGACATATTTCCTTATTTATTGTAATAACAGTGCTTTACGGTCCCTTTAACTATTTTGTCACCTTCATCCGACATGCTAGCACAGTTTGTGGCCAAGGCGAGCTTTAAATTATCCTCCACACAATGGGGTTTAATGAGGTCAAAGGAAAAGACAAAGTATTAAAAGGAAGAAAAATGGCTTGAGTTGTAGCTCTTGTTTGTACACATTCACCAGTGGGTTCTGTGAGCCTCCAAACAATGAAGATATTAAGCCGGCGACAAGAAAACACAACCAACTGAAACATCTCTCTCCTTCATGGGGTAGCATTGGCCTCAAAGTTGTGCTAATGAGGGTTGTTATTCTTAATTATATTATCTGGCACCAATTACAGAGAAGTCTAGTACACGGCAATTTCATCTGTCGTGTCAGGCAATCAGTACTCAAAGCTTGAGACACATGTGACTAATTGCTCAAAGACTAATTTGAATCCCGGCAGTAAGAGCTCAATCCAAACATATTAGGTTGTGAAAAAAGGTAATCAAGACATGTAGCAGTTTGGTATGCAAAAGAGGATGCTTCCAAACAAATACAACCGCATCATTAGTGACTCTAAAATGTGTCTGATTGAAGATTACATTTGGGGTTAGTGCAATAATGAAACAAGGTAATTAACAAGTGAAACACTGTACAAATTGCATGCCGGTTTCTACTTCTGGCATGAAATAAATAAGGATCCAATTATAAGAAACTATCTTTCATCGCCTTGTGTTTCCTTTTGTAATGTGAGCAATGAGAGGTTCGTGGTCAGAGATGAACTCATGTTCCACCCCTCTTCCCCTGTTCAACACCACTTCTTGAATGTGTCTGTATACGGGAAGTGTATCTTTCCGCCCACCTGCACACTTTCACGGGGTCGTTTGTGGTGTTTCCTCCTGTTGAGCAATAACGCCGTCTGTTGATTCACTGATGTTCCTCTGTAATCACTTAATGGGAGTCAGCCGTTCAGTCTCAGTTTTATCTTTGTAAGGTCGTACTGACTGAGAAAAGTTTGTGTTTCTCGTCATCATGAAACATTAACGATATTATATCTGTGGTGTCAGCGTATTTGAGGCCCTGTGACTTGAATTTGGCAGTGACTGCTTTCAGATTCACTACTGAGGCAATCCTTATTGCTCAAGTCTGTATCTTTTCACATGTGTAATAAAAGTGATGACAAACCTGCAGTCAAATCTCCATTTTCCAGACATCTTGAAAATAACTAATTTTCATATTATTTTTGTCATATCGTTTACATGAGTGAAAAACATCAGTCTCAGATTAGGATAATACCGCAAGTGAAAGCGCTGTGTTTAAAATCCTGCAGAAGCAACATCAGCTAAATTCACTCAAAGCAGTAAAAGCAAAAGAACTTATTTTGCAGAAAAACTCCCCCTGTGACTGATAATATGCAGCATTATTAATACTGGAGGTGGAGGCTGTTTTGGAAACTCTATATACTGTTAAGTTGCTTCACCTCTTTGGCCCTTGGCAATTGCTTGAAAGTTTCGCCCAAATAAAAAAAGAACTATTCAGTCAGTAAAAACTGCAAAACCGTCGGGTGAAAATGACAACTTTGGGCTCTTTGTATAAGTGACACTTGAAAGAATTTTGAATTACATCCTGTCCCTGTGTCTCCATCACCAGGCCAGAGTGAGATCTGAAAAACCCTGGCAAAAAAGCTCTTTTTTAACTTCTGCCTGATTAAAACTGAATTAGTGAGTAAATAACAATGAGTCTGTTAACACTGCCGTTATTGAAACTGTTCTAAAACTTATCAGCTGCAATTTTACCAAATTCGACACAACAGAAATGAATCATAACTAATGCTACGTCCATTTTAGTCATAGTAGTAGAGGGCGGTATCCCCACTAGGCAATTTTCAAAGAAATGCTCCCAGCTGGAAATACTTAGGGAAAGTACAAGTACCTCAAAATTGCCCCCTAAGTGCAGTACTTGAGTAAATGCACTTACATTTCTACCTTCCTGTCCATATATTCATCCATTAGCTGATCGCAGGGGTCTGGAGCCTATTACGGCTGACATTTGGCGAGAGGTGGGATACATCCTGGGCAGGTCATCAGTCCATCGCAGGGCTCAAACAGAGAAACAGATTACAAACTTAGAATCACCACACATGTCTCTGGGAAGAGAACCCCCGGGCAGGCACAGGGAAAATATATAAACTGCACACAGAAAGGCTCCAGCGAATTTGAATTTATATAAATTGGTGGTGCAGTGCATTTAAAAAGATTATTTCTTAAGTGGCTTCTGTTCATCTATAAATACAATCTGACTGCATCTGATAGCATTTGTGCTTTCATTTAAACATTTTTTTCCCCTGTTTGTTTTCTGTTGCGTCTGTGTTTCTGTTGAGCAACTTTATTTGTTTTTCCTGAGGAAATTGGGTCTAATATATTGCAGCAATATGGGCACACTGCCATGTTGTGTTTGCAAACGTTAGCTTGACAAGGAGGAAGAAGATCTCAGTGTCTTTACACAGGGGGAAACTAGTATTTCACAAAATATCTGAAAAAGATCACGCACAAGGCTGAGGTCACAGCAACAAGAACAGATGTCAAGATTGTCCTCGGCCCTGAAGCAAAGAAAAGGTTTGAAATGAGAGGCGTCAGTGAGAGGTCAGAAAGATTGGTCAATGATAGAGGGTGACAGCTGCACAGAATACCCATTGTGTGCCTCTGCAGTTCTAACACAGTATAATTGAGCTTACTTACACTGATGTAAAATGTGTTGCTGTGGTAATGTCTCATTTTCCAGTGTACATTTCACATAAATATCAGTCATGGTCCACGCTCTTAGGTCAGATTTGATCCCCTCTTGCTGTTGTTTACATTTGCTGGGATTTGTTGTAAGAGAGTGTAGATGTAAATTAAATTGGCTCTGAGGGAGGGAGGGATGGAGGGATGGGGTTAGCTGGATGATGACTACAGTCCACAGGATTATAAGGACTACAGAGGGCTTCTCTTTGTAAAATTGTCTTGACTCTCTTTATCTGTGTTATAATTTCACTAAAAACTCCCTATATTTGCAGAAAAACTACACAATCTGTCTCTCAAAACAAATGCAGAGTATCATTTAAAAGCATTTTAATGGAATTTTCTTGAAATTTACTTACAGGTTTTGCTCAGAAGGTGATGTTGCACACTTTTGAAGAAAAGGAATAAATACAATTCTTAGAGATAAAAAAAATCTGACTTCTTGTCAATTAATATGGTCCGTGTACGTCGCGGCCATTTGTTTTCTTATTTTGAGATTTCAAAATAAAACAGAAAACGGACCGTAATTCATTATCCATTATCCGATTTAATTAGATGTGTTTGTAAATGGAAATTAAAATTAAAATACACCCGTGGAAAACGTATTTCTCTATTCCCTGTTCGTTTCGGCTCCGTGACCCGTCTGACTTCTGAAGAGGAAGGATCTGGTATCTGAAGCTCCAGTGTTAGCTCACTATTAGCAGACCTTGCTGTGTGCCGTGGCCTGATGAAGACCCACTGTGGGGTCCAAATGTTGCTTGGCACACACTGTTCACTATTTTACAGAGGATTTTTCACAAGCTAAAGTAACAGAAAACCTCCAAACCTCCCCAAAAACGTCCCGAAAAGCAGCTGAACGCTAGCGATTTAGCGCTAGCAGCAGAGCTAGCGGCACCACAAGGTCCCTCCAAAGGGACAAATAAACCCCACACTGGTGGGGCGAAATAAGTTTTCCACAGGTGTATTTTAATTTTAATTTCCATTTACAAACACATCTAATTAAATCGGATGATGAATTACGGCCCGTTTTCCGTTCTTCATTTTGTATTATCACTGAAAAAAACGGGAAACGGTTTATTTTTCACTTTTATTTTGAAATCTCAAAATAAGAAAACGAATAGCCGCAACGTACACGGACCGAATATCAGGCCACATTTCTCTCTCTGTTATCAAAGCTGGACTTGACAATACACTGTTGTATCTAGTGAATTGAGGCGAACTGTCCATTTGGGTACAGCAGGTGGCGGTATGTATCTTTAACGCCCTTTTGCAGACGCACAATAGAAACAGAGAAGAAGAATAACGGCTTGTTCTTCCGCTGTGCTGCTCGTGCTAACAAGCTAACAGGCTAACAAGCTAGGCCTGCTGCCGAAAGGGGGGCGTGAGAGCTGCTGCAACAATAAAGGTGAGTTACATTATCTGAACATATCAGCCTCCTTGGTCTCCTCTGCGTTTTTCATCTAACTCTGCCTCGGGTGCAAATGAATTTTTTAAAAACCCGTTTCGCGGTGATAAATGCTAAAGTTGCTGTCTCTCTCATTCAGTGCTTGCTAATAGCGTTTTCGCTCGCATGGCTCGTTAGGAGGAGGATGGGCTGTTTGGTTGTGTGAATGTTCGGTAGGCGAATTAGGTTTACAAGTAATTACTTTATGTAGTACTGACGGTAATGTTCAAATCAGACAAAGCAACAGTATCTAAAAGTGTGGCATGACAGGTTTGCGGTTAACATAGAAGCTAAATAAGCCCGGCTACTTTTCATTGCGTGAGCCTTCAGATGTGCAACCAGCAGCATCATTCAAGTTGATTAGTAAACCCAGCGTTCAGTTCTTCATTTTTAGATGCACACAGCTTAAACGAATACAATTCAACGCAACGTTCCTGCACTAAATTCTGTTAAAGATTCAAATACTTTGCTATGGAGATTACGAGGGTAATGCAAATAGTTCTCGGCTTCACCTGGAAACAAGGGCAAAAACTTTATATTATAAAGCCTTATATCACTTTCCACATAAACTCACATGTTTTTTGTCATCTCTTTGCTGGTGACACCCTTTGAAAATTAATATGTGAGTGAAAAACCTAAAAATTGACGAGAAAAAAAAGTCGGAGATGTGATCAAGTGTCTGCATAAAAGGGAATCACCCCAAAGAGATCCACAAAGACATGATCAACACACTTAGTGAGGACTCCTTGCTATTCAATCATAAAAAAGTGGGTTGGTGATTTCAAGTGAGGCAGGAAGATCACCAGAGATCACCTATGGTCAGGATGCCCAAAATCAAAATTCCACGAACATTTGAGGCCAAGTTACCACCTGGTCATGACTGATGCACTGTCCAACACACCGAGGAAATGATGGACGTCAGTGTTCATTTCATGCTGTTTTGACTGACATTTTAGGGATGCACAAACTGTCTGCAAGATGAGCACCCAAATGTTGACACCAGATCAGAAGTTAAAAGGAATGGAAATTTCAAGGAAACTTTTGACTTGTTTTAAGGCTCCAGCTAAATTATTGAGGAGATGTTTGATCTAGGATGCAACATACAAAAAAGTTCAAGCAAGTGGCACCCATCGGCAAGGTGATGACTACTATGTCATGAGACAGTGTAGGATTGCTTATGATTGACTTCTTGCAAAAGGGTCAAACAATTAATGGGGACTACAGTGCATCAGAATTGTGACAACTGAAAGAAGTAGTAAAGCTTTTTTGTAAAAGGGAGAGGAAAGCTTTGAGCTGTTGCTGCAGGACAGTACGTCCGTCCACACAGTACAGGTATCGGAAGCATGTCTCCTACATCACATGGAAGACCATTCTCATAGTATGTGCAGATTTCAGGTCTCCACGTCACATTGCATTCGTTTACTTTTGGACAAAACTACATTGAACAAAGGAATAAACACAGCATGCAAATGGACTTCTTTTCTGATTTAGAGAAAAGCTCAAAATCTCCTCCCTTTTGTTGTTGTTAGAAATAGGTTCATTTTAGTCAATGCTGCAATTAAGGTTTTTGAGTTGCCCTACTTCAGACAAATTCTTGACCATTGAATACACTATCGTCAGGTGTGGCTTTAAAGGATAATGATCAGATAGTGTAACCAGTATACAGACATTTCTTTGACCAGTGAATAAAAAGGCCACCTTAAAAAGCAGTTTTATTCAAATGACTTGATGCTACAGATGATGAGAGAAAGTCAATGCTGGCATGTCAGGTAGGGTCATAGCAAGCACCTGAATATCTACAACTGCACTATTTGTTGTCTAAGAAATAGTTTCAGACAGCATGACACAACAATCTGCCGCTTTACCCTCTAGATAGACGTGTTTGACAATGTGAATCTGTCCCCCAAAATGTCCATCATTCTTCAACATTGAGTCTTATTATGTAGTCCTATTTATTGCGGTCATTGCATTTTGGTTATGTTATCACTTTTGTGGCATTTAGACCAATATTTCAGTCATTAATGGCCCTCTTGTCGTCTGAGGAGGTTTCATTGTGCTGCAGAGTTGAGGCAAATCATGATCAACCTATTTATAGATATACAACAGTAAAAGGTATTTATTGTATTCAGTGCCCAAGTATACGATTGTAACAATTTCTTACTGCCTTTCTTTTCTTTCAGGTGCATCTGATTCTAGGAGTTTAACAACAAGATAGTTGGAATGGGAGGTATGAAAACTTGTTACTTCACAAATTATTGATGACACTTTTCTCTCCAGTTCAAAAACAATATGACGTGAAACTGATTAGTCAAGGTGGTAAGCCTTGTCAATCTTAACTTGTCGTGTCTTTAAAGCTTTGTCTTGTGATCAGTTCATAGATGACCAACTACCATGAACACACATTCCTTAAATGTACAGCATTTAATTATGAAAGGGTAACTTTGCTCTTTACCCTTAGAAACTGTTTGCTTCAAACAGCAGTTATTGTCAACACTGAGCAATCTGCAGCTCTATTTTCCCTTCTCCTTATCAATTGTTTAGTCTGGAAAACTTTGAAAAATACACAACACAGTCTCAAAGAGCACAGGATGACATTTTCAAATGCCTTGTTTGGTCCAATTATCAATTCATTCCCCCAAAATGGTGAATATAATGTAATGTTAAGGCAAGGAAAGCAGCAGACTTGATTGTCAAAAAAGATGTTGCTGTGTTGTGATCGTAGCAGAAAAATGTCCTTTTTCTAGGGGAGGTAGTCTACCTCTGCCATGAAGCTGTCTGGGGCTTTGTCACCATGACCTGAGACCCTAAAACACCACAACCGCTGTGTCATGTCAGATGGACATCCTCCATCACATCAGATTATTTTCACATGCTGGTTAAATGTTTATTACTGCTGTCATCTGTAAGGAGTACTTTGAAGCACTACGAGCTCACATATATGTAACTACGTTCAGTTTATCCTAAATTGGGGTGGCTACTATGAATACACTTTTTCTATAAATTATTGGTTGCCTGAAGCGACAAAACTCCACTGTTGAGAATGTTGCAGGTCTTGTTCCTCTGTAGTGCCATTCATCCCCTCTTCTGTTCTGCAGTCTTACTTGTAATCCTAGGATCTTCAGTACAACGCATTTCAGTGGACTTCTATTTCAGACTCTTGAAGACGTTTCACCTCTCATCCAAGAGACTCCTTCAGTTCTGAGAGTTGTAATTATGTGTCCTTCCATGTCTGTGTTTGTCTCTCTTCCTTTAAGACCCTGCTTTTCATCGAGACTGTCCCCTCGACTGCAAGGTTTACGTTGGGAATCTAGGAAACAATGGAAATAAGACAGAGTTAGAAAGAGCTTTTGGATACTATGGTCCTTTAAGAAGTGTTTGGGTTGCCAGGAATCCTCCAGGTTTTGCTTTTGTAGAGTTTGAAGATCCCAGAGATGCGTCTGATGCTGTGAGAGAACTGGATGGCAGGTAACACCTCCTCAACAGATTGCTCAGCTCTGATCGTTTATTTGAATAGTTTTTTTGTAGTTTTGCATTGATCTGATGGTTTCTGTTTAGAACCATGTGTGGCTGTCGAGTGCGTGTCGAGTTATCCACTGGGGAAAAGCGCTCGAGGAGCCGTGGCCCTCCTCCGTCCTGGAGCAGACGCCCTCGTGACGATTTTAGGCGACGTAGTCCTCCAGTCAGACGCAGGTATGTACTGATGATTAATTTTACTGTTAATAGTACAGTTTCATTTGCAGTGTCAATAAAAAACACTACTGATGAAGCAGATATTTGTTATCCACACACTGTAAACATATTTTTTGAGTCCTAAGTATGGCAAAACTGTTTTAGATCTGCTAAGTTCGAATATTGGGAAAAGCCTATTATCTTTGATAATTTTAGACCTATTTAAGTTTTGTCAAACTAAACCAAAGCCAAGTAAGGTGTGAAGTTTCTGAACGCCATGGCCTAAATCTAGTTGTTACGACTTGTAGTGCTCTAGATCACATTCGTAAAATAAAATTGTTATTAATATTAGCATGTGTACAAGGTGAGTTCATCAGTAAATAATAATTTGTGAATCTGCCTGCTACAGGCTCTGATGAACTGGTGTCACTCTCTGTCCTTTTCTTTAATTAACAAGTCTGCGGCTGTATTCACAAAGTGTCTTATCCAGGCTAAGAGAAGGGGCAAGGTTGCCGTTTGTTATAGAAGGCGTTATGTTTCATGAATGAACTTGGCTACTCCTGTCTATGGTTGTTAACAGGATGCTGGTCTGACATGAACTAATAGTTTGTTTCTAGTACATGAAACAAAGTAAAATATTTATTTAGGTAGGTATTATATGTGCTAGTGATATTAATTCAGTTGACCTTATTATTAGGGCAGTTCTACATATAGCACCAGTTTTAGCAAAGTGACCCCAAAACACGCTTTAATTATTTACTATTAATAGTAAGTGTTGCTGTACTGCTGTCTACAGAGTGCATTTTGATCTGATGAATAATTCTGACAGGCGGTTGAGACAGTCCATGTTCATCAGGGCTTATAAGTGATTGTAGGGCAGAGTTGTGCAAACCATCATATTTAGCATTTTGTATTGTTTTGACTAACTGGTAATCCCACTGCATCTTTAGGAACTAACCACCATCAAAATAAATGGCTTCATCATTGTTATATTTCTCCGAAAAACTTGCAGGAACAGACAGTTTACAGGGAGGATTTGAATGGTTGAGAGAACTCGGAGGTAGTCTAGTAGATTTCCAGACTTTTAGTGCCAACATGGTTTTAGAATTATTCTCTTTCTAGACATTTCTGCTGACTTGGCCAGTTAGTTTTGTTTTTCTTGAGGATGTTTTGTGAATACGGCCTCTGACCCCATATTGACTGGAGTGATACTTTTTTAAACAAACTATTTTCATTATTTAATCATTTCAAGGGTATTTTTATCAGTGCCAATTTTGCTAAGTTTTACATCCAAATCCAGTGGCAGCTTAAGTCGGCACTTGACTGTTTATGAACTCTTGTAAAGGTATGTCTGTAAAAACACCAACCTCTGCTTATTATTGCTGTACGGGGACATCTTAGGCAAGAGGCACAGTTAGCATTTCATCATTCATCAAACATTTTTTACACGTACTTTCAGAATTAATTTCTGCAGGTGTAAATTTTGTTTTCTTTCTGAGTTCAGTTGCCATCTATTAATAAAACTGAACCCCGTTGCAGAGTCACCACCACGCTTCTCACCATCTGAGTCAGTCAACTAGTCCTTCTTTCAGCATCATGTGACTGCTGACCAGCGAGCCCCAATCAGCTTGGCTGGTGTTGTCACATGACCCAGGCGCACCGCCAGTCGTCAGGTTCCACCAACCTTTTGGTTCCTGAGCATGCAGTTCCCAGCATCCTCCTCTTCTTCCTCCAACCTTTATCCAATCGACAGCGGCCCACTTCACATTATCAACCAATCAGCGTCTTTACTCTTTCTATTCTCCACACATCTACTGTACCAACGGGAACAGCCCTTGGCTTACATCCTTACCCATCCCCACACCCCCAAAAAAGGCAGGGAAAATCTACAACTACCCCCTCCAACCAGCCACCAAGCAACTTCATATCGCCAACATTTGCATCATGTGGCAAATCCTCTCTGCAATTCGACCTCCCTCACCATCAGTCTGGCTTCCTAGCAACATTTCTATCTTGTCCAAATCCCCCAAAATAGTAAGTTGCTTTTATCCTGCTCTTTGTAGTTTTTATGCATAATCTAGCTTTCAAAGCTGCTTGACAGTTTTCCCTCTGCAGTTATGTAATTTAGAGCAATTTGAGTGCAGAACTGCAAAAATGTAAAGGTCAGGGAAGTAGAGCGTCAGTCGTTAATTTTCATTTGCAAAAATTAAATAGGTTTATCCAATTTTCAGTTCAATTATGCTGCTGAGTGCATTTTCATGGCTCGACATTAAGCCATCTGGAGTGAGTTGAGTGGAGTAAATGTGCTTTGTTTTGTAGTTTGGATGCTTCCCTTCTTTCAGTGTTTTTAAAGTTTTGTAGTTATCTTTGAATCACTAAAGAAAAAAGGGAGTTTGCCTGCACAGGGACTCCATACAGCCATTTTTTTTGACTAACATAGATGTGATCCTACTTGGATCTTCATCAGGTCAGACCTTTTTGCTTTTACAGACTCCAAAAGGCTGACAAGCTCTGTGGGCCAGGTGCAGTTAAACAA
Source organism: Dascyllus trimaculatus (assembly GCA_024666655.1). Classification (NCBI taxonomy): domain Eukaryota; kingdom Metazoa; phylum Chordata; class Actinopteri; family Pomacentridae; genus Dascyllus; species Dascyllus trimaculatus. Next base: position 14,304,217 of record CM045450.1, read on the forward strand.
CCATCCCTCCGTGGCTGATAAACATCCAAACACCTGTTAACAAATCAATACTTTAGAAAAACAGCACAGTGAGAAACTTCAGACTAACTTGATAGCCTTGCACCTATGTGATGTGCGTATACATCCTTACAGCCATCACATGTAGGTTACTAGTGTTTTTAGTGCTTCAGGAACATCCAGGTTTTCTTAAAGTATAAGTGAAAACAATATGCCACTGCAAGAACCTGTTTACTTTGTGTAGAACATTGTGCACAAGCTGTGTGCCTCCCATATTGTTTAAAGCCACATTAGAAACAGCATTGCAATAGACAGATGGTCTAAGAAAATGCTTTCCCACTTGTCATAAAAAGTTGTAAAACAGACTAGTCTTAATGTCGAGCCCTGATTTTGTTTTATGTTGTGATATCTGGCTCCATGATTGGTGCTCATTGCACAAAGTCTTCTTTTAATGAATTGACCTTGATGCAGTTCGTGGATGCAGATGGTCCTTCTATTAACAAGTACGTGTAACCACGTGTCTTTAAGGATCAAGAAAACAAAATGCCAAAGGTTTCATTAGTGATAGGAAGTGTGAAATACTCTGTCCTAATTATTTTTGTTTCATTTTTTTAACGTCATCTACATTGTAGATCCCCGAGGAGGAGGAGCCTGAGCCGCAGTCGCAGCAGGTAAACTTGGTACCAACTGGGATTTTTTTAAAATGTATTTTTTTAAATCCTCTGAAACCATTCATGTCACATTTTTTCTTATTTTGAGTTTTCACTGCAATATGAAGTCCTTCACCTCTATGGAAACAGCACGGACATAGCTAGAAGTAAAGAAAACTCAGAAACTACTTCTGTGCATGTTTTGTCATAAATAATTTTAAAAAGATTAAAAGTTAGATTTCTTTGATTATTCATTTTACAAAAAATGAAAAATCTGCACTGTACAGCATGTACAGGGTGTACAGGTGTTACTATACTGAAAACAACATAACTTCTTACAATTTGTTGTGTTTCAATACTTGTCTTCTATCTGTGTGAACGCAGTCAGTTTAGCCCAGTTCAGTCAAACAGTTGAGTCTCTATGTTTACAGTTGAGCCACTAATGACGTGTTGGTTGTGCTAAATTTTCTGTTTTTTTAAGCAAATATAGAGCCAAGCCGGTTGTTTCATTGTTTTCAGATACATGCAAAAGTAGGCTATCGTTTTCTGTAATCTTATTTCACAGACTGTGACAGTGATATAAATCTTCTCATTTAATTGCCAGTGACAAAAACTTCCTTTTTAAATTTAACGTACCTTTGTCCCATCTGCTCTGTTGTACACAGCCTGCAGTTCAGTTCAGTTCAGCTTAAAAGTGCCTGAATTTTTGTCAAGAATGTTGGTTGCAGCTGAGTCTTCAGTGGTTTCTCAGTTGCGCTGAGGAGCACAGAACTGTGTTACCATTGTTGGTAGCTAGTGTTGTGCATGAACGCGTTCAATGAACACGCTCATATTTTCGGTGAACGCTGAACTGAACAGATCAATTTTTTAAATAATGAGCGTGAACACGAACACGCTCACTATCGCGAGAATGAGCGGCAGGCACCGTTCACGTTCACGTTCATTTCAAAACTCTCGCGAGAGAAAGCGGTTTTCAGGTTTTATGACAGTTTATGGCGAACACTGGTGACAGTCCAGCATGGCTAGTGCCGCAGCCAGTTTAGCAGAAGACCTAGTGAAGTTTTATGAATTAACAAATGAAGACACAGACAGCAAGAACCTCACATTTTTATGCAAAGTGTGCCCACCTGGTCTGAAAAAACTAAGTATGAACGTCAGACTGATGTTTGTACTTAGTTCTGTTGAGTAACATAGTGTCTTATCTATTTAAAAATGTAACAAACGAACGTGAACTAGTTCATTTTTGGGACTGTGAACGTAGGTCAGATTGTTTGAAAGTGAACTATGATCGTGAACTAGTTTATTTTCACATGTGGGAACAGAACTTGGAGCTTGTTCTTTTCAAGCACAAACCGGCACAACACTGTTGGTAACGTTTTTTTATTACATGCCTTTTAAACTCCCCTGTGGGTTTTGGGGTTCAGTGGGTTACGCAACACATTTGTCTGTAAGTGAATGATAAAAATATTTTTGTCTTCTTCCTTCACCAGGTCTCTTTCAAGAGATAGACGTAGATATCGGTCTCTCTCCAGAGACAAGAACCGCAAGCGCTCAAGATCTTTCTCACGATCAAGGAGGTAAATTCAAGTATTATGATTATCATACCCTACTTTCAGACTAACTCTTACCACTAACATATTTTTAATGTTAATTATGCATTTATTCACTGGTTGATTTGTTTTACAGTCGTTCCCGATCTAACGAGAGGAAATAAAGATCTTGGATTGTTCGTCTGCAGGATCAAGCTATGGTTGCGAAAAGACAAATTTTTATAGTCATGTGTTTTTTAGATTTTGTTTGCTAGCCGAAGGCAGCTTAAGGTCGGCCAAGTTATACATGGAGTAATCGTAGTCTGTTAAATGAACAACAAAGGCCTAAAGTGTTTTTGTCCTTTTGTAAGTTTTCATGAAAACATTTTCCCATTATACTGAAAGGGTGTTTTTTTTGTCATCTGTTCACTTAAAATTAATTCTCTCACCCCGCATGTTTTGAAGCCGAGTCCTAGATTTAGTTTAACAATAATATCTTGGGTTTTTTTAAATTGTTGAATTAAAGTTCATACCAGGTTTTTATTTGTTTTTGTTTGCTTTTTTAAAAATTCTTGATTCACTCTTAAATTTCTAGTGATGGATCACATTGGTAGAGGGAGTGTACTTTATACCGGTAACGAAGCAGACTCTCAACAAATGTTGTAAATACTGGTGCTGTTATTTGTAGGCTATCCCTAAAACATTATCTGTAATTCCGTATTTTACCTACTGTATGCCACTTTTTCAAAAGAAGGCATTTACTCTGTACTACTTTGCTTGATTCTCTGAGCTCTGACAATTTGTGCTGATGCAGTTTAACAACTTGTTCAATAAATGTTTTTCCAAGGTGGCCTCTGTGTTGAACAGGTTTTTTTTTTCTTATAGTTGCTTATACTAACGACATTAATATTATAAAAGACTTCACATCAAATAATAATAACAGAATATTTTTGTTAAGCGAATATGGAAAATTGAGCGTTATTCAATACAGGAAGTGTTGTATGTTGTAGCTGATAAAGGCTGCAAGTGCAGCCCACACAGGAAGTGCTCAGACAAGACTGCTGTGTGGGAACACACCCCCCTGTGTGAAATGCAACTACTGTTGAGCAGAGGCTGATGACTTGGCATTACAGAGTAGCTCATGTTGTGAGACGGTAGAGTTGCCAGATTTGGGTGGTAAGTACATGTCGTGTGTTGACTTTTATGTAGAAGACCTGAAATCATTTCACTGAATTTGTGCTACTGATTAATTTTGCATGCAAGTAAATGTAATTGTTGTAGTTGAACTACTGCAGGTTTCACCATAGTTACTTTGTAGTATAGTGTTTTGTTTTTTTAAACTGCTCATTCCTTTGCACATGTGTGTGCTGGATGTAGGCCGTTTGGGAACAAAAGAATTGTTTTGTATGAACTGGAATTTTAATTTTTGCCACAGTTTTCTTCATATTGAGTTAGGTTGTAGGTTTTACATGTGATTTGCTAATGAATTTTACAACGGAATGTTTTATGCTTTAGGGGAGAAGATTAAAGTTATGTCTGCTAAAAGTGGCAAGAAAAAACGCCTTGGTTCACGTCGCGTGACACCAAGTCAACATGTAACATCTGATGAGATCTACGTGACAGAAGACATTTCTGTAGCACAACACCATGTGCTAGAAGAGTGTAGTGAATCAGTACATGTATTGTCTAATCTGGACAATTCAAAACCTGAAACCCAACAACCCCCTTCACCGGACGTCACAGTAAACAGGAGAAAACTGGGGTCTAGTCGAAGAAATAAAGGAAGGCAGTCTCCAAAGGAATCAGAAACTAAGCCATGTCTTGAATCTAGAGAGGAAGTTGAGGAAAAGACCAAGGGTTATAAAACCGCTGAAACAACACAAACATCGCTAGCAGCACAACTTGACAGGCAAGAAGAATCAAGCCAAGGGAGTGTACAAAATATCTCTGCAACACCCGAGAGCTCTTGGTCGTCAGCCAGTACACCTGACTATTATTATTCTGAGGTTAAGAGCCCCAGTACATTGAACTCTCCAGAAGATGCCATGGAAATTTCAACTCCTAATATTGGTAATCTGCAAGCAGACCAGGCTCGTGAAAATGAGACCAAGCTGGAAAAGACTGACAAATCTGACACTCTTCAAAGTGCAGAAATGGAAGAAAATGTTGGTATCCCCGAGTTATCTCATTTAAGTGCACTTTCAAGTCTTTCTGCAGATCAACAGCTGATCAACATTCAACCGTCAAATTCCAGGGAGACGCCAGAGGATAAACCCTCCCATGTGTATTCTGTAGCAGAAATGGGGAGCAACAACAGTGATGATGCAGACTTGTTCAGACAAGATGGAAGCTTGCAGGGCAACACCTCAGAGAGTGAGTCACAGGTTGGATCAGTGGTTTTGGACTCTATTTTGGATAAAAGCAGCCTCAGGGAAAATACTGCAATGAAAGACAGTACTGAGCAAGCAATATTTGTATTACCAAAAGAGGAGTTGCCCACAAATGAAAAAATAAATGAGCTTTTTAACTTATCTGAACTCAAAGATGATCAACATTTAGAAGATACTGTAAATAAAGTGGATGAACAGGATTTTAAGGCAACACAAATGCAGAAAGTACATCAAGACGATTACACACCTGAAAGTCTGATACTTGATGCCACAGAAAATGTTGATACCACCGCTGGAAACCTGAAAGACCAAGCTGAGATCAGGGATACTTATCAATTTGAATTGAGTGGGGAAGTTACCAATGATTTTGCACCCAAACAGGAGGTTTCAAATCCTGATGACAGACAGGATGAGCATCCTACAAAAGCAGACAACTTAGGGGCAGACTTTAAAGCAGTGTCTGATAATTCAGTGGCAGCCATACTGGAAGAAGTAAATAAAACTGATACAGGTGCTGGTCGATCAGAGGATGACGTGCAGGAAGTGCAGAAAGATGAGGGAAAGAAAACAGAAATACTGCAAATTGATAACTTATCTGCAAGTGCCATAGACGGTTCCACAGACAATTCAGAAATCGTTGAAACTGTTACCACTCTCCCATCTGAAGTGATGGTGGAAAGTATTGATGAATCTGCAACCAAGCCAGAAGTTTCAAATCCTGATGACAAACAAAATGAGCATCCTACAAAAGGAGACAACTTAGAGGCCTTAGACCAGAGAAGTGAGGATTATCCTTTATCTGACACCAAGACACCACAAATCAGTGATACAGAAAGAGTAGACACTGCTCTAGTCCAGGTGTCTGAGTCTGAAGGCAGAGCAGAGGATGATGTAAAACCCAACGTTCAACAAACATTTCATCAGGAGATGGAACAACTCTTCTCTGAAATGGAGGACAGCAAATCTTCTTCACAAAGCTTTCAACTGGAAACAAATGTTGTTTTTGACTCTCAACCTCATGACAGTCCTGTGAGCATAGATGAGGAAACCAATACAGGCCTTCACCAGAGTGGCATCAGAAGAAAACTGGGGTCCAGCCGTAGAAATAAAGGAAAACAACATGATAAAGATAACAAACCTGCAGAGGAAGCTGATGGAAATACAAGTGGTCATGATCCTAGTGAAACAACAAAAATAACATTAACATCAGAGACAGCAGACCAGGAAAAATCAATGGAGACCATGCTGGTAGGGCCGAACAAATTCAACATTTCTCAGCCCGAAGAAGAAAACACGCACGTTGACACACATGTTTACACTTCTGAGATAACTACAACTGGAGTACAATCAAATCCTACAGTAGATCAACAAGTAATTGACCCATCACATTGCGGGCAGATGCAAGATGACCATTCTGTAACAGGTACAGAGACCACGGAAAGAGATGAACGCTCAGACCTGTTAAGGCTGGATGGAAATTTACCAGAGGATCATTTAGTGAGCGAAACACATGTGAGTCCCATCACAGTGGAAATATCCACAGAAAAAAGTCACCCTGGAGAACATACAGAGCCTGAATTCAGGGCTGAGACAGCAACAGATCCATCAGCAAAAGATGAATTGCCTACAAATGAAGAACAATTATCTGATGTCAGGGGAGCTCAGCATTCAGAGGATGCTGCAAAGAAAATGCATGAACAAGATATTCAGCCGACACAAATTCAGGATGAGCAACAAAACGATTACTCACCTGAAAGTCTGACATATGATGCAACAGAAAATGTTGATACTTCCTTTGGAACCCTGAAAGACCCCACTGAGATCAGGGACACAAACCAATCTGAGTTGAGTGTGAAAGTTACAGATGATTCTGCACCCAAGCAGGAGATTTCAAATCCTAGTGACTGTCCTAAACAAGAAATACTTTTGGAAGCTTTAGACCAGAGGAATGAGGATTCTGATTTATATGACTTCAGACAACCATTGGTCAAAAACACAGAAAGAGAAGACAATGTACTGGGACAGATGAAGGAGGGTGAAGGCAGAGAAGACGATGATATAAAACACAAAGATGAACAAACTGTTCATCAAGACAGTCACGGAGTCCTCTCTGAAGCCGAGAAGGGCACATTATTTGCACAAACCCTGCCATCAGAAATAGATGCTCCTTTTGACTCCAGTCCTCAGGACACTTCTGTAAGTGTAGATTTGCAAATCAACACTGGCTTCGACCTCAGTGGGAACAGAAGAAAACTGGGGTCCAGCCGTAGACATAAAAGAAAACAACATGATAAAGATAACAAACCTGCAGAGGAAGCTGATGGAAATACAAGTGGTCATGATCCCAGTGAAACAACAAAAATAACATTAACATCAGAGGCAGCAGACCAGGAAAAATCAATGGAGACCATGCTGGTAGGGCCGAACAAATTCAACATTTCTCAGACCGAAGAAGAAAACACGCACATTGACACACATGTTTACACTTCTGAGATAACTACAACTGGAATACAATCAAGCCCTACAGTAGATCAACAAGTAATTGACCCATCACATTGCAAACAGATGCCAGATAAGGATCTTTTGGGTGTTTATTCTGTAACAGATACAGAGAAGGGAAGTGATGAGGCCCAGCATTCGGAGGAAGCCGTAAATAAAGTGCATGAACAGGAGATTAAGCCTACACAAATGCAAGAAACACCTCAAATTGACAACACATCCGGAAGTGTGATAGATGATTCCACAGAAAACACTGAAACCTTGATAGACCAAGTTGAAATCAAGGGCATTTACCAGTCAGAGCTGGCTGAGAAAAGTACTGATGATGATACAAAAAAAATCCACTTTGAGTCTTTAGACAAGGGAAATGATTCTGATCGTGTATATGATACTAAGAAACCACAACTCAGTGACACAGACAGAGTAGACACTGCACTGGGTGATGTTTATGAGACTGAAGGCCAAGTAAAGAATGATTTAAAACCCGGAGCTGGAAAAACAGGTCGTCAGGAGGCGGGACTCTTTCCTGAAATGGAGGACAGTGAATCTTCTCTACAAAGCCTGCAACGTGAGCTGTATGCTGCTTTGGAGTCCAAGCCTCAGCAAAACAACACAAGCTTTAACTCTGGTGGGAACACAAGAAAACTGGGGTCAAGCCAGGAAAAATCAATGGAAACTATGCTGGAAGAAATGGACAAATCCGACAGTGCTCAAATTAAAGACGCTGTTCATGTCAAACGAAATGAACATTTTGGCTCACTTGATGGCATCTCTGAGTTTAGTAGTTCAAATTTGCATTCAAGTCCTGCAGTAGATCGACAGCTAGTTGAGGCAAACTCCAGCGAGATGCCAGATAAAGGGCTTCCCACCGTGTCCCCTGTAACCGAAAGCAAGGAAAAGGATGAGAAAACAGAACTTTTCAGACAGGATGGACGTTCACAGGGCAGCGATTTGTTTAGTGAGTCACATGTGGAATCAGAAAATGTAGAGTCTCCAACCACAACGGTGATAACCACGGAAAAAAGCAGCTCCAGAGAACGCACCGAAGTTGAAAGTAGTGTTGAGCAGTCATCAAAATCATCACCAAAATCATCACCAAAAAAGGAGTTGGCTTCGAGCGGGGAACAAAATGAATGTTTCAACCCATTTGAAGTCATGGCAGCTGAGCATTCAGAGGATGTTGTAAATAAAGTGCATGAAGAGCTGATTAACCCAATACAAGTGCAAGACCTGCTTCAAATCGATGCAAGAACCAAATCTTGTCTCCAAGCACTGCCATCAGAAATAAATACTCCTTTGGACTCCCAGCTGCAGGACAATCCTCAGAGCATCAAAGATGAAACTCCAACAGGCCCCGACCCAGCAGGGAGCAGAAGGAAACTGGGATCAAGCCGAAGAAATAAAGGAAAACAGCACGCTAAAGAAGAAGCTATAGAAAATACCAGGGCTGATGAAGCCTCCAAAACACCAAACATGTCATTAGCAACAGAGACAGCGAGGCAGGAAGAACTGACAGACCTCAAATCTCCGGAGAAAATAAGAAAAATAAGTTTCACTGTGAATGAAGATGAAAACAGAGAAAAGCTGCCAGACAAAGACACATTTTTCGCAGACAACAGTACAGTCGTGACAGCAGACAATGACTTTCTCAAATTTAATGAGGATGTCGATGACAAAGAGAAAAAACTTGCCAAAGAGCCTGAGAATTTAAGCCACCTCACAGGATACGACACAGATAAAATGGGCCTGATGCAACCACCGCAAGCCTCAGTTTGGAAAGATGACTTACACTCTCAGAATATCTCATATCATGATGACAATGAAAATGCTAAGTCAAGCACTGTGGATGCTCTTGCCCAAGGAGAAGCGTCTCAGCTGCAAAATACAGAAGACTTATTGGGCAAAGACGCTAATGTGCAACAGACGAATGATGTGATAGAAACTGTGGGACATGTCACAATGGAGAGCTCCGCTGATAAACAAGGTCCTGGACAGGGTGAAGATTCTACAATCAAGGTTGATGCAGGTCAAGAAATAGATACATCCCATGAACTTGTTTCTGTTGCGCAAGAGCCGTTTGAGGATGTTAAAAGTGGAATTTCTACAGCAATGGATGATTCTAGCAGCCAAGCAGAAAAGACTCAATCAGATTACAGTAAAAACTTGCAAGTAACATCCAGCCAGAGGAGGAGAAAGATGGGCTCGACTCGCAGGAATCAACTCAACAGGAAACCAGAGGGAGACAGAAACGAAACAACTGAAAGTGAAGTTAACACAGAATCCGATGTGAGAAGTCTTGATGAGATGGAAGATGTGACAGAGCTGGTGTTAACTGCAGAGGTGTCACAAAATGAAAACGTACCAGATTTGCTGGGTGCCGTTTATAAAGAACCGGAAAGTAATGAAACCGACTCTGCTCATGATGAGGCGCATAAGCCAGAAGGCAGCACTCCCAACCTGCAGAGCACAGAGAGTAACGTGATACCAGGCAGAGATGATTTAATGGCTCTCCTTCCTGAACCGTCAGCCTGTCATAGTGAGGAAGCTGTCGATCTTGATAGAAAGGATGGTGAAAGAAATGTAGAAGTTGGTGTGGAGCCATCACAGCTAGATAACTTTACAAGCACTGAGACACAAATAACCACCGAAAGAAACAGACGCTCAGTAGATCAGTTGCTGTCACCAAATACTGCGACAAACAGTGGCATCACAGGAGGAAGCTCAGTGCTTAGTGTGACCACAGAGCGTGCTCAAAATGATGACGAAAGGCCAGAGAGTGCAAAAGTAATACAGGACCAAGATTATAATGAACAAAAACCGAACACTGTGATAGAAGAAGCCCAAGTTACAATTCCTGAGATGAAGAACGTGAGTCCAAATTTGACTCCTACCAGCAGGAGAAGAAAGATGGGCTCCACTCGCAGGAATCTTGGATCACGAGCCAAAGGAGAAGACTTGGATAATGAGGCAACAGAGACTGAAATAATTGTAGGAGATGTAAAGACTGAGATTGTCCCTGGAATCAAAGAAAAGGAGCTGCAACTTCACACAGAACACAAAGAGGGTGACCCTGAACAAGAGAGATTATTAGAAACAGTGGAATACAGCCAAGCTGGTGAGACTCAATTAACTCCCCCGGCTCTGCAGATAGTTGACAAAAATTCTGTTCCTCAAGGCCAACTATTAGAAACAGAGGAGCTGACTCCCAGTTACCTTCCGTCCACCTCTCCCAAAAATGACACAATGTCAGTGTCGGCATCTGGAGGGAGGAGAAGAAAAATGGGATCTCACCGGAAGTCACGGGGATGTCAAGGTTATGGAGACCAAACTGAAGAAAAGGAAGGAATATTTGATGCACCAGATGGCACGAATGTTGATGGTGGAGGTGCAATCAAGGCGTCTGGTGAGCACCGAGAAGAATCATTGGGTCTGCCGAAAATATCAGAGGTAAAAGCAAATTATAGTTTTACTTTTTCAGTGTCTAGAAGAAGTCTTTACTTTTGATTGTTTCAGATTTTACTAAAACTGATGAACAGACCCTTGCTTTCACCACATTTAAATTGGCTTATTAGTTATAGCCACTTCTTTGTGGACTTTCTTAATCTTGTTCAGTTTTATTGCATTTATAATTTTGTTCTTTTAGCCTAGAGGCTTATTATTGGACAAGTGTTCTTTTACAGACCAAATATATTTTGTGTTTTACTTCCCATTTGCATTAACACATCTTGCACACTGACCAAATGTTTGTTGCAAGAACCAAATGACACAACAAACTAAAATGAGGAACATGTGGCGCACGCTATATGTTTCACATAGTGGAAAAGGAGAACAAAAACCTGTATTCGGCCCCTTCAGAAACCTGAAAGGTACCGGCTTCGAATGAGATCAGGAAACGATGACTTTCAAGAGGTTAAATGAACACAAATGAACTCTATTCTTTTATCTGTTGACAAAAGTAAACCAGTGTGTCTCAAATGTCCCACATTACTATAAGATGAATATGCGATTAAAGCAGAATATCCTCGACTATGAAGTCATGAATTACTTACTTTATTTTTGTCTCTGCAGGATGATGACAAGAAACCTTCATCTGACATGATTATTTCAAAGGCAGGAGAACACTCAAGGCCTGTGAGGTAACTGACATTAAGCACATATAAAAACACAACAGCATCCAGGGGTTGTCACATCTAATAAGCTCCTCAATCAAATATTGATCTACCTGCTTGGGATTCATATCAACATGGACCAGCTTTTAGAAAGATCTGCTACAGCTCAGTTAATTAAATTACAGGGTTTTGTGGATAAATACTGTCTCCAGCAATAAACAGCCAATTATAACCTCAGTCACTGCAGAAAGCATTGCAGAAAGTCTGCTTTTGAATGCAACTGCACAAGATAATCAGAAGTACAAAAGGTCATATCATTGGCAGAGACATCTCCACCCACTTCTTATGGTTGTACTTATAGTTTGTGAATACAAAAGCCTGTCCTCTAATCTCATTGTAAAAATGCACATGTGATTCTGCTGCTATTTGGCCAATCAGAAGTGTTTATGTGTTTGCCTTCACAGCAAACACTAACCATCTTGTAATGTCAAAAGGAAACTATGCATTAGACGGTTGAACATATTTTCCCACTGATCCAAATGAGTCATTGAAGAATCTAAGCTGGTGACTCACTTTTACACTAATCCCCATGCACATTGTATAATATACGTAGTACATGGTACAAACACTACACAGCATAAACAGATTTTTCTCAGCATGCCAGTGGCATCATTGCTTGGCAGTCGGTTGATGTTATCCAGCTTCCTACAGGCTGATTAAGAGTTTTCAGCTGCTCTGTTAAGAGACGAGAGAGGTGAAAGTGATATAGTTTGAATGCCACAGAGCTTTTCTGATGATCGCTGCAACCAGCTTAAAAGACGAGATGCAGTTCATCTATCAGATAAAAGCAACAGGCAACTAATGGAGGTTGGACAAAAGGATCGGGGGCAGTTAGATGACTGTAGTATGCCTCTTAGTTTTATGTGCTTGGTTAAAAGCATCGGTGTAACAAGGATTTCTTGTATGTTTAACTGTTTGTTATATGTTATTTGTGAGGGATGGGGCTTTTATTTAGTGTCTTTTGTGCCATGTTCAATTTTACTCAGCAGTAGTTTTTTAAAAAATCCAACAGTTTTTTACTTTGGTAGACAATGAAGCAACCTTGACCTTGAAATACATCCTATTACAAATGTTCTTGCTAATATTTAATAAATTTTAGGAGGGTAAAAATCTGACTTGAACCTTACTTCTTTTGCAAAAAAAATCTAAGTGAATGGTACAAATCCTTGCACACATCACACCAAAAGACAAACATTTGAATAGTTTTCCTGTTGAATTTTTTTTCTCAAATTACATTACAAACATTTCTAAAGCCTTGCAGAATCTGGAGAGTGACTGAATTATTATTTGCTTTGTGTGGGTGAAAAAACTCAAACTCTCACTGAGGACCTGAAGTTACCGTCTCTTTATTCAGGCAGTGCACAGAATCTCACACAACACAAGGTTATGGGAGAGGAGCTCCCCGAACAAGAGACGGGGCAATATTTAAAAAGTTGAAACACACAGCAAACAATTACATCACGCATCACTAAATCCTGCTTCCTGCTTATCTGGTATAGGAGTCTTTCTTCCCCAGGTCCTTTGGGAGTACATCCGCATCTCCTTCCTTGGTGGCCTCCTCCACACATTCCTTCTCCGTTGGCATCAGACTCTTAGCCCTCAGCATTTTTCCTTCACTTTGTATGTCATATATAATGTGAAATGTGTTTGTTTGTCGGCTCCACAGTGAGAAGACTCCATTTCCGCCTTCTCGTTCTGAAGTCCGCCAGGGTCAGGAGCAGTTTACTTTGGGTAAGGACCATTAATACTCCACAGAGCAATCAGATATCACAGTCAAATCCTGCTAATTATAGATGGAGTAATGTAAGGGAAGTTTTATGACCAGATTTTAAAATATAATGTGATCAGAAAGTGTTTTCCTGTTAATTTCAGCTGGTGAGCCCAGAGAGGCAGGTCTCCGATCAGACAGCTACCATGTGGTGATGATTGGCGACAGCTCTGTGGGAAAGACCTCCTTCATGAAAAGAGCTCAAACTGGGAAGTTTTCTTTAGATACACCCGCCTCTATTGGTACGATCCTGATCTTTACCTTGTGATTGCTCCATCAATATGTGTAAACATACAGAATGATGTAACATAAATATGCTCTGTAGGCCTTGATTCCTGCATGTGGACTGTGGTGGTAGATGGAAAACCTGTGGTTCTAGAGCTATGGGATACAGCGGGACAAGAAAGGTACGTTTCCTCTTTCCTTCTACTGTAAATTATTGAGATATTAATGGTAATAAGTAGTGTTTCAATTAAACATATAAATAAGAGATTATAATAAGCTGTAACAAAGAGAATAAATGTAAGTTATCTCTGTCTATTGATATTTTACATCATTTTGGGCGCATGTCTTGTGATGGCTGTCACTGTATATTGCCTAGAGGAGAATTACAAAAGTTCGATAATAAATATCACGATCATCAGCGTGCTATAATAGCATAAAACTGTTACTTTTATGTTATTTTAGATTTTCCAGTGCTACAGTTAGAGACACATCTGCCATCCATAATACAATTAAGAAAAAAAAACTTCTGTTTGTTCATTTTCCTATAAAATGTGTTTGTCAAACAGAGTTGTAAAAACAGTATTTTTTTAAAAAATCCCCTTCAGTGAAAATCTAATGCTTTACCTTGTTATCATGTTCATATGGTGTTTTTTATATGCTGAATCATAATGAAATAAAATGTCAAAGCCACGGTTCCATCGGTAAACTACAGTTTACAGATGACATTGTCAAAAACATGGGTTCAGACTTGTAGGGTTTCACATATTACAAACCTAAAGAATCAGTGCCTTCAGCTTGCAGGGTGAGGCTCTCTGTATAATTATTCTTCTTCTCGAACATTTTCTGGTTCAGACATGTACGGCTGAATTATTCCACTATTATAGCTCGTCACTTCTTAACATTGAGTAGTTCCAGTGTTTGTTTGTTTTTGTGGGTGAGCTTGTGAGATGCAGCCTTAGAGAGCGGAGAGGGGCGAATGAAGGTAAAGGCGGAGAACTCACAGATCTGCACATTTTAGATTAAACAGTGGAGTAGAGTTACAGCTACGCCGTTTTACACAGGAAGGGATTATCATCATGGAAAAAACTTACAAGATATGTAATTTTGTTACACAGAGATGAGGTTTTAGGGCTTAAACGAACAACCAGAGCGGAATTTTAACTGCGTCACTGAGCCACTATTATCACTGCTAAGGTCTGATTGTCCTTGACGTGCAACACTTTTTTGGCTCTTGCGTGATGATGGAGGCCTTGAATTGCATACAGTGAAGATGTCAGGACATCTCTATCCTGAGCGCCAGATAAACTGTGAGATCCAGCGGCCAAACGTATCCAGATAGTGTCTGTTGTCTGCTGTGGCTAGGCAGAATGTCTGGGCACTGGTGAGAGAAAGGCCACAAGTTTGGGAGCCATTGAGAAATTCTGAAAAGGAAGCTCCACCTTTAAAGGCACAGGGTGTTATTGTGTGATTTATGATTGCCTCAGTGTTGCGCCACGTGCGCTGTGTCTTTCTATTCTAGGAAGTGGCTGTGGCTTTTCTGTGTATAGACACACTTTGTTTCTCTGCTGACCGAGGACAGGTTGTCTCACTGTCACACAATGTGAAGGCAGCACCCTGTGTTCTCAGCAATATGTGCATCTCGGCATTTAGCCAGGACTTCTGATCGGCACATGTAACAATGTTTACCTAAGTAACTATTGTAGATAGACCTCCTTGAACATGTGCCAGACAATATCCTGAGAACAGATTTAAAGTGTTGACAAGCATCCCTCAAGCGAGGACAACCCATTTCAGAACCGGTTTGGCACATTTCTGCAGTGTTTTCTTTGCTGGGATTACAGATTTGGTCCCAATAGCAGAGGTGGAGCGTGCAGATTCCCACGTGTTCACTCTGCATGTTGCATGGTGAGGGTGAAATTTAGAAGGACTGTCGGATTAGTTGGGGTTGAAATCCACGGCTACAGTGAAACGGCTGTTAAGGTGTGCTGTTTTAAGTTCACTAATGGGCCTACAGAGTTTACAAAAAGCTCCTCCTTAATGTTAACACTGAGCTGTACACACCCAATTCATCATGTGTCATTCCAGGTTTCCAAGAATTCATTTATGTATGCTTGTTACAAGCTCCAGGCACTTCACTGTGAAGGCAGTTGTCCTCACATTGTTTTCATTATCTTTCTAAATGTAGCTTGAAAGACTTTTTTTCAGGGACGTCTCTGCAAACTGTATTGCGACACAAAGTAGTCAACTGTTGGGTGCATGTAAGGACAGTATTCGCAATGTGATCTGATCTTAAAGGCAGACTGTCTCTGATTACACTGTTTTCTGTATTCAAAGGTTTCGCAGCATCACGAGACATATTTTCCACAGAGCCCAGGCTTTTCTCTTAATGTATGACATCACATGCACTGAGAGCTTCTCTGCAGTCAGCTACTGGGCAAACTGTATTCAGGTATGATGCATTTTACACTTGAGTGTTTAATGTTGCAGCTCTACTGGCTTTGTTTACAGTGGGACCTCAACAAATGCTGAAATTACAGGTTTTTATTCAAGGTTAGACACACTGTGATGCCACAACTAGGCAATTTTTAAGCGTAATTAGTGTTTTTTGGAATAATAAAGCAGGATTGATGTGTCACACTGAAATACAGAAATGCTTTTCTAAATCAGAGCTGAATGTTCTTACACAAGGGAGTCCTACTACAACTTTAAAAAAAAAAGAAAACTGTGTTAAATTAGCAAATCTCTCATTTAGATTAACAAATATCTGATCAAAGAATGATAAACAAGCTTAAAATCTAACCAGGTTTTCACTGCCTCAGTACAGCAAAGCACTGGAGTTCACTTCCCAGCCTTTAATCCGATGCTTATGCATATGATATATACACTAGAAATTTAAAAAATGACAAACATTCTGAATTGTGTATTTAAAACAGCAGCACATATTTACAGCTGCTGAAGGAAATACAAATACCTCTACTGAATAAACGTCATATATGCAGTTTTTATAGCTGATTTAGAGAATTTGGGACCTAAGTGCCACAAAGTTAGATTCGTCTGTAAAACATGTTTGAACAGTAATCCTCGTGATCATTTTTAAAAAATCTATGTTTTGCAGGAAAGTGCTGCAGAAGAAGTGACCGTTTTGCTACTTGGGAACAAGAGTGACTGTGCACAACGACAGGTTAAGACCGAGCAGGGAGAAATTCTTGCTAAGGTATAAACATAAAACAACACACCCTGTCATGATCACTTTGTGGCAACACCCACACTGATGACTTTCTAACTCTACAGGAATACAACTTTGAATTCATGGAATGCAGTGCTGCCACAGGGGAAAATGTGGTTCAGTCTCTTGAAATTGTGGCCAGGTAATTCACATTATGTTTGTTTGGCTTTAGAAGATGTCCTCATGTCACCTGTCATGACATCAGCTGATTGCGATTTTCTGTGTCGTTGCCAGGAGGCTGAATCAAAGAATTGGCACAAGAGAGGAAGCCCTCGTGTTTAAACAAGAGGGGGGACAGAAAAGAACATCAACATGTTGCTGAACAGATGTGTTTGTGCACAAGTGTGAAATCTTGCAAACAGTGAACATGCTATACTAGTTGGGCTTTCTTGTAGGCTGCTGTTCGCAACAAATTGCATTTAACTCTATTTACACAACTATGTCAGTTAATTTCCTTTTAACTATAACTTTTGTCTATTTAATTGGTTCTTCCAAACCCACGCAGGACACATATTGATTTAAAGGACAACTTAAGGGTAAGTAATGCCTATACTTGCATAAAATATACTTGTACTTATACTATACATGGCTAGAGGACACCCAAGAAACCATGCATATACTAGCTAGCTGGTGCAGGGAGACTTATTACATGCTGGATAACAGATTGAATCGTTTTGCACCGTTTTCTTTTGTTAAACTAATTTTCCTTCTGGAGCATGATAACCTTTCTCCATTTGTGCAATTTCAAATTATTATATTCAGACCACATTTGAGGAGTCTGGCTCCAGACTGAGATGTTGTCATTTAAAGACACAACAACTTGTCTCACTAGTAATGACAACTTTAAGTACTTAAGCACTTTCTATTCTTAAAAAGTATTTAGTTTCAGGTTGAAAGCAGATAAGTTCATTTCCTCTATTGTATAGTTATTAAATGTTTGTTTTACAGTGTCTACACTTTCTGGGAATTAATATAGCGTAAATGTGTGTCTGTATGTTTAAACGTAAAAGAAATCATCTCTGTATTTTCAAGGATCACTTATGATTTAGGGTACTTATGAACGAGAACAAATCATTTGTTTTTGTTTACTACTACTCAGCTTTATTCAATAATATTATTAACTTTGTAATGATTTTGTGTGTTTACCATCTGTTCCAAATTAATAGTGCACTCATTCTCCTTGCAATTGCCACAGCTGCCAGGTTGGCCAGATAATCATAAATGAATTTCATGCCTCTGTAATTAAATGCACTGGTATTAAAATCAATAGCAGGTTTTTCATCTGAATGTCAAATTCTTTTCTTTGTCCTTACGCTGCTGTGTATTTCCACATAGCTTGTGACACTGACTACCTTTAATTAAATTGATCCAATGTCATGCCTCATGCTTAATAAACCTCCAGAACAACAATTTGTCTGCATGCGTATTTAATTTGTGTCCTCATGGAAGTTGTGCGTTTCTAGACGGACAAAGGAAACTGTGTTCCAGATGGAACAAGAAGTTCTTAGATGGTATGAAGAGCACGACAACAATGGCGCCAGAGCAATAACCTCATAACATCCCAAAGGAGGATTTGTGGGAAACAGAAATGCCGAGACAACATCTTCCAGCATCTTCAGAGGACACAGATAATTACACCAAATCTGATATTAGTAACCGGCACTAACTTCTTGGGGACACATTTACTCACAGATGAAATGTTTATCCGAACCTCCTTCAGACTGAAACACTTAAAACAAGTGAAAGCCTCAATGCTTGATTTTATGAGCAGGTAATTTTCAATAAGCTTGGTGCGACTTCCAATAAATGAATTTCAATTAAATGCTGCTGTGACCAATGCAAACTTTTTGCTCGTTTGATGCCTTTTTCCCGTAATTAGTTTCAAACTCCTTCCCAGGAGATCTTCTAAGGCAGTAGGAGGAAATTGCAAACTGTTTAAGTGGACTGAGGCACAAGATTACAGGTGGAGTTTAATTTGGAGAACCATCTGCAAGGTGTGCCGTTAAAGTCGCTGTTGCCATCATTATTTCTTTCTCCTGTATTACAGGCAAGCTATTATTGCTCACAGTGGGAAAGCTGGCTGGCTGCCAGCTGTTCCTCAGTTTGTTCACGTCAGAGACTCTCAGTCACAGCAGGGATCATGAAGTTCTCTCAGTCTAAACATTATGACAGTCCCAAGCCCTTTTCAGGTATGAGATATGAAACATTGCTGGCTTCATTGATGCATCAAAGTGAAGGTATATTCACAATATTCATCATTCACGTGAGATTAGACAACACACCAAGTGATTTAAAATGTATAACAAAGACAAAATCTAAACTAACAGCAGCTTATTAAAGTATCCACGTAACTATCAGCCTCATCTATTCATTATTTCCTTAACACTGAAAATTCAGTGCATGTGATGATAATCTAACCGCTACTTTGCCAACAGTAAAACGAAGGTATGACTTGCAGTTAGACCCTGATCATGTTGGAGGACAATTTATAATTTCAAGTAATTAATACAGTTGCCAGCGCTTTTGTTCTACATGCTTCCTTTGGAGATGCTCATGTGGATTCTGTTGCTGTCTGACACTTCTGGTCTTTAACATACTTGGAGGTAAGACTGTGTGAAGTTTTTTGACAAATACTGGTGCTGAAAAGTGGAAAACGCCTTTCCTTAATTACCACATACAACCTGAACTACCATTACTTTAATGGGTGCAGTTCAGACTTGTGCTGTGTTGAAAGTGATACAAAGTGTTACTGGGTCCAACATAGTAAGGTTGCCATCCTGACTTTTATGAAAAAGTGAGCAGAGTGCTCATTCAGACATGAAGCCGAGAAATTCAGTTGCTGTCAGATTAACAGAAAGAGCATGTCTGAAAGGGGCTTTAGAGAGGTCTAGTTTAAAGTAAAAGTAACTCTGACCTTTTGCCAGTGTGTGAAGTTTTTGTACTGATAAAACAGGTGTAGCATCCCATCTACAGAACTTATAATGTGTGAATTTTTTACCTAACGAGTCATGTAAAAGGCTCCATACATAGTTGTAGCTACTCTGTGCTAATGTGCTCCATCTATGAACAATAACATAGAACTAAAATCATCACAAAGCATTTAATCTACCGCAATCAAACATGAATTCTTGTTTTTATTTTAATTTATTTTACGATTAAAAAAACACTTTCATATTAACATTTACAGAATAAGTTACTATTACAGCACTGAAACATAGACAAGAGATGCAGAAGTGTCTCTATAGGTGGAAGTAAATTTATGTATTAAAACCCAACTCATGAGATTTTTAGCCTTTATTTGACTTTTGCTACTCACTTAATGTTCAAAACCAGTATCTCTGATTTGCCTCTTTTCTAACTGAGCTGAACTGTGAGAGGTGATAGAGCGTTTAAGCTCATAGAGTCAGTGCAGAGCCCTTGTATGATTAGTCAGCAGTCTGACTCGCATTAGCTGCTTGTCTCAGCAACAAGCTTTTTAATTCTACCTACTTCTGCTTCTTCATTAGCTTCATTTTGTTGAGCGGCTGTCACATCTTCTTCAGATGTTTTTAATGCTGGTTTCCTTATCGGTGACTGGGAGCGTTTTCTAAGTTTCTTAGAGGCGTGGTATTGTCGGATGGCCTGTGTGATATCAGCAGCAGTCCAATGGTGATGGGTCAGAGCATCCTGTAGGGTGAAATGTCCGTCTCTGGTGCATCTGACTCCTTTACACACCGCTGCGCTGCGCAATTCAAGTCCTATCTCGTGCACAACTTTGCGCAAGTATTTCTGAGTTTCATTTACGCACTGCACCTCTGTAAAAGCAGAAGACACAACCATCAGACAAGCTCAGCCTCTCTTTTAATTGTAAAATGAAATGTGTCAGCGGGTTTAGGTGAAGATAGTTTACCTAAAGTGAAGTTAGGGGGCTGGAAGCGAATGCAACGCAAGCCTGTCAGAATGGGTGCTGATTTCCCGTCTGGACCCAGTAAACCTTGTACAGCCATCTCATAGGCTTCCTGTGAACGCATGTCTACATTTGAATACCTGCAAGAAAAAAAATATACAAGTTACATCTATTTACATCTAGATAATCATTTGGTACTTTACTCTGGCACTGGCTTATATAAAGAACGGTCTTTTTGAATGTACAGAGAAAAATGGGAGTAGAAAGAGGAGCAGTGAAGGAAAAAAAATGTCTTTATGTTGACAAACATGTAAAGGATACTGAAAGCAGTTGGCATACATTAACAAGGCCTTTTGATTGACTCCCTCCAGCATTGCCAGAACTCTCTCCAGTTTATCCTCTGTGATGTGATCTAGTGAGCAAGACACATACAATGAGAGGCACAAAAGTTGGCACAATTAGCTTAAGGTAAACAAAGCCTAAGTTTTGTTTTACCTGGTATATAACACAAAACATGTATTTCACTTAAAAAGCTGGAAATGAAATACTCTAAACTCTTTTGTCAACAAAAGCAAATCTGTAGTCTAAAAAATGAAACAGATTCAAGTTAGAATATTACAACAAGAATGGTTATAAGTGACAATATCATCTATATCAAGTAAAGCCATCAATCTACTTAAATCATACTACTTTGCAAATATAATGATCTAATGCTATGCTATTTTTAGGTGACAGGCTGAGGAAGCTAAAAATCTTATAAATTTCTACAAACTGCTAAAAAAAAAAAAGCATCATACCGTAGGTGGACCTTTCCACAACTCGGCCTGTGTGAGAGAAATTATCTGTTGCAGTCCCAAATTCACCCTCCAGTGTATAATCCTGGAATAAAACGAGAAATAAACCTGCCAATACTGCATCTTACTTCTGTTAAATGTACGACCAACAGAAATGGTACATTACCCTTGTGACTCGTGTCCTATAGAGACCATTCAGGGCCTTGTTTCCATTCCCAACGGCAAGAACTAAATGTGCATAAAAATGTGTGAATATTCAGGGAGACTTTGTGGATTAAATACAACACTGTCTGCAACAAATGGATTTATCACACAATCCACACTAAAATTATACCTAGAACGCCAGAGGAGAAAGCATCCAGGCGATGTCCGACTCCAACTCGAATGTGTTGGAATTCAGGTCCAGTCACTAAAAAAAACAAAAAAACAAAACCTCTTTATTCACTCATTTTTTGTGTTCACAACAGTCGCAGTTGTTTAATATACTCAAGTTAAAAGATGGGGTGACAATTTTCCAAGTACATCACAAAACAATTATAAACCCTTCTAAATATGGTTGCCAGGGAAATCAATGTCAAATCCACAAAATAAAAGCCCTCACTAAGTTTAGCTGAAGCTGTTATCAGTTTATCAAATCTAGAAGCTCTTCCAAAGTTAGTCTGTTTTGTAAAATTTGTCTTAAGGCTTTATATCAACAGAGATGTTTACTAGAATATATATTCGCACAAAATGAGGACCAGGGATGTCACTCACATCACTTTCACCAAGAGCACATTGGGAGGGTTTGTTTTAATGATCAGTATTAACAGGAGAACTGATTCCAGCAGGCAGCACTTGTTTCAGTATTCATTAAGGCACTCAAGTATTTACAGCAGACAAATTGTAAGCCTCTCCTTTAAGCTATTTATGTGGTGGAGCTGGAGCGAGGTTAATCAATAAGCAGGTGCTTAATCGATTTGTAAGTCAGAAGAACATGAGATTTACTGTGAGGTGTGTTGAATTATCATCACTTTCTGCTCAGTGTTTATTTCAAGCACATGCATACAAAGATTCAATATGGCACAACAAGCTTCAAATGTTGCTAAATTTCATCATGAAGATAACATGGAAGCATTGCACATATAATTACAATACACAGACCACTATGCGAATCAGTTTATGTGGCCCTGCGAATGAATCCACACACCACCATTTTGACATGTCAAAACAGCAAAGAACTGGAAGCTTGACTTGCGATACTTGCCACAAATCAAATTCTACCGATGTGAAAGGCTTCAAAGATTGAAAATAAAAACGTTTGCACTCTTTTTTTCATTTTCAGTTACTAATCATTAAAAATGTGGCCTCTGTTGGAGCCATTTAATCATTTTGAAAGATTTTTTTTATGTCCTTTTATTTCCAGAGATACTGAATGGTTTCCCACGTAAGATGTGAAAATACAAAAACTCACAGAACTGAAAAGATACGAAATTCTTTCAAAATATTTTAAAGAACTTAGTTTTTTTGGGTCCCTAACAACACATCGGTGAACAAAATCTAAGAGCAGCAACATATATCCTGCATTATTGACACAGACTGACCCTAACAATGTCAGTATTTTCCCCTAGAAACAATCGTCACAACACTGCAGACTGGATAAGTGCATCCTTAATAATTGGAATTAGATCATATGAAAAAAGCCATAGATTTTTGTTATTACAGGGACAAACGCCTATATTTGAATAAATAAAGCTCTATCACCAACATCAGTTGTGCAGTGATGTACAACAGGCAGGTGATCCAGAAGAAGGAGCTACAAAGTGAGGCAGACATACCCAGAGGGTGCTTGGACAGTACAGGCACTGAGACTGTAGACAATGTGAGGCCTTTGGGTGCTTCAGTCTCATTGCTTGGTTGTGCCAAGAAGCGGACCTCCTGAGGAAGTGGCTGAGAAGGTGTAGCGTTCAAACCTGAAGGTAGATACATTCACAGGACAATAAGGTACCTTGTAGTTGTATTACAAGGTGATGCAGAGTGACTTCGTGTTTTACCGATCTGCACATACGCTTCACTGTGACAGCAGATGTGAAAATGCAGTGTTTCAGTGTCTGTAAGGAAATGTTATCCTCACCTTTAAGAAGGTTTGTCTCAATGCTGTCCCGAACGAGCTTCCAGTGAACCCCGGACGGTTTGTAGACACAAAACAGGCCTTCTAACCTCCGAAACATCCGAACAGCTGGAGTTGCCATTGTGTTGGCAACAAGAGACACTCACAGTTCCTTTAGAAATTAAATTACATCGCTTGAAACTTGTCCATGGGTAACAGTTGTTTTGTTTTTAAAGCAGCGTTTCCGACTTGACTTTACCGCATGTGACCTTTTGAGCATGCGTACATGATGGCGCTGTAAGGTTTTGATTCCTGCTTACCGCCGCCTGCTGGACGGGATGTATAAAACACTGTACTGTATTTAAAACTGCATATAGGGATGGATGTCCAGCAGTCACCACAATAATATAAACAGTTGCTGAATTATAGTTGAGAAGAACTTGGGAGACAGAAGATGAATTGAACTTCTTTTTTATAGAGAGGGATGAGCGCTGCAGGCGCTAACACTCCAACAGACGGCAACAGTAGCTCTGACTCCATGCAGCGAAGAAGAAGAAGAAGAAGAAGAAGAAGAAGAAGAAGCAAGGTAGCTAACTTGGGCTAACCTTGCTACCGACCGCTGTGAGTACTTGACATTGGTAACGTTACAACCTTTGTAATGTAATCTGTTTGTTGGTGTAGTTCTCTAACATAGCAACAAAAGGCTGACACGCAGTTAGGTCCAAAGTGTCAGAGCGTAACTTTAGCTAGTGGTAAGAAAATAAGGTTCTCTGTAGTCAGGTCCTTCCGGTCGTCGGGTTTAACGTTCAGTCAGAACTTGTAACCAAGACAACGGCGACTTGTAGTTAGGTGACGTCACGTAGTTACTGTCACCACGTGTGTTATTAATGGGATTTAATTAAACATTATTTGTAACGTTAGTGCAGGGTTTCTGGGTCACTGTATAAAAAAAACATAAATGTAGTTAACACAGTAGGTAGCATTAGTAAATACTTTCTATACTGTGCATATAGTACATGCTGGCATTGTCATATATACGGTTGATGTTATTCCAAAGTGCAGAGCAAAACCAGAAAGGAGGCTGGAGCAAGAGAAGAAATAAAATGTCGGTATTATGTTTACAGAAATGTAATGCAGTTGCCATACAATGGCAGGGTATTTTGATTGAATGAATCTACATATGGATATATGACATGTAAATTCACTATGTCATATAGGTACATATCCATATATAGATTCATCATGCCTGATATATGATCTCCATGTGACCTTTATGATTATATCTTTAATTTTTAGGCCTATTGTACTTGTGATGTACTTGCAATGTCCTGTCCTGCTTCTTTCATGCCTTATCTGTATCCAGCTGCTGGAACATGTGAATTTCCCCAGTGAGGGATCAGTAAAGTTTATCTTGTCTTATTGTATCCCTTCAGCAATCTCTCCAGCTTATCTTGTGTAATATGAATAAGTGCATCAGACAGTGTTTAAGGGGCACATGCAATCAGAAGCACATGTAATATGCTGGCAACAGTGAGCATAAGTTAACCAGAGTTAATTTTGTTTGGTTGGTGAGTAATTTGATTTCGTTCAGTCAAAAAGCTAGACAGTGAGTGTTCTAGATAATACAGACTAAAGCAAATTGGAAGCCTAACAATGAATTCAAGTTACAATATTTCTGGGAGAACAGGAATATGAGACTATGAGATTATTGCATGTCAACTTGAGCTATGTAGCTGCTTTAAACGGCTCAGGAAGCTAAAAAAGTTAAGCTGCAACTGCAAAAAAAAAAAGTATCATACCATAGATGAATTTTTCCACAACTCAATCTGCGTGAAATAAATCATCTTTTGCAGTCTCACAGTCACCCTGCAATGTATAACCCTGGAACAAAACAATTCCATATCTTATTTCTGATGCATTGCTGTGTCACCCCCTTTTCGTGCAAATTGTCAAAATTTGTTACATCAAATGTCACAGTGTAGAAGGTTTTGATGTCCGTCTAGGTAGCTCCATGAGAAGCTGGTCAGGGAGCATTTATCAAACACATGGTCATGTTGTCCTGTCTTCATTCTTGCTTGTACCAGGTGAAATGCGAGCTCCTCTGCGCTGGGTGCTATGGGATGTGAAAGACACCCTGCTGAAGGTGCGTGCATCTGTGGGAGAGCAGTACTGTAAGGAGGCTGAGAGAATGGGCCTGAGCCTCAGTCCTGTGGAGGTCGAGGCTGCATTCCGGCAGGCCTATCGAAATTATTCCAGCAGATATCCAAACTACGGCATCTCTCAGGGTCTGAATGGAAAGTCTTGGTGGACGGGCGTGGTGCGGGACACTCTCTCCCAATGCAGAGTGCAGGACCCTGCTCTGCTAAATACTGTGGCTGACAATCTCTACCATAACTTCAGCAATGCAGAAAACTGGGAGGTAAATGACTGTTGACATGAATTTTAACTTTATAAAACCTGTTTGTTTCTAATGATATGTGCTGATAATACAGACTATTTGCTAATTAAATATAAAAGAATACCTCAAAATGAGAGTACATTATGCAAAGTTATTTTTGTTGTTTTTTTTACTTTTACCATCGTCATCAGAAGCCTCTTATCCTAATGCAAGAAACCTGTGTATTCAGTCCTTATGGATCTACTTTACAAGATTGCTCAGTTAAGCAGTTTGGACATTGCTCATGGTGTTTGTTATCTTTATCACTGTTTAAAATTGTGTGTACACTGAAGATGTCAGGTTAAAGTGAGTAATGTTCGTTTGTTTCAGGTATTTCCAGACTCAAAGAGGGCCCTGGAAAGCTGTTCTTCTCTTGGACTAAAGCTGGGTGTGGTATCTAACTTCGACAACCGTCTAGAAACAATTTTACGTGGTTGTGGCCTGCTGTCGCACTTCACCTTTTTAATAACATCAGAGGAAGCCGGTGTAGCAAAGCCCAGTCCAGCCATCTTTGATCAAGCACTGCAGAAATGTGGCGTACCAGCTAACAGTGTAGCTCATATTGGGGACCACTATGTGAAGGATTACCTCACCTCCAGGTCTGTGGGTATCCATGGGTTCCTTTTAGACCGACAGAACAAGCATAATCAACCTGGCATTCCTCAAGAACATCGGCTCGGCTCACTGGAGGAGCTGCCGTCACGGCTTCAGCAGCATTTGGACTAATGCCTACTAGTCTAACCATGTTGGCATCATCATTCACATAACAGATTAAATGCTCCTGACAGAAATTCATACACATGAATTATGAATATCAGAGGTTGTAATATATAAATTATATGTACAGTGTGTAATTATGCATTTGTACTGTAAATACTTTTGAGGCAATAAATATTGAATAATTCTACATTATCTACAATAATAATTGCCTTTTTCCATCTGATGACAAAGATGAGGGGATATGAGACAAGAAGAAAAAAGTAATTAAAATGCTCCCATTATTCTTGAACTAAAAGCCTCCTAATGCTCTGATAGAAATCGATTTACAAAGCACTCAGTGTAAAAGCACATTAGGAAAAATCATAATGACATTAAAAGGTTAAAGCTAAAGGGATCAATCTGAAAGACGTGAATACCTGATATAACAAGAGACATGCTGATACATCAGCATGGCAGATATGAACTTATCATAAATTGTTATTGACTTATTTACAAGCTGATGAGTCACAAGGAGTAGTAATGCAGAAGATGTAATTTGGTTTGGCCACAAAGCACTGGCAAGTTCAGTTGATCCTTCACAAACAAGTTTCAAAATGTCACGTTAAGAAAATGTATATTGGTCTACATTGCTTTTTTTTTTTTTCACGTTGGCTTCAAAAGTCTACTTGGTTTCTAGTTTTACATCTAACATGATAAGCGGGTGCACTTTAAATTCCAATATAGATACAGATCATTTAGTTTTACACAGATCATTTAGCTTGAATGAATAGTCCCAGTCTGTAAACACACACACTGAAAACTACACATTTCAGTGGCTGTTTTCTAACAGAAAACCCAGTGAGAATCCAGCATTTTAAGAGTGACTGTCGAGACATCTCAGCCTCTGTCGTATTAAATTTGACCTTTGTCCCCCTTTTTTAAAATCTCAGCCTTGAAAGTCCTGTCTATTCATGAAGCACAACACAAAATGGTTTAAGTAACCCTTAAGCACCTTTACCACCTTATGAGCGCCTCTGATGGAAGTGCATCTGCTATGTTTTATGGATTAAATAGACAGAAAATGTATTTTCAAATAATTATTTCACATCATTTTTAGGGAAAAAAATGCAAAAAATTCTCTGGTTGGAGTTTTAGTGTGAAGCTCTTCAGTGTTTTATTTCATTGTAAAGTGAATATCTTTGGGATTTGATCTTTTGGTCCTGCAATGTAGCAATGCATTTTCTGATGAACTGAATATTTATATACTTTTTTTATTAATATTAAAATATTGAACAGGTAGTACATGTTGCCATGAATGTTTGCAGACCTCTCACCTATCGATTCATTTTGGTCATTAAAGAAAGAGTCACTTATTTTGTGGCTTAGTTCATGTGATTTTCCAAAGACCTGAAAAATATCAACATATTTTTGGTGGTGGTTGTGATCATTTGTGGTCAAAAGGCAGCATGGTACAAATAAAACCAACAGTTTTAGCCAGATGTATGAAGACAAAAGCAGGGAGAATCATGTTCCTTCATCAGAGGACTGTTGTAAAATGAAGTCTGCTGAACATATCCGGCATTCTGTCAAGTTCAACAACAGCCACTGTAAAATTGCTGTAAAATTGCATTTCTCTCCAGGTGATTTGGGTGAACTAAAGCCACTAAGCTTTGATCATTGCTAATGATTTGTTTCAGTGCTTAGCAGCGATGAGAACCAGGCAGGGTTGCTTAACCCTAATACCTTTGTAAATACTCTTATTTCAAACCATCTGGTCAGAGGCAGATACTGGGAATGTTGGGCTGCGGATCAAAAGGGCCAGAAGAGGAAGCAGAGCAAAAAGACCAGAGTGGCATTGCAATTCAAAGCAGAGCTCCAGCCTCTTATGGGGGATAGGGATTGACATTTGTCCAAATCAGATTTAAAGAGTTCAAGAGAATTTCCTGATGTTCCACAAAACTGCCCTCCACATGGTGTCCACCAAACACGAATCCACACACAGTTTTAGCAAAGTATTTATTTTTACCCTTCTTTTTGCCCTGCTTGCTTCCCCTTTCATCCGTTTGTATGTTAAAGGGTATTGTGTATCTTTAGGGGAAGCACCCACAAGAGCTGCTTAATTCAAAGCTGGTTTAGTAGCTCAGCCAGACGGCTCTAAAGGGCTCCACAGAAATCCAATTGCAGACATAATGGGATTGCAAAACAAAAACGAAGCCTCGCATGCGGAGAGCGAAAGGGAAGAGCAGCGTGTTGTGAGGGAGGACGTCAACCCAATGACACACAATCGAAATAACACGCAGGCAGGATGTGCCGTAATGTGGCGCGCAGTGTTTTAACGTGAATGGGTATAGGTTCTGTGACATGAAAGAAGAAAAGACAAATAAACAAAAGAAAAACTGAATGGCAATATGGAAGAGGGCCGAAACGTTTCCTTCAGCTATAAAAGCACTCAAGAGTTGGGCTCTTTGTTCAAATGTGCCTGGGGTTCAGGGTTTCGCGTTGGCATTTCTGCATCTTGAAATATTCAGTGGAAGAAGAAAATAGAGGAGCAGAGCATCAGAAAATTAGGGTATTTGAAGAGAGAGAGAAAAGGAATGAAACGGAAAGAGCTTCAGATGTGAAAAGAAGGTCACGCGATGAGTTGAACGACAGACATCAGAAAAGCACTCAGACACACGCTTGCATTTTTAATTCTTCATTGGAAAACAAATGAGACATAATGAGGCTTTCCAACTGTGACAACATAAATCTGATGAAGTAAAGGGATAACGCTTAGTGAGATGGTTTGCTATTGACACTCCATGTATACATCAAATATTGTCTGGTTTTTCATATTTACACATCAATGCCGTAGTAAACACACAAATTCCGCAATGCAAATATGATCAGATGCTGTAAACAAAGAAGAGTGCATCATCCTCTCTTGAGTCTTTTGGCATATAAATACCATCACATTCATTTTCTTTTTTTTTCCCCCCACACAAAAAGCAAGCACACATGCTTAACATCAGTTTTTAATTCTTATGTTGAACTCCTTCACCAATAACTTTTGAATTTTTAAATGATTTTCAGCCAGAGGCTTCCCCCCCTTCTTTAGAAATACTTGAACTCAAAGCAGAAGCGATGCTATAATACATCTCTCTTCTATTTTGTGCTGTCGCTTGAAAAAAAAATGCCAGCTGTGATTTAAGTGCATGCATGCTTAGGGTGGATGTGTACAAACCTTTTTCCATCAGTGTGCGTTCAGGCAGAGTTAGAAATAACTGTGTTCGACATCTCTTGTACGTGGATGCTATGTTGTGCCGTGAGTGCAGTTTTTTCTTTTTAAAGAACAGTGAGCAAGCTTAAAAGAAAAGTGCAATACCACAAAAGTATTAATGACTTAAGTGGCCACCCAGGAAGTGCATGTGTTGGTGCAGTCATAGCCTGCAAATCGAAGGTTCAAGTACAGCTCAGGAATAAAAAATAAAACTGACAAATAATTTATTCTTCAGCAGTAATACTGGAGTCATCACAATTTTTTTTCTCCAAATCACATCAAAACTAAATTTCGTTGTGTGCATTTGTTGAGCGAAGTCCAGCAGATCTATATGCAGCCAGTCCAGTCGACAATTCCTACTCCTGTCAGGTGACGTGAGCTCCTTCTTTAAAAACAGACACTAAAATGTTTTTAAAGCATCAGTTTCCCCCCACCATAAATGATTAAAAATGTCCTTTGTGCTCGTAGAGTCTTGATGAAAAAAAGTGCAAAGATATTAAAAGACAAAAATAGGAATTGGGGTCTCCTGACTTAAGTAAATGTATTATTGTCAACACGCAGCCCAAAATAAACGCCTCTCTCATTCAACATCCACACAGGATGATTAACGGCCTGGTAGGTCATTTCTCATGTCCTTGAGGCCATAAACAGTAATTGAGACACTCTTCCCATGCAGGGTTTGGTGGCAGCTTCATTCTCAGAAGTTCAAACAGACTTTTGCAGTTCTGAGCGTATTTCCACAGAATCAACAAGGGAAGACGTCCCTAAATCACAGCAGTCCAGAGCTCCCATTCAACGGAGAAATAAACATTTAACCTCCCACCTTAAGAAGGCCTACCTCAGTCACACTGGAGATAATACAGCTTCGCCTTCGGCCAGCTGTACCACTTTAGATGCAATCCTGAGTGTTCATGAGCCAGACAGAAGAGCACAACGAAACACGATGCAAAGAGCTCAAGCAGGAAGCCTCCTCAAACCACTGAAAGACAAGTAATAAAGGTTTACCATAAAATATCAAGATTTTTAAAGAATTAGACTGTCGATATTCTATATCTTTATTATTGTCAACAAATACAATAAAATAACCCCTGAAAAGGAGATTAATAGGTCCTGATAAGTATTGCTGTGCCATATACACCCATAAGCCTTGGATTTTGGCATCCCAGTTGATGAGCCTTAGACACCCAAATAAACATTGTCCCACAACAAGCACACTCCCTCATGCAAATGGAAATCCCAAATGTCACTGGCCTACCCCCACAGGAAAATGCACCCCACCACATGGAAAAAACATCAAATAATGAGGAACATGTTGAGGAACATGACAATGACCCAACATGTTGATTTGACCTCCAAACTTCCTACATCCCATTCTGATCAAGCATCAACAGGATGCAGTAGAACAAGTTTGATTGACAGAGGCTCCACTGCACAAGTCAGAGTACCCAAAGGATCCACTGCCAATGTCCTGGTTCCAGATCCCATAGGACACCCTGAGAAGTCCTCTTGTCCATGCCCAATGGTTCAGAGCATTTTTGAGCACATAAGGGGGACCAACACAATATTAGGCAGGTGGTCATAATGGTATGCCTGATCAGTGTACATCCATTGTGGATTAGTCTGCAACTAAAAACGGTCTCGAACAAAGACAATTATTACAAATTACTGAAATTTTCATAATAAATATATATACTGGGGGCAACCCAGTAGCTGCAAACTAAATATTTACTGACTGCTGATTCTCACTGCATGTCATTCCCTTGCTTTTAAACAACTTAAATTTTGTGACCTGTTTGAACAGGCTACACTTCCATTAGGAACAAATGACTCTGATAAACAGATAGTTTAGAAAGTACTGTGTTTTTAGCATGATTGCTGACAATAGAAATTTTTAAAAAGCCAGCCATACATCATAATGCCTACAATATCATTTATTTATGCAGTAAGTGTACGCAGCATGTGTAGGACGTCCACACTTATGTGATTCTTAACTGCATTCACCCCTTATTTTTAATAGTTATCATATCATCTGCACCTGACATGTCAACTGAACAAAAATATAAACAGCCCATGTGAAATATTGATGCTACATGAAGTGCGCAACCCAAGTGAGCGTACACTGTCTTGTACTTGTACAAAATGGATATTTCTCTTGATTAGCGTCCCAAATTTGAGTCCACCGCTGCCTGTGAGCATTTGCTCAATAATGCATTAATTCCATTTAGTACATGGGTGTGGCATATCCAGACGCTCAAATTTTGACAAAAGCAGCAACGCCTCAGATGATTCCGGTCATGCGGGAACGTACCATTGGCATGTTGGAAGCAGGAATGTCCACCAGAGCGGTCGCTGTGCAGCTGAATGTTCACTATCAGACAATAGGATGTTTGAGAGTTCGTTTTCAACAGAGGGACAGTACTGCAAATCAACCTCATCCACGTCGGCCACGTGTGACCACCCCAGCACAGGATCGCCACATCCGGCCTGTTCACTTGCGGGATTGTCTCAGACCAGCGGCACATACAGCAGATGAAACCTTTGGTCTGACAACAGACGCATCACACCAACATGCCAATGGCACGTTCCTGCATGACCAGAGTCATCTGAGGCATTGCTGCTTTTGTCAAAATTTTACATTTTGGGGTGACCTTTTATTGTCCCCAGTATAAGGAGTGTCTGGCCTGAGTACTTCTCATTCTGTTGGAGCAGCGGCTGGATATGCCACACCCATGTACTGAATGAAATTAATGCATCACTGAGCAAATGCTCACAGGCAGCGGTGGACTCAAATTTGGGACACTAATCAAGAGAAATATCCATTTTGTACAAGTACAAGACAGTATACGCTCACTTTGGGTGGCGCACTTCATGTGGCATCAATATTTCACATGGGCCGTTTATATTATTGTTCAGTTTAAATGGGAACATGACCTTAAAAATACAAATAAAAAATAGACAGTTACCACTCTCAGATGGATAGCAGGACACTCCGTGCTTTTCTGCCACGTAGTGATGTGCGTAGCTTCGCCTGCGACAGTCCTGCCTCCACCAGCAGCTGAAGGAGAAAGTAGCCCATGCAAGCTATTTAAACAACACTGTGGAATCAGTTTCATTACTTAATTAATTCAATAAAAATAACATCTCTACTGTTAATTATCCAAAACACTGTACAGTTTATCAGCTATGAACCCAGTGAACCTGTTCTGTACTAAAACATGAGATTTGTCCTGCAGACAACTTACTGTAAGAGTGTACACAACACCATGATGAGCACACACCCAATCACACACAACACCAGCACCGTGGCGACGGTCTGCTGCCTGTGATTGGTTGCTACTACGGCGAGCAGGTCTGCATGCTCACACCTCATCCCAACGAAGCCTGGATGACACCTGCAACACAGACGGAAAATAGAAATGAATACCAGGGGCTAATGGATTTTCTTTGTAGCTGCAGCCAATGATAACGGTATCACTAAGTGAAGTTCAAACACTTCAGCTGTAACATGAAAGATGGCTTTGTTTTATCTAACATCAACAAAATCACACTGACAGCACAGACCTAAGAAACCATTAAATGTTTTAATTTAATCATGCATTTAGATTCAAAATATTTTTTTAAATGCAAAGAGCCACAGACATGCAGTCCAGTGGAAAACAAAGGGAAACAAAATCAGTCAGGTCAACAGAACCGCAAATTAGCTCGGGACATTGCCATCTTGATATGTTCCAAATGTATTTAAGATTTTAATTTGCCAAGAGACATACAGTGTGTAGTTTGTTTAGACTTGCACATGAAGTGTTAACGCTCATGTGTCTTAGATACTGTGGTCTCTAAAACTGTGTTTTTTTTCCTGCTCACTTAAATCAAAGCAGATGCCTTTCTGCATCACTAAAAGTTTCTCCTTTTATCTGTGGCTTCTCAAGAAACCTCTCTGGACACCATATTACCCCAATTCCAGCCTTCCAGCACTCGTCACTGAACCAAACGTCTTTAGATCTTAAGACATGACTAATGTCTCTGTTGACAAATGGCAGCATTTTGCTTCAACATTATGTACAAAGCTGCTCAGTTTAAAATGAAAGACAAAAGTGCTTTAAACTGATAAAATACCGAAATACGCAATGAGAAATGTGAACATAGAAGTTTGTCATGCACATGTAAAATGTAAACACTGTTACAATGCTGTCTGTGATTTTCAATTCTAAGAGTAGTTTCAACTTCAGGGGTAAAACTCTTGATCTTCTTCATGTCATAATCACAACTGGTGCTATTTTACGAGTACAAATTTATTGACTTACACACATGCTGGCGTCTCCTCCAGTATCAGGAAGCGACATGTGCCGTGGAAGCAGAAATGCTGGTGGGAGTCTGGACAGTCATCGAAATGAGACCGAACAGCCGCCGCCACAAACTCTGTTAAAACAGATCATGTTGCTCATGTTGATGACAGTTTTTGCACTAAAATTTGATACCAATAACCAAAATTTAATCATTTTTAGTTGGGTGGCCTGATTTTCTGGTAGGCTTGGAAGGAAATTTCTAATGACATTTAGATGGGATACTTGAAATTACAGCACAGATGTTAAACCAGGAACCAACATGAGGTCAGAGGTCACACTTGGAAAACAGTAGCTTCACTTGTCTGCCTTTATAAGCCATTAAAAACCTAAATTATGCTGAAAATTGGAATATCCAATGTAATCCAAGTGCCCATATTGAGAATACAGACCATGACACAGGTGAATATCATATATCTAAAATTAGCCTAAGCCCAGCAGAGACCTGAACAACAACATGCACTAAATCCTAAAGCTGACACCCACGTCACCAACGGTAGACTGAAGCCTTTTGTTCCCGGGTTGCGTGTGGATTTGTGGCAGCTTACATCTCTCACTGTACCTGGGAGGGACAATTAGAGTCAAGAAAAGTCAAAGGAAACCCCCAGTGAGAAGCTGCAGACAAAAAACCTCCGTCCATCAATCTGAACTAGGACTCAGGAGAGGAGAGAGAACATCCCTGCAGGAACTGTAGTTCTTAAGAAGAAACTAAAACCTTCAATGCACCTTTATTTCTCCCCTAAGCAGCTATCTCAGTTTTCACTCTGAAAAACACATCAACAGGAAAAAAATATCTGATTAAACGAGCAGCCAGACAAAACACGCAAGCTGTACAGTCAGACGAACTCTAACTAAGTCAGCAAGCATCCGAAACAGACGCCGCAGTGTGGAGCTCAGGGTGAGAAGGACGATGAACATCCAGACAGATAGCTGCATTACAGCCTTCGTCACACACTCCATTCCAACGGTAAATGGGCTTTTGGATTGCAGCCTACATGCATTGTCTCCGTCTTTCAGACTCTGTGAAAGCCCTCTGTTGTCCCTGAGGCATCTGCCTACCAACCCCTCTCTCCTTCCATGTGATTTTGGCAGTCGAACGAGAGGAACATTTAGAAAGAAAACAGCCTTCAGGGTGAGTTAGGTGCTTTTTCAGATAATTGTTTAATACAGTAGGTGCAGCTTTTGTCAAACAGTTGAATACAGCGCTCACATATACCCCTCACGATCTTTAATTTACTACAACTGCTGCCCTAACGCACGCTAAGAGGATCAATTATCAGCGAGCGCCACATTGTCTGCATAATGTTAATGCACTGGAGCTGGATGGGAAACAGTGCTGATGACTCCTGCTGTGAAGCGGCGAGGGTGAATCAGCGGCTGCCAGGAAGACAACTGCTACATTTCATGGGAAAATACGCTGAACTTCCCCTGCACATCCGCACAACATGGTTGCACTGAAACTTACTTTTCAGTGGGCGGATGGTTGGAGCAGCAGCAGGAATGAGGCTCCTGGTTGTGGAGCCTCTGCTGCTGGTTGCTGGAGAGCTGCTGGTTGAGGTGTTGGGAGCAGCAGCGAAGGTGGTGTTGATGGAAACGGTGGCATCAATAATGGTTGTGTTCATCTGTTGTTCTTCAAATGTGAAGAAGGAACCTGTCAACATATGATGCAGTCCTAATGTGAAAATTAAAGACATAACAACAAGAAAACTCTTGCATTGGAAGCAACATGTAGCACATGACGTACAATGACTTTCTTCCTTGGAAATGCTTTGATCATGAGCTTGAATCTTGGATTTCCACACAGCATGACTCACTTTTAACTGTATCGATGCTAGTTGCTGCTGTTGTAATCATTGTTGCAGTGGAGTTACTGCTGCTGGGCGGCACAGAACTGCTACTGGAGGTGTTTGGAGCAGCGGTGGAGTTTGTATCAATGGAAATGTTGGCTTCAATAATCGCTGAGCTGCTCTGCCCGGCTCCAAACGTAAAGAGAGAACCTGCAGAGGGGAAAACAAACAGCGGTTCATGTGTGATACAGTCCTGATGTGAAGAAATGCAGGAATAGATAAGCAAACCCTGCAGGACTATGAGAACAAAAACAACAAAAAGTTCATTGTAAACTCACCGTTGAGTACCACTGACATACTAAAAGAACCTATAGAAATATAAAAAAAATAAGTATTACTGTAATGTGACTTTTCCCCCCCTTTAAAAGAAAAACGAGGTGGCACATATGTTGGCTATTTTCTAGCAGTCTGTCCATGCACAGCTACGTAGCATCACGTGTGTTGGTCTTCAGAGTAATATTGATGCTTCATTGACTAACTGGTACCCAACAATAGTAACAGGGTCAAGCATCCACTAAAAGGATGAGACCGAAGCACTAAAAATACACAGCGAGGCCCTGTGAAGACATGCAATCACAACCGAAGAGGGAAAATGGCTCATAAAAAATAGAGGATAAAGTTTGTTGGGGAGGGAAAAAACATCATCATTTTTAGGAATATGGTTAGTTTCAGGGCTTTTTTCTTATCATACCAGAGAAATCAATCAAAATTTCACAATAAATATGTTAGTAAAACCATAATATTAAATGTAAACGGAAGTAAATAGCTCCAATCACATGCACTTTATATATTGTAAGGAAAAGCTTTTAAATTCCATCACTACTGACTTTGATCACTGTTTTTTTTCACATTCATATAAACGCTTTTAACACAATCTGACAAGTCTAAGTGAGGTTTGGACTCCAAAAAATCCACTCATTTCCTGCAAACCCACTTACTCACCGCTTATGAGGAATATTGCATCCCAGAAAATCCGAGTCATCGTGACGACTGCAGGATCTGAAACTACATCAACTCGACGAGCAGCTTCACCGAAATGCAGGTTGCGTGTTGAGGATCCACATTTCAGGTCGAGCAGAGGCAGAGGAGGAGATCTTCAGAAAACATTCAATCCTGAGCAGATCTGTCGCCTGGTGTCACTTCAGCAACTGATCTACTGACAGTTTGCAGGTGAAGTCGTGTGAAAAGTGTCTGCAGTCGAGTTTTCTTTCTCTCCCCCCCTCTTTCTTTCTCCCTCCTGGATCATCCGCGCGTTTAACTTCAGTGTGTTCAATTGAGGAAACTCGTGTAATCCTGTCAGAGCTGACCAATTAGAGCTGGCAGGGAGGGAGCTGGGAGGAGGGGGGTGTCCTCCCTCTGTGTGACCTCAATATCACACTTTTATTGGTTTGATTGTGTTTATGTGCTGCATTTTTAGCCCAATATGATGTATGAATTATTTAAATTTCACTTTGATTTCATTCAATCTGAAAGAAAGTTTGTGAGAGAGATCCTGCAACACATGGACATATTTACAATTTTAAAAAAATACATAAGTCTTCTTGAAACAACCACAAAATTTCAAATAATTCAAATATAAGCAATATTTAAGTACTGCTGCTTGGAAGTGGAATGTGTTTAGATTTTTTCCACACTTTGCCTTTAATTTGATCACAGATACAGGAAAACATTCGTTTTTGGCTGTATAAATATAACTGACTTTCATTGCTGAGCTTTCAAATTAATAAAAAGTTTTCTTGTTTTTCTTGGCTTTACCGTATCTTCACTGGTCCGTCTGTTCATTCATCTGTCCCAACAGACCAAAATATCCTTTCAGCTACTGGCTTCATTCCCACGAAATATGTGGTGGGTATTTTAAAAAGAAAAACTCCAAAGGATAGTTTCTAATGTTGTCAGTGATTCCTTGACCTTTTGTCAGCAGTGCCAACGAGCATTTTATCAGGTTCATGAAAGCTGAGAAAGCTTTCTGGGAACGTGTGGCAGTAAAATGTTTCAGAAACGCTCAAACGATCTGTTCCTGAACTCACTTGGAAGCTCAAAGTTTTGGGTTTCTTCTGTTTTTACATTAGAAACAGATCGTCTGAATGTGTTGCTCCATGCTTTCTTCCATCTGTGGCCTTGTCAGCTCTAAGAGAGGAGAAGATTTCTTGAAATCGTTTCAGCTAAACATCATGACTTCTTTTCCTGCAAGTAATCAAGCAGCTGAACTAAACTGAAAACGGAAAGAAGTTCATCACCTAAACATTAAAATGAAACTGCACTTATTCCTTTAGTGGTGTTTCAGCTTCTTTAAAAAATGTAAAAGTGGGCACACACCAGCTTCTTTCATTTTACCATCAACCTGCTCGCTGCATTCGCTGCAGCTCAGTGTCTCACTGTGATCAGTGGGAAACTTGTCCTACGAAGCAAACAAAGAGCAGCAGCAACATTTTATACCAGCTCCATCTGCTGGACACAAACAATTTATGAAGGACATGTGTGCCCTAATAACAATAATAATGTATAAATTATATTTAATTATGTATTTTTAAAAGTTGATATATAAAGAAAAACTAGTTAATATGACAGCAGAAGTAAAGTTTTGCTAACATTTTCTTTAAAGCCAGCATAAAGCAGTTATGATATTGACCTCTAGGATGGATTGATGAGGGAAATCAGAGAACCAAACTGTTCAGGTTCACTGCATCTCAGTGGGTTTGAGTAATTTGATGTACAGTAAATTTGTTAAGGAATGATCACCACAAGAGTTCAGTATCAGCAAAGAAAGCTGTGAATTAAGCTCAATATCAACACAGGTATGAATTCTTATCAAATTTTGTAGCCCTGTTTTGCACAGTTTATTGAAATAACAACAAACTGATGCAGAAAACTCATGCTGCCTGTACCTAAAGTACAGTGTTTTTAATGTATTCATGAAGAACAAAACGGAAAAAACAGGTATATATAGAATTTCAGATCATTGCTTTCACATTAGACAAAATTGTATAAAGTACTTTATTGTTATGTTCATGCTTTCATAGAAATATTACATTAAGATAAAACAAACTGAACAAAAGTATGACTCATAATACTGTGCTGAATTCGATCCATTCATTTTAGCCTAACAGGTATAAGCACTTATTAATTCAGCACAGCAGAATAGACATCATTAAACAACCAAATAGCCACTATACTGGAAATGATAATGATCGAATGGAGAGAAGAGTCATAGACCAGACATTACAAATCAGTAATGAGTCACGCATCTGTGACACACAAAGTTAATGAGGTTTTTGATGCTGCTTATCGAATGTTGTCCCACTGTTCATCAAGGGCTCGGAGAAGTTGGTGGATATTTGGAGGATGTTGGACATGTCCATCCAGAGCATCATGTGGTAGACTGTCTGTACTGTGGTGTCTGAAATGATTTCTCAGATGACAAATGGTGGAGTTGTGTTCAGGTACCTGGCGAAAACCCAAACTGACATGTAGCATCCTGCAGCCAACAGCCGGTCCTCATCATTTTGTTATCATCTGTGGCGTCCTGTCATTTGAATAAAGCTGCATCTTAAGGTTCTTCTTTTATCGTCACTGGTCAAAGGATTGTCTGTGTACTGGTCACATTATCTGATGTGATCATTGCCCTTTCAAGTTACACCTGACTAGAGTTGGATTATCTCAAGACAATTTGTCAACAGTTAAACTTTTTAAGCATAATTGGCCAAATGTAACCCTTTTGTAACTGTAACAAAAGAAACATGATGTTTTTTACTTGTTCTCTAAGACAGAAAAGAAGACGATTTTTACAGAGGTAGTAAATTATAACCACATTTTGCAGCACTATTTTGTGGAGTTTCATCAAATGAATGAACCTTGAGGTCAGGTATTCCAATCTGTAGGTACAGGCTGCTACACACAGAGGGGTTGCTGCTGGGGGTCAGTGAGGGGTGTAATATTTCTATATCGTCTGTACTTAAAGAATAGAGTTATTAATACATTTATTAAATAAAAACTGTCAAATGTGGACTAAATTATATGGAATACAAGATCAGTATTTTCACTAGAGGAAACTGCATAAACCTCATCACTGTCATATTTGTGAAAGGATTAATGTCATAGAAGAAATAAGATATTTAGAATAAAATATCTGATTTGAAAGTGTATTGTGCAGATAATTCAATCATACTTAAGATTTTGAAAGATAGCCTTGAATTTATTACTTTATGCTTTGACTCCACAATATTTCAGAGGGAATTATATTACTTTTACTCATACTCATACTTACGCATTTGTTTTACTGCAGATTAGAACTTTAAAAAACTAGTATGTAATGACTGATATACAATGAATTGTTATACAGTATATTAAGCCCCCTGACAGAATATTAAATGAATCAAATCAGCTCCAATAATCCAATATTACCACATATACACAACAGAACAGTGAAAGAGCCCATAATGTGGTGTAAAAATGTTTTTATTTTATAATTTAAGTATTTTTCAGTTTACACTTGCATATTTTTACATGGTTTGGATTGTAGTACTTTTACCTGAGTGATGATGATCACATGTGATTATGATGTTCACTCAGGTGAAGGGATGTCTGGATCCCTCCTCTGTGGTTGAAACTTCACTCACTTCACTGCGCATGCGTCATCGCTCTCAATTATTCACTGAGAGCAGTAAGTCACATTAATTCTTATCACACTCTCACCTCCACATGTGTAGGAAGCTTCTCTTATGGTAAATCATTACTGTAGCATCACTTCACTGTTTTCCATTTCTGCGTCAAAGCGACTCGTTGCACAACTGTCAGCCAATCATAAGGGGCCTGGGCGCACGCTGCCGGCGCGTGCTCGTATGGGCTCGCGCGGTGCGGGTTTGTTAGTCAAGGTGTGCTTAACCCTGTTTCATTCCCATCGGACTTCATCAAGTCACTTATTTTTACCTCCACCTTCGATTAACAATGTCGCATGCCGGTGTGCAAAAGGTAAAACAGCAAATTGTGCTTTTCAACAAATCATCTGTTGGAGTTTTTAGCCTGTAATTCCTTTTTAATTGAGGACTCAGGCAGCCTTATGAAGGACATTCTTGCAGAAAAGCTACAGTAGTTAGTGACTGTGTTGATTCTATAAGTTTTAATGCCACTTGAAAGACTTTTAAAGTTTTTAATGTGATTGTGTTTGTATTTTTATAAGACCAAATAACAACAAAACAACTAACATCCTGAAGAATACTTGTGTCCAAACCAGGCAATTTCTGCAAGTGCTATATTGTTAAAAATTTCATCGTAATGTCTCTTAGTATTTTCTGACATTCCCACCATTTCTGTGACCCCAAGCCTGTATGCTCTTAATGAAGATGAAAATCTATCTATCTATCTATCTATCTATCTATCTATCTATCTATCTATCTATGTGTTTGTATTAACAGAGCAGTCCTCTGACTTTGGTTCTGATGGTTGCTTCTGCAGCCATTGGAGGAACTCTTCAGTATGGCTACAACCTGGCTATAATGAATGCTCCCACAACTGTAAGGTGTTTTTTGTTGATACTAGCTGATAATGATCAAGTTAAAAACGTGTTAAATAACATATACCAGCATGGATATACTCACACATTAACAGTGTGGTAAATTAATACTGCCTTCTCTACATGTGAACGGTGTTCTGTGTTGCCTGTATGAGCTGCATCTCTGTTATTTTACATTTGGGTCACAGTGTAATTTGGCTCAAAATAAATTAGTTTTCTGGCCTCTGTGATTAGTAGTTCTTATTGTAATGCGTCCAGTTTTATTATGCCATTGAAACTCATTCTGGATGCAGGATTTTTCCTCTGTGGTTTGTGCAGCCGAGCAGCTGCACTGATAAATAAAGAGACAAAGTTTCATTTACAGCAAAGCAATTTCGCAACTTGCTGATGGATATGAATATTTTATTCTGGCCATTTAGAATAGCACAATTAACATCATGGCTGTGTTGAAAGTTTAATTATCTGTGTAAACAGACAAATTGAAAGGAATCCACAAAGGCAGAGGTAATAAGTGTCAGCTTTAACTGCTGTTCTCTTCACGTGTGTGCTTGTTGTTGAGGAGGTAAAACTTAATGGTTGACTCTCTTGTTGCAGTTTATTCAAACTTTCATCAACGAGACATTCTTGGAACGCTGGGACATCCAGCTGGAGGATTACCAAGTGACGCTGGTCTGGACAATCATTGTTTCCATCTTCTCTTTGGGGGGTTTTGCTGGAGCTCTTATTGCAGGACCAATGACCATCCGCTTTGGAAGGTAACATAAGATGCTGCTTGAATGTAAATAAGCACAAAAGGTGTCATTGCAACGTGCAGAGAGTGAATGATCAACATGCTGAGACGCACATGTATGAATGAATGAGGACATTTACTTGACTGTGGCATTTGTACACATGCATGAAACGCTGCAAATTAATAAATAAGCCTGACTTATACACGTGTATCAGTCAGGCCTTCATACTTCAGCTTTACCAAAATGGAAAATAGGACTGGCACAGTTCTATCTTTTCTGACTGTTGACAAATCACATAATGAAACCAAATGCTTTTTCAGTGCTTTCTAAACCCAGGCAGACTGGTTCCTATGGAGAAATACATTTTTATTATCAACTTCACCGATTTTAACAATAATGATGATTTACACCCAACAAACTACACAGTATTGATGTAACATGCCTAAATGAATAGTTTTAAAATCTAATTGGCTCTAAGTAATCACAAAATGATGTTTTTTTTCTCTCCTTAAGGAAGAAGTGTCTGCTGTTGAACAACATTTTTCTAATGAGTAGTGCACTCTTGGCACTGACAAGTAGAGCTGCCAAGTCATACGAGATGATCATTATCTCACGTATCCTGGTTGGAATAAATGCTGGTATGTCAGTAAATATTTAAGTTTTCCATGTCAGTTATACTATCAAATTCCCCTCATATTACATATCCATTGTGCATGTAGATGAACTACACTGAATATTTATGTGATAATACAGCCATTGGAGCAAAAGATGTCAGAGATAATAATAATAACTTAAGGAAATGTAAATGAATTCACAGAAAGCCATTTTTTTTATAGGAATCAGCATGAATGTGCAGCCCATGTATTTTGGAGAAAGTGCACCGAAGCACTTACGAGGAGCCATCTCCTTGTCATCAGCTGTTTTCACAGCATTCGGGGTTGTGTTAGGACAGGTGGTTGGACTCAGGTGGGTTCACAGTGCGACTTGTATTCATTAAAATAGGCTAATCTTCTGATGGAAAAAAAATGTGTTTTGTGAATTTGAAAGCTGTCCGCAGTAACACTCTGGATTATTTATTTAAAGAGAGATTTTGGGCAGTGAGCCGTGTTGGCACTACCTACTTGCCAGTAATGCCGTTCCTGGCCTCATTCAGCTCCTGACCCTGCCGTGGTTCCCAGAGAGTCCCAGATACCTGCTCATCGACAGGGGGGACAAGGAGGCTTGTATTAACGGTGGGTACTGCACTGTGTCGACCAGTGGTGGAAAGTAATCAAGTACTGTAACGTAACTTTAGAGATTAGGGTCCAAAAATGTCCTTCCTGGAAATTATTCCACGTCATGTCCTCGTGGTTTCGTAGCGTCTGGACTTGATTGAGTTTCTCAAAGACGTTTCACCTCTCATCCAAAAGGCTTCACCAGTTCTAAACTGACTGGTTAGGAGTTCCAGATTTTTATACTTTTCGGGAGCCATTAACACTATTGAAGCTTCAGTCTGCCTCATGAGTCCTCCCCTCATTATGCGAATCGTTAGGTCCTTCCCTCTCACGGTGGGGTCTGTCAGGGCCCTTTGTGGCCAGGTGAGAATGGGTTCTGCTCTTCCTGGGTAGAGAATGTAATACTGCAAACCATCTGTCATTCCATTATTCCATGTCCCTCCAGATTTATTTTGTGACACCTTTTAGAGGAGTCCTGCTCTGTTAAATTATTCAAAACATATAAACGGTCAGTTAAACTATCTCTGTATTGAATAACTGCCAGAGTAAAATGTCACAAATTCATTAAAGCATCAGTATCAACAATCTCATAGAGTATTAAGGCCATTAGATCAGTCACAGAGGCTGGTTTTGTTTATTTTTGAATCTTGGAGTACGTTTTTTGACAGCTGCTTCTACTTCTTACGTCTGTACTTTTACTTGTCTAAAGTATTTTTTGCATTGTTGTGTACTCAAGTAAAAGGCCTTCATCCACCACTGCTGTCAAATCAGCACATCAAATGATATGACATGTTTTTCATATATATTTCAAAATAACTTAATTTCCAGGTAATAAACATGTTTTTTTTCCTTTTCTCTTGGTCAGCTCTGAGGCGTCTGCGAGGCTGCGAGGTCCAGAGCAGTGAGCTGGATGAGATCCTGCAGGAACAGGCCGAAACCAAAGGCATGAGGCCGAAGCAACCCTGGGAGCTTTTCACCGATCGCTCCGTGCGCTGGCAGCTCATCTCTGTCATGATCATCAGCAGCGCCATGCAGCTCTGCGGCAACGACTCGGTGAGAAGAACCTGCAAGAATGGCATCATGAGTGCCCTGAGAGTTAGATATCGAGTGCACATGTTGAGCTCCGTGAAGGTGCGGTTGGCTGTAACACATTGTTATATAACCCATGCAGATCAGTGTAACTGATCCCGAAGTACAGCAACAGTATCACATGTTCTTTTGGCCACGGTTTTCCTTCACTAAGTTGAGAGGATGATTAGAAATTTGAGATGATCCATCAGCAGTTCCAGTCATGTCGGGGTTTCTTTGCGTTCCTGCAGGTCACATCAATAATGTATGATGGTGACGAAGGATCATTTGTCATTGAAATGCTCAATGAATAAGACGTGAAGACAGATTATTGTTTTGGTTATTATCATTATTTTTACATTTTTGCCAGGATTATATGAGCGTTCAGAACATTTCTAGACTCATTTTCAGAGCTGCAAGATGCTTTGTCACCAGAAAAGGCTTTTAACCACATGCTCGACAGTTTTAAAAAGGGGGCTGAGTATTAACACAATTCCTCTTTG
Source organism: Dascyllus trimaculatus (assembly GCA_024666655.1). Classification (NCBI taxonomy): domain Eukaryota; kingdom Metazoa; phylum Chordata; class Actinopteri; family Pomacentridae; genus Dascyllus; species Dascyllus trimaculatus. The sequence goes on from CM045450.1 coordinate 14,349,043, forward strand.
TACAAATACTGGCTTAATCAGCTTATCATAGCATTTAAACACTTGTGGCAAGCAATATTTTTCACATCTTCTTTTTTTTTTTTTTTTTTTTGCAGATTTACTTCTATGCATTTTATGTGTTTAAAGAGGCCGGAATATCTGATGATAAAATCCAGTATATCACCATCGGCACCGGGATGTGTGAATTCACGGCCTGTATAATGTGTGTAAGTATCCATCATTAAAGCCCTCGTTATGTAACCAGCTCAAGGCAGACAGAGGCTGTTGTTTGCATTCTTATTAAAGCTTTAATGCAGGCTGCAGGTTGAGAAGTGAGAATAGCTCCCAGTAGTGTGCATACACTAGGTTTTATATTTCTCCACACTGTCGGGAACACTTACGTAATGTTGCATTAAGATACAACAGCAATTTACAGTAGGATGCACTTTTTCCCGTAAAGCAACAAAGACATTAGAAAAGAACCAGAGTGGAATTAGCTGCTAAATAGTAAAACAAGTAGTTTCTGGGTATCTTTGAATCCATTATAGAGTCGATAATAAATCACTTGATGATATATTATGATATCATTATATGATATATAATGATGTTATATTAAAGGAACAGTTTAAAAATTGAAGCCAGCACAGAAGGGCTGCAAACCCTTTAATGGAGAACAGAAGAAGAAGTCAGATTGTATAAAAGTCTATGAGAAAAAGACTATTTCTCACTTGATGTGCTTTTTCAGTAAACATTTTCCTCATGAGTTCATGGTCTTGATTTCTAGTTTCAAGACTTTTTAAATACAGCATGATGTTCATTTAGTAAAGTATGTCATTTCAAGGAAAACAGAAAACTGAATAATGCAGGGCATGTGTTGCGTTTTCATTTTAGCTGGACCCAAAATCAGACACTAGGGTGAGACTAAAAGTTAAGAGGTTTAATGGGGACAAGGGGAGTAATTGAGGGAGCTGGCTGGTGGAGAGTCTTTGTCTGTAGACTGGAGGAGATGTGGACTTGAGCCGAAGACTTGAGTGGAAACTGTTCATTCGGACTAGTGGTGACCTAGTGGTTTGTGAAGCGAACTTGTAACCGGTGAGTCACTGGTTCAAGCCTCCGGACTGGCAAGAGGGAAATTTAGAGCGGCTGCTTGTCCCAGTCACCACCACAGTGGGCCCTTGAGCAAGGACCTTAACCCTTAACGCTGACTGCTCTCTGGGTGCTGCACCGTGCTACTGGTATGTATAGTTAAGGTTAATTATGAATAGGATAGGTCAAATGCAGAGAAGGAATTTCCCCCAGGGGATCAATAAAGGTTAGATTAGATAAGATTACAGTGGCGCAGTGAGCACGAGTTCTCCTGGACACAGGAAGCAGTGTCAAGCGAACAGAATCAAAAAAGAACCACACATGGTTAGCTGGCAGTCTGGTGAAGTGAGACTGCTGAACTGGTGTCTTTATACTGTGGAGGGTGATTAGAGGATGAGCTTGAATGTTGAATGCAGCCGTTTGATGGATGACAGACCTATGGCAGAACAGAGAAGAGAGGATTAGAAACCTCAAAGAGAAAAGAAAAAGACACAAAACACTACAAATTCAGTTTGTTTTAGAGCAGGGCCTCCCTTTGTTTGACAGGTCACTACCTTATCAGAAGTTCTGAATCCATCCATTCATAGAGGCCTACCCCTCATCTCACTAACTTCTCCTCATTGTACCATTTTATGTGCCACATTGTGAATTGAACTATAACTTAATTTATACTATAAGTTACTATTAGCACTGTTATGCTCATCTGACCAAGATCATAAAACACAGTGGTAGGTTATAACGAAGCAAAGGTCAGGCCTACCCCTGCCAACTCGGGCAAAGGCAGGGGACACCCTGGACAGGTTACCAGCCTATCGCAGGGTTACACATTGAAACACCCCACAAACCAGTGGGTGCCATTTGTACTCCGATCAGGCGTAACATTATGACCACCTGCCTAATATTGTGTTGGTCCCCTTATGTGCTCAAAAATGCTCTGAACCATTGGACATGGACAAGAGGACCTCTCAGGGTGTCCTATGTGGTCTGGAACCAGGATGATGGCACTGGATCCTTTGTGTACTCTGGGTTGTGCAGCTGTGATGTGGTGGGGTGCATTTACTTGAGGGGTAGGGCAGTGACATTTGGGATTTCCATTTGCATGAGGTAGTGTGCTTGTTCTGGGACAATGTTTATTTGGGTGTCTAAGTCTTATCAACACAGATGGCAAAATCCAAGGTTTTCCATCAGAACAGCACATAGTACCAATATGATCAGTGTTATTAACTTCACCTATCAGTGGTCATAACAATGGGGCTGATCGGTGTATATAGTCCATGGCTGCAGTCAGGAATCAGTTAGTCAAGCTTAGCGTGGAGATTGAACCCAGACAGAAACATCTAGCCTGTCTCTAGTGGTAACAAAATCCAGCAACTACCAGCTCTAAAGCTCACTAATGGATGTGTTATATCTCATTTGTTTATTCTGTCTCCTTTGGTCATGTGGCAACTCCATGGTATGGACAAGACACCCAGCACCAGTGTACCCACATAACCCTTCCTTATAAAACTACCGTAAAACAGTTACTTTTTACAGTTGGATTTTTATATGGATTTAACAAACAAGATATGATGTCAACTGTAATAAACTGTATATTTGCTGGTTGACAGATCTCCTTACCTTTAGAAGAGGCAGATTAGCCGCTTCCCCTATGTTTCTATCGTTATGCTAAGCTAAGCTAACAGACTGCCAACTATGTTTGACTTACCATCAAGTGAAACACAGTGTAGCTGCCCATTTTGACTAGAAATATATTATGAGTTCATAAATGACACAAGCCCGAGATAGACTGACTTTTAAACATAGTTTGCATGCTGTTTGCAAACACCACCTGCGTCTCCCTATGTGCTCCAGAGGTGTCATATAAAGCTGGGTTATGCGTTAATGTACAAGTGATGGATGAATAATATTCATTCATTTTCAATATTCACAGATTAAAAGTGAGTTCATGATTTGTTCCTCACCCATTCAGTGGTCTGCGCTACTTAATCTTGAGCACCTTAAAGTTTTAGATATAATTTGAAAAAAGAACAAGAACAGTCTGATAATGTTCTGATACTTTCAGAACCTGCTGATAGAGCGTAAAGGTCGGAGGTTCATGCTGATGGGAGGCTTCATCCTCATGACTGTCTGGGCTGTCGTCTTCACCATTGCTCTTTCGTTTGAGGTGATCATTTTGATTTACCAAATCAGTCTGCCTTCTTCAGTGACAAATCAGTTTGGACTAGACTGTATAAACAGTGATGTGTGTTCACTATGTTAAAATAATTACTGAGTTTTATTCTCAGAGGTCAGCTGTGTTGTGAATGTTAAACTTAGTCTGCAGGTTTCAGCAGAATTACTAAATGTCCAGAAAAATTTTGTGAAGTTTTATCACTGATATGTTGTATGAAATATAAATATATGACATCTGACTTGTGCAGGGAAAAATACGTTCAGAACAGAGAAGCAAAGTACGAGATGATTTGCTTCACACCTATGCTAACTTATGTTATCATCAAAACTCTATTCGTATAATCTATAAATATAAAAGTGTCTGGTTTCACTGATCTGGTTTTTTTCTTCTTACCTGTAAGTTGATCACTACTTTGCTCCCCTCATGCAAACAGCACTACATATCCTGGATGCCGTACCTGAGCATGACTTGCATCTTCACATACATTCTCAGCTTTGGCATGGGACCAGGTCAGTTACATTTCTTTATATTATATTATATTAATAAGGATTTTGCTTGATTGTAAAAATGTCTCAAGATACAATGTTCAAACATGCATATGAAATACAGTGTGCCTGATTGATTATTTTCTTCGCATTTCGGTGTCAATGTGGTCACTGCTGTTTATCGTTTTTCTCGACGTCTTACTAACTACCAAAGCTTTATAACTGCACATAAGCTAAACTTGAATGCTGATGATCATTTGTCATCTAACGTTTAGATGCTTTAAGTACAACCATTGACATAAAAACTCACGTCCACTTCAGATGATAGACGGTGACATCTCAGTGCTATTAGAAACCCTATCATATGTCTCTCCCCCATCGTTAAAAATGGAAAAACTCCCTAAAACTTTTTTTAAAAAAGAAACCTTGAAGGTTTGCTTTCCTTTATACGTCTCCACTTCTAAAGTGAAACGACTGTGCACTGTGATATTTTAAACTCAGATATATTACAATCAGGTGTAAAAGTGTGATGAAGCTCGTAGAATCCTCATCATTACTGCATGAATGAGTGACTGAGTAACTTATTATTATTCTATCATTTATGTGTGATTCGCTGAAATTTGATCTCATCAGACATTAATTGTGAAACCCAAACAAACAACACTGAAATTAATTTTTAAAGCAACTTTTAACTAATTTTTTGAACAGTTTGCTCTTATGTTACAGATGTTCCCTGTTTTATCAAATGTGAGATATTATCTAGTAAAATCATAGGAAAAGGGTATTAACTGTCATATTGTCTGGAAAAAACAGGCCAAAACTGTAAATATTATCCACATCCAAAAAACATGTATGTAACTTTTTCTCACATTGTGTAATCATGAAATGATACAATTTTACTGCATTTAAATTGACTGAAAATATACTTATTTTTAAAGATATTTGCCATTATTTCACGCAAAAAGGTATGTATATTAAGGATTGAAAAATGGTTAAAAAAAATTTATAACTTAATTTTGAAAAATTCAATTTACAGATTCTCCCTGTTTTGTTAAATTACAGATAACAACTAGTAAAATCACAGAAGAAAATGTGTTAATTTTTATTTTAACTTTTAAAAAAAGGACAGAGTGAAAAGTCTAAATAATATCCGCATCAATAATGTGTATTTTCCCAAATAGTAATTCATTCTTTTAAATGTGTGACCATAGAATTACACTATTTTACCGTATTTATTTCCAGTTAAAAATATATATTATTTTTGCTGCAGTGCAGCTGGTGTGAAATAATAATAATAATAACTTTGTACAGTGCCTTTCATACAAGGTTTGCATCTCAAGGTGCTTTACAACAAAGAAATATCCACAATATTACAAGGTAGAAAAAAATACATTAAAATGCGGTTTTACCGCCCCAACATTGCACAAAAGAACATATAGAACATTAAAAAGAAAACATAAAGAATCAACTATCCCAGCCTCTCACCAACTGCACCAACAAAAGCGGGGTGGGGATACAAACCCTGGCTCGGGTAGGGGGTAGTGAAAGTATAGAGGGTGCTGAAGGGGGAAGCAGCATAAAATAAAAAAAGAAGAACATTTAAAACATTAAAAAGAGAGAAACGTATAAAACATTATAAGAACAAAGAAAGAATCTATCTAAAGATCTGATAAACTCTGACCAATTCTGATCAAAGTGTTGTTGTGTTTTTCCCCTCAGCTGGAGTGACCGGGGTTCTTCCCACAGAGATCTTCAATCAGACCGCTCGGCCTGCAGCCTACATGATCGCCGGCTCCATGATGTGGATCAACCTGGGCATCGTCGGGATGATCTTCCCATTTCTAGTGGTCAGTCTGTCATGATTAGTACCACTGAGCTTGTGAAAACAGCTGTTTAACATCTTCTGTGGCTCAGGAGGGAACTTTGTCATGTCTGGTGCGGAGGCTGGAGGTGCTACTGAATTACATGAAGAGAAATGTGTTTTTTGAGTTCAGGCCGCGCCACAGAATAAAAGATTCAGTCTTTGATGCATCAGTTTTTCAATTTTGACCATTCTTTTGTTAAACTAACCTTAAAATTCAAATTAGTCAGATAAAACTATATAATAAATGATATTATTGAGTCTTAACCTTTATATTTAAACTTTTTAGGTAAAGTTTAAGTTTTATGTTGGAAAACACTCAAAGCCTGTTTTTTTGAATGTGTTATGATAAATGAAAATGAGTTGACTATCTAAGAATAATATATTTGAAACTAAACATAAACATGTAAGTAATTCTGGAGCAAGACTTGGCACTCAGGTTGCATTGAGTCAAAGGCGCCTTATAGCACCTCCCAGAGTTCAGAGTCTGAAACTGCAGGAATAAGGGAAACATGTCGGGATGCTTTTGGCTTTAAATCCACCTCTTTTCATCTCTCTGATATTTCTGAATGTCTGTATGTCTAACAGTTTTTTGCTGCCTTCCCTTCACAGAGCGAGCTGAGCGAGTACTGCTTTGTGCCTTTCGCCGCCGTCTGCGTGCTGTCTGCTCTGTACATCGGCCTGTTTCTGCCTGAGACCAAAGGAAAGTCTCTGTCAGTCATCACACGTGAATTCCACAAGCTCAACTTCAAAGACCAAGATAAAAACTTTGAATCGCAGACTGAAGCTCAGTATCAGCTGGGTGAAGTGTGTCACTCCACGGCTTTGTAGAAATAACTTGTTCTCCTGAATCACACAATCACATTGACTTTATGCGTCACTCTGGCCTGGTCTGCTGCTGCTGGAGGATGTAAGGAACTCTGAGAGGAACTTTCATATCTTTGAAAGACACATAGATCCACTCTAACTCCTTCTTCTGGAGTGTGTTCTCGATGAGGAGAAATTTAAATGATTCATCTTTGGCATTTTCACATTATTTGCTTTGCTGCTTTGTGTCACTGATTGATATGAAAATTAAATTGCAATTTTGTATTAAGCGAACATAATCTGGTACACGTGAAGTGATGATCTGATGTTATCAGACATAACTGAACACATAAACATTTCCAGTCACTGTGTCATAATTTATTTTAAAGGCTATTTATATAAAGAATCGACCACCACTGTCTTGCAATCAAAAAGCAATAATATTAGTTTGAGGGGACAAAGAAAAGAAAATGTTTATCACTTCCTTAAGCAGATAAATGAGTCCTTGCTTTATACAGTCATTTGGAAGGTCAAAGGTCACGGTAAGTAAGCTGCACATCAGGCCTTTCTATCAGACGTTGCACTTTTCTTTGTGCTGCAGACGGTGGCACTCGAGATGAGAATGTATGTAGACAAAAACAAAACCATGTAGTCGTGTTAATTTACACCTTATTAAGTACAAGCTGTCCTACTGCATAAGCGTGCACACCTCCTTCATGCAAGGAGGTACCATGGTGTTAAATATTAACACTTTTAGTAAAGACTGAAATTAGTAATCTGCGGTTTTTACATGAGTGAAATATGTGTAATTGTTTGTGTTGGATACTGATGGCACTTTTTTGTTTTCATGAATAAAGAAAGTATCTTTCATTGATGATGTTTTTTGCCAGGAAAAACAAAGTTGTCTGACTTGGTGCATATTGTTAAAAGATTTTTTTGTTTGTTTAATTTAAACACTCAGTTTGATTGGTTTAGTCATTATATCAATCACAATTTCTTTCTGTTCATTGTTATTTTTGCTTGTGCTTTTAATATGACAGTATTTAGGATTAAAAACATCCATTTAGGGCGCCCCGATAGCCTAGTGGTTATGTCGCGTGACCCACATGCAGAGGCGTAGCGGCAGTTCCGAGTTCGAGTCCGACCTTGGCCATTTACCACGTCTTTCCCTGCTCTCTCCCATTTCTAAATCTATCCACTGTCCTGTCCTCTCCAATAAAGGCCAAAAATATATCTTTAAAAAAAACATCCATTTAAACATTTTTTAAATACAGCATGTTTTAATCATTAACAGTTTGACACTAATGGCTTCAACCCTTTTACTCTGTTCGTTCCAGCTGTATGCATTAGTCTGAAACATTTAAATAAAACCATCACCAAACATTAAATCAAAATTGCTGCATCTTTGAAGATATCAGACGTGTGAAGGTGCAGTTTGAGGAAAATTTATAAACTGAAGCAAAAAAGATTAGATGTCGTTAACTAAGACATCTTCTTTTTAAATATTTAACTTATTGTACACTGATCAGCCACAACATTCTGACCACTGACAGGTGAAGTGAATAACATTGATCATATTGGTACTATGTGCTGTTCTGCTGGAAAACCTTGGATTTTAACATGTGTGTTGATGAGACTTAGACACCCAAATAAACATTGTCCCACAACAAGCACACTCCCTCATCCAAATGGCAATCCTAAATGTCACTGGTCTACCCCTGCAGCAAAATGCACCGCATGGCAAGCACGTCAGTACCCAAAGGATCCAGTGCCAACGTCCTGGTTCCAGACCCCATAGGACACCCTGAGAGGTCCTCTTGTCCATGTCTAATGGTTCAGAGTATTTTTGAGCACATAAGGGGGACCAACACAATATTAGGCAGGTGGTCATGATGTTATGCCTGATCTGTATGTATCTTCAGATAAGTAATGCAAAATTCAAAAATGAAACTAAAATGCTAAATCAAAATAGGGAAACTCAAGTTAAACTCAGGATTTCTCTGATTGCAGCTGTATAACTGCATTTGATGCTGCACAGTTGGTGAACGCAGCCTTCATTTAAAAATGTCTCCTGTGCAAATCTTTGTCATTTACAGCAATCTAAATAGTTTCCAGCTGGTTGTTAAATTGTCCTGTCACAAATCAGTGCACATATGGAGATAAGGAAAAGTTTCCTCTTGTTGTGTGGATAAATATTAGACAAAAGGCGTGGAAATGCACAAAGATCCTGAAGGTTTAACTGTTGTGTCCAGAAAACATCACAAACACGAGCATTGATTCTATTGGATGTAATGGTGCAGCCCTGAAAACACATTCATGTGCTTCATACAAGCATTTTCAACAAGCTAATTCAACATGTGAGTTTGTCACACATCTTGAGAGGATCTTTAACATGTTGTTTGAACACGTGACACGTGGCTGGACTCTGAAGATTAGAGTAGACACTCTCCACATGACAGCAGTGACTACTACAGAGCTATGGTTGTTGCAACGGTTGGATTGTGTCCTTTGTGTTATATGTCACCTAGGGCTGGATAGTTGTCATTTGTTACAGTGAATTTACATTTAGTGCACAAATTTGTGAACACAATGCAGATATGAGCATAAAAATGAACAAAGCCCCACATGGAAGACTGATCACAACGTCTTATGCAACTCTGAGCTCACTTAAATGAAAGACTTGTTTTGCTCTGCTGCACACAATCATGTGTTTTTCATGCCTGAGAGGTCTAGAAATGATTATTATCATAGCAGGTTATTGAGAACACACAAGAGGTGAGTAACTCCTTCTTTACTGTCAGTCGCTTTTACTTGCATTCGACTTGTATAAAAGGTTCTAGATAAAGTTTGACTAATTGACTGAAGATGCAAATTAAACAAAAATTAATATCTCATTTTCATTTAGAACAATCTGTAAAATGTGATGTAAGTATGTCAAAGATCAGTCCAGTAATTTAAAATTGCCCTTTTATAAAGTCCAGGCACTTGTAGGAGACATATTTAAAAAGTTAATAAGTCAGATTTGACCAGCAGTGGTTGGGATATTCAGATTTTTCAGTCTCTGGTCAAACTCTGAAGATGCTGCATCCTCCAGTTCCCATAATGCAACTTAATTTTGCCTTTTAACACCCTCATCTTTGAAACTCACACCAGTTTGACACAGAGGATTTCTGTTCTTTTCTAAAGTCTAACTAAATTTAATGAGTGCATGTACTGTATCTCCATAGGTTACTAATGATGTGCAATGCACAAGCCCTTCGTGGCCTCACATGTCAGACCTCAATGTCCTTTTCCCTCTTTTTTTATTTGAATTCTTTTTTTATGTCTTAGTGTGTGGTGTTTTTTAGTCTCACTCCCAGATAAAAAATAATACCTAACTAGTTAACAGGATGAAATATAAGGAGTAGTTGTAACAACCACAAGAACCAACCAGACAGACCAGGTTCAATCCAGTGCAGCGTCTGGTCATCCTTATCACACGCGTCAAAACATGACAGTCTCGCTCTAACAGCATAAATGGACAACCAAAGTCTATTGATGTGTAACTTCGGGTGGCATCCCTCATATATGCTGCTGCTCCGCTGCTGTTTCTGCAGCCAGCATCTCAGCAGCCGGTGTAAAATATGGAGCAGACATCAAAAAGGGTAAGTGGACATTGTTATATTACAGTTTTATTTTATTATTCTGTGTTTGCAGCACATTTCCAAAATAAATACATCATATCATGAAATTTTGCTTGTGTTTTTGAACATACTATGCTGGTAACCGTATAGATAGATAGATAGATAGATAGATAGATAGATAGATAGATAGATAGATAGATAGATAGATAGATAGATAGATAGATAGATAGATAGATAGATAGATAGATAGATAGATAGATAGATAGATAGATAGATAGATAGATAGAACTTTATTGATGCTTTCAGGCAGTGCCTTCCAGGAAATTTAGATTTAAGAAGCACACAGTACAGTACAACATTAAAAAAAGAGATGAAAGACAGAATATTAAATAAGAAATATAAAAAAAATATAAAGAAAATTTAAAGAAAAACCAACACACGTCACACCACCAAAGTATTAGAAAATAATAATGATAAATTATTAAGAGTATTAATGTATAATGTATAGACTTGAGGTTGATACAGGCTGTGTAAGTTATTATGTTTATATATTATATATATTATTAGTATGTCTTATAATATAAATTTAAATGATCATACTTATCAGTTGATATCATTAATTTAAAAGCCAGTGATTAGTCAGTACTTTAAAAGATGAAGTTTTTTTGTCATGACCAGATATCTTCCTCTGAAATCTCTGCTGCAAATTAGTTTTGACTGTTTTTATTAGAATGGGAAAAAAACAGTTCCAGTTAAAACTCTACACACAAACTGTGGGAAAAGATAACTTTTTATTATGTTTCTCAGATGCATTTTCAGTGATCAGAGCATTTAAATCCACTCACTTTCTTTGCATTTGCTCAGAGGTTGATATCTAAAAGCATTGAAACATAAACCCAAAACTTTCTGTAGTTCCAAGTTATTTTACTTTACTTTATTTACAGTAAGTAAAATAGCAGCAAGGTTTTGTTACATTTGGCAGCCCTGCGTTCAAAATTAAACTTGAGTAAAACTGCAAAGCCAGTAAAATGTAAGTAAAAAATTAAAAGTGCAAACATACAGTTGTGCATGCAAAGTGCTAAGTTGTGCAATGACATGAAAAGCAATAATTGTTTTGTAGGATTTCAGGTTGTTCTTACAGGACAACTGAAGAGTTTGTCATTTTTATTGGTTCTGCATGTGAACACCACAGCTGAGCTTTGCACAAGTCCAACCTGTGAGAGTCTAATCAGTGACGTAAGGGGAAATGACTGCCTTTAATTTTTAACACTGCATCAAATTTTACAAGTTAAAATTGAAGTAACTGTTTCATAAAATTGGCAAATTATTGCCTGTCTGACCTGCACTGGAGCACAGATATAAAGTAGCATAGACTGGAAAAACTCAAATTCACACATTAAAACAGTAGATTAAAGGGAAAGAATTTATACAAGGCTGCTGGTTAATAAATCAATGTAGCAAGAAATAACGCACACAGGAATGCACCTATAAATAAGCTTTAAAAACAAATTTTTAAAAAAATGCACAATAAAGCAACTTATAATTTAACAGTTTAGTTTTTTGCAAATTGTCAGACTTGTGTGCCTGTAATTATTATAAAAAGTTGCAGCCGTTTGGGTTAATAAACATCTGTAGCAGAGCTGTACAGAGAGGAAATGAGTGTTATGTTGTACTGAGCATCAGAAAGGTTAATAGATGTGAAGGTTATGCATGTTATTTATAATCATTAAACACATGTTTGGAGCCCACGTCAGTGCACCGTTCAGTGGATCAGCACTTACAACCTGCCGTCTACAACACTATCCAATTACTGTAGCATAGACTGAAGCTGTATGTATGATGTTTACTTCAAATGTCAGCTGCAGTACTGGAGGCTCTACCTGCTGTCGCTGGTGTTGGGAATCGGAGGCTCGTTTCAATATGGGATCCAGGTTTCTCTCATCGCTTCTCCAGCAGTGGTAAGATCTCACTCGGTATCTTACCAGTGCTTTGTTGTGGTTTAATGTGATTGTGTCAAACTGCATCAGATTGCACAATATCAAATTATCTGCCTGCAAGTAAGGTCTTTCTTTAGAGTTTCATTTTGACGCCCCTTGATAGTTATTTTAAATCACTTCATTTTTATTGTATTTAGTATAGTATGCAGTGAAGAACGTCTGAAGGTCATACTGTTTTGCATCTCACTCTGTGATGTGAAGCTTTGTTGGGCACAAAAACAAAGGACATTTTTTGAAAAGTGTCAGAGACAAAGACAGCAAATGACAGCTGATTTGCCCAAATAAGGACAAAGCAAGGAAGCTTTTATTTATGTATATTTCATGCTCAGAGAAGTGCTTTTCATGAATATTGAAAGAAAGGAGAGAAAAACAGTTTTTAATTCAATTAGAAGGACACAAGTCAAACTGAACTTCAATTTCTAAAGCTGAATGTCACAACTGACGGGGTTTGTTTGCAAAATGTCAATGTGAAAATCAAAACTAGAGACTGCTACTATGAGCTTTAGTGGTTTATAGTCCTTACTTTGATCTGATTAGACGTCAGGTTTGGCCACTTTAGATGTCTCTTAACCTCTCTGATTTTCCTGCAGCACGTTCAGAGTTTTGTGAACTACACATGGATGTGGAGGTACGGCGCTCCGGTGGACGATTCTGCCAACCAGCTCATCTGGTCCTTCATCGTGGCCGTGTTAAGCCTGGGAGCCTGGGCTGGAGCCATTCACAGCGGCAGCCTGCCAGTCACTTACGGACGGTGAGCGAGACACATATCTACATTCAACAATAATGCAGAATGTAGGCTGACATCTCTGGTTTTCAACACCTTTTGATCATGGATTATAGTGACAAAAATACTTATTAAAACAGCCAGGAGAAAAAAACACCTTGTAGTTTACCTGCTCATTTGCACATCTGGAGATAATCAATGGATTTTTTTTCTCTACTTACAGAGATCACCAACAATATTAAAACCACTGACAAGTTTCAGCAGTCCCAGTGAAATTCACACAAGCTGAACAGAGCCAATTTTCAAACCAAAGGAATTTTATTGTTGTCAACAAACTATTGTTTTAAAACTTGTTTCACAATCCAAGGAAATATTGCTTCCCCCCAAATAAGTACAGTTTAGAGTTGTTTCTTTGGGGTGCATGAAAATTAAACTTTCTCTGGTTCATCAAACACGAATGTATTCATCGGCGCAGTTTGATATTTGTTTGCTTTACAAGTAATAAAAACCAGAAAAGCAATTACATATCAAATTTGAAAACAACAACAACAACAAACTACTGAACAGACTTAAATGAGTTCTGGTCTATAGATGACCTGTAAGGTTTGCCCACAAGCATTTGGGTAACTTTGTGGAAACAATAAAGACGGGAAACAGCCAATCAGGCTTTGTCAGGTGATAAATATCAGGTTTTTGTGCAAATTCAACAAACAAATTACAGTGTGTTAATAAGTGTGCAGTAATAGATCCTGATCACCCCTCAATGCTACTAGACAGACCTTTAAGCTATAGTCATGATCAAGTTTCATCTCAGTGTCAAACAATTTATTTAATGGAAGATGCCATCACAGTTTGCAAGTACAACACAAATATGCAAACATTCATAAGAGGTGGTCTTAATCTGATGATGTGTGGGGAGAAAACAAGCTTCCCCAAACTTCATTTAATCAAATCTTTGCTGTTTCTTCTGATTTTGTAGGAAAAAAGCTCTCATGATTAACAACGTTGTGGCGATCGTCGCTGCCCTGCTCATGGTCTTCAGCCGCATGGCCAAGTCTTTTGAGATGATTTTGCTGGGCAGATTTTTCTACGGATATAACGTCGGTATGATGTGACAATGTCTGGTGTTTGTGTTTTCCTTGAGTCCGTTTTTTTCTCTTCTCTCTTCATCTTGTGTCTCTCTGCAGGTCTCGGCCTCAGTGTTCACCTCATGTACCTCGGGGAAAGTTCTCCAAAGAAACTCAGAGGTTTCATGACCCTCACAAGCTCGATCTTCATCGGCTTTGGGAAGGTTATGGGTCAGATAATTGGCATCAAGTAAGAACTGAAACTTTAAAGCACCAAGTTCACTAATAACTAAAACAGAGGAACCAAGTAGAACAACTCACTTACTGAGGCCAGATGACATTTCTGGACAGCAAACACGGGTCTGGCTTGTGTTCCGTTTGTTATTTACTTCCATAATCAAAGACTTTTTCTTGTCCTAGATCAAAGTACGACACCTTGTCTTCCTAATTAGTGGAACTAAATAGCACAAACTGATGCAGCCAGTGCAGTATTCTAATTCATGTTTCTTCATTATCAACTCATTCCTTGTCGTCTAGTCTTTTTCTAACCTGTCTTTGTTTTGTGCTCTGCTCAGGGAGATAATGGGCACAGAAGAGATGTGGCCATATCTCTTAGCCATTAGTGGGATTCCTGCCATCCTGCAGTTTGTGTTGCTGCTGTTCTTCCCTGAGGCTCCTCGGTACCTTTACATAGATAAAGGAGACACTGAAGGCAGCAGAAAAGGTGAGTCGACGCAGCAGACTCACAGTCTGACTATATAAATAATGTACCATGGGTGTCTTCACAAGATAAAGATGCTCCCTTGCCATCACAGATACAGTTTAAGTAGGTGTACGACCAACAGACTTAAAAACTAATTTGTCTCTGCTAGCACTGTCTTTGTAAAGAGCACTGCATTATTTTATTTATTTTAATCTATGTTATTTTATTTTATCGTCTTATTTTTGGTCTATTGTGTGGTTTTAAAGTGTGGTAAAATTTTGTGCTACTGTGGTGTGCTGCTGACTTCAAGACAAATTGCCCCACGGGGATAATAAAGATGACCTTGAACCTAAAAAATAATAGATTTTCATCAGAGGAAATCTTTAAGTAAGTTTTTAAATGCGTCACTATTACTTTTAATACATTTTCATAGGGAGGTGTTAATAATTTCCCTCAAGTAATGAATCTATGGACTTCTTCCTCCACTGAATTTCCACCAATAGCTCTTATCCAGGCATGGCTTGTTGCTCACTATTATTTTCACTTATACAGTTTTACCACTGGTCAGGCATTGACAGGTTTGCAGACCACACTATTAAACCTTTCTGTTCTGCACTGACAGAACAGACATCAAACTTTTGTGTGCTCAGGGATGTCTTTGTCTGTAATTCATGTGTGCATGTGTTTAACAGCCTTACAGTGGCTGTGGCAGGAGGACGACCTGAAGATGGAGCTGGACGACATGCAGAAAGAGAGACAGAGCACACAGGGAGAGAAAGCCAAGACTGTAAAAGACGTTCTCACCTCTCGCTGTGTCAGATGGCAGCTGCTGACTCTGGCCATCCCCTGCGCTGGAGTTCAGTTCTGCGGCATCAATGCTGTACGTTTGTTTGATGGTTATGGAGTGAGAGCTGTTTCACATACCATGTTCTGGTTCCCTTTTATCCTGTCTGATGCCCTCTTATCTGTCTTCCTCTCGTGCAGCTGTACTTCTATGCCTTTGACATCTTCCGTGAGTCGGGAGTGCCAGAGGACCAGATGCATTACTTGGCCATTGGTATTGGAGCTACAGAGCTCATCACTATAACACTATGTGTAAGTGTCTGTAGAAAGTGGCATAAATTGGACTCTAGGTTTTGTAAGCCCAGGGTCTTTGGAGGATGGAGTGCATCTGTGCAAAAAGTATATCATAGACCTTATCTATGCTTTAAATCCACCACATGTGGAAAATAATGATGCTACAGTTTGCTGAGGATATAAGTGATATGTAATTATTCTTTAAAAACAACAGAACTAAAGAAGCACAGAAATAGTAAATGGCTGCACGTATATAGCGCTTTACAATGTGTTTCGCATTCACTCATTGACACACACATTCACACACCAATGGCGACTTAGCTGCCATCCAAGGTGCTTGCCTGCCCTTAGGAGCAACTTGGGGTTCAGTGTCTTGCACCAGCCTTGTGATCAGTGGACAACCCACTCTACCACCTGAACCACAGCCGCCCCCAATGAAATGACTAGAAGAAGGGAGAGTGACATGCACAACAGTTTGTATTAGATGAAAAGCTAAATTATTCCATGTGTCTACAGAAACAGTAAAAGCAGCCTTTGCATGAATCTAAACTCCTTTGACATTCAGCAGAGAGCTAAATGTGAGGCATCTAACTGACATGATTCTCAGTCTCTGCATCGCTGCTGTGTCTCAGTCCTTCCTGATAGATCGTGCCGGCAGAAAGAAGCTGATGGGCTATGGCTACCTCCTGATGGGTGTCACCATGTGTGTTCTGACTGTCATGCTTTCCATCAAGGTAAATACAGCCACACTGCACACACTCTCCTACTCTCTGTCCTGTGGAGGATAAATGCTAACGTTTCTCTTTCTACACAGGATCTGAATTCATGGATCCCATATGTGAATATCGGCCTAATCTTTTGTGTCATTTGCATTTACGGGCTTGGACCTTGTGAGTAAAAGATTTTACTACTCAAACAAGAAACTGGAGAAAGTTTACTGTGTAAGTGGCTTCTTAATGTTAGTCTAAATCTTCCTCTAGCTGGAGTGTCCATGGCTCTCCCTGCTGACCTTTTCCTACAAGCCTGGCGTCCTTCAGCCTTTGTGATCAGTGGGACCATCAACTGGCTCGGCATGTTCCTTGTGGGCATGTTGTTCGGCTATGTAGTGGTAAGACACCCATTGTGCATGCACCGTCTTACATCTTTGTTTACGTCACCCAGCTGTTCATTTAACACCACCTGTTGTTCTTGTACCCACACAGGAGGAACTCGGACAGTTCTGCTTCCTGATTTTTGTGGCTTATTCCGTCTTCAGTGGAGCATTTATGTTGTATTTTGTCCCTGAGACCAAAGGAAAGACGATGGTGGAGATCATGGAGGACTTCAACAAACTGAATTACAAGAACAGGGGGGCTGATGTTGAAAAGACTGATGTTGGTCTTGCAACTAAGTTTTAAATTATTGTTTTTTCTACATCAGTTGTACTTTTTTTGGCTACACATCTTTCAGGGAACAACTTTTCCTTTATTTGTGTGTTATTTATTACGTTCAGCATAATTTTGTAATCAGGTCAGATACAAAAAGTGTTCATATTAAGAATACTGATCAGTCAAAATGGACCCATTTATTTATTTTTTTTATTAAAATTTGAGCAGTCCAAGTCCATTGAAAACCCTTAAATGGTACAAAAGTTTGCAGTAAACTGTCCAAGAAAAATTACATCACAAAAAAAATGAAAAAAACTGTTTAGATTTCACACAAAACAGGCTTTTCTTGGGAATTAAGAAACTGAATAACTTCCAGCTTCTCTGCAGCAATAGAAATAAATTAAACCCTGAAAATCAATTATGCAAACAATTTCTACAGGTTCCCCAGATTCTATTGATTGTTTACAAACTCTCTGAAGGACAGGAAACTGTGTTACTACAATTACTGCCACATCCTTAGGACAATACTGGACTGCACAAAGTCGTATCATAGATTAGGAAAAAGGAAAATAACAGAGGAAGACAGACGAGTTGGTCAGGAGTTCATCTTACAGCAAGAAAATGAGCCAAGCACGAGAAGAAAAGAACAAGAGAGTGGGCTTCAAATGATGGAAGATTAACTGAGTTTATAAATTTAAACCCCACTGAGTTTTTTTTTTTGTGAAGAACTAGACGAGCTTTCAAATCAATGTTTCATTTCCATCGTAAAGAAATAAATAACCAGAAGAATATTGGCTGATGAAAGAGATTTACATTAAATTTAGCATTTCAGATTCTCTTTTCCAAGAAAAATAAATAAAGAATAACTTTACTATTTATTTGTTCAGTGCTTTTAATTTCAGACTACACTGAGACTGTACATGATGTAAATTTCTGTAACAAATGGAGGTGTCTAAAATGTTTGATCATTTGGTGGCAGATATTAAAAAATAAAACATGTCATTGCATCTGAATACTGTTTCTTGTTCTGAACATGTTAATTCTCCTAACATGTTCAAAATAAATAAAGCATTTTTCAGATAACTGTGTTATCTGGTTGTTTTCTTAGCAATTAAGGCTCAAGGTCTCCCTTTAAACTCTTTAATTTAAAACTGTATCTATCACAGCATTGGACAGTAGCATTTTATCTTCTCATTATTTTAACCACCATGAAGTAAAGACCTATTGAAATAACAAGGATGTCAACTCATGTGCTGAATTTGTTTTGAAACATTATATGAAGAAAATATCCTGCATGCTTTTTACCATTAGACAGTGTGTAAATTCTTTGGATGTTGTGCAGCCTATTGCACAACGTTCCACTCTATACAACTGTTAATTATATTATATATATTATACACTGTATATTGACAGATTACAGTCATCCACAGTGATAATAAACATGTCAAATTAATGATAATCACGAAGGTATTCTTGAAGGTATTGCTGAGTATTATCAGCAATACATGAAAAAACATCAGCTAGAAAAGGGGGATCAGGGCCGCTGTGTAGCTCACTGAATTAAGGTGTTACCATGTGGGCGCAGGTCGCCAGCAGCAAGTGTGAGTTTGAGTCTAGCTCTCGACACTTTGCTGCATGTCTCTCTCTCTCTCCTCTGTACTCCCTTCCATAACTCTCTCCAGTTATCAATAAAATGGAAATTAAAAACTTCCCCAAAAAAAAATTTTAAAAGAAAAATGGTATCAATGTGAGAATGTATAAAACTAACACATGACTAAAAAAAAAAAGTCACTTCAGAAAATCTGCATACATCTGCATTGTATTTTAGTTTTAACATACATAAATTCATCTGGTGGTTTCAGGATGTGAAGGGATAACACAAAGACATACTTTAAATAAGTCTAAATCTGTACAAAATGTTCAATTTCATGTGAATGATTCATGCCTTTTGGTGAAAAGATATAAAGAGAATTAATTTATTCATGTCCTCTCCTCTTCTTGAAGGTGCTTGATAACAGCTGACATAACACATACCTTAAATTCAGTCATTCCTTACACAGTCACTATTTGGTTTAATTGGGCAGCAGTTCAGTACATAGTAGCTTGAGTCAAATGTGTTTGATGCTTTCAGATCCTCACAGGCAGTGCAGTTTCCATGGTAACTTGCCTTTATTTAACCGTTTCATTACATGAGTGCAGTGACCAGTCACTATTACTGTTGTTCCAGGCTTCAATATCACCAACAGTGTGTTTCCTCTGAGATACAAGTGAAACACTGTAGAATCATATGTTCAGTGAGTGCTCAGAGCCAAAAACAACATGAGTGAATCACACTGATAAAGACAACAAGCAAGCTTTAATGATGTGTTGTAATTCTGGTCCCGCTGACCATTTGAACCACATCATTAACTTGAGCTGCTCACTGACCAGAACACAAATGATGAACCCATATTGTCCCTATTTATCCATAGTCAAAAGAAATGACAGCGTGCTGCTCAGCAGGACAAAAAGTGGATATTTTTTTGGCATTGTACATAATAGAGAAGTGAATATGTGAATTTAATGGGAACTGACTGCTTCAGAACACATCAGGAGTCCATATAAAACTAATCTGGTCCTCTGGAACAGGCAATATAGTTATATCCACTCCCATCATTACCATAACAATGTTTGGTGAGTTCATAGAATGAAAGAGTCAGTAGAATTTTTCACAAGTAACCAAAAATCTGTGCTTCTAGGATCATATAGCAGTCCACCTATGTAAGTGTTTAAATCAGGGGTGGGCAACCCTGGTCCTCGAGGGCCACTATCCAGCATGTTTTAGATGTTTCCCTCTTCCAACACACCTGATTCAAATGATCAGGATCATTACCAGGCTTCTGCAGAGCTTGATGACGTGATGATCATTTGAATCAGTTGTGTTGGAAGAGGGAAACATCTAAAACATGCATGATAGTGGCCCTCGAGGACCAGGATTGGACACCCCTGGTTTAAATTGTAGCATGGCTGTCAGAAAGATAATGAGATGTATCTGAGGTGTTTGTGGCTGCTGAAGCAACCAAACTTCAGCACATGTGTGGTGTTCTGCCTAATAAAAACATTTTATTATGTTAAACAAAATTCTTACTAAAATGCTGCAAGTTAGGCAAACTGCACACGACATACTATAAATGAAGCATTGTGGTGCTGCAGTGATACTTCAGCTTACAAATCATCTTCTCCAGACATAAGGGAACAAGCTTGTGACGGCTACGACGTTGCCATTTTTATATCTGTTTCAGTGCAAAGAAATGCAAAATTTGGTAATCACCCACTAAAACTGGGACCCATTTCGCAATACCTGTCAAAAATACAGGCAACAGGTGACAAATTAAAGGAAAAATTTCAACCCTGGACCCCTAAAGTGGGGGGTCAGGTGGCTCTGCTGTGCTGTTGGGGGCTTTTTGCTGCCATGGCTTGGATCCACTTATCTTCTCAGAATGAGGAGTCACTGCAAATCTATAAAAAGTTTTTGAGTAATCAGCTTAAACCTGTGATTAAGCGTTTAACCCCATCCACAAGGGCACGAGGGGTCAGTGAATGGTTTGTTGAAAATTATATGAATCATTGTATGAAACCATCAAATGATGGAAAATCTTTTGGTAGAACGGTAAAGTTTCAATAAATTGGAGAATTAATGTCAACACCTTACTAAGACACATTATAGTGTTTTTTTTCCTTTAATTTGTCACCTATCTTATATACAGTATAAACATGCACATGGACTTACTGTTTGAGTATCTACCAGTAATACTACAAGACCAAAGTTAGGAGATTTTCAGTTGCAATTTATTTGGTGCTCATCTCTGTACCAAGAAGAGAGATGAGACTCAATAACAGAGTACAAAAACAAATATCTATAGAAAAGTAAGCTTATATTGAAATATGTCCAAAGACGTTATAACAAAACATGTAGCTCACATGTTTTAAGAGCAATCTTGTTGAGTACGATGATAAAATACCAAGTTAACATATTGTACATTTTGTGTTTTTATACAAAAGTGTCAATGCAAGTCACTCTGTACAATTCTTAACCTTTAGAAAAGAGGACCTTTTTTAATCCACTGCTGTGCACAATCAGTATTTGGAAGGCACTTTGCAACAGACCAAAAGCAGAAAGCAAAAAACATGTAGGCTTAAAGAATCATCATGAAATTATCTTTTTCGTTTGAGTACCAACACGAGTGAAGCAAGTCATACAACTCAGTGGATAAAAAACAAACAAAAAAAATAAGACAAAGGTTCATCATTTTCTTACAGCATCTTCCACTTGTCTTCAAACAATAATTATAACAACGCAACCCTTATTACCTTTTAAGGAGTAAATACTAGTGCAGAGTGGATCAAAAAAGGAAAGAGACTTGGTCAGAGACGTGGGTCGTGCAGCTGGCAGTGTGAGCGCTACCAGAGCAGAGTGATAGTACAGTGAGCAGTGAAACACTTAACTGCCACCAACCAGTGATCGACATTCAGTCCGCAGCTCGCTCGCATGCCAGTACATGCAGTTTACACTTCAAATGGCCATAACTTAACATCCCTCCACATAACAGACAAGAAAAAAAATCTTTATATGTACAGGACCACCACTGACAAACACTGATCATATTGGTTGGTTCATATATATTTATATATATTTATAGTGTGTATATGGAAGATATATACACTTGTTACAATCACAATATAACCATAAATAATATAGGAATGTACTGAATTCAACAGACTAAATTACTCACAAATAATAATTAAACAGAAAGCAGGAAACACAGATCAAACACAGAAACAGACACACAAATACACACTCCGCTTTTACAGAGCCGTCACCACACACACATACACACACACACACCTTCAGCCACTTCGCTAGTGGACTGAGCCTGATTTGCATCATGATACATGTTTTACAACACAAAAAAAACCCACCAACCTATGAGAAATATGTTGATGTGTGAGTTCTATGACAGGTCCATATGACACCAAGTAATTAAATCCTGGCTGCTTTGCAACTGTACTGTTACGACATGATGTTGATCTCTTGTCACAAATGTTTGGAAGTCGACCGCCTGTCACTCCTGTGATTGTACGTATTTTCTGTTTCAGTATATATACAAGACCAAGACGGATTAGAGTACATGATTGTGAGAAGTCTCTATGTTTGGATTTTCATAACTGAAATAATAAATAGAGCTGAAATTAGTCGAACCTACAACTATTTTGACAATCGATTAATCATTCCGGTGATTTTTTGAAGTAACAAATACAAAACACTGTTGAGTTTCAGCTTCTCAGCTGCAAATTTGCAGCTTTTTCATTTCTTACATGTGTTAGTCTACTGAATATCTTTGGGTTTTGGACTGTTGGTCAGGCAAATAAAGCAAAGTGAAGACATCACTGTGGGCTCAGAGAAACTGTGAATGTCACTTTTAACATTTTATGAACAAAACTAAACAATTTATCATGAAAATAACAGGCAGACTCATCAGTAAGGAAAATAACAGCTAGTTGAAGCCCTAAACGGAAATAAACTTAAACCTGCAAAGATCGATTTAGTGCAGAAGAACCCATTTAGGTGAAAATCAAGTTTTCGACATTGCTGATCTTGTCGTTTACCAGTTTTATCAATGAAGAGAGAAACTTGAGGATAAGAAACCAATTACGGAAAACAATTTTTTTTCTTTGCAATGGAAGTGGAGCAAGAGAGTTCAGGTGACTGACAGCAAAACACAAAAATGTGACTGTGAGGCTACCACTGCACACATTTAAGGGAACTGTTTGGTTAAATTTGGTGTTGACACAGGAATGTCTTGGATTTAACACATATATGCACTGTAAGACAGCCAGACAGGCAGCTTGCTCCTTAACAGAGCGACCAACCACACAAAGCACAAAAAAATCTGAGAGGAGGAGGAAGAACTGCAAGTGATAAAGGTGAAGAAATGACAGGTAATTAAAGAAACCTTAATTTCTTGACTGTGTAAAAGCTGTACTATGTTCTGTCGGCCCAGGGGCTGGTGGATCAGGGTGTGAATACCACTTCTAACCCTCAAGCTGTCTGTTGCACAACACACACGTAACAAACACACATCTCCATTTAACATAATTTAGAGTGAAAAATAAGCAAAGTGAGCAAATCACAAGATTTTTGTTTGACAATTAAAAAAAACTGTACACACAACCGAGGGCATGAATAAGTTAATAAAATATAATCTACATTTCTCAAAATATATACTGAAAATATACCTGACCTTGGTCCCTGTTTCATGTACACAACTGATTTAACACCTAACAAACAAGAAAACACTGTCCTTGTTGCGGGGAAAAGAAGCTCATTCCTGACAAGCTCGGGGCACGTTTCAAGACAGATTTTACATCCAAATGTATCCAAACCTGTTTAAAAAGTCCCATTTAATTTCAAAAGCATCCCTGTACATAGCATAAATCATACAGATAAATTGTTTACTTTGCTCTACCCTTTGCAATTATTCTTAAGAACAATTAATTTAACAAGTAATCAAGATGAAAAAAATGATTAAGGGCTTTTTAAAAAGTGCTTTTTAACTATAATCCTGTCAACAGTAATTTAATAAGGTCCTAGACTGGTACCAGTGATACTCAGTGGCCAGAAAACTGACACTATCTGCGTGAAGCCAAAGAAAATTGCTTGTACAAAAATTGTCATAAAATGTGCCGTAAGCCTGTTAGGAATGTTTCTTTTTCAGCATTTAACAGATTCAATGAAAATCTACTATCAAAATTGAGGCCAATTTAAATCCCTGTCCTTAAAGAAAGAAAATCCACCTTGAAAGGAGCAAAGAATGAAATAAATAAAGAATTTAGCCCTCTTTGTTACTCTGAGGTAAAGACATCTGCTTGCAGCCTTGAGAGGAATGAGGAATATGAAGCATTAAAAATCACTGTAATGGCCAAGGGTCAATTTACCAAGTACAGCAGAGCAGTTAAAGTGGGCGAGAAGACAAAAATTACTCGTTTTAAGGACACACAACTCATCTCGTGTCAAGCAACATTTGTGCAGCTGAGAAAAGTCAAAGAAACCGCTAAAGAAACGCAACTTCAACAGATCAAGATCATTTAAAGGAAATAAAACCTTCATGTTGTTTCTTTATAAAGAAAATTTTTACACCAAACACACCCTTTTCATACTTTGAAAAAGTAGAAAAAGTAGGAATTATATGGCAGTCTTTGACAAAAATATTGGATACACATTAAGCAACGTGACAAACAGAAAAGTAGTCTTGAGGCAAAGTTATTCCCAAATACAGAGCGTCTTCTGTGGGCAACCCGGCTTTGTCCTAACAACAAGAGGCTTCGCTGCAACTCGAAAAGCCTTTAGCAAAAATGTCACTTCCCTCCAAAGTCGATTCCACTTTGACCCGCCTCAGCATCCACCAGTGAAGAAGCGAAAGCAGACTGGACTATCTGAAAGCCAAAGGACTCGAGCAGAGACATGTTTTGTTGAGGGGAGAAGGGAGAGGTCAGGGAAGGGGCCATCTCACTTAAGCCCGACCCAGATAACCCCTGGGCCTTCTGGGCTTTGTGAACTCTGTGCTGGTGCTTGTTGAGGTAGGACTTGGTGCGGAAGGCTTGACCACAGATCCCGCAATTAAACTTCTTCTCAGGGTCCGTCTTGGCTTTAGATCCATCCGAAGACACCAACGCCCCTGCAGAGGCTCCGTTACAAGCTACAGAGGGCATCTCGAGCTCCGGTCCGTCAGGTTTGTGAGGAGATTTGAGCTCATCACCGTTGGACAACTCCCCAAATGAAGGATCTGATTCCTCCGATTCCAGATGTGGACATTTCCCAGCGTTTTCCTGCCCGTCTGAGGTAGACACAACATGGATAGGTAGAGGGGAGTGAGGCAGAAAGAGAAAAAAGGCAAAAATGGGAGACAAGAGAGGCATGAATTAGGTAAAATGGACTATAAAACAGGCTTTGTCAATTATAACTTAAATCCAGTAGCTGGCAGGTACCTGCAAAAATATCAAATTTAAACTTCAACTGTTAGATGAGAAGGCACGAAGCACAAGTTGAAAAAGTTATGACAGCTGGTTTAAGACATCAATAACTAAATACATTTTAAAAGAGGTGGTTTCTTCAAAAATGTGGCTACAGCATTTAAACATACAATCATCTAGCTCAGTCCATTTGCCCAGTGTCCACTGAGAATTCTGCTGTGCCCATCCAACCAGTAGGCCATGCTTGCACCATGCCCCCACCCACCCTCCAGCTGGACTGTACTGACCTGCAACAGGCCCATGGGCAGGGAAGCCAGGCACCCCACCAGAGCGACACTCCCAGAAATATGGGGCCCCACCTGGCTTCCCCATAAGCAGCTCAGGCTGCAAGCAGAGGGTTGAATGGCCAGGCTGGGGAAGAACTGGGTGTCCAGAGAGCCCATGAAAGCGACCCTCTGCCTCAGACGAGGTGAGAAGCAGCTGGCGACTGGCGCACAGGTCTACACAACACCCAGCCAGGGAGAAAGGAAGGGGGAGGGACAGACTTAATAGGCCGGCGGAAACGATATGGACAGAATTACCTTCATTTCATCACTGGTATTTGAAATGCTGTTTGTGAACACAGTATACTGGCAGGGAGAGTAGTACAAATGAGTCCATGCTGAGTGAGTTGCATCAGTAAAGGTCAGTGATGAATGAATTTACTTTTTTCCCAGTTCCCTTTCAGCAAATACCAAATCCCTGAACTGAGTGACTCAAAATGTAAACACTTATTTAAATAAAACAGTTTGTGAAAAACAATTTAGATGTAAATCACCCACTGTCAGACACTTTTATCAAATAAAGTAAACAAATTGTGTGCCATTTGAGTAGATCCCTTTCTTAAAGTGGACATTTTGATTTGCTAAGCACAGGTATAATTAAAAACATTAAAAATGACAATGTAGCAGGATGCTGCTTTTGCACATGCTGGCTCACTGAAACAGCTTAATGTTATTAGTCACATTGTGCATCCTGGTGCAACATGCCAGAGTATCCCTGTGAGAAAAGCCCACACTGCATACAACAAAGAACAATGATAACATATACGACCTGTTTGTCTCACAAATGTCATAATATTAAATAAAGACTACAGCAAAAACTGCAGTAAATATAGTGACAGTACACATTTCTGTCCATGTCCATTTCCAAGGGTACATCATATTTTCAGCTTTTTATGCTCATGTCTGATGAGTTTAGCTTTAATTAAAACGGTTAACCAAATGATTGCTACATCAAAATGGTTCTAAACTCACACTCAGCAGAAGTAATTCAAATGTTATCACCTAAACATTCCTATTCTCCTTATGTGTCAGTTATTAATTTTACAGAAGCACATGCTTCAGACTTTCTAAGCAGCACTTTGTTTAGCTGGTGACAGTCAACCATGTGCAAATTCAAACTGCTCCCTGTTTTGTAACAAGAAGTCTGTTATTTTAGTGACACACTTTAGCAGAAAAGAGCTGGAAGAATCATCAAAACCAACTAAGTCCACTAAAGGCCAATTCCAGGTTTCCGCACCCTATTGTGCTGAGTGACATGGACCCACACACAACTCTATTCGGACTACAATAGGTACACGTTGGCCTACTATGCAGACCTTCGCATTGTCAATAATATATGACACAGAAAAACACATGGTGCTTCTGTGAATGTTTTTGAAAGGCTAGTTGTGACTTTCCACTTTTTACAAAATAGAGCAGATAGTTAAAGATTTGGCTGTAGTAGCATGCAAACATAGCACAGGATTTCTGAAGAATTAGGGACTCCCCACACGCAGTCGGGATGCTTGCAGTGTGTACAATCCATGCTGTCACAAATTTAGCATTGTAAGCAGACAACACCGTCTGCAACCTTGCAGATTTGGGTAGATATTTTCATTACACGTACCTTTGCAGACACAGTGATGTAAAAAGCATGAATTGGCCTTAAGACTCTTCTAACTTTAGCAAACAAAAAGACAAACTTGCTGTAAACATACCATAAATAAGCAAATAAAATGGAAAAGGTCTGCAAAGTGACCAATGATGGACCCTACTAATCCTTTGACATTACTGAGCAACTGTAGACCCAATATGAGAAGCAATATCAATTATTCTGGCAGACAAAATGGCAACTAAAGTCGATTTTAACATTTTATTATCCTGGTTTAATCTCAAAAGGAAAATCACTTCCTGTTATTGAATTGACATCCAATAAGCTTGTCAATTATCCACTTGCCAAAGTGGCAAGTTTTTTATTCTGAAAATTCTATCCTTTGTTTTTAACAGCACTTCAATAACATATATTTTCAGCAATAAAAGTTAATAAAAGGTGTCGTTTTATAGCTTTACTTAGCTTACAAATGTCAAATAAAGCTAGATAATGCCCTGCCATGGTTCCTGTAGTTTTCCTGCTTACTTTGCACCTGATCCGTTACAGGAAGACTTTTAGGAAAAAATATTTAAGTAGATAGTTGACATTATATGCCAACAACTCAAAAGCAACATCACCTTGCACACTTTATGTCTTTGTCAAAATGCTACGTGAAAAAGCTAATCAAATTGTTTTAGCACTTTTTTAATGTAATCAATGCTTTTGATACCATACCTCAGTTATGGTCTGTAAGTCTTCCATGACATCTCCCTGGCTAGCGATTCTGATGATTATGTGCTTGACCTAACTGCAGCCTTCGATATAGTGGAGCACAGTACTTTAGTGTCATGATTACAGCATCGGGTGGGTATTTGTGGTACTGCTCGAGTGGTCCATCCTACCTGACAGACAGATCAATGTCTGTAAGTCTCACTGGTTTAGAATCCTCCTCCATCCCAGTTATATGGGGTCCCACAAGGCTCAATTTTAGGGCCCCTTCTGTTCTCAATATATTTACTTCCTCTGCGCTCCATTCTTAGAAAACATGGTATCTCTTTCCACTGTTATGCGGACGACAGTCAGATTTATGGTCCCATTGAAGAAGAAAGATGACCTTTCATTAAAGTCACTTCTGTTATGTCTTAATGACATTAAAGCCTGGATGGCCTTAAACTTCTTAAATTCTAACGAAGAAAAGACCAAAGTTATGGTGTTTGGTCCCAGTGGCCCCTGTGAGCCCCCTCCCAGTTGACTTGGGCCCTCTGGCTTCGTACCTTAAGTCCACAGCTACGACCCTGGGTTTGAAACAGTAATCCATGCCTTCATTATGTCTTGGCTGGATTATTGTAATGCACCTTATTTGGGAATCAGGCAGTCTTCCCTCTCTCGTCTCCAGCTGGTTCAAAATGCTGCTGCACGGCTTTTAACTGGTGTGCGACAGAGGAACACATCACGCCTGTTCTGGCCTCCCTCAACTCATGGTTTGCCTGTGCACTTTATGGTCAATTTTAAGATCCTTTTATTTGTTTTTAAATCTGTGAATGGTCTCGCCCCTCCTTACCTCTCTGAGCTTCTTCACCCCTACACTCCTGCTCAGGCCCTCAGGTCAGCTGATCAGCTGCTCTTCGAGGTACTGAGGTCTAAGAGGAAGCTCAGACAAGACAGAGCCTTTTCTGCTGCTGCTTCTAAATTATGGAACGACTTACCTTTACACATTAGACAGACCCCTTCACTGCCTACTTTTAAATCTCATCTTAAAACCTATTTTTATTCCTTGTCTTTTCGCCCAGCATGAGACTCGGCTTTAGGGTTTTTATCATTTTTCTGTTTCTACTGTTTGTTTTTGTTGTTTTGCTGTTACTGTTTTAACTGTCTTTATCCTGTTCATATTGTTTTATGTTTACGTTTTTGGATTGATGTACAGCACTTTGTTTTAGCTTTGGCTGTTCTTAAAGTGCTTTATAAATAAATCTGAGTTGAGTTGAGTAACGAATACAAAATCTGTACAGAAAAGCATTTTCTTACAAATTATTTTAACCAATGGTTGTTGTGGTTTATAGTTCGCTGTGCACTGTCTCTATGCTACTGTCTCTCCTACAGAAATGGCACAACTACAAAAGTTTCAATGAATCCAGGGCAAATGGAGCACACATTAGGACAATCATGCAACACTGTGCATAGCTGAACAACTGCTGATGAACCAGCCAAGCAAATACTGTTAACGATACGGCCATGGCCATGCTGGACAGAAACACACATACAAACAAAAGCAAAAGTGACTCAGCACTCCAAATTCTCATACAGTCATAAATAAAACTGTCAGCTACAAAGTTGAGACAACTGATAAATCTTCAATTACTGCATTTGGCAGGAGAAACTAAAGAATTGGTCACATTGTATGCAATTTCCAGCCAAATCAAAAGCTACGTGTTCACTTTAAGCAACAACATAGTGTTTTAGTAGCATAGATGCACATAGCATCTGCTGTCTGTACTACTAATAACTACAACTAAAGTCATAATTTCTGCTATAATTTCAGTCCAGTAGAATGTCCATGAGTAAACTAATTGTTTTCCTTTTGATTTTCCTTTGTTCCATAATAACAGGTGCACTGTTCTGAGGTACAGCAGTTCCCTGCAGTCATTTTCTCCACCGTGACTTTTGGCATGAGTTGCTGAAACTGATGTGACCACACTGGTGTTGCCAATGCTCTTCATGTAGTCCTCTACTGAGTGAAACTGTCCAACTGCCCAATTGTGGGCTACTTAATCTGAACTCCACAATAAACATGTTGTAATGGTTAGGGAATAATTACAGAAAATTTCCTCATACAGGTGTGCAATAGTTGGCAAATTAGTGCAATAGTTGGGAAATTAAGTGTCGATAGTAAATGTTTGAGCAAAGAGCTTGGAAGCAGGAACTGATGTATGCTTGTGTTTAACCATACACAGAGATGCAGCAGCATGTTTCTCCAAAAAGCAGCAGAGCAAATGAAAGCCAGAAACATAAAAGTTTGGGATGGGGCGGGCGGCTGCTTGCCTTCCACTGAGCACTGGCGTCCCATGTGGTAAGGGGTGCCGTTGTGCATCTGCAGTTCCCCCCTTGGCTCAGGGAAGGTGTGCATTGTGGCAGAGGGGGGCAGTGGAGAGCCATGGTGTGTCTTTATATGCACCTTAAGGTAGGACGCAGTGGAGAAACCTGGGACCAGAAGAACAAAGAACAAGGCAGTTGCTTGACACACTCAAAGCCTTGGCATTGAGAGGAGTGTCCTGAAACAAAGAGGCTATTCGACGTTGATGATCCCATTCGATGAATGGTCTGACTAGAATAACTGGACATCTTATGGTGAAGAGAAAAAATATTTACACTTTTACATCATTTACAACTGTATCTCAACAGTGAAGAGCAACATGAGGTCTAAATAATGTTTATAGGACCTCCCTTTTTAAGTAAACCCTAAATGAGGGACAAAACAGAATCATATAGTGAAACCAAGAGCTCAGATGTGAGGTAATGTTGCTGTCGTGACCACAGTCGACTGTATTACAGAATCATGTGATGCACACTGGCCCAAAAAGATGTTCCTTCATATGACAGCCATCACATAAGGAAATGCTTTAAAGACATTTTCGTATGAGCATCACAAATAATCTTAAATTACTAATTATTACTGTACAATAAAAATTCTTGAAGATATGTATCATATCATGAATTACTTTATGAGCATGTGGAGCCAACAGCAAGTCAACCGGCCCAATCAGAGGAGTTTCTAACACATGTGGCTGCCACCGATTTGTCCTTACAAGGACTCTTGTAAGTGGTCACCAAAAACACGCAAAAGCCAGAGGAAGCTTGAAAACCTTTTCAGCCTGTAGCCAAGACTTTAAGTACAAAGCAATGCCCAGTTTTCATTAGACATATGCCACGTTCAATATGGGCACTACCGCTTGATTAAACAACAAATATATTTCCCTGAAATGAAAAAAATAAATTTGCATAACTTCTCAATGCAAATGGCAGGACAGTTGAAACAGGCCCCATTTTTGCTGCAACACAAGGTGATGTCATTTGACATCTGTGTATTGAAATCAATCTTTGAAATATTAAACTGGGGACTTGCTGGGAGATACTATTCCTGCTACGTGCACTTGCATATATCTAACTGGCTGATACTCTGCACTGCCAGATGACAGTGTTCAACTTCAACCCACACGTCAGTACAAATAACTGAAACCTTGACAGAATGCAAGAAGAAAATGCGAGTGTTTAGAGCTGGGTCACATTTGGCATTACATATCCTCTGAATATTGGTCATGAAATGTCGTAGGCGTGTTTCAGAGGAGTCTGTAACTGTGTGACATGCTGACGTTTTTTAAGAAATTACCTTTGTTGCAAATGCCACAGTAGTTATGAGTTCCTTCACTGTGTTTCTTGAGGTGGTCCGTCATGTAGGCAGCTCGCAGGAACTTGCCACAAACTTTGCAGGGGATTTTGTCCTCGTGGCATGCAAGGTGTGACCGGAGGCGATCTCTTGTAGCAAAAGAGGCATTACAAATCTGAAACACAGATATCAACATGTTAAAATTTCTCAAACACAAGACGGCTTAAAAAAAAAAAAAAACGAACACAACTATATTAGATCGTTAATGTTACCTGGCACTTGTGGGGTCTCTCTGTTGTGTGTACTTGTTTGATATGTCCGTTCAGGTGGTCTGGTCTGCAAGGAAAAAGCAGCAAAAAGAACGTCTGTGAATGCCCATGTATAAATTATAAATTCTATTGTATACAATCTGTATATAATATACTATTACACACACCTTTATTGTGCAAGTTCCTAATATTATTATTATTATTATTATTATTATTATTATTATTATTATCAGTTTATTTAAAAAGGGACCATGTACAATGTTAAACATAAATGTTTCCATTTGATGTATTGCACCAGAGTTAGCTTTAAGCTAATTTTCATCTGCAGTCCCTTAGGTCACAAAGGGACTGCAATAGTAGTGACGTTTCCTGGTTACTGACTGAAAGATACCAGCAATAAATAACAAAAGCACGTGCTGGTCCAGTGTTTGTTATGCCCTTACTGTGGAACTGAACATGTACAATAATTACCTCTAATGTGACTATGCACCATGTTAATCACATGTCTCTGTGAAAGCAGAATTATTAACACGTAGATTTCATGGTTAAATTTTAACTGCATTTGTGTGGCGTTAGGGTTTTTTTGTTTTCTCCATAAGAACCAGTCAATATCTACCTTTCAGCCAAGTCTGATCAGATTGGTAAAATGCAGTTACTCTTAACAAAAATCCCTGCAAGTCACATTTATCCACAACAATGATAGTCTCTTTTCACATATAGCTGATGCTGAAAAAAAAGAATCAAAATCATACAGTAACAGTAATGACAAACAGGTTTTTAATTTAGACCAAATAACAATTAAAGCTTGTTGTGTATACCAGGGAATAAGCATCGTTAGTCAAAAACTAATATTTTAAAATCTCCCTTCAGTCACAAAGATGGCCCTCGTATGCCTGCCTCAGAGCTGAAAAGATGGTCAATTATTATGGATTGGTCAACAAAAGAATAAAAGAAGTTATTTTATTGATAAATTAATATTTTATCACATCTCAACTGAAAAGATGAAATATTTGCTGTGGGATTTGCTTCTTTTCCTAGTCTAATGTAATAAACTGAATTCTACTACATTTTGGACTGTTTGAGGAGCCAACTGAGTCATTTCATGACATCAACATGGGTTTAAGTAAAATTTTTAGCACATTTTCTGACACTTCATAGACCAAATGATGAATCAATGAAATAACCAAAAAATTAACTGATAATAAAATAATAGTTAATTGTAGCCTTACAAGGGTTCAAGTAAATGTTGGTGGTACTGCCATGAGTTTCGCCTCAAAAATCATGAGAAGGACTCCATTACTACTAAAAAAACATCCATGTATAGATGTTTTCAGGAGATGTCCTCCCTCACTGTGCCAACTGGGAGAACTGCTCCAAACAAGCACAGACGGGCTGTGACACACATACAACACAGAGGCCATTAACAGATGTGGAAGCTCACAAAAAGTAAAATACGCCTTTTTCACACCAGATAAAGTGACTTGTCCTAACAGAATGTAACACGTGTGACTCGCATCATTAACAATGACGATGTTCTATTAAAGTGCTCCAGCAAGTCATAACAGTGAGCCAAGCACACTATATAGACCTGGAGAGTAAAGAAGGCAAATAAAAACATGTCTTCTGCTAAAAACATCAACTGTTAATGCAGCAAGAACAGGTCAATGAGAACTCTTCAGCCATACAAGAGGTATTCATGATATGAGCTACTGAAACTAAAAACAACCTCTGAGTAATTACTCTTTTTTCTTAAACTTCACCCCCTGGAAGGGGCACTAATGAAAATCCTTTCATCGTAAATTTGATGAGGGCTCTAGCGTGAACTTTCTCTCTGACCCTCACCAAATGCATAAATTTAAAAACAAAACAAAACGTGACTGCTTGCATTTATCGTTTGTCACATGTTTTACCCTCCACAGCAGTAGGTGGAGATAGTGAGTTAGACACACTGAGAACACTGAGCCTGTTTAACTGGTTTGTGTGGGTGAGATCAAATTGCTTGGTGACAAGTAATTGTGCTCTTCGACTGGTTAAACTGAATGTGACAGCTGAGGTCACAGAAAGGGGCCTTGTTAAAATTATTTAACACAGTGAGGCTCACTCCTGCCCCCAGATGTGTGCTATGTCGGTTATTGGTACTAATTTCCTTGTTTATGGACTAGAATCTTGAACCAAGCTGCTGGTTATAAAGTAGCTGACTGAAGTATGTGTCTGTGCATCTCAAAAGCTGCTTTGGTTTTTATTTTTTTCTCCAGCAGGGTTGAACCACAGCGTTGCTTTGTTGCAACTCTGTGGTTTCACAGCTCTGTACATCAAGGCTGAAACTGCACTATATCACACATGCAGATGCACAGTTGCACCTATAATCAAAGCAAAGTCAATGCAAGCTTCTCACTGTTTAGAATGATCAGGAAATTTGAATATCAGAGGCATTGGGGCCCAGTTACAGCACTGTTTATTCTGCAACTCCAAAAGACACAATATGATGACAGTGGACAGAGTTCAACTCACCTTGAAAAACCTTTACCACAGCTTTGGCACACATAAGGTTTGCCGACTGATCCGTCGTGGGACCGCACATGGTACGACATCCTGTCCTTGCGCTTGAACCGCAGCCCGCACACATGGCAGGCGTAGGGCTTCTCCCCGGAGTGGGAGAGCTTGTGTCGGTTCAGGTGGTACACGTCGCGGAAAACTTTCCCGCAAATGTCACAGCCGACGTGCCGCCTGGTCCTCTCCCGTTTGCGGCCGTTGTCCACCGTCAGACCCCCGTGTAACTGCACACCGTTCTCCAGCAGCCCCGGCTGGGACAGTAAAGACACGCCGCCCGGAGCCGACAGGCTGTCACCGGCCGTGTTGACACCGCCGTGGTTAGCTCCGTGCTGCGCTTCGTGGTTCTTCAAGCGGGAAGCCTCTGTGAAAGCTTTACCGCAGGTCCCGCAAGGAAAGAGCCCGTTGTCTTTCTGGGTGCTGTGATTAAAGTGTACTGCCTCCACTACTCCGCCGGGTTTCTTTGGTCTCCCCCTGTTCCTCTTCGACCCCGGGGAGCCAGCGTCGTGATTAAACGTGCTCCCCGTTATATCCGCGGACGGGGAGACGGACAGTCCTTCGACGGGCTCCAGCATCGGCACCGACGACTCGCCGCCGTCCTCCAACATGACGGCGGCGGCGGTGTCTTCACTGCCGTCCACATGCATCTGTGTATTGTTCGCAAAGCTCTGACCGTTCACCAGCATCCCCGTTCCGTTCACCAGGTCCTGCTGAGGCACCGGGAAGCCCAGCTCCGTGGCCCCCGTGGCCTGGAAAAGGCTGGCGTCTCCTCCCCGGGAGGTCGGGACGAGGATCTGCACATTGGACTGTTTGATCACCTCCTGACAGATCTCGATGACGGACCGCATCAGCAGAAACTTGGCAGCTGTCATCAACTCCGGGAAGCACTCCAGTCGCACCACGATCCTGGAGGTGTAGGCGAAGTCCAAGATGTCTTTAAAAACTTTCGGGCTGATCGTGTGCATCTCTAACTCCTTGGCGTCGCCATCGCCTTCCGTCTGACGGCCGAACACCGACTCGAAATACTCACTGCAGGCGGCCAGCACGGCTTTGTGAGCGGGGAAGCTCTCCTCGCCGACGCGTAAGACCACATCGCAGAACCTGCCTCCATCTTTCCTCTGAACGTTGAGGTTGTGTAGCATCTCCGCACTGTGCTTGCTCACCTGGTAGGTGTACGAAGAAGTCCAAGACGGCTCCGCTACTTTCTCCATGCCGAATTCATCCAATTACAATGGTTGTTCGCGACGACGGCCGGAGAAATGGCAGATAATGTGCGAGGTTTTCGACCGAGTGAAAGCAGCTAGCTACAAAATCCAAAACCAGCCGCCCCTCCCGTCGTTTTAGCATCTAACGTTAAACGTTAGCAGTAGCAGCAGCAGCAGGGAAAAATGGCAGCCCCCCAGCTTCCTGTGAACTTTGACCCTGCTTTCTTCGGGGGTGGGGGTCGCTAATGTTTGGTAAAAAAACACACACATCTCTGTGCTTTGTTACTGAATGTGTGATTTTATGTGACTCTTTGGTAGCAACTGCGGTGACTTACGGGAGCAGGGACCCGGCGCCGCGGGGGTCTTTCGTGTCTTTCTGGCTAAATGTGAACACGCAGGTCTCTTCCTGCCTGGTGTGTCTGTAAAAACCAACCCCTCCCCCCACAAACCAGAATAAAACCTCCTCCTCCTCTGTGCAGCGCAGCCCGTGAGCCCATTCAAAACACATGTACAGCACGATACTGTAAAAGTCACCTCAGGTAAGGCCTGCCTTCACTACAACACTATAAAAACAGCAAATTATAACTGCAGAATCAAACGAGAGCAGATTTTCATGAAAATATCAATTTACATAATCTAAGGAAAAGATTTAACGGCTGTTTAGTGTGGATAATAGATTACCAGTGGTTTTCAAAAAGGGTTGAGAATGAAAAAAAATACAAGTTTTCATTCCCTTATTCAATCCTATTTTAAATTTGTATACCCATACATAAAAAAGTGACACAAAACCAAAAACTTTATTCATTCCACCATCACCACCTACCCTGGCTGTGGAAATACCAGTCAGATATACAGCTATGAACAAATACTGAACACTACAAGCTTCACTTAAATAGGATTTATCCCTGTCAATTTATTGGAACCTGATCACCATCAGATTTTTGAGTCAGCTCTTTAAGATAATTTAAAAAGTGATATTATTTTAAGCATATTTAACCGTAAGGATACCTTAAATATGGTTCTTACACAACTGAGACCAAGATGTCAATTCTGATTTTGTGTTTAAGATAATTCCTTGTCATTCATCCCAGTGTCAGAATATCTACAATAAATCATAAAACATAAAGATATATGTGCTCAGTCAATTAGCTGGTTTAGCGCAACACAGCATATAATTTTCCTGAACAAATGTATTTTAGTGTAAATGTACAAACCTGCACAACCACAAAGTGCTGTACATCCCTAAATACATGCAGTTAATGACAGTGGCTGCTTGTACGTATTTTTGCAAAGATTGGAAGAAACCTGCAGGACAATCTTCAGTATTTCTCAGATTGGCAGAGTTAAAACAAACAAAAGTCAGTTTTGCTCCTTTTGGCTTTGCTCCTTTTGACTGTACAATGTACTCCAAAACAGAGTCAGCCTTTATAAAGCTTATAATCGAGTATATTTAATGACACGAGGGGATTATCTTTTTTTTTAAAAATGGTTCTAATCTGCTCCTACTGTGTGTAAATTCAGGGGGACAAAACATTAGTTACCTTTTAGTCTTATACTATGCAACACCACTAGAAAGTATAACCTGTCATTAACATAGCCAAAATAACATCTGACAATGTCATAAGCGTCAGAGGTTTACGTTAATGCAGACTTGTTATGCTGTTGTGTGAAACCACACAAGTGTGCCTAACAAAGTGGCACCTTAGGCATTCACTCATGTTAAGATTGAGCTAAAAATAATACAGAATCATTTAAACAAAATAAAGTGTTTTACTCAAGATTTTATTTATTAATTCTATTTGTGCTTTTTATAACTTAATAGCACACAAACAAACTGAATCCCAACCACCCTCAAAAATGACAGTGTGAGCAGTGCTGCCCCCCAAGTGATAAGTAGGACTGGAGAGGATACAGTTTGAAGGGAGGGAAAAAAACAAAAAGAACAAAAACACAAAGGCACAACCAGCTCGCTGCATCCCCGAAGGTGTCTTGAGATACTCCACTCCTACAGAAAAGGGCCACTAGTCATGCCACAAAAAGGAAAGGTGGAGTATGCACAGAAGTTACAGTAGTGGCCCTTTCTCAGTGTAGTTTAGAGGGAAATTAAGGAGGACACGACAAAGGAATGCTACCAGCTCTTGGTGACTTTGTCTCTTGCAGTTTTCAGTTGAACTGCTGGATTGTTTCCCCTTATCAAGAAAAACACCATACCTATGTACACGGAGAATAAGATTCTTTCCCATGGTCTGTACAACTGGGCCTATACATTAATTATGTGCAGAGTCTAATACAAAAAGAAAAAAAAAATATCACTCAGCTGGCAAAACAAATCTCCAACATTCGCCTCTTCAAAAGCAGTGACTTCAAGGTTGAAGACAAAGCATGGTATGGGTAGAATGTCCCCTTCTGTGCACCGTCTTTCAAATTAAAGTTCACATTTTCATGGTAACGAGGAGGTGGAGATGGGCAAAGGGAAAAAAAAATCTCACATTCCAGCACAGTGTTTATTTTCTTATGGCCGGAACTCCAATTCATCTACACTTATGACCTTGGCTGGCATGGAGGGGAGTGGCTGCTCGAGCACATCTGATCCAAACCACTTGGCGAGGCCTAGAGGGGGGCTGCCCCCATGTCGCTGGGAGCCATTTGTCCGGTGGGGGCCTTGGCTCTGTGACTGACTGCCTGTTACGTTGGGATGTACTGCAAGATAAGACAAAATAGTTGTAAACTTTTGGACAAACCAAAGCTTCTGTGGGGACATGATGCTGTTACTGTTACATGGAAAGCCATTATTTGACTTTGCTTTTACTCACTTGGTCTCTGTTGCTGAAGCTGCTGCTGCATTACTGCTAACTGCATCTGAGTATTGGCTCTGGGAGGTAGAAGGGGATGCCCTGTTGCACTTAGAGGGTACAACGGTTGTCCAAGAAGGGCAGGAGGCAAGCCTTGAAGTTGTGCAAGGTCAACATGTGGTGGAAATATACCTTGTGAGTACAATTAGAAGACATCTATCAGAAATGATCAAAGTCAGAGCTTTAACAGTCACTTGCAAATCGCTTTAAAAGTTAGATGCATAGAGTTTTACAAAATATAAAGTAAAGGAACAGAAAAGCTTACCTGCTTGCACAAGAGCAGGTCCAAGCTGCTGCGGCTGGATACCCTGCGCCAGCATTCGCTGAACCACATTAGGGTGGAGCTGGGGAGGAGGGCGCACCATAGGTACATGGGACAGCAGTGGTACTGGGTAGATAGGGCGAGGGAAAGAAGAGGATGGTCCTGGAGGTACCATGGTGGGTGTATGGTGTCCAGCAGAACCAGGCCTGAGACGCTCTTGGTCCTTGCTTGGCAAGGTCTGCGAACCAGTCTTTACACCCCCTGACTGTGCAATATTCCCATCCAGTCCCTCCAGGTATAGATTTGGAGAACTGCTGTCTGTAATCACAAAACCCAAATTTCAGTTTTTAACGTGCTGCATTACTTAAACTAACCTTATAGTCATGTAGATGTGAGTGAATTAATACTCTGTACCATCTTGAGAGTGAACGGACTCATCCTTGGTCTCTGAACGACCCGAGGGTTCATCTTTGCTTTTCTCTTTTGTCGCGTACATTTTGCGGATCACAGATGTGGGTGTAAATGACGGGGATAACTGGAACAGAAACAGATCATTATACTTCCAATACTAAGAGGTGTAGAAATTACAGTAAAGTTAGAAGTTATTCTGTCATACAGGACAACTCTTTGAAAAAAAAAAGAAAGAAAAAAGGACTGGGGATAAAAAAATTTATGCTCACCATGCTAGTGACAGCATTTCCCGGAGAGTTTCTTCCAGCAGGCTGAGGGCCTGGTCCAGGGGAGCGAATAACACGCTGCGGTCTATAGATTATATACACACAAACTCAACCATACATAACTAGTAAATGCCAACCAAATTGTCATCTGTTTGGATGCATGCATTTGGTATACTGCTAAATGCAAGTATGTAGACAAATATTTTCCACATTTTTTTAATAGCGAAGAACAGATTTCTGTAAGCAGCACTGTAATAACATGCAAAACACTGAGCTATATTTAACATCCCTCTAGCTGCTAAAATTATGTGGCAAGACAAGCAGGCCAATACAAAAGCACACTGATACAGAGCAGTGTTCTAATACAACAAATAAACAAACCTATTTCGAAATGACTTGTCCTGTGGTTGCTTGTTGTAGCCTGACTGGAATGAGTGGTGGGCATGTAGAGCAAGGTCCTGCTGGAACGCCAGAGCTTCCAGGTCTGCCTGATTCACAGGCATAGAGAGAGCCCTCATCTGGATAAACAAAAAACACACAGCTGATTGCAAACCAAATCTTGAGATGAGTTACCTTCTTTTTCAAAAATACTACCCAGTATAATAAGCAGAAAAGGCTACACATGCATTACTGAAATTGGAGTAAAACTAAAAATAGAGATTTCTGTGAGGCAGCTTGATATTTGTTATGTGACTTCTGTTCCATTGAAAACAAATACTTGTCAAGATAACTATAAGAGTCAAATGTAACCAAATCAAGATTATGTATCAAATATCTTCTCAAAAATTCAGACATTTAAGTTACCTGTTGCTGTGCAGCAGATCCAGGACTGATAGACCTGTGTACATCAGCAAACTGTTCTGGCAGCATGGCCTGAGGACCAACAGGGAACCCTTGAGGTAGGAGAGGAAGAGGAGCCATTTAATGATCCGATTTGTAAAGTAAATTTAATTCAAATCGATAACTTTCTGGGCTCATTTGTGATCCTGACATCTGTGTAGAAAAGCCTAGTGAATAGAGGGAACGTCATACAATATGCCTTCACTCCAGCTCTATAGTAGTTTCTCACTGAACTTACCTGTGGAAGATTGCAACCGACTATTAAAGTAGTCAGGTGAGGGTGCCCTCTGTGGGAAAAGAGGGGGTGAAGGGCCCTTGTGCAGTAGGCCATGTAGAGGGGCAGAAGTTGCTGGGGCCTCAGAGCTGCCCAACAGACTGCCAAGTTGTGTGGGGGACCCACTGCGACCTCCCAACAGCTCCTACAACATAAAAAACATAAATTTTCCAGAAAGTCCCCATAGACTTTGATGTTATGGCTGTCATAGAGTAATATTTTTTTCTCATTAACTTCACTGTGTAAATTTATCATTTTGGAACACAGGGATCCTCCTAAACAGCTTTAGTAAAGCCACACTCTTTGATTACATCACTCAAGGTTACAGTACCAGATAAGAGTATCTTTAGACAGCTAATCTTTATAGTTTGGTCTCATTTGTTAACGTAGTGTTCAAAAATTTACACCTTTGGCTGTACATCAGATATCACTGTGTGAGATAAACTGAGCTGAATGAACTGATTTAAACACATTGAGAACTGGTATAAAATTTAACAGGTAAATACATAATTTATAGAAACAGTATTGTTTAAAACTCCCCCTGTAGAGCCCGGCCTCCAGTTAACATAAGAATTTCAGAATTTTGGCATTGTCTTGGTAGTGAAATGTTAGATCTCAGGACATCCCTAACCAACACCGCACAGAAAACCCCAACACAAAGCTCAATATATTTCATTTTCCTCCCCTCTGTCACCATTAGTCTGAGATGATAATCAACATACACACCTGGAATATGTTTTTCTGCTGCTGAGGCGGTACTTGAGCATCAGAGAGTGTCCCCACTGCTTGGTCTGAAGATTGCTGCATTGTCCAAGGAGGAAAAAAAATTGTGGCAATGCAAATACAAATTGTTTCCTCGTAACAACACACCCCTGTATCCTCATCCCAGTGCAAATTTTACAATGTAAAGTGAATGAAAAAAAAAAAAAAACAATGTAAAGTGAATGGTCCGCATTTTGAAATGTGTCAGCTACAAAATGTAGTTACCATCAGATACAAAAAGTGACTTTGCTAATACCACCACACACCACAAAACAGCAAGCCCACTTAGATAGATATGTACATGCAAGTCCAAATCAAAGTGTCCCTCATGCAAGCTAGTGATGTTTTGTATTAATGTACTAATGTCATTTTCTTTAATGTTCTTTTATCCAATGATTGTTGACATGATTCTTATTCTCAGTTTCACAAGCGATCTTGTTTATTTTGCACTGACTTGAACAGGGGACAGTTTTTAGACAATATAAATGTATTGAAAAATATAAACAACACAGCAAATTTATGCCCATCATTCTCTAGTTCATTCAGTTTTTTTTTGCAAAGAGTTATCTGGCCCAAGTTTAAAAACTTGCATCACACAAGCACACATGGTACCAATCCATTGCAAACGTGCAGTGTTGTTTTCCAGTGCAAGCTTGCGACAACATAAAAACTGTGTACATAGAAATACTTACATTGTTTGTGTTGGTTTTGGGGTGAGTTGGCAGAGTTCCACTTGCCTTCATGCTGCTGACCAGTTTATTAAAGGCCGACATGTCCGTGTCACGTGAGCGTGGACGGGCACTCGGGCCACCAGTTAAAGCCTCCTCTAAGTGCTCGGCCATGAAGGGTGTGCCATTTCCTCTCTGTGGAGGTGGCACCTTTCGCACTTGTGGTTCGGAGCCAAGCTTCATTCCTTTCATCTCTCCCTCCACCTCCTCCAGTGACAGGACCACTCCAGAGTGAGCTGGGGACAGGAATAAATATAATTAGACTCTTAGTGACGTACATTATAATTTCATAATTTCTACTACATTTACATCTTGCATCCACACTGCTCTGAGTTTTAGGACCCCTAAAACAGAGACTTGTAAAAACACTGCAGGCCCCCTTTCCAGATTGAAAACTCTGGGGCTGCATTTAAGTCTGGACAGGCAGAAATGAGGACTATTAGAAATCATGGTGCAGACACCAATCTTTAGTTTCCGAATGCTGTCACTAGTCACGACTAGTCATTCTCTGATTCGTCACCCTCCTATAAAAAGGTGTAGGAGTGTAATGCCGGGTGTACATGAGCCGTTATCTGACATGCACTTTCAAGGGTATGACGAAGATTACTTCTGTAATAGAGATAAAATGCTTTTTGGATGGATATCATTTGCGCATAAAAAACCCTCAATTTTAAAATGAAAGTGTATCAT
This sequence comes from Dascyllus trimaculatus, assembly GCA_024666655.1. Classification (NCBI taxonomy): domain Eukaryota; kingdom Metazoa; phylum Chordata; class Actinopteri; family Pomacentridae; genus Dascyllus; species Dascyllus trimaculatus. The sequence continues at coordinate 14,391,385 of CM045450.1, forward strand.
CCGAGATGTAGCCTATATGTGGCATTAGTAATAAAAGCTAAATAGCCAATTTTATATTATGCCATTTTGTTTAATTTATGTTATAAGAACAATTACTCAAACATGAGTTTTGAGGAGGTGCAATAGAACCAGTTTACAGCTTGTAACTACAGATATAACTGAGACTGGGCTGTGAATCAAAGTACAGTTGAAGCTTTGAAATCCATCAATTCAAACACTCATGGGTTGTAGAACTACTTCAAGTCATTACTTGGAAAGTCATTTCATCTTCTGTCTGATGTTCACAAGGTAAACAGAGAAAGCGTTCACATTTGAAAGGAAAATGAAGACTTGTGGGCTTGCACATATTTATTGGATGGAAGACCTTGCATTTCTGGCTGAAGTATTCTGTGCTTGCACCCTGACACTGAAATAAATGAGTATTTCTTTCATTCTTCATTCAGTGTTAATGCTAGTTTGAACACAGCCTTAGTATCAAGGTGAGATTTGGAAACAACATCAAGTCTGTGTCAGAATATGTAAGGCTGTGATCAGGTTCATATGTAAATCAAAAATCTGTTGCAAAAATTGTATGAATTTTAAAGTTGACTGGTCTCTTTCAAGTGTTAGAACTGCGCAAGTGGATAATGGACACAGCATTAGAGAAACAACTGTAAATAACTGGCACAGTAAAACTGTCAATAACTGTTTTAAAATGATTTAGGTTTTTGTGTACGCCGGTTTATAGTACTTTGAACACTAAATAGTAAAGCTTGATTTTTTTTTCTTTTTTAAGTGAGACTACACTTGCACAATTACTCAACTGTGGAAATGTTTTAGTAAATTTGCACTCACTGCCTTCCCGTAGCCGAGCCTTGTTGACTGAGAGGGTGGAGAGAAGGGGCTTCAGGTCTATTTTGGCCTTGTGCAGCAGCTCCAGGATGTCCACCTTCTCTTTGCCCTCTGATGATTGAATAGGTGTGAAGTATGAGACAGGGCCTTGGCTGGGGGATGTGCAGCGTGGATCTAACCCTTCAGAGAGACAAAACAAAGATTTAGGTCTGCCAACACAGTGAAGCAAGTCTGTTCAAGAGTGTTAACATTAAAAACACGGGTGCAAATTGCAGGCACATAGCGTTGAGGGTTATGTCGTAAATCAGCAGGTTCAGGCTGACCAAGTTTAACCAAGCTTTTATGTTTTCTTTTCTTTCTTTTTTTTTGACTGGATGCTCCTCACAAATTTAATGATACTTTCCTAAATTAGGGTAAAGTCTGAGGTCGACTTATTCAAGTCGTTTCTTTAAAATGTGGGTTAGTGTCATGGAAGACAATAAAAAAAAATCTGGTTTGTTTTTCCCCACGTCAGGTTTATTGAATCATCTGGAGGAGACTTTAGAAGTCAAGGACCCTTTATATCTTCAACGCGGAAGTCATCCTGATGACTCATTAAAGCCACTTTTAAGGAAAATGCCTCTGATCTTGAGGTTTTCATACAACCACATGCCATAACAAAGCTTGACCAAAGAGTGCTATGCCTACACAGTTACAGGAAGCTCCATTAGGGAAATCAAATCACATACCCGCTAGTTTTTCCAGCTCCTCATGAGGAGTGGACCTCAAACTGCTGGACCGGCTGCCTGATGGGCTCAAGTTACTGGAAAACCACTGACTGAAGCGGCTGGCCGATACAGGGCCTTCTCCTAAAACGTCCTCTATCATCTGCAAGACAGAAACAGGGGCCTGTGAGACAGACTGGGAAACACAAAAATCTGCAAACCGTAGGGTGCAAGAACAAAGGTGTCACTTACGTTTGGAGCGCTTTCCATCGATTTAGCACAAAATGTACTAGAAGACCGATGATAGTGTCCACAAAATGTACTGCTTATTGACCTTGTATTGACTTAGCACCTTAAACCAGTACATAACAATCTCATTTAGTGGGGAGCCTGGCTCACCTAACTCTCCAATTAGTAACAGGACTTAAAGTGGCTTTACTGATGGGCATAAATTTGGATTGCTGATACCTTTTCAACCTCTCCTTAACCTCCATGCAATCATTCAGTGACAGTACTCATCACCAAAGATTTAATTCAGTGAGATAAAGCCAGTGCAGCAGAGGTAATCTTGTGCTGATACAAAGTATTTTTATATTTAATACTTTCATTTAAAATGGTTTTAGTGTTATTAAACACAAACTTGGACAAAAGCAGATCATATACTTATCAGGTTAAAATTGTGCCACAAATGTCAACTCACCTACCTGAAGACTCTTAAAGACTGTATTGAAAAATAAATAAAGACCATCAAGTCTGGCTCAGGTGTGTGGGGGGTAAGGGTACACTTGAAAACCTCTACTGTTAAGCTTATGCTGACTGCAATACTACATGGAGGAAAACACACACTAAGGTTTAACTTAGACCTTGTCCACAAGTATCCGGGTTTTTGTAAAACCGAATATCCTGCCCCCTCCTTCTAGGAAAAAAAACCAAAACTTACGTACACACCACTTCGTTTTTACAAAAAACTTCATCCACACCTAACGGCATAAGTGCGTTTTTAAGCACATTCATAAGCATGCCAGATCTTTAGATGGCAGTAGTTCCCCAAATCCTATCCAATCAGAGTAAGCTTCCGTCTCTCGGATGTGGAATGGCAAAGTGATGGAAAAATAACCATCCTTAACGTCGTCCTTCGCCTGTGTTGCTGAATGTGAAGCAGTGTCTGGGCTTGTAAAAACAAGCAAGAAAAAAGCGCCTGTACAAGAAACGGCACCAAAAACCTTGTAAAGGCATCCATACCGTTTCCGAATGTAAACACAGGTCGCATATGTAACATAAGAACATATTTTGTCGCAGGCAGTGATGTTTCGAAATGCAAAACTCCGGTTATTGATGTCCACATGCAGACGCATAAAAGAGAATTTGCAAATCTTCACTTTGGTTGGAGGTTTTTAAAAGAATCGTTTTTAATGCCGTAAATCTGCGTTACCGTGTGGATGACAGGACAAATCGTAGAAAAATATCTTCGTTTTGTGAAATACCCGGCTACGTATGGACAAGGCCTCAATGGCACCTCATTTGTGATGTTCACACCTGTGACCCATACAACAAAACCCCAGTGCACCCCAGTACTTACAGAGGCCAGCCCAGGCATGGTCTTCTCTAGATTAAAGAATTCATTGAAGTCAAAGTCTCCAGTTGACTGCTCAGGCAGAACATCGGGGTGGGGAACTTCCTGATCAGCTGTAGACTGCAAACGGACATCTTGTTCCTCAGCCTGTCCACCATTACATTCCACTACTGCACAGAATACATGCGACAATAAAAACCACAATATTCACATGATAACAGTCATACTATGCTGGTTTTCAAAATAACACTGAATACATAATTTCAAACAAAGCTTTGACGTGCCTTCTTTCACACACTCTGTCCGCTTCCTTGACCGCTTGGATCTGCGTTTATCATCTTCCAGGATTTTGTCATCAAACCCAATAAGCTCAATTGTCTCAGATTGGCTGGTGGGGCCCCCAGAGAACCACTCTGGCTCCTCCTCTGCATACGAGTCATTTCGTCTCCTTTCACTAAACACACGTTTGTCACCATAATCTCTCTGCAAATGATTACACAAGACAAACAATGTCATTGTAATTGTAAAATATAAGAAAAACCCTTGCTTTGCACATGTTGACAGAACCATCTTCAAGATGCTGAAAGTATTTTTTATAACATGAAAGAAACCATGTGTCTGAAAAACTTTTTAAAAATTTTATAATTACAAATCCTTTTCCTAGGTAGCTTTGTAATACAAATTGAAGACAAATGTGGGTGTAGTTTTTCAGGAGTCTTCCTTGGCATACCACTTTACATTAGTAGAAAAATGCCAACCTCTATGAACTGCATGCCTCAATGTCTTAACGCTAAGGAAAATGCATTAAGGACGAATTTAAAGCAATGAACACCAACCCTGAATCTTTTATCCTTAAAGTCTCTCTCACGCTCCCTCTCCTTCTCCACGCGGGCTTCTCTTTCAAAGGCACGGGCAGCAATTATGCGTCCACTGCCGATTCTGCGGGCCCCTCCTAGACGAAGAGTCTCATTTTCCTTATTTTCCAGTGGGCTGATTGGGCGGCGGGTGTGGGGTGCCAGTGCAGCATTGCCTTGACATCCACCTCCAAAGCTACGTCGCTGTGGGCTCAATATCACATCCAGATCATCCTCCTTTAATCGCTCACGGGGATCTGAAGGCAGTGCAACAAAATAGCTTGATTTTAGATGTGTGGTGTACACAAACAACACTACTGGTCACATTTTACAAAGGCAGCAAGCTTCTGAAATCCTAAAAGATCTTGTTTTTAAAAAACTGAAAAAATACTAAATTAATTCTGCTGTATATTTAGTGGTTGTGAGCAACAGATTAACAGATGCTTCAGGTACAGAACATTTTCACTGCTTTTGGATTGTCAGATCTCTAGTCGAACAATCTTTCATTACCACTGGAGAACTGGCATTTGTTTGTATTTAAATGTAACCGTGCAGATTTGTCAGGCCTTTACTACGAAGCAGGATTTGAGGTTAATGAGGTAAGTCCCAGTTTAACTCTGGGCTTTCAGGACTACGACGGTGGTTCACTTCCTAACTAGGAACGTCCCCATGGTAACTTGTGCTGAATGCCTAACTTGCTCTGAAGCAGCTTATGTTCCAAAAAACATATTAAATATTAAAATACAGACTAGTGACCATTCTTTTGGAAAACAGCCCCACCATTCCTGGATGATCCCTCAAAGCTCAGTGCATAGACAGTGAGAGGAGAAGGTAAGAGTTTTGGGACCTGCAAGCCATTTCAAAGCCACTGTTCTATATGCCTACATGTATAGACCAATATAATCCTAAAACAGAAATGATTAAAACGTTAAAACCTCATAACGTATTTGCTGACTTTTGAAGATGTGCAGTACATCTATTTATCAGTTTGAAATATGTTTTTATATTTAGTCTTTACTTGTCCCCAAAACATCACCAAGGTTGCAGCTGAAGTAGTAGCAAAGGCTAAAACTGCCTCGTACATTGTAAGAATGAGACTAAATGTAAGGTTACTGAATTCATCCTCCACATCACAATTAAATACTATTTTTTAACTTGATTACTTAATTTGTAACTTTTCCTTTTTGAGAGTAGTATAAAAAGACAACATCTTAATTCCATTGTACAATCTTGTGTCTAATTAAACTGAATCTTAAATTTTGAATAAGAAATCTACATCTAAGCAACTTATACACAATGGGACAGTGATACTGATTAGATGACTTAATTTACGCATTCAGTGTCAGCAGTTTTTGCTTTTCTTCCTGGCTTTGGCTAAAACGGCTATGTTGATTTTACCCTGCATTACATTTTGAAACTCACCACTGGTTTAGGATTCCCATTTGTTTTTTTGTGGACAATATGCAGGTCTAGACGCATTTATGTTTGCGACTGGTCATCTGGTGCTGACATGTTTTCATTTGAACACACTCATAGCTAGGTTGAGAAAACTTGGACGGAGTGACAGCATTGATAACCAGCTTCATGTGACTGCGTATCCTGACTGCGGTTGGTAGGTTTAGTGAAGCCGGATAATGAAAAGATACCATGGGTATGCTGAACTTGCTTTGTACTAAAAACCTCTGGTATTGGCCACTATCAGTCATTTACCTGGGATTCTTCGTTTCAGAGGAACTCTGTCATCCACATAGTCCTTCTTAAAACTGTCCACTGGAGAGCTTCGCTCTGATGTAGGATACAGTGAAGCATGCCATTTCTCAGGGTCCCAGACGCCATCACTGTATAAAAACACCATTTTAACTCAAAATTTAAGACATACTGATCTAGCTAAATAAACAAATAACTGACCAAAATCTGAACGCAACCCACACAGATTGTGTATTTCAAAAAAATAGATAAGAATCAATGATAAACCCCCCTGGTGTCTACTTTCACAGTGTTAGAACAGTCACTGCTCAAGTGGCTCAATCCAGCACAGATCCTAAAATTTACAGTTGAAAACATAAAATAAAAGTGATCTGAAGACAAAACATTTGTTCTACATGTGCCTTTATTCTCAAGTGAAAAACATCACAACATCTAACAGCAGAGCTCATCATTTACCAAGCACTTGCAGTAATATATGTGGTCTGCAATGGAATTTTCATTGGCTGCACTCAAGAATCAAGACTGAAGCAAATGTGACTACAGAAGACCTGGTTCTGTGGACAGTCAGGCCTCCTAAATGATAAATTATTCCATCAAAACTAACTTTAATGTTATTGAAAGTTTCAAAGCAGTGTACACTTCATTAGCATACCAGCTCCACTCCATAATCCTATTTGTTTTAAGTAACTTTTAAAATATTTGATCCTACACACTTCATGCAGTTCCAGCAGCACATAATAACAAACAAAGCCTTACTTTGTGAATGCTTTGATGTCAATGCTGAGATATGGTCTGAATTTGAGATGCACATGAGGACAAGGTGATTTGCTCTGTACAACTAAGCACTCTGTTAAAAACAATGACTGTGTTTCCATGCTTTTCACCTTGAAATATTATCATATCCTGTTATAGTGTCTGACTTTAATTTTTTCCATAAGAATCATCTTCCAAGACACTTATAGGACTGCCAACGACAAGTAGCAAAGTTGTAGACTCACAATACTTAAGCTATTTCATTCTCATCTTTGACAAGATTAGTCTTATTTCCTCGTTGACCCACATCTCTAAGGGCAAGTATGGCATGCATTTTTACATCCAAGAAAGATTCTTACCTGTCATATTTCTCAGAGAGACATTCAGGCCTTTCATTGGAGACTGGCAATTCTTTAATTTCCAGAAGCTCCTCCTGTATAGTAATCGAAAATAGTTGTATTGGGAAAAAATCTGTATGGCTTTTAAATGATCATGCAGTTGGTATTTCTCATCACCTTGGTGTATCTGTAAGGAGCTGTGACCGCAGGCTGTTGTTTAGGCTGGTCCACAGCAGCATCCCCATTCTTCTGCTCTACACAGTCATCTTTCTCCATGACTAGCTTCAGACAGAATAAGCAGCTGCTAGCCCAAAAGTGACTATGTATCTGTTAGAAACAAAGTTTAGAAGTTATTCTTGTGTGGGCACTCTGGAAGATACCGACAAACTTAAAGACTAACTGATTGCTTGAACTGTCCATGTACTCATAAATGTCAATGAAAGAATTTTATGAAACTGAAGCAACACGGAGCCTACGAAAAAAGTGTTGACAATCTAAATCTGTTTGCGTGGGAAACCATAAAACGTAAAACAAACTAACTAACTAACTGTGATCTAACATAAACATTGTAAAACAGCCCAGCCAAAAATAAAACATATCAAATCAACCATAAACTTCGACTAACGCCGAGTTTAGTCACATGGAGACAGTTTTAGCATTGGCCGCTAGCTAATTAGCGAGTTAATTGACAACAGCCGGCGACCGTTGGCATGGGAAGGGACATGCCAATCACAATAAATTACAATGCGTTGGCGTTAATTGAAAAATTATTTATGTGTACTCAACGAATGCAGCTTATACCAAAAAAAATCTAGCAGAACTAAACAGTGACATTTCCTAATCAATATATAGCTAAACTAGTCATCTTTTTATTGAGTTTCAGGAAAAAAATACGTTACAAACTTACCCAGAGAGTGGTAAAGGGTTAGCTAAATTGTGGTAGCATCCCACACATAGTTAGCTCTAAACCTCTTTTGCGGTTTAAAAATTTTACAAACGGCTGACTAGCTATTACATTTACAAAGACACAAACGATCAACTTACTTATTTTGAAAGTTGCCTGGAGTACGAACCGCAAACGGCGGAACAGCAGCAATTAACGTTAGTTGGTTGGCTAGCTAGCTAGCTAGCTAGCTAACCTAGCACCCTTAGCTAGCTAACTAACTAGCTGGGGAATGGGGATAATGCCCACCCAGCGAGCAACGAAACGAAAGCCGGCTGAGTTGTTGCAGTGATTTCAATAAACTCACACTGTAGTAGGGTAACTTAATACAATAACACAGGTCCAAATAACAAATTAAATCTCACGGAAACTGTGTAATCTCAAATAATTGTCTGCTCTTTCTCTGTTTTCTAAGTCGTAGCAGCAATTTTCCTATGATCACCGCTTTAAGAAGGTCCTGGGAAAGATTACATTGTGCCCATCGCGCCTTTGTAGAATTTTAAATAGTCTGGTGTGCGTTGGCTATATTGTTTTTTAATATTGAAATCACTATATTAAAAACACATGCCCCTAGTAAGACATGTATGTGCAACTATACAAACTGTGAGAAAAATCTAACTGGTTTCGTGAGAATATAATTTATGCTAAACTTGAAACATTTAAAAGGCATTATTTGGGGCAGCTACTGGCAGTCTTAGGGTTTGCTCGATTTGGTTTTCTCCGTAGAGGTCTTTCGGCTGTTCTTTGTGAAAGCATAGTTCCCGCCCTCACGGGCGGTGCAGGACTGACATTGCGTGTCACCTGTACTGTGAGAGGACCGTAGTCGCGTTGTTGTCTCCGTACCGGAGTAAACGTGCCACAATTGAAACTGCTACAAAGTGAAATGTACGTTAACCACTACAATAGTACAAAGTTATAAAAAAAATGATAAACGATGTAAAAACGTTGAACGTTACAACCGCCACAGCCTGAATTCAGGAGAGTGTCTACTGCGCAGAGCATCGGCGCAGATTGTTGCCGTTGACAACACGGTGTCACATCCGCGTTCACGTGACAGGGCAAAAACAAACGCGCGGCAGTTTGTGATCCAATCTTAGCACAGAGGAAACATGTTGATGTTTAGTTAGATACTGAGAGCTTCAAAATGTTGGCTTTTGATGCTTTTATTTAAAAAACGATGCGGTGGTTGTACTGAACTGTAAAGTAGTGGCTTGAATTAGTATAATGCAAAGAAACGCGAGAAGCTTAGATCCAGTAAGACCCCAACCAGGCAGCATCAGACCTGTTGGTGAGACAAAACAAGTGCGCAAAGTTGCTACCAGGAAGGTTCCTTACAGAGTTGGATACAGCTGGAATAAAGGTGGAAGACTCAAAGAGCTGCGTATAAGGTGCCGAGACGCTTCATTTACCGTATTTCACCTTTTATTACTGCTCTTGTCATTTATGACTAAGTCTAACTTAAGTTTAACCTCTGCAGGCACTTGGCAAGAAAGTTTCTGAAGATATGGATGCAGAACACCTTTGGTCGAATTCTTCCTCATGAAGCCAAGTAATAAGATATATGAACTAAGAAATGTATAGATATGTGTATTGTTAAAGCTAGGATCATGGTCTGTTTGTCACTTTTAATGTTCCACCAGAGCCTGTTTTGCTTAAATTAAAGGTAATGTTGTGAGTTGCAGGTCCCAGTATAATAGTGTGGTCCTGAGACGAGCCTTTGAAGGATGGAGAGATGAGTGGTGGGTATCCAGGAGGGAGTGGAGTCTCACACTGCGGGCTGAGTGTCACTACAGGTCACTACAGGACATTATACAAGGTTTTGCAGTCTTTTAGATCAACATGAAGGCTGTTTATGTGTGCTTATCATGCGGTTTGTGTTTTAGGTATTACCTGTATTACTGGACGTTCCGTAGTTGGCGGAAGTTTATATCTTTGCAGAGGGAAAAGAAGACTAAAGTGCAGCATGCTCAAGCATTTGGTATGATTTCAACACACAGAATGAGAGACTTGCTAACATTCAAGCCACATGTTTTGTCAGATATCAAAGGCAGCTGGTGCACCATTAATCACTTTGTTTCTTTAATCAGCTGACAAGCAACGGATGCGTCTGGTTTGGGACAGATGGGAGGTTTTCATACAGATGAGGAGAATGAAGAACAGGATGCTTGAATCAGCTCTTGAGCAAAGCAGGCTCTCAACTATGCAGTGAGATGATTATATTTACTAAATCTTTCAATCTTCACGTATAATCCAGAGCATATTCCTGGTTTTAACTCTATTGTGTTTTTCAGTTCAGTGTGGAGCTTGTGGCAGACTAGGCTACAGCAGCATCAAGACCTTTATACTTTAGAGGACAAAGTTATGAAAAAGAGGACACTGACCTTACAGAGGAGGGTAAAGATATGATCCAACACTAAGACTGCACAATATAAACAGCAACAACAAAAAAATAAGAAGTTTTCTGACTCCAGCTTCTTTTACATTTAAATATTTTCCGGTTTCTCTACTCTCTTATGATAATAGACTAAAAATACATTTGGGTTGTGGAAGAAATAAGACATTTAAGGACATCATCTTGAACTGTTATAAACTCTCATCCCCACTCTTCTAAATTTACTTGCATTTCATCAACCAAACAATCAAAACAATGATTAACTGACAATGAAAACAACTCAGCTCTCTCCAACACACCTGTAAAACATTTGTTGTCAACATTATGTATGATGATGCCTGATCTCCTGTATTTTTTCTGGCGATGTGGGAACTTCTATGTCTCGTTAAAGGCTTGGCTTAAATGGAAAGAAATGCACGCAGCTGCTCGTCACCAGAAAGAGAAAGAATCCAAAACTGCACTTCACTACAACCTAGCACTGAAAAGAAGAAAATCAATTCAGTGGATAAATTATGCCTCCTGTCGCCAGACCAAGAAAACAACACAAGGTCAGTATGAACTGTCAGTATGAATTTTCATCTGCTTTTTCACATGTGAAACTTCCGTTATTCTTGTTTGTGCCTTTCTTTTAGCTGTGGCTCAGCATGCCTGTAGTTTCCACCTGGTGAAAAAGTGTTGGAGTAAATGGAGCAACGCACTGCAGTGCAAACAGGCTGAAAAGATGCGGTTGCAAGCTGCAGGCCATTTGGCCATACAGAGCGTCCAGCGCAGAGCTTTGGAGCGCTGGAGAGCTTGTATCCTAATCCATATGTAAAATAAACGTAACCTCAGTCACACAGTCTTATGAAGGATAGTCAGTTCTTACAGTTATTATTTGATTCCTGAGCTCCTCAGTAGATGTGATGTTGAGCAGAGAAGAGGCTGAAAGAAACCAGATAGCAAGTCAGCATCTCCAGCATCATTTACTGGTAAAAAGACACACACATACACACACACACTAAATGAAGCAAACACAAATAAGTAGAAAGGATGATGATTTCAAGTATTGATCACTGTGTGTTCTTGTTGCAGCGTGCTGGGTTACAGGGCTTTTCTCTTAACGTAAAACAGAACAAAGCACACAGACTGAACAACAACATTGCTGTCCAGCATCAACGGCAAACGGTAATTAATGAGCACACTCTGATCCTCACACTACAGCGTTAGTTACAATTACCTTCTGTAAAGTTTCATCTGAAGGTTTGATGCTTGTATTTTTCAAAGATGATGAGCAGGTACTGGAAATTATGGCAGGACCGTCTGGAGGAAGTTGAAGACCAGAGTTTTCAACCACTCACAGTGATGGCTCAGACTAACTTCAGGTGCTTTCATTCATTGCTCTACGTTGTAGCATCCAAGCGATAAACATACTGCATATTTCATCTTTTGTTTGCACAATTCCAATCAAAATTTTGACTGGGATTGTTTTTTTTTTACTGTAGGGTTTTACTGTTGAGCAGCTGTTTTCAACACTGGAGACAGAAACTGGCTGAACAGAGACACATGCAGGTATTTTAAGATCCAACACAAAGGAGCAAAGATAACATTTCCATAGATTAGAACAAAAGATGTTCTGATCTGCCAAGAAGGAATTTCTTTAATGGTCCAGTATGATGCACATACATGTTTTATGTGTCAAAAAAAACCCTGTAAAATAAAAGCAGTGAGAAAATGAAGACCACTGCCGTTCCTCTAGCCCTGCTCAGCTGCATTTAAAACTACAAACACTGAAACAGCACAGGGCTAAAACCAGGGGTTATGCAGTCGTGGTGAGGAACCATCTTATCCATATTTCAAGCTGAAATTCAAACATATTCTTGGGACATATGAGACTAATTTGCTGAAAAGAGGCACATTATGGGACCTTTTAAAAGTAAAAGATTAAAAACTGAGAATTATGATGTTATCTGACTCAAGGACATGTTTTTCTACAGGAATTGGAGCTCCGTGCAGACATTTGGTTTGTAGAGCGCATGTTACCACGGTGTTTCAAGTCGTGGGTCAAGTTCACTCTGCAGAGGCGACTTCACAAACGGAGAAAACACAAAGCTGAAGTCTATAATCGGTAAGTCACCACCTTTTTTCCCTGGACATGTAAACATGTTGTAAATAGGTTCCAAACCCAGCAGACTGACCTATGCGTTGTCTCTCCATGATTTGTTTGTCAGGCGGCGCCAGTACTCCTGGGTGTTTTACACCTGGTGGGGACAGTCAGAGAAGCACAAGGAGGAAAAGCTGTCTGAGTGGATGGTATGCCAGCTTCAGATGAAAACTGTGTTGTTGATTAAGACCACAGCTGTGTAACAGACACATAGCATTGTACTTCCAGGCAATTCTTCATGAGGAGCGATGTCAAATGCAGAGAGCCTGGACTCAATGGAGACACCGCTCACAACAACAGATCAAAGAGGCGGAGAAACAGGAAGCTTCACGCAACCTGTACCTGCACAGACTTCTCCATAAAACCATGACACAGTGGAAGGACAACAGCGCTGAGATACGAGACAGGTGAAGCAAACTAAGATTTGTTGAGGTTGTTTGTGCAGCCGTGAGCTTACCGTTGTGTTTCCTAATATATCTCTTTGTTTGTTTCCTGTCAGGAGAAATCGAGAGCAACAGGCTTGCCATCAGGGTGACCTGCGCTGCATGAGATGGGCTTTAGAAAAATGGAGAAAGGTGCCTTTTTTAGTGTTTGTCCTGTCCAGTCTGCACACCATCTGTTTGTAGAGGTTATCCACTGTAAAGCATCAGAGCTTTTGGCCTCAGATTAAAAAAGGATAAAAATGGAACTGTTTAAATCTGGAAACTTGTGTCTTATAAATAGCCTCCTCAGCATCTCTGGACACCTGTGCACTGTCTAGATCAGACCAAAGCCTTGAGATCTCATACCAGCACAAATTAGATGAGCAGCTGTCTGTTTCAGGTTTGTGTGTGTTTGTGTGTGTTGGTCACTCTGGTGTGTGTGTGATCAGTTTGTTCAGAGCCAGAGGGTGAAGAAAAACAGGCTGGAGCAGATTCACCGTTACCATGAAGTTAAACTTCTCAAACACTCCCTTGTGGCCTGGAAGGTACATAAGTATCAGTTACAATTCACAGTATTTCATGTGCTGGGAGTGGCACGAATAGTGTTGAAGTCTTTACACTATGTGTTTTCACAGAAACACCATCTACAGATGTCGAGTGTCTATGACCGTGCAGAGGAACTTTACAAGCAGCAAACACAGTGTTTTCTTAGGTAATAAGCACAAATATAAATATATATACCCTCTTTCTGCATCTGATAGTTCTCTGTTCAGAAACTATACGTCTATATCAACGTCATCATTTTCAGTTATGTCTCCTCAGGCGAGTTCTTACTGCGTGGTGGGAAAACGCAGCGCTGACGGCAGAAGTTCGAGTGGCAGAGCAACAAGCACAGAATCACTTTGAGCACCACCTTCAACTTAAGGTTATAAATCAGTCTTGTCTTTAAAGCCATCACACTTACTCACTTTTTCAGTGATTTTGCTTATTGCCTTCTTTGCCCTGAATTTCTCAAGGTGTTTCTTGCTTGGGGAGAAGTAACAACATGTGCAGTATCAAAGCGCCACCAGCAGGGGGAAGCCCTCAGCAGGGCTCGGAGCTCTATGAATCAAGGTAAATAGACAGCAGGTTACAGTCCCCTCTTCTTATTTCTCAGTTTGTACATCCTCGATTCCTTTCCTCGCATCCTGTCCTCGAATCCTGTCTTTGCGTCTTAGGCTTGCCCACCTGAGTTGAAAGCAGATAAGGCTAGGAAGAGACACAAGGAGAGAGGAGCACGACAAATATTTGTGTGAAAAGTGCTTTACAGATATGGCTACACAAATAGCGAAGTGCAGAGCGATTGATTGCACGTTTGATCATCTTGATTAACTAATGCAATTTATCAATATTGTACAAAAGGAACACATGTTTGTGGGGTATATTCCAGCTGTGTGTCAAGACCCTTTTACATGTCACAAGTGTCGAAAAGGCTTCTGCAATGTATACAGCGAGGTTGTACCACTGTTTTTCTTGCTCTTGCAGCTCGATTACCCTACCGAGTATTTGTTAATAATGATTTGATTTTCAGTCATACTGTTTACAGCCAAATTTTAAACACGTGTAGACTGTATTGGATTAAGACCCCCACAGTGGGAAAGAAATCCAAGACAAATGCAACCAATTGTTGTCTGGTTTTGACAGTTTTCCCAGTATTCAGCACAGATTTTATAATTACTATAAGTTGTAATAATTTCAACTGTTAAGTCAGAATGGTACTATTAGGATAAGCCAAGTAAAGTGTCGCTGAATGTTGTACACTTTCTAACCTAATGTTTTTTCTTTTTTTAGTCCAACTGCTGCGGTTTTTCAGACAGTGGCGGAAACAAACCAGGGAGGCTTGGAGGGAGAGGATGTGCATGGAAAAAGCCAAGCGGCACCACAATTCCAAGCTCCTCTCTAAGACTCTGAAAGCATGGAACAAATACCACTACCAGCACCAGAAAAATAAGGTTATCACTTTATTACTCTTTAACTTTCAAAGTCACGCTGTAACGTGAATTCTTAAAAATGTGGGTTTTATTTCATAGGTGATGAAACGACAAGGAATCTTGCTGCTGAGATTAAAAATGTACCAGACGTACTTTGAACAATGGAAAATGAAGGTTTGTATGTGTTCATTTTTACATTTTGAGGAAACTAGTGTATTAAAACTGATGTTAACTTTCAAAGAGGAAAAGGACAGAATCAGACGTGTTGTGTTTGTATTTTGTTTGTTGTGGTGCTATTTGTTTAGATTTCTTTATGAAACACGACTATGAGCAGACATTACTGTGCAAAAGTAAAGGGAGGATACTTTAAAAACAATTTCTTTCATAGATTTTATTTACTAATTAACTTCAGGAAAAGTTTAATCCAATCAGTATTTGGTGTGAGCACCCTTGCCTATGAAACAGCACTGGTTCTTTTTGGTACAACTGTGCACAATTTTTCAAGGTACTTGGCAGGTGGGGTGTTTCAAGTCTCTTGGAGAACCTTCCACAGTTCATTTATGTATCCAGCCTGTCTCAGTGTCTTCTGTCTCTTCATGTAATCCCAGACCGACTAAATGATGTTGAGATCAGGGCTCTGTGGAGGTCATACCATCTGTTGCGGTACGCCTTGTATCTGCTGTGGCAAAGATAATTCTTCAGAACTCTGGGGTCGTTGTCATGCTGCAGAATAAATTTGGGACTGTTGAGATGCCTCTTTGATCGTACTATGTGATGGATAAGAATCTTAAGTGGCCCAAACTTTTGCACAGCACTGTATGTGGTTTGATTTAGTGCACTTAAACTGGCTGTGACTTTGGTTTTCTTCCTGCTAACAGCTGCAGCACAGACGGAGAGAGGCTAAGCAGACAGAGCGAGCTCTCTGGCACTGGGCCCTCACTCTGCAGGCCAAGGTAACACCTGCCTCCGCATTCTTCTCTCACTACAAAATTTAGCACTATCTGCTGCAGAAATGATACTCAAAGGATTTATCTTGATGTGGCTTTGTGAACCTGCTGTAGGTGTTGTATAGCTGGAGGCTGTGGGTCACAGAGCAGCGCAAGAAGGAAGAACAAACAGCCAAAACTGCTCAGGTCTACAGAGACCAGCTGCTGAGGGAGGGCGTCACATGCATCCTCACATACGCTGCTCATATGAACGATCTCACAACGAGCCTCACACAACACAGCCAAGAGCAAGTGGGTTATTGTGTGTTTCCTGACTTTTTTTAGACATCAGATTTCATTTCATTGATTCTGCATGTGTCCCACAGAGATCACGGCGTCTGCTGAAAGTTGTTAGACGTTGCGCCATGCGGTGGAAGCAGCGGGCTCTGTGCAAACCACGAAGAGAGCAAGAGGTCAGAGCGCAACCACCGAAAAAGAGTGTGACCTTCTGTTTGACTGTACCTGCACTGAACAGCGTTTCCTCGTCTGACTTGGCAGAGAATGGAGCTGAAGATGAACTGCTTAGCAAGCTGTGAGTGTGTGCTTCAGTCTGACAGGCTGTAAAAGTGAGTTCAGCACGTGGACTTAGTCTTACAGAGTTTTTTCTTTTTCTGCAGGGTTCTTAACAGAACGCCTCGGCGTCAGCCACGTCGCCGCCGGGAGCTCCTTGAATCTTCAGTGCAGCATATAGGGTACAGCAGTTGTCAATAAATTGCCACTTTTTCTGTTTTCTGACTGTACATAATCAACATACATTACATTATTTTCCCAATATTAGACACATATTTATGAATCAGCTTATAGTGAAGTGTTGTGTTACAAGTCTGCATAAGACACTAACTAATGCTTCTTTTTTAGCACCCAGAGACAAACTGGTATCACCAGCAGTGAGGCAGCTCCATTTGAGCACAGTTTTCCTTCACAGGATGACCATCCTGCTGTGTCATCCTGCCTCCATCCTGCTGAAATTCCTGTTACCTCTACACATCAGAGTGCCCTCATATCTGCTGCATCCATCTCTGAACCTTGCATGCCCACCATGGACTCTCCTCAGGAAACACGAAATCAAGACCTCCTTTTACCTCCTTCTGCTTTCATGACTACTGGGACTCTGACTACAGTAATAATCAGTTGTTTGACTTGGACACATATCAACAACCATTCATCGCTATATTAAGTAACTTGACTTGAGTTATATCGAATGTTTGTTTTCTTTTCTAAGTTGGGGAAATGTAGCAGCTCAGATCATGGAGATGCTCCACTTGTGCCTTTTCATCAGTTTATCACTTCATTTAAACACCACTCATCATCTCATCCAGGTATGTTACCTGCACCTTTCCTCTCAGTATAAGCTTTTTTCATCATCTATAAAAAACACAAGTATCAAGCTTGGATTATAAAGAACATTTCTAAAGCCAACGTCAAAACAACTATTGTGATGCTTTGCAAGGCATACGTGTGAGAGCATCCAGTGGAGACGCTGAGGTTCCTCATGTAGAAGCTGCAGCAGCTGATGCAACATCAGGCCTGACAGAAGAACTTCTCAGCATTCAGCTGGAGATGAAGAGCTTCCTGCAGGAGAGAAAGCAGCTCCGGTAAAAATCTGTGAAAACCTTTCTTCCATTCTTTTTTAATTATTGTACATGTTACCTACATAGTGGTGGGTGTTTGATTGTGTTTGTCCACTCAGGGCATGGCGAAAACTGAGAGAGGTATTACAGAGTTGGCTCCAGACCACTGGAAAAGACGAACAAATGGAAAAAGATGAAGTTTGTCAAGAATTGACGGAGGTAAAGACATAGCAAACAACACCTATACACGTTGCAAACAGCAACAACCACAGGACACAAATATCAGTGCCTGCATTCACAGATGATACTGTTTGAGAATTTTTTTAAAGAGTGCAGCCCAAATATCAGTAGTAATGATCTGAAGCTTGATACATTTCGCATTAGAGTTCTAATCTTGATCATCCGGCTCAAACAACAATAATAAAGTAACTTGATTGTGTATAAATATTTGACAGATCAACATTCTTATCTAAACCTGTAGGGCTCACTTGGCCTAAGCTGACACTGGACAGGTGGCCAGTTCATCACAGGGCTAACACAAAGAGACAGACAACTGTGCATGATCACTGTCACGCCTATGACCAATTTAAATTCCATCCATCCATTATCTGTACACTGCTTAATCACCTGTAGGGTTGTGTGGGGGCTGGAGCCTATCCCAGCCGACTCAGGTGAAAGCAGGGGACATCCTGGACAAGTCACCAGCCTATCGCATGGCTACACAAAGAGACAGACAACCGAACACATTCTCATTCATACCTATTGATTGATTCCACAATTTAGAATCATCAGTTCACTTCAGCATGCTTTTGGACCGTGGGAGGAAGCTGAAGTACTGTGAAAACCCACGCTGCACAGGGAGAACATGCAAACTTCACACAGAAAGATCCCAGGTGTCCTAACTAGGATGTGAACCGGGGGTCTTCTAGCTGTGAAGCGACGGTGCTAACATGCCATACGGTGCCATATATGTCTTTGGGAAGAAACTGGAGCACAGAAAGAAAATACAAACTCCACATAGAAAGGCCATCCAGGAGATTAAAACGCAGAACCTTCAAGCTGTGAGGCAACAGTGCTAACCACTTCATCAGTGTGTCGCCCTTAACCCATTAATACTTAATCTGAAAACATGATTTCAGAGTAAGTATTGATGGTTTTCAGTAAGATGTTTACATTTCTTTAAATTTGTTGTATCATATCATTATTTGAGGAAATCTGCAAAGTGCATAACTCTTAATAACTACAGCTAAACTGATAATGTCAAAGGTTTCTATCATGGTTGACTTGATTTAATACTACAGGTCACAGAATTTTTGGGGGCTTGAAAAACAAACTTTTGCCACATTTCCACATTGAACCTACAGTGTACCGTTAACCATATAAAAAGCACAGATTCCCACTTCTGGAGATTCATACATAACAAATCTAAAGAACCAATCCTGTTAAATTGCAGAGTGGAGCTTTTTATATCACTGTCCTTCTTCAGAATCAGTTTCCGGTGCAAACATGTCCAGTATTACAGCTTCCCATTGTGCTGCATAGAGTAAGAGTAGTTTTACAGTGTTTGAGCAGAGTTGTAGGTGAACAGGTGTGTGGCGGGGTCATAGATGGATAGAGAGGCAGGGACTTCATAGATTTGCACATTGAAAAAACTGCAATGGTGTAGAGTTACATCTAAACAATTTAAGGCATGAAGAGGGTTTTTCATGGCGGGAAAAAACTGCTAGATGTGTAATTCAAATATCCAGGGATGAGTTTTTGTGGTTTAAATCAAAGACAAAGTAGAGATTTTGATTAGGCAGCCAGGCAATAATTATGAAATATAAAAAGTGCTTTCTCGATCATTCTAAGAGAAGCTGTAGTTATCTGGCTGTATGTAGCACAAACAATGAGTCTGCAAACAGCAGGGCACAAGAAAGTAAAAGTTACCTTGCTGAGAAGTTGGACATGTGCACACTGTCCAAGTTCCTTTGTCTGTGGAAAGAAACACAGTCCGACTGTTAGGCAAGATTTCTTAAGTCACTGTTGGCTTAAGGTTTGCATTCATTTTTCAGCAACCTGATTGATTGAATCTCTGGCTGTAAAAAATAACCAGGGGTCACGTAAGGGGATAGTGAATAACATCACAGATGCTGTGTGTTACTGTTAATGTCTCACAGTTGTTGTTTTTGATGTTGACAGTTGGAAGAGCGCATCGCCAGACTGTCCACCGAGCTGGAAAAACGAAGACCGGCGATGCTGCTGCACACAGAGAGAGTCCAACATCTACAGTCAGTCCTCCACACGTCAGGAGTGTATTTCCTCTGTCAAAAAGAAAAAGAGATGGAAACCAATAACTCTGTGTTTACAACATGACACACAGATCCTCACACACTCCCAAAGTGGTCACACCTGCTGCTTGTCTGGACTGTAGTTTATCTCCTGTAATCACATTTTCACATTTTCTTCTTCAACTGATGTATATTTTGCTGAAAACATGCTGGACTTTTATAGCTTTCCTGCACTCAGCTAGTGGGGAAGAAACGGATATCTTAATATCCCTGTAATGCTGCTTGTTCTTGTTAAAAGTCTTAAAATTGACTCAGCATATCCAAAAACATTAAAACCAAGTACCGCAGAGTAGCCTGCAGCGCTACACTTTAAGTGGACGGAAACACTGGATAGGGGTCGTCCTTGTGACAGATGGTGCGTACTAAATATTTTCCATATGTGTGCAAAAAGTGACTTTACTGTTTTCAGAGGAGCTGCCCTTGCGCAATAGGTGTACTGTTTCCCCGTTAGCACCAGTGCCTCTAATTCTTTGAGAAATCTATGCAGGAAAATCAGGGATTTCGAACTAACAGAGGGGACAGCTGTTGGTTGCACTCCGCTGACTGCATGAGACAGATTTATCTGAGTCTTTGATCTACAGCAGGGCAGAATGCGAGGTTTTTATCCTGTTTTACTCATTTTCATCCTTGTCTGCTGCATCAGGGGTGAGTGCTGTTACTAGTCAGTCTATTTATTGTCATTGTTAAGTTATTTGATGTTCATATTCAGCCTCATTTTGTTGTTGAATGTTCTAACACTATCTGTGCTTTTGTTCATGTTGGCATTTGTTTGCTGGCCTCATTTTGGAACTTTGGTTTTTGGGGACATTATTAAAACTGATCTTAATATAAATATTGTAAAAGGTTTTCAATGTACTGAAATTTGGCTTTCTTTTTAATAATAAATGCATGAGGAAATGAATTAAATACCTGCATTCTCATAGAGCATACACATATACAAAGAATACAACCAATAACTAAATTCTCCACTAGAAGAACTAAATGTATATTACTCTTCTGAGTGTCTGAACCGTTTGAACTTTCCTTCAGCTAAGAAAATGCGATGGTGCACAGTGTCAGATCCTGAGCAGAGGAAGTGTGCAGAACTAGCCAAAGCTCTGGTGGCAGTGCTGCCGCCAGCTGCCGTGGCAGCTTTTGCAAAACTCTCCTGCATACGAGCATCCAGCACGTCTGACTGCCTCGACAGGATCAAGGTGGGCCATTTCAAAACAAAATAACAGTTTTAGCCCTGGGAGCTACTAAACACAGAAGTCTGTATAGATTAATGAAGTGAATGTAGCTGTATATCAGGCTATGTTTGAATATGTTTATGAAACCTCAGATAAAAACAAATCAATTGTTGAAAACAGGTGGTTGTTGAAATGAAATCAAAAACTCTGTCATTCAAGTATTCAACAAAACAAGAACAGTTTATTTTCAGATTAGTTTGTAGAAGCTGCACAGTCAGAGGATGTCAGAGGTTGAACGAGGGAACATAAAAACCAGGAAGCAAAAGTGATTGAAGTTTGTTGTTTCGGTTAAGACGTCTCTCATAAAGCTATAAAATGTAGTAACTTTCATTTTCAACATCATAAGACACGATGACCTTAAGTCATCCCTCACCTGGCGGTTTCACAACCATTTACATCTTTGATTCATGTAAATTTGAAGAAGTTAATCAGCCATTAGCTACGTGATTTGTGGATGACAGCATATCCCTCAGACTCGTCATCGATGACGAGCCTTTTGGATGAGAAGTAAAACATCTAAAGAACCAAAAAGAAAAGCACTGAGGATTACTATGATGTGGATGACTGAAAATCCACACAGACAAATTACCAAACCTAACAGCACTAACATTAAAACTACACTACTCACAGGTTGAAATCAAAATGAATTAAAACATTTATTTAGATAATGTTGTGTTAAATTGATACTGAGTTTGATCTCATTGTTGGAACTGAATTCAAAATTTTTGAACTTCGACCGATGACTGATGTGTTTTTCTCATACCGATATCAGTTAATTGGTTATCATGGAGACCAATGACCAATATACACTTACAGTAAAAATGTAAAATTTTGGTGTCCAAATTTAGAATAACCATGATTTCTTCAATTAAAAGAGAACTTTTCAACATTAATTCTGCAGGGACAATGCTATTATTATACAGATAAGGAGAGGCAGCTGTAATACATTTAATAAAAATTTTAAATGATTAAAAAAATATTGATCCCAATAACAGGTTGACTCCTGTTATTTATTTGTCTGTACCACTGAAAGACAGTTGTAGACATTTCTTTAAATTTACTTAAAACAAATTGTACCGTCCAGGGTTTTGAAGTTTGACCCCTTAGAGGAAGCATAGTCTAGCTTGTAAATGTTTTTTATGTCATCATCTCAGTAAATCTAGATACTGAACTTTTCACACTGAAGCTGCAACTCCAAAAGGGTTTGATTGCTTTGTCTCTTTAGAGAGAACAGCACTGAGCTAAAGTTGTAAAGTTACAACTCACTCTCTTGTTTCAGGCTAATCGTGCTGATATAGTGACTTTAGATGCAGGAGAAGTTTATTCTGCTGTGAAGCAGTTTGACCTCGTCGCCATCGCCAAGGAGATATACAGTGACGGTGGGTTTACTTCACCTTTCTGACTTCAACGTGTCTCTTCAGCACTAAGATCTGAGATGCTGCACGGGTCTTTGTCTGTTTATCTACAGGAGGCTGTATTCTGTCTGTGGCTGTGGTGAGAAACAGCAGCTTGGACATACGATCCCTGCAGGGCCTCAGGAGTTGTCACAGTGGGGTTCGATGGACGGCCGGATGGAGTCTTCCACTCGGCTTCCTGCTGTCCAGAAACTACCTGAGCTGGTCAAAAGAGCAGCCACTAAGTCAGGGTAATGTGTGCAGTCTTCAGTGAAAACAATACGGCTTCATCTCTCCATTTTCTCTCTTCTGAACTTTTTTTGCTCCTCTCACTTGTTTTTCTCCTCTCTGGCAGATGTTAGTACCTTTTTCAGTGCCAGCTGTGTTCCTGGAGCTGCTGCCATGGCGCCTCCTCTGTGCGCTCTGTGCCAAGGCCAGAAATCTTACATTCGCCAGAAGAATTACCACTGCGAAACGTCCCACAGTGAGCCCTTCTTCAACAGCCAGGGAGCCCTCAGGTCAGGCACGTTTGATATATTTCAAACATGTGCCCCGGCAGTAAAAACATTAATGAAGTGCTATTGTTGCTTTTTTTTATTTGCTCTGCCTCAGATGTCTCAGGAGAGGGGCAGGAGATGTTGCATTTGTGGACCATTTGGCCCTTGAAAACATTGATGGTGAGCATATATAGTCTAATGTTGTAATGTCTCACTCCATTTATTCTATTGCAGTAAATAAACTGGATCTGGAAGGAGGTTTAAGACACTGATCATAATCATCCCACATATTTCTCTCTTCATATTTCCTGCTATCTGTCTATATAATGAAGGCAAATATGCACAAAATATACTAGACCGACATAAATAACAGGTAGTGCCCCTCAAAATCAGGTTAACAGTAGAGTGAAACTGTTGTTTTTTCCACTTTGGGTTTTAAATTTAAGATCAAAGCATGACAATAACACAAATAATATTAATAAATAATTGACTTTATCTTATTGGTGTTTTTTTTAATTTCAAAGTCAAATGCCCAAAGAAGCCAAATGATCATTTTCACAGCTGATAAAATACTTTTGTAGGGATCTGTATGCAAGTACTTGTGCATATGAGGGAAACATTTTTGAGTGAAAACCCACCTGTTCTACTGAGCTGCTGGCTGTTAAGCTGACAAAGGACAAACAGGAAAAAGCTGCACACGAGTAACTCCAATTATTTCTTTAACAGATGAAGATCAATGATCCAACACACTGCCTTCTCCAAGATAAAGTAGAGCAGTCACTCACCTTAAGGAAAACACATAAAATACAATAACATCAAAGTGAAAATGATCTTTTAGTGTATTTTTCATTACAACACAAAACCAACTTGAGTTAGTTGTCTTACCTGAATATCACCTGCTGCAGACGATAGTTTGCACACCGCAGAGATATCCAAACAAAGCAGTAAAGTAAGGACAAGTAACATCTGCTTTTCTTTGTTTTTTCAATTTTCTGTCAGAGAGTGAGCGAGATGAGTTCAGTTTACTGTGCACTGACGGAACACAAGCTCCTCTCAGCCATTACAGACAGTGCAATCTGGGTCGTGGTCCAGGAGGAGGGATGGTCACGAGACTTAATTTCCGCAAAGTTGTTCGCAAATTTCTGGTGACTGTGCAGGTAAATTCTTTTCCCACTTTTAACACGACACACTTTGTTTATGTGCTTTATGGTCGTAGCTGTTCTTTTACGCCAGTGAAAGATTCTCTAATGATTCTTCAGATGCTGTTCGGTCAACAAGGAAGAGAGAGGCAGCGCTTCCAACTCTTCAACTCATCAGCTTTTGGAGAGAACGATCTTCTCTTCAAAGACGTCACAGAGAAACTGGCTGTTCTGCCAGATGACATGGATGTCAGTCAGGTGTTGGGGCTGGATTATGTTGCACTGCTCAAAGGTCTTGGACATGAAGGTGCTTACACTCACTGATGTGCAGATGTTAATTTTTATATTTAAATCAGACTGGCTGTGGTTTAATGGCATTGTTAACCCTGTGTGTGTGAGCAGGAAGCTCCTTGGAGGACAGTGTTGTGCGATGGTGCTGCATCAGCCACGCAGAGCAGAAGAAATGTGAGCAGTGGGCTCTCAGCATAAAGTCAGACCCGCTGGTGTGCGTCCGAGCTGTGTCAATGCGGGACTGTATCGAGAAAATTAAGGTAAGTCATCTAAACTGCAGGATATCAAGATTTTTCTAACGTTCTGCAAAGGATTGTTGCACAAACTCCACCAACCTGTACCTTTACCACAGAGGGACGAGGTGGATGCTGTATCACTGGATGCAACTCACTCATTCATCGCAGGGAAATGTGGTCTTGTCCCCGTTGTGACAGAATATTATGGTAAGATTGCTGCATAATATAATAATGTAAACACACAGTAAACGGCTAATCCAACATCAAGCTCGGGAATTTCCTATACATTATTGACTGACTGACTAATGGAAGTTATGTAGCTTCATTAAATGAGTAGGAGACTGAAAAAATACGAATGGCCAACAATGTCGGTACTACATTAATCCTGTCATATATGAAGCAAAATGCCACCATTATCTGGTTTTTAGCTTCTCAGATGTGAGGATTTGCGGCTTTTCTCAGTTTTTATAGAACTGTGAATTAATTGTATTTAGATTTTAGACTGATAGTGAGACAAAAAAGAGCAATTTGAACGCATTGAGCAAAACACTTTACAAGTAATACGGTAATTACGGCTACAACTAATGATTATTTTAACTTTTTAATTAATTTGCAGGTGATTTTCCCAATTAACAGATTTATTGTTTTGTATACATACATACTGTCAGAAACTAGTGAAATGTGTCCATCTGACTTGTCCATAGTCCAAGATGATATTTTTTAAACTACATACATCTTATTTAATCTTTTATTTAAACCCAAAACATATTATATTTATATTTATATAAATCAGAATAGTAACAAATTGATACATTTGAGCGACTAGAACCAGCAATTAATGAATTACTAAATTTTTGCTGATTATTTTTCTGTCTGGTGTTTATTCAGCTAATCATTTTGAGTCTAATAGGCATTGTAAGAGAATGTAGAAGCCTTGTCTGTCAGTGCTTTTTTAAACACCTGCCTATGGAGAAAGTCATTCTATCAATTAAATATGTTTAATTTGAGGTAAATCCAATCATTAGCTGAAAGTTTTTCACTCAGTTTCTCACTGCAGCTTTCAAAATTCTAGATATTTGACACCTTCTTTTTTGGTCTCTATTCGCAGGGCCTCCACTTTAAATACATTTTATAGTATTTTCAGATATTGCAGAAACTACATTTTTAACTACAAAAATAGCCATTGGATCAGTTATTAACTGCAATACTAGTCTTTATTCATTTAAAATGATTAGTTTTGACTGGGTTTTCTTGGACTCTCTTAGGAAAACAATGTGTGCCTGCTGCAGGATCAACTCATTTAGAGGCAGATGGTAAGATGAAGCATGAAAAACTGTTTATTGGTCAATTCACTGCTGCCTTTACTGTCTTTACTGTAAACCACTACTGTTTCTCTCTGCAGTCTTGCCCTCGGTAGTGGCTTTAGCAGTGTCAAAGCGCTCCAGCAGGAACATTTTCATTGGGAACCTTGGAGGCCGCCGCTCCTGTCACGGCCACATGTACAGCCCTGCAGGTTGGCTGCTGCCATACAGACACCAGTTAAGTCTGGAGCACAACAGCAGCTCAGTCTGTGATCCAAACCAAGGTACTGTTTCCAAAAAATGCACATGGAGTCCTGCTGCACTTAACTTATATATCATACTTTCTGGTCTTAACCTCTTGACCTTTTCCCTCTATAATGTTGGCTGCTTGTGATTTTAAGCGTCATCCACCGTTGCATTAAGCCTCACATGTGACCATAGTTTGCCACTTTGTGTTTCCTCAGTGTACAATGATGTGTTTTGGAAAGGCTGCCTTCCTGGATCTCAGGGGAATCTGTGCAAAGTGTGCATGGGAGGCACAGGGGAGGCTGCAACCAAACGCTGTGCCGACAACCACAATGAGCGTTACTATGGCAACATGGGAGCTCTAAGGTTTGTGCAGCGGCTTACCTGAGCCACAGTTTTTTATTCATCTGTGATTTAAAGAGAGGGTTCCGCCAAGTTATGACTATGCATCTTTTACACTTACTTTAAGATGTATCCAGCCTTTGGTTTAATTTATTCTTGATATTTGTTATCATTGAAATGCATTTAAACCTGTGTTATCTGGTGCCTGCAGTAAACCATAACCTGTTATTTAGGCATCCAGCAGCTACAGAGAAACATTGGCATTCACTGAAAGTTGAATTTATGCCCATCAAGCAAATTTAAGTTGAATATTTTCTGTCTTTTAGCTCTATTTTGGTCTCCACCAACTCCTGAGAGAAATATCTGACTTTTGGCTCCTAAATACTCTAGTATGTTCACCAGTTTACCTCTAAATTTGTGTCTACTGAGGAGAAAAACTACTAAATGTGATGGCCAACAGCGACACTGATGGCAGCTGGGAGAATGACATATATTTGTGGGCTATAAAACAAAATTAGCTGAAATGTGTTAGAATAAGCAGCAGGAAACACGATAATCCACAAAACACAGTATCACTAATTATCACATCCACCGTATTACAGTGAAGATACATTTTTTAAAGACATTATTTGAGACATATGTAGGTACAATTAAAACCAAATCTGCCAGTGAGGGAAAAAGTGGAATCATTTGGCTGAACTGACCCTTTAACCCTTGACTCATTATGTTTTTTTGTGGTCATAGACTTTCAGATTTCAGGTAACGTTACAGGTCTTACTGACCTTCCAAGTCTATATTGTTCCATGATGCATTGTTTGTCCTTTATCTGCCATCTTGTTGTCTGTCCTCTTCACCCTCACCCCAACCAGTTGAGGCAGCTGGCTGCCTTCCCTGAGCCTGGTTCTGCTGGAAGTTTCATCCAGTTAAAAAAGAGTTTTTTTTCCATTGTTGCCAAGTGCTGCTCAAAAGTAATCCAATGGAATCTTTGGATTTGTTGAGTTTCTTCCTGTATTATGTGAAGTGCCTTGAGATAAATAAAATTGAGTTGAATTGTACTCATTATTCACAGATGCCTGGTTGGAGATCCCACTGGTAAAAGCTACGGTGATGTGGCCTTCATTGAGCAGCACAATCTTCATGCAAACATCCTCAGTGAGATATTCAAGATGAAGATTTGACATAAACACACACACAATGATGCTGTCTAGCTGTATGTTATTTATGTTGCTGTTGTCATATGTTATTTTAGGTTTAAGCTCCACCAGTTGGGCAGAGGGGTGGACATTATCAGACTTTGAGCTGCTGTGTGGTGACGGTCGTCGCGCCCCGTTGTCAGAGTGGGAGAGTTGTAACCTGGGAGTCATCCCGCCTAACACCATCATGACACGACCAGTGCTCACAGCGCGAGTGTACGACTTCCTTATGAAGTCACAGGTCAGTTTGTTTTAAAATAAGTAAACTTTTTAAAATCGTGTTAGGATTAGCTACTCAGTGTCCTGACAGATCGCTTTATAAATAGAGACGATGCTGCCCTTCTAAGACTGAAAGGAAGAAAGCAGCAGTGGAAAACAGCACTGTGCACTGTGAGACAAGGATAGCTTACATAGCTCAGTAGCACCTTAAGTAAACCTTTAAAGGTGTAGCTAGCATGTGCCAGATTTACCATCCCTCTTGCTCTCCTTGCTTGCTAACCTCCCATCTTCCTTTCCCCTCTTTCATCCTGTCCGCATTCATAATGGACGGTGAGGAGATTTTTTCTGAATCTGACAAAGTGTACTGGATTAGTCGTGTATACTTCATCTCTGAGGCTGCGAATTTAACAGATTTCTCATTTGAGAAATAAAAACAAAAACTGTGTGTAATAAATTACTCCAAAACTGGCAAAATGTGTCAGTGAAAGAGGATTGTGCTCATCAAAGAATAGCTTTTTGTTGTGTTGTGTGCACAGTTTGGTTGGCACCAAAAGATGATTGAGATCACAGTCAGCAGTGATTGTTGCCATCCATCCACTTTGTTTTGCTTCCTCTAATGTATGTCCATGTAAATCAGGACAGACAGGTAAATTATGATCTATTGCAGCTTTGCAGAAAGGACACAGGGAATGTTTAGCCAGATGTTTCTCCTCTTAAATTTTAAACCTGTTTCTTTTAACCTTATAGGAAACTTTGGCGGCTAACCCAAATCCAGAGTTCAACCTCTTTGAGTCTCAGCGATATGGAGAAAGTGATGTGCTGTTTAAAGATGCCACACAGTGTTTCGTCCACACCAGCCACATGGACTACCGCTCCATCCTTGGAGAGGAGTTTTACACTCATGTAGAAGCTGTTTTTAACTGCACACAATCTGGTATGACTACACCCAACACACTGGTTGATTGTTGTATATGTCAGATATATATTTAAACTCTTGCATACTTGTAATACTAATGTTCATGTTTTTCTTTATCACAGATATCTTGGAGTTTTGTAATCAGGACGTGTGCAGCATATTCTAATGGACACACAGAAGAAAACAACACTATCTTTCTCTGAGCTTCTCAGTTGTTCTTCATCCAAATCTTCGTCAGTTCATATGTAATGACTGCAAACCATCACCGGTATCATCATATTTAAGCAAAAACTGAACTGAATGACTGGTTTGGCACTACATGGTCACTTATTTTGTGCATTTTTGCATCATTCAGATGTCATCATAACTCGGAATTAGTTGTAATCTTACACACCGTTTTGCAGCATCAATGTTTTCTTACCTGAAAACAAATACTTGACATTTTCTCAGTAAAGTGTCACACAAGGAGGCTGACATGATGCCCAGCACTTTGCTAAGCACTGTATCACACAAAGATCACTGCACCTCTGAATAAATATGAATGTAAACTCAGTGTGTGTAGAATCTAAACTTATAATCATGTACAAATGTGACTAGGTTTTGTCTAGATTCTCTGCACAGGGGCAGGTTGTATCACATGTATTTAATAAACATTTAAATTAAATGTCAGATGTGTGGATGCTGATTAAAACCACAATTTTAGCTGTTTTATTTATTCTTAAAGCCTTTCTGAAATCGAAAACTTCTAGCCTAGACTCGTCATTAAAATTAAAATCAATTTTGTGTCTACATCTACAGTTAATAAGACTGAACCCCGCTGAAAGGGTTGAAATCTTGAGCTAAAATAACTGGACTACAACTCCCAGACTACAGCTCGGTTTGTTTTTGGTGTTACGTTAAAACCGGTGCTTCCTGTTGCTGTCAATGTCAATGTAAGGAAAGTTCCTATATTATATCAGCCTGTTGTGGTTTGTCATGTTATTCAACAACTGTTTGCTGCTGTTGACACTCTCTGCTGCTGATAACTACAGTAACTTTACACTGTAGCCACCGCTGTGTGTGACAAATAAGGTACAGTAGCTAATGAAGGTAAACTAAGTTAGCTAACGGTTAGTTATCGGTAGAAATATGCTCTGAAGGACAGCCCCTAAGTGACTATTGAGAATGTTTTTTGCTATGTTTTCATATTTTTCTCTTACATATTTAAGTTCTGTCGACAATTCTACTGTATACACAGTATAATGAAAGTGTTGTTATGGTAAGTAGGTGTGTTAGCATAGCCTCATAGCTACCTGACAGTTAGCATTTACTGTCAGTGACTTGCTGCCCCTCCGTGGAGGAAGACGCTGAAGTTAACCTGAGATTTTTGCAATTAGGAGTAAAGTTAAGAAAGACTTAACTTACAGTGCTGAGCGACCAATTTTCTGTTCTTTCCCATATTTTTATCATGTTTATACATGTTGGATATTTTAGGTAAGTCCTTGATGCTGTCTGAAACCACTTTCAAATTTGTGAAACCTTTATTCTTTCTATGAAAATGCAACAAAAAGGAGTTTTCACTCTCGTTTTTGCACTTAAAACCTTGTAAATTTCAGATTAAATGTTTCACAAATTGGAAACTGTGTTTTAAAATATTCTCTACACTCTCTGGGACAATTCAGTCTAGGTTTTACAAGTCCCTATATAGTGGATTTATCTCTGACTGTGGTCTAAAGTAGTCTACATGCAAGAAATGTAGTGACATCTATGTCATGTACATTTTCACTGCATTTTCAACTGTATTGTAAAGATTCATTAGCCTCTCAGCAACAATTTAGTCCCGATTTTACCTGTCCAAGTATAGTGATTTTAGGTCTGGACCTGGTCTAATATGTCTGTATTCAAAAAAGTTTACTTTGATTACATTTTTACATATAGAATAAATGTTTTACCGATTAGAAACTATCTTTAAAGAATCTTTAGCTTTCTGGAATAATTCAGTCCAGATTTGACTCATAAGTATAGATATGGACCTAATCTAAGGTAATATACATCCCAAAGGAAAAAAGTGAAATGCATTTTCAGAAACAGAATCAAGGTTTCACAAATTTGAAAATGGGATTCACGCAGCATCGACCCCTAACTGTTCATTTAACTGCTAAACTGGAAGCTAACCTCCAGGTCATCAGTGATAAAACTTGAACTGCCAATGCGTATTTGTTTTCAATCTTTATCACTGTTTGTCCTGTTTCAGATGAGACTGCCATGGCGGGTGGTCACACCACACACAGCACCTGTAAGGAGAGCCTCCTCAGTCCCTGCAGGTATGTTGAGTTTTGTCCCCGCCTGCAGCACCACTGATGCTCAGTCTCTGGAGCAGCTGCAGGACTTTGTGAGCCGAGCCAGACGTCTGTTTGCCATCAGTGGAGCAGGTCTCTCCACAGAGTCGGGCATCCCTGATTACCGCTCAGAAGGAGTCGGGCTATACGCTCGCACTGACAGACGACCCATGCAGCATGCAGAGTTTGTCCGCAGTGCAAAGTCCCGTCAGAGATACTGGGCAAGAAACTTTGTCGGCTGGCCACAGTTTTCCTCCCACCAGCCAAACTGTGCTCACAAGGTGCTGCAGCGGTGGGAGAAAAGAGAGAAGCTTCACTGGCTGGTTACACAGAATGTGGACGCTCTTCACTCAAAAGCAGGACAGAAAAGGCTGACAGAGCTCCACGGCTGTGCCCACAGGTGAGAAAACTTCATCTCACACATTAATCAATCAGAAAAGACGTGTTCACATTGTTTAGAAGAGGAGTGGTGGCAATCGTGCAATACAAAAACAGTTGTATTGACGTGCAAAATCAAGAGTTTGCAAGTTTTATCAGTGAAATTTACTTGAAGTGTCAAAAAGCTTATAAATCAATTAAAAAATGTCCCCTGTGGGTGTTATGCTATTCAATTATTGGATTATTTTTACCGATGCATTAATGTATAAACAGCATTTTACTGTTGTTGGTTATGGTGATGCATGATTTTTTTTTTTTAAATTGACTATTATAGAACATTTTTCTCAATTTTATTTTAAGCTAAAGTAATTAACAGTGCGATTAAAAATTCATCTACACTAAAATACTGCAGGGTGGATCACTTGAAGCTTTCAAAATTTAATGCTGTGAGTACCCCTAATAAAACTACTGTCACCCTCATTATGTTGGTTTGGTGACAGAAATTTCAAAACCTGATCAAATCAAATCCAAACTCTCTGCAACACCAGGACTAAATAGGAAATCTGTTTTTGTTAGGAGCCTAAACTGACGTTTTCAGGATGACCTCTTGGTGTCCTCAGGGTGATGTGTCTCGGCTGCGGTGCCATCTCAGCGAGGGAGGAGCTGCAGAGGAGATTTCTGTCATTAAACCCAGACTGGACAGCCCAGGCAGCTGCTGTGGCTCCGGACGGTGACGTCTTCTTAGAGGACGAACAGGTCCTCCACTTCCGAGTTCCCTCCTGTGAGGACTGTGGAGGGATACTGAAGCCAGAGGTCACGTTTTTTGGAGACACTGTGAACAAAGCAACTGTACAGTTTGTGCACGACAGGCTGGCAGAGTCAGATGCGGTGCTAGTCGTAGGGTCGTCATTACAGGTAGGTTTTAGAAGAACATGCTAAGTAATTTGGTCAAAACAACATGAGCATACATGTTCCTCTTTGTTGTTCCCAAGGTGTACTCAGGATACAGGTTTCTACTGGCAGCCAGTGACAGGAGAATGCCGATTGCCATCCTGAACATTGGTGCCACCAGAGCCGACCACCTGGCTGGGCTGAAAGTGAGCGGCCGCTGTGGTGAAGTGCTGTCACTTATTCAGCCTGTCTGACTGTGGTGGACCTTAAGTTTGAATCGTCTGTGTTGAGCTGGTCAAAATGCTGGTAGAACTACCTCAGATTTAACAAAATAACTACAGCATTAAGTGGTGCAAAAGGAAGAATCAGCTGCGCTCCAGGAGTACTTGCTGCTGTTATCAGAGTAGGACGAAAAACTGACATGTCTACACTCATATACTGTATGCAGAATAATCAGATGTTAATGATAATCATGATAGTATCTGTCCTCCATAGGAAAGGGCTTGTTGGTCTTGGTAAAGCAATTTTTTATCAGGAGAGCCATTTCTGGGCCCAGTAATCAAACAGATATTTACTAGTCTGCCAGGGGAAACAGAAAATGAACTACAGCTGTACATACAGGAGACATCAGTTAAGACTGTGGGGGTATATGCTGCATTTGATGGACCTCGAAACTACGTCATTTTTAATCTCCACGTGTTTGATGCACAAACTGGGAAAAAGTACTGCCCCCGTGTTCACTTTGTTGATTTTCTGCAAACAAAAACTGCGTGTCAAAATACATGTAGTTCACTATATGAACAGAGAAGCAAACAAGGCGCAAATGTACATTATCTAATGTTTTAGACATGTGTTGTTTGTGATTTTCAGAACCACTGAACATGTCAGACGAAAGCAAATGAGCGCATTGTTGTCTCCCAAGTATACCCTTAAACAGGGTAACTGGACCAGCTCTCTGTTTCTAGGGTTAGGTTCTAAACTGCTCATAGGTATTACCTAATAAGTTCAGCAGAACAGCTTAAGCTGGTGGTGAGGGGACTCGCCTAGCTCTCACTGTCTCCATCCAGACGCCTACCCCGCTTACTCTGACAGAAAACTAAACTAAGTAGCCTCAGTAGCCTAGCCTTCACATCAGTCACGTCTGTTAACGACAGCTCCCTCCTCTGTATACGACAGCACTTGGTGAATTGCTAGGTTAGGTGTTAGAGGTTAGGAAAGGAAAACCCCAGGGATCTGTTTAAAAATCTATTTTACTCATTAACTAGAACAACCTTTCAGAACCTTCAGATCTGATGCACACAATTGCTTAACTTTTTACATCCATAAGGTGTTTCAGGTGATTAATTTAAAAGTCTGGACAACTTCTCTTTAGATGCTTAATAAAGGTTTATTGATTAATGATAGCAGGGGCAGCAGCAGCTCTTGATTAAACACAAAATACATTTAAAAATTTGATCAGATTCAAATAATTTGGTTAATATTGCAGAACTGAGCTTTCCTAATTAATTACCCGATTGTGTGCTTTTAGGAGGGAGAGGACAGGCAGCTTGGCCTGACGTGGGAGCAATAGAGTTCCTTAAAGGAAATGATAACTCCGTACAAAGTCTCAATATATCCAATAAGTTCCCCACGCACTGTTCCATCTTCAACAAAATTACAGATGATCTAGACTGTTCTTTTTCTTAGTAGAGTAAAACTCTACTTATCCTGTAATAATGTCAGATCGATCCATCTTCTGTGATGTCCTCGGACAACTCCGCCCAATCTCCGACTAATTTCTGTCTGTGTCTCATTTGTATACTTTCCTATTTTCTTCAGAGACACATGCACATTTCTCTCCTCCCAAAACACGCTTTCTCAACTTTAGCTCATTGTCTCAGTTAACTCAGTAGCATGATTCATACTTTCCAAAACTTCAGACATTGTCTCTTCTTAAGAAATCCGGTCCAGTCTGGTTTTCCTAACTTCCTCTTTCTGGTTGCGACACAGTCAGAGGACTGGAGTTCCTCTTTTTCTGTCAGCTGCTCAGAGAAACATATTAGAATTACTTCAAATCTCATTTATATTATATATTTAGAATCATCACACCATCTGAATTAACTGAGACAACTTTCCAATCACTTGATCATTAAAAGTTATTGAAAACTTAAGGACACACACTAGAGCACAGACATTTTACTCCATGTCCTGTTTCTATACTGCCACACAGCTAAGTTCCTCTTTTCAACCTGCAGAATTCTGGTTACAAAGAATCACTTTTCATCTCCCCAATAATTATAAACTGTTTCAAATCATTACTTAACATAAGAATAATTTCAAACCATCATTAAGCCTTAGCGCAATCATATCATTTTCTTTACTTAGCCTCTGTAAATGGCTGCTCTGGGATCTCAAACCTTGACTCCGCTTGACAGCATCAACCGCACTTTCCTTCTTCAGACTGTGTTATTTTCAACCAGGAAGGTTGTACGCACGAGAGCCAACAAAATTAACCAAGTCACAACTATTAACCCACACCAGAATTGAAATACATTGAATGGCTGTGACGAGATGTGTATTCATTTAACGTTATCTTTCCTGGCTCTCAGACAGACCTGAAACTTTAAAAAGTGTCCAAAAATTGCAAACATAGATTACTTTGTTTTTAAATTATTTGTTTTTTGGGACACCAGCTGAATGTTACAGTCCAGTGTAGAGCCTCTCATACTGCACTCTAAAGTTGCCTGAACACAGCTTAGTGTGTTGTTACTTATCCAGAATTGGCACAAAGGCACTGGCTACCTGGGAGGTCACTCAGTTTCTGGAAGCACTGGGAGGACCGATCATTTTAAAGGGAGGGAATCACATGCACTAACATGCATGTGTGGCTGAACCAGCTCCTAAAGCTCAGGTTACAACACACACAGCGTGACTTCATTCTCTGCATAGGAAGCCATTACTACACTATATCTTTACATAGCAGATAGTAGCTTGGTGCTATATTTATTTACAAGTCTTCTACATTGCACCTTTACACATCAATTGTAGAGGTGCTGTATCTGTTTACCATTTACTGTGCAGGCTGCTATGTTTGAGGAATGAAATGCAGACGGTTATATTCAGGAAACTTACCTTTGTAAGCAAGTAGGAAAACTAACTCCTGTTGGTGCTTTCTTAGATTTTTTTCTTATTTGGAGGTCAGAAATTCAGAGTTCCCAGGCACCATCAAATGCAGCATTAGGCCTTAAAGGTATAGGTTGGGATTTGGTGACATACGGCTTGTAATTGATGCAATAGTCCTTTTGTTTTATTTGATGTGTCCCTTCTGAGTGTGAGAGGTGGATACACTGCAGATGTAGGTAGGTAGGTGGGTCATAGTTAAATGACTTGAATTCAAGAGTAGAAACAACTCAAATATATATGAAGACATTTGATTCATGCATCTCAAGAACAACGCGCAGATGTTTATCATTACATCTTTTCCTTCCTCAAACCAAGTGAATGTTTGCTGAGGAAAAACAACCCATAATATAATGTGACTAATATTTGATCCGTAAGTGTCTGTCAGGATGTATGAGGGGCATGAGATGCATTATTTGGCAGAACTGATTTTGGATTTTGAATTCATTAAATTACTGGATTTTGTGAGTTCTGGACCAGGGATGCACAATATTGAATCTCTTTCCGATATGCAGGTATATTTTCCAACTCCTTTTGGCTGATTGCTGATACAGACAGGTCTCTCCTGTAGTGGAAATAACATTAAGCTTTTATTGCAATGGCCTACTGACCTATGGACATTAAGTGCAATGCTTTTCAAGTATACACATTCACTGGTAAAATTTTAAATTGATAAATCAATGAATAAACTTACAATGAGGTATGCTAGATTTACTTTTACCCAATGTTTTGGGGTTTTTTGTAAGTAAACTTTTAGCCTGATAGACATCATCTGCATCAGTGTTCCTTTTGGGACGATGTTTTTATTTTAAAGCCTTTTTTGGGCAATACTGATGAGGAGGCTGATACCATTGTATAAAGTTCGGTAAAACATGTTGTAACTGGAGCTATATAAATAAAACTAAAGGGAATTTTCCAGCTGAAGCACATTCTTCATGTGTAACTTTAGCATCAATCATGAATGTGACAGTAACTGAGAAATGACAAGAGTCATCCAAAGAAGTGTTTTGAAATTCATGTAGTAACTTTGTTTAGCTGCTTCTATCATGATAAAGTTTGAATTTAAATACCACTGCACTTTACAAAATAAACAGATGTTTCGACACACTTTAATGAAGTGATAAATTAACCCACACATTCCAGAGCAGTTTATTTGAAAGAAAAACTTGTTCTTGCATCACAAACAGACTGAGGGTAAAGTGACTATGGAGTGACTAATGGTGAGATCCTGTAGGACGTGCTGCCGCTTGAATCTCTCCTGTAGACACAGCTTCCAGTTTTCCAGGTTGGTCTTTGTCTCTTCGTGCAGAGCAACTGGGATGCTGAATGAATACAGATACGATCTGTGGCCTGCTGTGTCTGACTGCCATGTTGCTGAAGCTGTAACCACCATTAGGGGAGTCATAGACAGACAATTTTCAAAGCTCTTAGCATGATCAAACCAGTAGGTGATGGGGTAACCCAATAACAACCCAAACACTGTGCACAGGTTCCATTCCTCAGATTTCTCTCCAACATAAAGAACTTTCTTGGCCTCCTTGAGTTGCTGAAACTCTCCAAGAAGAAGCAGTAAATCTTGTATGATGCTCTTCAGCTCTCCTCTCAGCGGGGTGGAGATGGCAGGCTTCTCCAGAGAGTGGCAGACGTCAATCACAGCCACACTGCTGTTGTCACAAAGCACCTGCTCAAGGTTCAATCTGACCGTAACTGGATTAACAATGAGGCTGTCTCCATTTAAATCCAGTGTGACAAGTGATTTGGACACAAGCTGGAGAGACTGCAAAGAGCTCAAATACTGCTGCACCTGCTCTGCACAGGCACCGTTACTGTCGTACAGAAGAGCAGGTTTCAACCCCAAATCAACAGCTGATACATGAGCGGCCAGGTCCAGACTCTGAGGGATGGAGAGAGATTTTCTCCCAGCAGACAGACATTTACGAGCTGCAGCAACAAAGAGCTCCTG
Organism: Dascyllus trimaculatus; assembly: GCA_024666655.1. Classification (NCBI taxonomy): domain Eukaryota; kingdom Metazoa; phylum Chordata; class Actinopteri; family Pomacentridae; genus Dascyllus; species Dascyllus trimaculatus. Next base: position 14,428,611 of record CM045450.1, read on the forward strand.
AGTGGACATAGCTGCATAAATCACACGACACAGGAGTCAAATAGTCAGATGTAACAAGACATGTTTCTGATGCATTTTCCCAAATGGAAGCTAAGAAAATCTGGGATTCAAAGACAACAAGAACAGGGACACTAATTAAATGTAATCATTTGTCTTCATGTCATCTACACAAAAATGAAAATAAAAAAGCAAATTCAGGTATAACTAGTCATAAAAACTTTCCATGAGTATTTTTTCATGTCCCCTGTTTCTTCTTGGTCCAAGACACCTAAAGGAGCAGAAACATCATGTCAGTTATAAATATGCACCTCTTTTAAAACAATATAATTTAACAATTTTAGTTTCAGCAGGTCTTCATGATAAATAAGTTCTGGTGTTGGTCATTAGAGGTGTGCAAACAGGCAGCCCCTACATTTGGCTTTAATACAAAAGATGATCTCACCATCACCCTGGTTTTGGTTAGGTCACTGGTTGAGGAGACATCAGGTCAAAATCTGAGAGATTCCTTGCAACCCAAACACCAGCTGCAAACAGTCCTAAGTTGACCAGAAGATTCCTGAAAAACAAAAATTAAAGATTTTACTAAGTTTAATCTTACAACATCAGCAAGCAGCATAAATATTCATATGTTCTGGTCAGCTGATAGTAAAAATACCACACAATGACATTGGCTAGACCATCAACCCCATTTGTTGCACTGTCTGTCGATTGTGAACATTTTTTTCAGCTAAAAGAATTTGTGGTTCCAAGTTTGCTTTGGTTTAAAGTTAAACATTGCTTTATAACAGCCACACGGGTGCTGGATTTTTTTCCAACCAATACATAAGCTGACAGACATGTTGTTGTACATGAACACAAAACCAATGAAGATACGGGCACAATATGTGGGGCACGAGATGTGACATGCAATAAAGACCTCCAGTGAGAACCCCACTAGAGATGTTGTGGTCATACAGTATGTGTTTCAAACACTAAGAACCAACTGAAGACATGATGCAGTGGACATGACATTTTGCTGCTGAGGATGCACTTTGTATAGATATTTTAGAATCTTTATGGGGCATTTTAGCCACCATAAAATGTGGGGAGAGAAAGAAATGTGTATTTGGCCATTTCTCAGTAGTTAACAAGTGCATGTTGACAGACATTACATTATTTTCCTATCTCTAATAGACACCTCTAATATGAGCCCAAACTGAAATAATAAAGGTAATGAAACTAAATTTTGATAGGGTCCCATGATCAGGGAATTAAGGATGTGCTGCAAAGGCCGCACTGTGTAGTCAGAATGCAGTTTCTGGAGCAAATTAACAACTAAAGTTGGACAAAACAGTTTATGCAAAGAAGGCATGTAGCAGTCTGCTGCCACAGGTCTGTTAGTTTCTTTGCTCAGTGCCAATAAATCCTTGATAGTGACAACAGGGTTTGATAAGCAAATGGGGCTGCACCTACAGTTGTGTGCGAAAGTCAGGGCACCCCTTTAAAAACAGCATATTTTATATATTAAAAAATTAATATCCATATTTATAGTCTTTCTGGGATATGGGAAAAAAAGACAATATTATCAGGAAACATTAATGCATAGTTACATTTTATTTTATAACTTGAACAAAATTACAAAAATAAAAAACATCATTTTGGCCTGTGCAAAAGTCGGGGCACCCTGAGAGTTTCAATGTGTCAGATTCTTTTAACAAATTCAGACCTTTACCAGCTCATTAGTCCTGAAGCATGTGTCAACAATTGTCATTAGGGAGCGCCAGCTGGTGTGTATTTCAGGGTTTCTTAAATATGGCGACTCCACAAACCTGTGCAAACAACAGCAATCATGGGTTCCTCTAAGAAGCTAAGTAAGACAGAAAAAATGAAAGTTATTGATGCCCACAATGCCGGGGAGGGCTACAAGAAGATAGCAAAACGTTTTCAGCTTGCACTTTCCACAGTGCGAGGTATAATTAAGAGATGGCAGGTGAGGGGAACTGTGGAGGTCAAGATGAGATCTGGAAGACCAAGGAAACTCTCGGACAGAACAGCTCGTAGGCTGGTCAGAAAGGTAAATCAAAACCCACATTTGACGTCAAAAGACCTGCAGGAAGATTTAGCAGACTCAGGAGTGGTAGTGCACCCGTCCACTGTGCGGCGATACTTGCACAAACAAGACCTTCATGGAAGAGTCTGCAGAAGAAAACCTTACCTCCGTCCTCATCATAAAATACAACGTCAAAAATATGCAACAGAACATGTACAGAAGCCTGATGACTTTTGGAAACAAGTGCTGTGGACTGATGAAGTTAAAATAGAACTCTTTGGCCACAATAAGCAAAGGTATGTTTGGAGAAAAAAAGGAGCAGCATTTCATGAAAAGAACACCTTGCCAACTGTTAAATATGGGGGTGGATCCATCATGCTTTGGGGTTGTGTTGCAGCCAGTGGGACAGGAAGCATTGCTCGGGTGGAGGGAAGAATGGATTCCATTAAATACCAGCAAATTCTGGAGGCAAATATCACAGCATCTGTAAAAAAGCTGAAGCTGAAAAGAGGATGGCTTCTACAACAGGATAATGATCCAAAACATACTTCAAAATCCACCATGGACTACCTCAAGAAACGCAAGCTGAAGGTTTTGGAATGGCCTTCACAGTCTCCAGACTTAAACATAATTGAAAATCTGTGGGTAGATCTTAAAAGAGCTGTGCATGCAAGACGACCCAAGAATATTGCAGAACTGGAAGCCTTTTGCAAGGAAGAATGGGGGAAAATCCCAAATGATAGAATCCAGAGACTTGTCGTTGGCTATAAAAAGCGTTTAGAAGCTGTGATATCTGCCAGAGGGGGTCTTACTAAGTACTGAAGGTACTGACGCTGTAGGGTGCCCCGACTTTTGCACAGGCCAAAATGATGTTTTTTGTTTTTGTAATTTTGTTCAAGTTATAAAATAAAATGTAACTATGCATTAATGTTTCCTGATAATATTGTCTTTTTTTCCCATATCCCAGAGAGACTATAAATATGGATATTAATTTTTTAATGTATAAAATATGCTGTTTTTAAAGGGGTGCCCTGACTTTCGCACACAACTGTATCATTAAGATTTAAGTTTTTAAATGCCACCTGTAATTTGCCAGCATCCAAGGTGGTGCCTTTAATTTTTTTTTCTATAATCAAAAATACAAACACATTTTTTCTCTATTTTCTGACACTTACCAATCATCGATTAATCAAGAACATAATCAACCATTTCTCAACGATGAAAATTACAGTTGGTTTAAGGTCCAGCTGAAACCATAAAAAGTTTCTTCTGTTAACTTGGTGAATGGCTGGATTTGTAATTGGATTAATAATCAAATCAGCTCTGTAGTTAAAGCACAGAAATCTGAGACAGCACAAGGACAAATCTCTTCAATGCTGCAGTCTATGCTAACGCTAGCAGTGCCGCTAGCAGCCACACAAATACATTACATATAATATTTTCCACATAATCTCACCTTCTGAAGTCGTTTCTGTCTGTTGCGAACCGACAAGCCGAGCTGATCCAGTCCATGACACCGGACGAAGGGCCTTTTTTACCGTTTGCTCCGCTCATCTTTTGCTAACGTGCGATGTAACGACGACAGCGGCAACGAGGGGAACACACGGACAGGAGGGGGATGACTTTATGTGTGACACAAGTACGGTGCGCGAAAAAGCTCAAACTTATTACGTCCCCACTCGACGCGCTAATTATTACATGTCCAAAGATGTCTGCGACCAGGTACCGTAGGTTCCTGAAGCTGTGCGAGGAATGGCCGCGGGACGAGACCAAGAAAGGCCGGGATTTGGGGACGTTTTTGCGGCAGAGAGTCGCTTCTGCCTTCCGTGAAGGTGAAAACACGCAGGTACGCGCCTGGCTGCCCGCAGCACACGACTGTGCTCTGCTGCACAACACCGAGCTAAGCTAAGAGGAGTAAGAAGTGCTAACAGCTGTCGACCTTGTCTGTCCTGGCCGGGTTTTGATGCCTGTGAAGCCTCCTTATCCTGGACGCTGTACATGAAATTGTAGAGAGTAATGTCAATGAATAACTAGCAATGTTTGTAGGCTTTTCACATAACATCTACTCTGTTAATCGTGTTAGCATATAACCTGAATGAACCGGTTTAAGAGTCAGGGAGAGTCAAAGTACTCATGATGTAAACAGTGTTTCACAATGTGAAAAGTTGGAACTGAATTTGCTGTTATATATTTATATTTAATGACATGTCTTAGAAAAGTATTCTACGTTTTCATCTACTAACGTAGTTTTAAAATAGGTTATTATACCCCAATTAAAAATATGATATTGACTAACATGTATTTTTTTTATGTAAACACTTGAATGGACATCATATTTAGATTTTTTTAAATGGTCAGTTTAGGTTGCTAATGAATTTTGACCAAGATACTGTATGCATTTCAGCTGGAATAATAATGAACTGGGAAAATTCATAATACTTATAGCAAAGATAACATGTTTTTAGATAAATGTCACTGGAAATTAAACTCTGAACAACACATATTCAACTAAAAATATACACCAACCAACCACAGCATTACCACCACCTGCCTAATATTATGTCAGCTCCTCTTATTCCACCAAAACAATTCTGACCCATCGAGACTTGCGCTTGACAAGACATCTAAAATTGTCCTGTGGTATCAGACACCAACATTTTTCCAGCACATTGCACAGATGCTTGATCAGTTAGAGATCTGGGAAATTTTGAGGCCAATTGAACACCTTGAACTCTCTGTTATGTCCTCAAACCATTTCCGTGCATTGTTTGCAATCTGCAACAATGCTTAGGTGTCAAAGTAGCATCCACATGAATGCAAGACCCTCAGTTTTCCAGCAGAGCGTTGCTCAGAGCATCACACTGCCTCCTCCAGCTTACCTTCTTCCCACAGTGCTTTCTGCTGCCATGTCTTCCCCGGATAAATGGCACACAACCTTCCACCTGATGTAAAGGAAAATGTGTCATCAAACCAGGCCAACTTCATCCACTGTTCTATGATCCAGTTCTGGTGCTCATGTGCCCAGTGAAAGTGCTTTCAGTAGTGGGCAGTGGTCAGAATGATCACTCTGACCAGCCTGCAGCTATGCACACGGCAAGCAGTGTGTTCTGATACTTTTCTGTCACAGCCAGCATTAAGGTTTTCAGCAATTTGTGCTACAGTAACTCTCCTGTTGTACTGGAGAATACGGGCGAGCCCTTGCTTCTTCTCTGTGCTGCCTGTGTTGCCATGTCACCAGTCCCTTCTTGAACCACTTTTGGCACTAACAGCTGTATACCAGGAACAAGAGCTGCTGTTTGGGACCTCATTTTTAGCCATCACGATCTGAGCCTTGTCATAGTCACTCAGATACTTATGCTTGACCATATTTCCTGCTTCCAACACATCAACTTCAAGAAGTGACCATTGTTGGGGCTGATCAGTGTACCGCACTGCAACTTTCCACCAACATGCAGTTTACACCTGTAGCAATATCTGGTTGGGGTCTAAAGTTACTAGCTTTTGAGATTAAAGATTACAATTTTCATTTCAAACATATCTTGAATTGATAAAATGCGACATGTTTTCTATATTAAATCTTGTAACTCAGCAGCTTTCCTACTGGGTTACTGTCGGCTTGTTTAAAGTTTAACAACTGTCTTTTTCCTTCTAGATCTCAGACCCAGAGAAATGTGACCAGATGTATGAAAGTTTGGCTCGCATTAATGGCAACTTATACAGACAACGAGTAAGTATATATATATTCACATATCCCAGGTGCTTTTCTAATTGTGTGTAAATTACAGTACAGGCATCAGATGAAAAGCAAATCGCTGTGTGGATGACACATTTCCCTCCACAGCTGTGAAGACACAGCTTTTCTGGGTTAAGGATAATAAAACATGTTACAGTTAGGCCAAAGGTCTCTATATATTATATATGTATTTTGTGCTAGAAAAGCACATGAGGTTAGTGTTTGCCAGCAGAGGAACTGTTCAGCTTTTAATTTGAACTATAATAACTACTAACATTCACATGAGACTCAGATATATGGCAGATGGTTTGTCTCCTTCTTCTGGATGACTCATGTGCTTTGGTTACCAATGTTTGTCCAGAGAGACACTTTTTCAAAACACTCGGATGAAAGCTGTTAATCTGTCACATTTGTGTAAACTGAAATGTTTATATTTATCCTCTCCAGTGAGTTAACATCACAAATAAGCAGAAAAAAAGCCAAACATCTGAAAACTCAAACCGTAAAATGTTTGAGTATATAAATGCACCAGCCCTTCGAAAGTTTTATGCGAATGAAAAAATCTATTCCTGTGTGAAAGCTAATAAAATGTAATGTCTTCGGCGTATTCAGTGCTGAAATCTGTTTTTTTTTTCATTCAGTTTCCTCGTGTAAGAGACACAAGCTTTACTGGAGTCGCAGTGGAAGAGTGCAGGTTGCTTTTGTCAGGTATAACTTACACCATCACATTGATTATTGACAGAACATCCCTTTGTTACAGTTAACTTGTGAAGACGTATATATGAGCACCTTTATTTTCATTTCGCAGGGAGCATGCAGCAGATGGACGAGGAAAAGAAGAGCTTGTGGAAGACGTTAATGGAGCGATTCTCCTCTAAATCGCCAGAAGACGTTCCAGAGAAAGCTTCTGAAAAATAACTGCTCTCTCCATTTCCTTTCTTTTCTTGTTGCGTGTATAGAAATAAAGCTTATTGTTAGTATCTGTATGGTCTGTTGTGTTATTTTTATGAATTAGCTTTACTGTTTGTGTAGCCTGTGATTTGCATAATAAAGAAGGGTGACTGTGAAGGAATTTTCTCTACAGATACACATCAGAAACTCCTACACATCGTTTTCTCTACTGGTGCTACATCATCACAGCAGATTGTAATGTCATCCAGAAAGACTTCATATGAGCAGAATGTTGTAACGTCGCACATCTCTACTTACGCATTTACTAAAATAAGAATTTAACTTTGACTCCTAAAAAAAAGAAAGAAGTAATGAAACTTTTTGGGTATCCTTCCATTGATGTTGTAGAAGTGATACACATTTAAATTGTAAATTAGATGGAAACATTTTAGCAGTCGTAGAAGATTTTCACTTAGAATTTTTTTTTTAGATTTGGGGTTTAGCCTTGTGGTGCTTGAGAGGGAAAGATGTAAACTTGTGTCCCGTCATCACGGCTGCTTTAAGGAAAACATCCGGTTTCCTGACAGTTTAACATTAAGCTTTAAAAAAGAAGAGATTGGATGTAGAAGTGTAGACAATGCATGCATTTATTTATTGATGTATTAATTAATTACATAGCGTGTCAAGCTAATGAGTGTTTCATGAATCACAACATAAGAATTCACACTTTGGATATATTTAATAAAAAAGCAAATAAATTCAGTTTTACACTTTATTTTTTAAAAAAAACCCCAAAAAGTCAGTGTCATTCTTTTTCATCTAATCATGCTGTCTGATCCATTGTGCATTTTTGTGTTCAGCAGGGATGTTGACAAACTTTGGTCATCTACTGACAAATTTTAAGAGTTTTGAATGGGTGATTTTTTTTAGTGAGGATCCATTACATTTTGTTCATATAACTATATCAGTAACACGCTGCCTTACAGTTTAACGGGTGTAAAATGCTGCCAGTTCATGTGCGGCTGGGAAGGTAATCTGCCAGACAGACAGTAGGTCCAAATGATCTCAGAATGTTTCAGATATTTTTTGCACACTGGCCGACAAACACACAAACTGACAGGTCTATGAGAACCCGACTATGTAAAATAAACTGTATAATAAAGTTGAAAAGTCAAACAGTGAAACTGGGCTGGAAGTTCTTTAAAAAAATGTAATGATGATTCAGAATTTCGGTAACTTCTTCACAGATATGTCCCCTACTCTTCTTTCTCCTCAGGGTTGTCTCTCCATACGCAGTAGTTAAGGGTGGTGGCGAGGCACAGCCAGGACAGATAAGGAGCGAGGAGCCACGTAGCTGTGCGGCTGATGGAATACCAGGACACCATGGTGGCTCCCACGGTCCCAGTGAGAAGCACAATCTCTATCAGTGCCTAAATTGGACAGAGGGAGGGTATTTTGTCAAACACTGAGCTGTCACACTTTCTACACTGGCAACCTGGTGTCCTAAGTAAAACAAATAACTGTGTTCATGTGTTACCCATTTCAGCTTGTGTGCGCCAAAGAAAATTGGAGTCCAGGCCCAGTTCAGAGCGAGCTGCAGCCCATAAAGTCCCAGTGGAACAACAGCGTCCTCAGTGAAACCTCCGAGCTCTTTCCATATCAGGTAGGAGCCATACCTTCACAACAGCATTCAAAACAAGATCACTTAGATAAGGATGGCATTTTGCAGAGATTGTAGGACTCAGTCACAACAGCTCTTACCCCATTCCTGTGTACAGACACGTCCACGCTACAGGGAACGCTGCATTCGGTGGACGCCATGATGGTTTCTTCAGGGTTGGGTACCAGGTTTTCACATGCTTGCGTGTGATGTAGCCACCATATAAACCGCCCAAGTGTGGCAGGGCCGTCATCCCAACCAAAGGCAGCCACATGATCTGAGACAAGAGAAGGACATAACAGTTGTTTTACTTCTGCTAAGGCTGCTTATTAGTAATTACTTAAATCAGACGATTAGACGCCTGTAAATACTGTTGCCATGAAGGGGTGTACGTGGTCTGCAACAATGTTTAGGTAGAATGTAGGCGTCAAAGTATAAATGTCAATGTGTCCCAGCAGAACACTGCCCAGAGCATTAGACTGCATCCATCTGCTGCTTAACTTCTTCCCACAATGCATCCTGCTGCCATATCTTCCCAGATAAACAACACACACCCAGCCATCCACATGATGTAAAAGAAAACATAATTCATCAGACCAGGCCACCTTCCTCCACTACTCCATGGTCTAGTTCTGACACTGATGCAGTAGACAGGCATCAGAATGGGCAGTCTGACCAGGCTGTGGCTATAAAGGAAGCTGCACTACACTGTGTGTTCTGACATCTTTCTATCATAGCTAGGTTTAAGGTTTTCAGCAACAGCTTTCACTCTCCATGCACATCAATGTGCATCCTGGGCATCCATAAACTTGTCACTGGTGCTCCATGGAGCGGTCATCGCGCCATAATAATCTGGCCTTTGTCAAAGTCAATGAGAGCCTTAAATTTGCCCATTTTTCTGACTGTTCATGTGCTGCCAAATACATCCCACATCCCTTGGCAGGTGCTACTGACATGAGATAAGCAATAGTATTTACATTAGCTGTCAGTGGGTTTAATGCAGTGGCTGATCGGTATATATTGGTCTTTCAGTTAATTTTATTATAGAAATGTCAAAGATATGTCTAAAATGTGTCACCACTGGATAGTCTGTCTACCAGAAAAACCCAACACAGTGTCTTGTATATTCCATATTTAAGAGATCCCTGTCAAAAAGCTTTATAGTGTGAGTTTGATTTTAAAAAAGTAATAGTCCAATACCTAATTTTCTTAATTTACCTTAGCACCAGACTGTAAAGCAGTATACCTGTACTCTAGATGAATTTCTCAAGCCTTTTACCACGACTATTATCACCGACAGCTGTGAGCGAAATAACTACAACAAACTGCAGGCCAGAAAAACCAAAGCAATGAGCTGGAAGTCATTCAGATTTTACTCATGAAACTCCTCCACAGAGGACTGAACAGTCAGCTGATGATTCTCAGCTGTTATCACTCTATACAAGTGCCATTTAATCTAATAATATCATTTACAGCAGATTTACTCTACAGAGTATCAGTGCAGATGTTAGCCTCACAAGTCCAGTGTCAGCCAAGTTTTCAAGGACAATACAGTTGTACAGTTTTTGTCAGTTAAAAGACGTTAATGTTAATTGAAGCCACATTTTCAAGCTAAGTTGAAAAGAAAAACAGCCAAATGTCTCCAAGTGTGAAGATGGGCTCAAAAACCCGGTAACTTCATAGTCACATAGGAGAAAGTGGTTTTCCACAGTAAATACAAGGACACCTGTTTTAACGTAACAGCAAAACATGCTAATTTTAAGCTAATGTGTCTTTTTTTCTGTGCTATTACACTCTGGCGCAGACTAGACTGAAGTCAGACAGTGTTTAAAGTACCTGGGTTGAAGTTTCAGAGGTGTAAACGTACATTAAAGATAATTTTCCTGCCAGTGTTGAAGGTGACTGTCCGGGTCCGGAGGTTAATTCACGCTATGAGCGGAGCTACTCACCGTGTCTCGGCTGTCAGCTCCTCAGTGTGGACGTCGCGCTGCGGGGCTAAAAGCTACACACAGACGGCTAACTGCTCAGGCATGCTGCTGTATTGTGATATAGCTATTTAGTGGGCAGGGCGGTCTTATCGGAGCGGTCACTCCTCAGACACTCCCAGCCAGCACCGCCTCTGGAGCCGACACCAGCGGCGTCACGTCCCGCCGCAGTTTAGCGACGACGGCAAAACTCAGCAGCGGACCAACGGCTGCTTTGTCAGCTCAGTAAATAATGTGTTGTGTAACGCTGCGGTGGTGCAAAGGTCGGGAAATTACAGAAGCTGACGATATGCTGGCTTCCTGCTCTCCAAGTTATTCAATAATTATTTCCTGGTTGCTTACAAAACACTCAGGAGGTTACAAAACCGTCCAGATAGTACCCGCCCCTCTGCTGTCATCACCATCTGACAGAAGATCAAACGCACCTCTGGCATATAGGGAAAACTGTTAAATTTAAACTCTTTAGCACTTTTTATGTCTTGATCATAAGAAGCTCCTGCAATTAAAATTTAAATAATCCTACAATTATTATTATTATTATTATATTTTAAAGTAGCAACAGAGGTTCCCATTCAACTTGACAGAAGCCTATCTACTCCATTTTTTATGTTAAAATATTATAGAGAAAATGTTCAATTCTATTGTCATTGTAAGTGTCTTAGTTATCAAATTAAATGTATTTATATGGATACTAATATACCATTTCTACCTAAGCTACTTATCCTGGGCATATTTCCTCCCTACCTACCATTACAGAGCAGAGAAAAAGCCCTAATTACCATCTGCCTATTATACACTAAACATCTCATTTCACAACACTGGAAAACAACACATAGACCTTATTTAGGCCATTGGATTAGAGAGATGTGCTCTTGTCTAGCTATGGAGAAGATTACATATATAATGAAAAACAAAAAAGGAAGCCTTTTGTGATATACAGGACCTTTGTTAAAAGAATGGACTCATCAAATGCCTTGAACACGGGGGATTCTTATGCTACTTGAATGCAAAATTTGAGAAGTACTCATGGATTTTTTGATTTTTATCTAGGAGTGACTGTGAATTAAGAGTGGAAATGTACAATGCATGTAAATGCACACACTACAGTGTAAAAATCTCTTATGTTTTACGCAAATGACTGGTATTTAACTGCTGTCAATAGTTTTCTGTGCAGTGTCAGTGGAGAACCTGTGAATCTCTTTGGAGGGAGGACATCAGTGACTTTATGATATGTGTGTGTGCGTGTGTGTGCGTGTGTGTGCGTGTGCGTGTGTGTATGTATGTGTATAAAAACATTTTTAAGTAACAAATGTATTTAAATGGCATATTTAAAGCAACCTGATTTGACAAAAGTGCTGCAAGTGTTATCAGACAAGCACCAGCAAAATTATGTACAAACATCAAGGCAGGATTAAACTAGTATATTCAAGTGTTACAAGGGACCTCATCCACTGAATTTCCAAAAACTGTGTTAAATTCCTGCATACTGGTCAGTTTATATGCACTAGTAAAACACAAAATTCAGACACCTGAGGCCCATAATACAAAGTCATCACCATGTAAGCCAGATAACAAAAAGATGCCCAACCAAGATTTGTTGAACTTGTTTCATAGTGCAGGTCTCAGGGGCCAAATAAGCCAGGCTTATCTCAGTTAGTCTGACTTACCTTCAGGGTATTTTAGTTCAGTAAAACAAATTCAGCATCATTCAGGCTCATTTAGTTTGTCGAACTAGCCTGGTCCAGGATTGGCTTCCCGTGAACCTCAGCCTGAATTGTTGCTTAGCCAGACTTCCTGTAAAACTGACCCAACGAGAAAGTTAAGATTATAAGACTGACTCTACGACATGCTATCATATTATTTCACTTTATTACTCAGCATCAGGACCAGAATATAAGTTTGAAGAAACCCAACTTAAAATTAGCGTGGACATGCAACTGAAACTTGTATTGAATTAGTCTGACTGAATGAACTGCAAATTTCCTTTATCTAACGACTGGGTAGCCTTGACTCGACTTGAAAAGTTCATTCAGGTGTTGGACTTTAATCCCAAATTTTATAAGTGCACTTAATGGAACAGGCCCAGGGTGACAATTCAAAATATAAAGGATTATACTGCAGTAAGGCTCTTGGACATTCTGTATTACATTCAAATATTAAACTCCTGCAGATCAACTTTTGTCATGTAGCATCATCCCTCCTGATTCCACATATACGTTATTTTACTGTTGTCTTTTTTGTGTCTTTTTGTTTGGGGCAGTAAGCTTTTTAAATATGCATGTATTATCTCTAAGCTCCAGAAGCCTCTACATTCCTTGAGCTGTTGATCGAAGGTCCTCCATGTTGGCTGAAGGGGAACAATTTTCAGGTCGCAAGGAAGCATAAGTTAATATAATGAAAGGCTCTCATTGTGTTATAGTGTATGTTTTATTGTGTTTTTTTAAACATGTCTTCAACTTTAGCAACACTTCATTGAATATTGTTATGCTTTTCTTTATTTAATGAAAATTACATACAAATTTAGGTGTGTTTAGTTTTCATAAAACCAATTAAATAAACTCTGTATGAGGAAACAAATGACCAGGTACCTATAGGTGAGCTATGGGTTGTAAAGTGTAGTTGACCAGTAGTAGACCAGAAGAAGAGTAAGCAGAGTTAAGCATATTAGAAAGTGAGGTATTTTAAGATAAAATACTTATGCATTTTGTTTTCTTTGGCTATGTTATGTGAAATGACTTTTAAGAATTTAGGTGTGTAGGAATTTGTGTGGGCAGTGGTGTCTGAGGAGTGTATTAATGACTAATACAGGAAGGTTCAAATAGTTTTTTAATGACTTTCAGTCAGTGCAAGATGTGTACATTAAAATGGTTATTGAAATGGGTATTGATCATTCTTTAAGTCTATACTGCCTGCAAAGATGCATTTTCTTTTTTTCTCAAGTTTTTATTTCAAAAAAAGGTGCAGTACAAAAGTACAGTTGACAAGCATGACATTTTCTCCCCCCTCCACTCAACCCACACCACCCCGAACCCAAACCCGTCCTCCTCTTTCATGGTAAAAACAATGAAACAAACTGTATACAAAGATGCATTTTCTTAAAGCAATTTTAGTACAATGGGAAATTCATCTGAAGCGTGAAGTGTGTGTGTGTGTGTGTGTGTGTGTGTGTGTGTGTGTGTGTGTGTGTGTGCATATATAGGCCTGGATTTGAAGGGGGAATACTTATGCAATCACTTATTTTACATTTTATATTTCTATATTAATGGCATTGCTTTTTAAAAATCTGTTTTAGCTTTGTTGTGCAATAAAAGGGGAAAACATAGGAAATCACTTGTTTTACAATTTAACTGTTATTTGAATGGCATTACTTTCTAGTTGAAATGAAAAACGGCCATTGATGTAATGTATGTTCAAAAACTTAAGCATTGTATATTGTATATTTTAGGGTAAATTAACTTGAAATTACCCAGAACTCTGTTTTATATTAACTGTATTTATATTAACAAGAAAAAAATAGTTAATTCTAGTAAAATCGTGCTTAATGTTTTAAAGTGTACAAAGACAATGGGATGAGCTTACTTTGCAGGGAGCACAGTGACTCACATTATGCATGTATATTTATAGGCATTTTACTAAATACTGACTTGAAGGAGGCCAATGCTTGTGCAATTATTTTTTAGTGAAATGACATTACTGTTTTCACTTTGACATGAAAGAATCTTTTTCTGGTAAATTCTTGTTGAAAAAGGCCAAAATAAATGGATGACGATTAAAGAGTCGTAAAGCAATATAATGGGAAAATTTAGGCTTTGTATATATTTCAGGTTGATTTAACTTCTGCATTTATTTGAAATTACCAAGAAAAGACGAGTTAATTCCACTAATATTGTGTTTAATGTTTTACTGTGCAGAAAGTAAATGGGATGGCGTTACTCTGCAGGGAGCAAAGTGTCTCACATTTTAGATTTATTTATGTTATTCTTAAATAACTTTAAAATGGTGCAGTTATCAGCTGTGTAAGTGTATAAACTGAGTGTGCATGTGTTACAGAGATGCAGTGTGCCTCAGTGCGGCGGGTTTTACGCCCTGCTCTCGGTCTTGCAGGCACACACACACACACACACACACACTCACACACACACACGCACACACACACGCACACACACACGCACACACCTTTCCTCCGCGGTCCTCCAGCGTTCCTTACCTTCTTGTCGCTGCTCGCAGCCTCGTTGTCTGGCTGTGAACTCTCACCCCAGCTGCTTGGGAAATGTCATACAGGCAGAGGCCCGTGCTGCAGTAGGGGGGCGTAATAGGAGGAAAAAATAACAACATTTTTTTTTTTTACTGCTGCTTTCACTGCATCTTTTTTATTCGCGTCTCTGCCGTGCCAGTGCCACATCCCGCTACCAGCAGCAGCAGCAGCAGCAGCCGATAACCCGCCGCAGCCTCGGTGCTTATTTTGCATTATTAGGGCTAATATATGAGAGAGACAGAGAAAAAATCCGTGCCAGACATGTGAGTAGCAAAAAACCATCGCTGTCGTTCTCCACTCACCCGTTGACTGCTACGGTGCCGTTGTGTCCTCACACCAAACAAATGGTCATTGAGCCGTGTCGTTGTGCTTTTGGAGTCAGAGCTGCTCTCACGGCGGAGCTGTGCACGTTGACGGGGCAGATGGAGCCTCGCTGGCGGCTTGTTTTGGGGGCTCTGCGTCGGCTGGGCTAATTGAGCCAAAGGAAGGGGGGGGAGAAACAGTGATTTTTTATGAGCTGTAAATAGCTCAGGGGGGAAGGAAAATCCCGTCCAGTGTGATCAGTGTTGTGTGATGTAGCTTAGCTCTTTTAGCTCGGATTGATTGAAGGCAGCCGGGAGTTGGAGTGGAGGAGTCCAGCCTCTGGTGTCTCCAGTCAGATGTGGAGGCCCGGGTTAGAGCTCACATTATGCAGTGGTGCTGATGTGGACTCTGTGGTGTGAGGAGCACTACACAAATCACAGGCTGATCACTGAGGTGGACACAAGAAACCAGGAGATGTCCACTGCAGCATTTAGTCCCAGATTTGTTTTCTCTGTTTGGGTAAAATGATCAAGTTGTGGTCTGGAGATGCACAGTTGGGATGCTCTGACTCTTTTGGTCCTGATGTTCATTCATAGCTTCACCTGGAACTCAGTGTACTGTTCAGTTTAGTGTAATGCTCTTATAATATGTGGTAGTTTTGAGTTAGTTCAGCGTTATTGTAACTGCACAGCCCCACTGCTCTTTACCTCTAAAATTCACAATCCTGATACCATTGGGATCATTTTTATAGCGTGCAGTGGGATTTGCACCGTAAATGATAGAAAAAGAAAAAAGTTGACACAAGAGTTCGGATGATGCACTGGAATAACATAACTCTGGCTGCAACTATTGATTGTTTTCACTGTCGATCAATCTGTCTAGTATTTTCTCAGTTAATCAATTAGTTGTTTGATCCATGACATGCACAGAGAATGTCCATTCATGCAAGGTGATGTTGTCCCATGTCATGCTTTAATCACAGACTAAACTTCGGTTTACTGTCCTAGAGGAGTAAAGAATCAAGAAAACATTAAAATGTAAGAAGGATCAGGATTTTCAGTCTTTTTCTCTTCAAAAAAAATATTCAATAAGATTGATTGGTGATCAAAGTAGATGCCGATTATTATAGTAGTAGACAACTGATCGATAATTCGTTGCAGCTCTAGTTGTGGCCATGAGGTCTTTGTTGTATTGGGTCGGTGCGTCTCTGGTTTTAATTACATCTCACTGTCTTCGTCTGTTAATTAAGTGACTCCATCTCATTCACAAATAGGTCAGGCTTCACTGTGTGGAAAGTAGGCACAAGCTCCAACACTGTCAAGATGTTATTACATGAAAATGTCATTTTGTCAAATATTTTAAAAATCTGTATTTCAAGTATTACTGTTGTATAGCAAAATTCTGATCTTTTAAAATTAGTTTTTTTTTCCCATTGGCATCAAAAGTTTAGATGCAAGTTAAAAAAAGATCCATGGAACGCTGATAGAAATTGTCTAGAAGGTCCTTTATTATCTCTTTTTTGTCTTATTTTTTATAAATGTTTTTGGGTTGTACAGTAAAGATGTGACAGGAGATGAGCGGAGAAAGAGGAAGGATGATATGCAACAGGTTCAGTGTCTTAGATCCCTTTACCAGGATGCTAAAATGACCAAATATACATTTAACATCTTTTTGCAGATGAGCTTCACATAATGATTCCAAGTCTCAACCTGAGTATCTCTTGCGGTTTCAGGGGGAAAAACATTAATCTTCTCTTGAAGATGTCCGTCCAGCAAACTAACTGGCTTGAGACGCTGATGCCCAGCAGAAGATCCTGGGATTGAGACGTGAATCCCTTTACACTGATGGCCTGGACTGAGTAAGACGTCTGTGTTTGTGAATGTCTGGACGTTTAGTGGTGTTTGATGTTCTTGTTCAGAGCTGTGTGTGATGGCGTTGGGTTTGCCTATGACAGGTTTCAGCTGGCCTGCTGAAGCTATGGGGAGCTGTTGGAGCTGTCTGTACAGAGACCCCATCCGAGACAACCATCTCACCAAATTTAAGGTCGGTAATCGTCAAATAAATTCAAATGCAGTTCAGTGTTTTCAGTTCTGTTGTGTGTTTTTGTGCTGGTTATCGCTGATTTAACATTATGCAGTGTGCTCCAGTAATCTACACATTCACTCTCGTCTCTTTACATCATGTTTTTTCTCCTTGTTTCCAGGTCACCAATGTGGATGATGAAGGTAATGAGCTTGGCTCCGGGATCATGGAGCTCACCCAGACCGAGCTCATCCTTCACACCCGTAAGAGAGACGCCATCCGGTGGCCGTATCTCTGCCTGCGTCGCTACGGCTACGACTCCAACCTGTTTTCTTTCGAGAGCGGCCGCCGCTGTCAGACTGGGCAGGGTAGGCAGCGTTTTGTCGTACTCTCTGCCTCTGTTACACGACTGTGGGGTTGTGGTGATTGTGTTTTTTCACACCTGACAAATCACAGCGTTAACTAAGTGTGAATGTCGGATTGTCAGATTGGAAAAGCTGCAGAAGTTACGTTGCAAAGTCGGCCTGAGCGTCACACAAGCTATGATTTGCTGATCCAGCTTGTTGTCTGTCATGTCTTTTGCCAAGTGGCTGCAAGAATTGTGATCTAATTGAACACAGTAATCATCTGAGAAGATAAAAAATATGGTAAAGTCTGATCTTGGCATATCTTTTACACATTATTGGTGGTTACCTGTGTTGCAATTGTAAATTTAACCACTACCTGTTGACTGGTTGCTCAGTTTTAAAGGATTTACTCAGGCAACACAAAATTAGAAATTTTGTGCTAAACTGCCAGATGACAATTTGTTCATGTGGCACGTCATCTCTAAATCTTATGTAATCATCTACTTGTAGGTGAGTTAAGATTTTTTGTCAATCTCTATGTTTTTATTATGATTGCTTGTTGATTGTACCCTAACATCTCCATCATTTTCCCCCCTACGATTAGGAATCTTTGCATTCAAGTGTTCCCGGGCAGAAGAAATCTTCAATCTGCTCCAGGAGCTGATGCAATGTAACAGCATCAATGTGGTGGAAGAGTCGATGATGATGAGTCGCAGCGGCCACACACCAGAGATGGACATGTCTCGCACACCACAGACTCCCAACAGTGAGTCACACAGCTGCACAAACACAAGTAGAGGAGTCTGGTTAATTATACACTTGATCTAAGAAATAATTGTAGAACTTGCATGCAGCAGTGGAGTCATAAATTTAGCTGATTTTTTAAAGTTATTAATAGAGTTGGAGTGAGTCAGAGATACAAAGGTATTCAAATAGCACCTGGTGAGCTGAGTCTCTGCACAATGAATTCTAGTTTAATGTTATTAACATTTGACAAAGCTCAAGATCCTGTATTACACAGAGATTCTACCATTTTTTAAAATTTGGGATTGTAGCCTTAAATACAATATAAGTATTTAAATTTAAAATCCAAATGAGTTTTAAATCTGTTGTTTTGATTATAATACATCACATATAGTGGCTGCTCTGATCAAAGATTTCCTCTGTTAACTAGTAGTCATTAGTTCTAGGCATTATAAACCACATTTATCTAGGGTATCTAATGTTAGAGCAAGCAGCCTAACAAGGTGACTAAAGCCTTGATTATGCTTCCTTACGGATTTGCACATGGACAGCTGCAGACCTTACGGATGCGTAGCTGTTGATGTTATACTAATTTGTCGTTTGCTTGGAGGATTCTGTTCCATACATGCACTGTAGGTTGTATCAACATATTCTGAGCAAGACGACTGCTGCACTTGTAGCACGCAGTTAGGATAGGGTGTGCACGCAAACTTTGGGCGGCACGAGGACGTCCGGAGGTGCGACATTAGTAGTAATGCAGGCATTGTGCTGAACCATTGTGGTGAAGACTCGATTTACCAGTTGGTCTTTGTTCCAACTGTCACCGATGGTCATGAGCTCTGGGTAGTGACGGAATGAATGAGGCTGCTGATACAAGCGGCCAAAATGAGTTTTCTTTATAGGGTAAAGCGCTCAGAGTGGATTCTCTACTCCTTTGTGTCAAAAGTAGCAGTAGGTGGTTTGGGCATCAGATTAGGATGCCTTCTGAGTGACTTCCTTACGGGGTTTTCCAGACACATCCAACTGCGAGGAGACCCCGGGGTAGACCCAGAAGTTGCTGAAAGGGATTACATGTCTCATCTGGCCTGGGAACACCTCTTGATCCTCTAGGAGGAATTGGTAAAAAGTTGCTAGGCAGAGAAACGTCTGGAATGACTTCCTTAGCCTGCTAACACTGCCGGATATCGGATGTACTGCGATCTGATACCTGACAGTTTGAAGAAAATATATGAATAGATGGACAAGGACGTCCGTGAAGGGGTCCACATGGACTCTGGCAGACTTGAGATGATGAAATTTAGGCGCACAGACCCTCGTATATTCGCGGATGCAGAAAGGATAACACCAATTTAACAGACTGCTTTGTTTGGACTTAACAAATAGGTGATTTTTTTTCCTTTAGTGTTTGCATGTTATCTGGTTGCCACACGGATTTACTGTAGGACATGGGTAATTACAATCTAATAACCAAAGAGACCAACAAGTCAATAATAATACGGTAACTTTATTTGTATAACACCTTTCAGAACACACAGTTACGTCACAGTAAAAACAAATAAGATACAACAATTAAAGTTAAAAACCAGTAAGATCCCATAAAAACACAGTGACTTTGTAAAAAGCAGCAGTTAAGAAAAGGCCGTACAGTAAGTGAGTTTTAAGAAGAGATTGAAAAGAGGACACTGAGTATGTCTGTCTGTGACTGAATGAGTAACTGAGTGTCACAACGTCCTGTGGAGTTTGAGGGTTTTTTTTTCTGTGACCAGCCAACAAATCAAAAACTGAGTCACATACATATTATTCCAGACACTGTGTTTAACATTAGTTTGTTTTGTTACTGAATCCACTAAAGCTGCAATATCATTATGTTTATAATAACTGTATCATATGACAATGCAAACAGAAGTCTCTCATAGTGATGAACCTGCAGAAAACAGTCACCCAAATGTGCAGCTGTGCTCAGCTGTAGAGTTCTTTTCGGACAGTTTCAGTTCCGTGTTTAGCTGTACAGTAACTTTAGTGTTTTTTTATGTTTCTGCTCTCATAGTGAGAGGCAGACAGCTATAAAAACCAAAGGTAAACCACCTGGGGGATGTACTAGTAAACGAGGAAGCGAAATGAATGGGTTAGAGAGGTATGTCAAGCCTAAAACCAGACTTTTCTTTTTTTAAAGATTTATTTTTTAACTTTATTGGAGAGGACAGGACAGTGGATAGAGTCAGAAACGGGAGAGAGCAGGGAAAGACATGCAGTAAATGACCAAGGTCAGATTCGAACCCAGCACAGCCGCTACGCCTCTGCTCGTGGGTCACGCGACATAACCACTAGGCTGTCAGGGCGCTCCTAAAACCAGACTTTGTAATGTCAAAGAGCTGAATCTAATTCAACCTGCTAGATGACCACAATAACTGATGCTGCCCAGCAAACCTATGTTCTCATGTTATGCTATGTTCAGAGTTTCTGACTTTAATCAACTATAAGAAGCAGCACCCTTTCACTAGTTCATGCATTCAAATGGTGTTGCATGATTTGCTGCCATATCTTTTTCACACTGCTGACACTGCTGCCAATAGACCACAGATTAGAGAATTGATTAGTCGATTGGCATTTATCACAGAGAATATTAAATTGATAGTTTTTTCACTTTGATTTGTCCAAAGACTAAAGTGAGTTCCACGTATCTTTCATTATGATATAGTGCCAGACATAGCTTTTTGCCATAGTATATTTCATAGTTCTTCATCGCAACAATCTATTCTTGACCTAAGTAGGTAAAATAGGCGTCGAAGGCACATGTTCAGTCCATATTGTGTGGAAAGAGAGTCAAATGATACATCAAATCCATATTTTATGGCAGTCTTAATAACGAAAACCTGCTTAACAAAGAAAGCCTTGTGGATGCCTGATCCCATCACATCTCAGAAGCTAAGTGAGGTTGGGCCTGGTCAGCACCTGGATGGGAGACCGTGAGGGAACATCAGGAAGCCTGGGTGGATGCAGTGTGAGAGTGAGTGGTTGGTGGTGGTCGGAGGGGCCGATGGTGCGGTAGCCTTGCCTCCGTCAGTCTACCACAGGGCAACTGTGGTAGTTTACCACCGTCGAGTATGGACTGAATGAATAATGCAATGTAAAGCGTCTCTGAGTGTCTAGAAAAGCACGATATAAAACCAATGCATTGTTATTGTTATTATTATTACAGTTGGCAACCACTGTAGTGAAACTCGGTATCTCAGATTAGAGTTTTAGGTTTTGTCAAGCCATTTAACACAAAGAAAACCTGGATATGTTGAACTTGCTCTGGAGTACACTCCTCTGCTCAGCAGCGAGCACAGACCGACACAGTTAATGAAGAGATTAGCATTAAGCAGCTAAAAAGTCAGAAGTTTTACCTCAGGAGTTAGTGAAGACCAACACAGCCATAAGGGAGGGAAGGTTGGACTTAGATTCATCAGGTGACCAAACACACGACTCCAAATACACGACACAGTTGCTCCTTCACTGCTCCATGTGTGAATATGCATCTATTTGCTAACAAGTTCACTATAACAACTTATAGGCTGACTTGTGTCCACTGCCCCCAAGTGGAGAAAAAAATCACCTACTGCAGGTTTACATACAACAAATGAGAGACTGTGTACTGATAACTAGTCTCATTTAGTACTTTGAAATATAAAGCACTTAGATAAACTTTGGGCCTTGTGATTAAAGTTGCCCTGTTGCACATTAAAAATGTTGCTGAGCACCGAAATCATCGAGCGTCCTCTGTGACTAGAAAACGAAAATAAGTAACTATCAGCTGCTCTTCCTACTTTTTAAAGTTTCATATTCTTCACAACACATGATTCGGTTTGGGATGTTTGCACATGTTAACTTCCACATGATCTCTCTCTCTTTGTGTCTTCACATTGTCATATAAATGTTTGCAGCTCCAGCATTTCCTGTCCAGGCTTTTCCTAATGGATACCCTGGTTATCCAATCAGAGGTGATTCCTCCCAACCCTCTCTAGCTGATGATCATGGACATAGCCTCATGGGTTTGGAGGACCAGGTAAGACCTGTCTGTACACTTTTACAGCTCACCTTATTTGTAAAAGATCACTGTTGAAACATGGTTTATTTTTTTTACCAACAGACCCACACCTATGTAAATACTGTGAGCATGGAGGGGGATCTCTCTATGCGTCACTGTGTGCACTCTTTACCTGAGGTTCGGCCCAGCGCTTTCCCCGAAACAACACGGGGAGCCATGCCTGTCGGGGGCCAAGGGAATCCACAGTCCAACCTGAGGTGCTGTCCTCTCGAGGAGCATAAAGACCCTCAGGTGTTCTTGCAGCCGTCGTCCCAGGAGGTCAAATTCATGCTGGGCCCAACTCCAGCACAACGCCATCTCCTGGAGAGGGAGAGGGAGAGGGAAAGGGAGAGGGAGAGAGAGCGGCATGGGCTCAATCCACACAGCCTTCAACCAGTAGAGGGGGCAGCAGGCTCAGAGACGGAAGGAGATGAACCCTCTATGCACCTGTGCAACTCCCACTCCTACCACCATTTCCATCACCACTCACACCGGCACCCGGGCCTCGAGCACCCAGACGACTGCCAAAGCGGCGAGCTCACCTACGAGAACATCAACGGGCTTCGGGGCGTCCGAAAGCAGCGTCTGAGTCCCAGCAGTGTGTCGCAGTCGGTGGGTTCAAGCAGCAGCAGCAGCACCGGCGACAGTCACTCCCACTCACTCCTGCATTCTCACCCCCACGGCCCATCGTCTCTTCCCCCGCAGGGCTACGCTTGCGAGAGGAGCATGGGCGGAGGGCATCGTCGGACAGCTCTGCTCAACTACGAGAACCTGCCCTCTCTGCCCCCGGTGTGGGAGTACAGGGCTCTGCAGCGGGATGATGAGCAGGAGGAGGAAGATGATGATCAGGACGAGGAGGAGTATGAAGAGGAGGAGGAAGACTTTGATGAGTATGAGTTCTCAGAGGGTCCTGGGACGCCCAACGGGTACCACCAGGACGGCCGGGGCATCCACAGAGATGCCCTGCAGAACTATGTTAACACAGAGCAGGTCCAGCCTCCCCGGCTTCGACACGCTTGCCCCCCGCATCCACGGCCGTGTCAGCCAGACAGAGGGGGGCGAATATTTAGCTTTGATTTCCGCAGACGATCGAGGTCGGGGGTTGGGGGCTGCGAGCACAGCCACATGCCTCCGTCGCGGCAGCTGAATTACATCCAGGTGGACCTGGAGGGAGAACCTCCCTGCCAAGGCCTCAGCAGCGGGGGTGCCCAGACCCAGCCACAGCACCAGCGCCTACCACCCAAAAAATGTGGTCCGCAGGCACCCCGGCGCAGTGAATGCTACGCAGTTATCGACCTAAAGAAGACCGCTGCCATGTCTAACCTGCAGAAAGCTCTGCCCAGGGATGATGGGACTTCCAGAAAGACTCGCCACAACAGCACAGACCTGCCTCTGTAAAATGGTGTTCAAACTGAAGAGGAGCGATGAAGACAGATGAAGGCTTATCCTCATCTTAGCACACTGGACCCTTCACTGTCATCCATCCATTCAACTGTCGGGCTGACTAATACAGTACAGGTACCTAATTAGAAACTTACTGAAACCTATCTGTGCATATAAAAGGAAATGAGAAATCTCTGAGGAGAATTTGCCATTTTACTCTGTGTTATTTATCTGATATTTGGTGTGAAGCTCTCTTGAGAAATCTGCAGTTTTATACTGCAAATACAGTTTGCTGGATATATGGATATTCATATAGAAGCATAAAGTCTCATATATATTTCTGTACATATGTGTGACTCTATGCTTAGCTACAGAGAGCAGACACCTCTGTTTTCAGTGGAAGCAGTCATTGCCATACTGTATTAGCAAATCTGAATTCTCAAACACATCTACACTCTCAAAAATTATTCCTATTATTTACTTACATTCATGTGATATTTTCACTTAAATACTGAGCGTCAGAGATGTGACCATCATCACAGAAGACGTAGAGCTGTTGGTTAATGGTTCCTCCCAGACACTGGCCAATACTCATACCTCATCTCAAGCACTTCAGTCTAATGTTGTGGCTAGTAGAAGAGACCGTTATTTGTTACTGTATGCCTATAGAGCATTTTGCACACAATCCTATGGAATTGTATTTTATCATATTTTCGGAATTGTTTCGTCCAATCCAAGCTAAATGAGCAGATTTGTGATATTTGGAGAATTATATTAATCCGAGTGATGGTAAAAGTAGCACACATTGATCTTAAATGAGCTTTGGCTCCCTCCTACCAACATGCAGCAATTGAAACAGTAGCATATCATCTTCACCTCCTGCGCATCATCACAGACCTGCAGGAGGGTTTTCATGCTTGTCACGTTGCACTTTTGACCCTGTGCCACTGAAACGCTCTTTCGTCACCACTCCCACGCCACTGGAGTCACAGGTTGCGTCGTTTTACCAAAAAACAGGGGGCCAAATATTTCGTGGACATTTCTTAGACAGCAATGTAGATAGGGTTTATTTAAATGTTCCTGATGGAGACATCGAAAACCTCAAATAGTGGCATTAAGCTATAACCTCACACGAAATGTGCTGAATCTGTAATTTGTCAGTTATCAGGTGTGAATGGTCTGTTTAAAGGGTAATCAAGTATGTCACACAAAAGCCACACAAGTGAAGAATTTTATGTTGTGAGGCTATTTATTAACCTTCTTAGTCAGATATTTATTTATTTATTTCATTTTTATTTATTCAGTCTTTTTTTTAAAAAATTTTATCAATTCTGTTTTCCATGTGATGACCAGCGTTTTGTAGTCCAGTTGGTAATATGGAGACCAAAGTTTCACCTCAAATTATCGCTGGACACTGGTGTGTTACTGTTATAACTGTGCTTAATTATATTTTGAAGAAAAGAAAGACTGTATTTATATTTTAAGTGCCAAAACTTAATTGCAAACTGTACGATGAATAAAATCAAACGTGCCATTAGGATTTGTAGAAAACTATAAGACAGGAAGGCATGAGATGGTAATAGTCGGGGGACAGACTATTAAAAAACTGCAAAAAGTCCGGGGCCCTTATTCACAAAGCGTCTTAGAATTTTCTAAGAGAGCTCCTAACTTAGCCTTAAAATTCCTAGCAAGGAGTCTTAGCTTCAGAGTGATTCAGGAAGTTTCTGAGAGCAACTCTGAGCAAGGAGGCTACAGAAACTTTGATCTTAGTGAGGAGGTGTGGTTGACTCTGTTGCTAGGTGTGACGCAGTCTTCTAAAATCTGTGATTGGTTGTTACAAAAAGGGGGAAAGACAAAACAAAAATGCGCTCCGCGCTCCTCCTAATGAATGGACAGTAAAATCAACCGATCATAGAACCTGGACTGTATTCAGAAATGTGTAATCGTGACTTTAATTTTATGTCATGATGATGAAACTCGGCTAAATTAAATTAGTTGTGACACAGCTTCAAATGTTTGAACGTACCTCATTAAGATGCCGATTATATTGATTTGTTTATTGTTATGTTTACTGTCCATGCTGGTAATTTACTACTTCATGTGTTCAATATTAATGGTGGACACAGACTCAGCTGTCAGCAGGTCCTGTGGTTGCTGTGAGAAGCAATCCCAAGTGAGAGCGGAGATTGAAATTAATAAATTGCGCAACGATACGAGGCTGTGAAAGACCGTACTGGTCTGACTGGTCTCTGTGCTGACAGAGGGTTGTGACAGACCCAAGTCATCACTGCTACATTAGTGCATTTTACCTGTGGCCAGGTATCAGTGTTGTGATGACTTTCATCTCAGGAGTTATTGCGTTACTGCGCTGGGTGGGACAGTAAACATCCCTGATGAGGTCAACCACAAACATTATCTCTGCACGATCGAGCCGATAGCGTTTTATTAAATCGCTGTCTTTTAACGTCTTTTAACGTACAGAGAATATCTCTCCTTCCTCTCAGTTTTTCTGCCATCTTGTCTGTTTAAGACACTCTTAGGCTTCTTAAAAGTCCTCCTCCCTAATCCTAACTGTTTCTCACCTTAGGAGCTTTCTTAAGGTTTAAGATGCTTTGTGAATAACTTTTATCTCACCAAGGGAAAATTCTAAGAAAAATCTTAGAACTCGAGAAATTCTAAGATTTTTCAAAGAATGACGTCACTAAGAGCTACTTTTAGCCTTAGGATGCTTTGTGAATACAGGCCCAGGTTTTTAAGGATGATAAAAACTGAAATAATAAAAACCGCACATTCCACCTCATCCACATCGACAGCCATTACGGAGGGAGATGGAAGAGTGGTGATCTTGTAGTCTGATAGTCACTGTCAGGGTGGTTTTATGCTGCTACATGTACATACTAACAGTAGCCCATGTAAGCTACAGGTTATTATCAAAGTGAAAAATGATGTGATGTCAGATCTTTTACCATGTTGTTAATAGAAGTAGCATTGTTGTGTTCCTCTGAGATAGATTATTTCCGAGCAGTAGAAATGGCACATACCATTTCAGAGAATGTTTCATTCGGCCAAAATTTCATTTCATCGAGATCTTTTTTTTCTGACTAGCTGGCTGTCTGGCAGGAGCAGTAATGGAAGCACAGACCCACTGATGCGTTTCCTTTTTGTTGAGAGCTCACATCAGGTTGATGTTTTCGGCTGACTGAGAAAGGCCACGTTCTAGATTTACACATGTGCAGGCCTTCAAATGCAGATGTAACATGGCATTTAGCTGAAGCTGACCTTTTTAAAGAAAATGGAGACAAACTCGAGACGCAAATGCAGATTGTTAACTTCTGGAATGGAGGGTTTTTTGGCTTCTGTGTAACATAATTAAAAGTATTGGCGGCAGAAAAAAGATTGTTTTCATTAAAATCAGGGTTTTACGTTTGGGACAGTGTGTAGACCGTTTTCCAGCTGTGCCACAAAGCTGCTAAATCTTAAACTGTTATTTTTTTTATCAGAAGATTGCCAAATTTTCATATTTAAGTTGCTATTTCAGATGTCTTTACTTTGATAATTCATTCATACTAATATAAACGTTTGGCTTTGTAATTGACCTTTAAATCATTACAAAGATCATTTTGGCATCACATAGGTCCTAAATAATCTATTAGTCTTTATATTTTCTGATATTTGGTGAAAAGTTATTTGCATCATGTGACTTTTGTAAAGATTCTGTCACTTGAAATTGAAATAGTTTAGTTGTTAAAATGTCATAAAGGAACAAAAAATGCCTCCAAGAGATGTTTCCCACAGCCCATGATGTACCCATCAAATGTCTTGTATTGTTCTGACTGCTTGTTGAACAAAAGACAGTGAAAAGCAGTAAATGCTCATTTACGAAAAGCTGTGCCCAGCAAATGTTTGGTATTTTTCCTAGGAAAAAAAAACGATGGCAAATTATTGTTTTAGTTATCAAAATTGTCAATTAATCAGTTAATTGATGTTTGCAAAATTTAAGTAATCTATTACTAAATTTTTATTTCTAGAAAGTTGATTAAAAGGGGTTTTCCTCAAAGTTTTATGTAACACTTTTATCATTATTGGTTAAAGGTGACCGAGTTCTCCGGCTTCCTCCCACAGTCAAAACATGCTGAGGTTAATTGATGATTCTAAATTGTCCGTAGGTGTGAATGAGAGTGTGCCTGGTTGTCTGTCTCCATGTGTGGCCCTGTGATAGACTGGTGACCTTTCCAGGGTGTCCCCTGAAGGCAAGCCTATCCCAGCTTGCCTTCACCCAAGGCAGCTGGGATAGGCTCCAGCCCCCCCACCCGCAACCCTAAAGAGGATTAAGCGGTGTATAGATAATGGCTGGACGGATGGTTAAAGGTGGAGTATGTGATTCCAATCCAGTACATAGTTTGTGAGATTCATTGAATATCTCCTCACAGTTCACAGACTGTTTGTTCTGTCTGCACTGAAAACAAAAACCCAGTGTCTGTACGTGTTCCTTCAGCCTTTCTCCAGCGCTGAAGACTCCAGCTTTAGTTTTTGGATCTCTAGGAAGAAGGGAAAAATGGAAACAGTGTAAAATACATCACCATTTTCTCCAATTTCATTCTCATTAAATCACCCCAAACATTAAATTTCATAAAATTCTCACAAATAGTCCACTAAGGAATTAATTCACTGATCATTTTAGTTCTTCTTATTTAATGATAACGTGTCTTAGTGTATAGTTATTGATAAATTATTACACCACAGAAGCTTCAAAAAACCCTCAATCAAAAGTTGATAATTAGTGTTTTTTTGCAAAATTCAACAAAAAATAAATAAAGCAGTCTCTATAAAAAGGCCAACTTGCAGCTCATGTGTCTGACTGTATTCAAAGCAAAGACATCTTAGGATGGAGGGATGTTTACATTTTTGCAATAATAGGTGAATCCTTGTTTTGTCGATCTAAATCGGACCAATATGTGAAGTGTGAAATTTAAATAGTAGTCTATAGAGCTGTGGGCTTAATGTATTTAATCACCTGTTCTTCTGTGAATCAGCAGTCCTTTTATTTCAGGTACAATGTTTACTTTTCATAGAGCGAATTTAACTATGAAAGTACGTAAAAAAACAAACAAAAAAAGTTGATGCCTGTTTTCTTGATTGTCAGTTAACTCTCATTAACAGTGCCATACAGTAGGTGACCATTGCCAGTACTTCAATTTTATTGTATTAAATTTTTCCAGGCAGTGGCGATGTATCATACAGGAATCAGCAAGTGGTTCATCGAATTTCTCAGAATATTGTTACATGTGGTTTTATGGTCATTTAAAAAAAGAGAAAAGTCCATGTTGAAATGTGTTTAACTATCTTTGTTATTATACGGTAACCTCATCACCACCCGAACCAGTTATTACAGCATCATTGCCACCTGTGTTTACCTGTGTTTACTGATTAATAAGCAAAATAAATAGATAGATTACATTAAGTAATGTTTTTTCAGATCATTCAACCCCAAAACGCTAACATTAAATCACTGCATGTGAGTTTGAACACAGTGCAGCTCCCACCTCATTACTCATTATTATAGGCCCGGTGTCGATGCTATCTCAAACATTTGACTTTCATCAGCTTCAGTGTTTATGCTTAAGGCGCAATTCACACAGGTGTCAAGAGGTTCTTATCGGTGCGATTGGTTCTGCCGGGGCAATTTGCAGGGCAAGACGCCACAAGTCGAGATAATGACTCATGTTATTAGGTTTCCTCGAACTTAATTTATTTAAGAGGTTGTTCAGCAAAAGGGCTCGCTCTGTGTTTACTGCACAAACATGAGCGCGGATCTTTCACCATTTAAAGAAATTTCTCACTGTGCCTTGCATGTTCAAGCTGGAGAAACGTTTTCACTGCTGTTTTTGAGGGTGGCCTGTTAAAAAAAATAAATTAAGGATCAGTACCTGCTGAAGGTTTAAAGACTGATGGAGCTGAATTGGGTTTAGGTCAAAGTGGTTTCCCCCCCCCCGAGGTTGTGTTGAAGTTGTGCTGTAATTTGAAAATGTGTTAACTCCTGATTGTTTTGCAACGTACTGTCTTTAAAATGATGTCTGTGAAAAGCTTGCCGATTTGGGATGCATTCTTGCTGAGATGTTCAACTGATGCCACTCTCGTGTCTGCAGCCAGCAGCTGGTTAGCTTCACTGAGCGCTAAGACTGGAAACAGGGAAGGAAGCCAGTCTAGCTTTTTCCAAAGCAAATCTGAATCCTTATAAAGCTCACTGACAGAGATGTTGGGTCTGTTCCAGTGCCCTCATGGTTGTATTAACAAGTGCCCACTTGTGTAAAGTTTGAGGCTTGATCAATTGCTTGAACAAATAGTGGCACAATCCAGGCATTGCAACAGTTTTACAGTTACAGTCAAATCAATTTAGGAACACAATTAAGCAAGCAATTAAATGGAGTTATCTACAGACACGTAGGTTTAGTGTGCACAACAGAGTGAAGTGGTTTTACTTAGAATGTTTTGTGTCTGATTAAACCTTCAGATATAGACACAACGTCTTTGAGTAAAAGGATATAATAACTAGTGTTTATGGTGACCGTTTCACATAAGCAGCGTTAATGTTTAGTACACTGTGATACTATTGAGACATGATGCACTTAAGTTCTTAAGATCACTCCTGTGGGTATTGTTTAATCCCAGTTGTTTTATGTAGATGAAAACCAAAGCGCAAGAACAACATGTTGGGATTTTAAAGGAGCTTCCCGTGATTATGTTTGTTGTGCAACCAGCACAAACCCCAGAAAGTCGCTTTCTATAAACATGAAGTAGTCCAGCACTAAACCTCCTGAAAACAGGGATTTACTTTTTCTTTTTTGTTGTTGTTGTTGTTGCATAGATTATTTAAAAAAAAAAAAAAAAGATATAGTGGGTTAATTAAAACCCAGAATATTGACCTTTAGAGGAGCCAGTAGGCAAATTTTCTGACTGCGTCCACCAGTTTCCAGTCTTAAACTGAGCCAACAGTCTCCGAGCTGCTGCTTTATATTTAGACACGAGGGTGGTGTTGTGATATTCATTTATGTCAACAAGAAGGCGAATATGCCCGTGTCTTAAAATGTGGAACTTCTCCTCTAAGTTGTAGAGCTCAAAACTGATTGAATCTGACTTTTTTTGAGACCACGAGACAGAACAGCATCCTAATAACCTGTTCAGCAGTGAAACAGCCAAACTCAGTGTGACCGCAAAGGTGTGAATTGCGACTAGTATGCTGTGTAGCGCACATTGTTGATCATGATTACGGTTAGTGTTTTTGTCATGAAACTGTCATGTAACGATGCTGAACTCCATGACGATCTGATCTCTCATCAGCTGCCATTTCTTCTCATAGTGCTGAAGAATGTGGAAATAAAACTCTTTTCCGAGGTCTGCTTTTGTGTACTTTTCCAATTTGTAATTAATCAATGTGTGAGATGAAAACCAAAAACACACACAAGTTAGTCGGATTATGAGAACACAGAAAGGCCAGCAGTTAGTGCGACACATTGACCTCATCATCATCATAATCATCATCATCATCATCATCATTTTTGTAAATCATTTCCCACAATCGTGTCCCACTGAACATCATAATCTAAATGACATATTGTAAAACCTCAACTTCCTATCCATGCTACAAGATAGAACTCTGTCAAAATACTGAAAGTATCAGAAAACTGTAATATCTCATATTATTACTGTGTTGTTTTTTTTATTTTTTTTTTATTTTGCGTTGTCTTTGTCTGGTGCAAGGGTGTAATCGCCACCAGAGGGTGATGTACATACATCTGAGCTGTACATTTCTGTGACTGATTTTGTGTATTTGCATACAGGTTGGCCTGACCTTGTGACTATTATATGAATTTATGAATCGAATGAGTGCCAAATATGCTTGAGCATGACAAAACCCGGGACCTACGAGGAACTGCAGGTCTCTCTGACTCATCAAAGTCACACTGGAGTGACTCACTGCTGTGGTAGACTCTACTTGTGACACAAATGCACAGCCGAAGGTTTAACCATGCTTACTATTTTTGCTGACAGAGGGGGAAAAACTTCTTTATGTTTTTTGTCTCAGTTTGGAAAAAGTTTCTTCAAATATTTGTTGTATGTTTCTGTGTCCATCCACGGCTTATAAATGAGTATGCAGTGATGGTCTTATGCTGCCATTAGAGGTGAATATAAAAAGCTGATTTGCTTCATTTGTTGGACTGTCAAAAAAAATAACAAAACAATAACAACAACAAGCATTTGGGTCATTTTCATTCTTAAATCTTTCCACACAGAGATGCGATGTATGTTATCTGAACTCCTCTTCATCCCAAAAACAAAGTGAGCCTGACATTTGGTGAATTTTACCCTGAATTTTATTAATTATAGAGTGTGGATTTGTCCAAAATGTAAAAGTAAATGTAATTCTAATATTAAAATGAAGCTATGACAATATCTTATTGCGCACTAAACAGTGTCTATTTTTTTTCATGTCTCAAACAAACCAATAAATACATTTGAGCAGGCAAAGCTTTCCCCCTCCAGGATCACGTGCCTCTTCAGTTCATAGCATGTACAATTTTTAAACATTACAGCATTTACAAGATATTTTTTAAAGTATTCCTAGAATATTTTTATAAAATAAACCAGAACAGGCTGCTCAACAATCAGAACAGTGCAAGACCTAGACAAAAAAAAAAATAATATAAATAAATCTTTTTTAAGAAAGACAGAGATGAGTCAGGTATACACAGTGTGTGTGTGAGTGTGTGTGTGTGAACACCACCGAAGCTTTCTGGGCTGTTGATGATCAAACCTGATCGCTCGTGGGGGCGGAAAGCTTTGTTTGCTCTGGTCTATTTATTATTTTCTGAGGAAACACGTAAGGCAGACAGATGTGGAACTGGCCCGTTGATAAGTGTGTAATACAATACTCAAACCGCTGAGTGGATGATGGTTCATCCTCCGGACCAGCAGCTGGGAAACGCAGGGCTGTGTGAGTCTGAACCCTGAGGAGAGGAGTCATGTTAACTGTGTGCGCGCCATTCAGAGCAGCACACAACTACCTGCCCGACATACACTACTTTACCATCCAAACACACACATACATAATCATGTTTCCCATTGTTGCTTAAACCACAAATTAAATAGTGATTTTATTCAGAAGCTGTTTTTTTCTTTGCAGCCGAGTATTAACTTCTTTTAAGCATGTACTTAGTGTCTGCCTGTGTGTTAACAGTTCTAATAATTTGATGTACAGAAAGCATGGTCCTTGTTAGCTCTAGAGATTTACAGCAAAGTGTAAATATATGCCTTAAACAGTAGCTGTCTTGTCTTGTGTTCGTATGTCTGTCTTGTTTTATGGTTATTGAATTATTGTATCAAAAGAGGAGCCTCACAAATAAAGCAGAGCTTTTATTGTTTCTACTCTACTTGGCGTCAGTAATGTTAAGTCTGGAGGATTTTAACTTGAGCAAAGCGCTCAATAATTTAATTGTTGCTGTAACAGAACACAGGTAGAAACACAATGCCTACGCATTACGTAACGAAACTCATAGTGTAGTTTGTCATTTGAGTGCTGGGTTTCTGTTTGGACACAACTGAAATATGATCAACTGAATTTTCCGGTTGCTTGTCAGAGTTATCACTACAAACAGTTAGGATGCTTCAGGGTGCGATAATAAACCGGTTTTTACATAGGGATGAATGTGATGTGATGAGCAACTGTGGCAGAGCTGTACATTTAAAGGAAGAGGACACCAAAAATAAGTTTGGGTGGAATTACATAAGCCAGCTGAATTTCAAATTACAGTATTTAGTCCAATGTAACGATATTTTTGACCCAATCCACCGTGATGTGTCTTGAGATTTGTGGGTTAAGAGTACATCATTACCGAACATCAACAAATGTTGTAAAGCAGCTCTGCCTTGTGTTTTTACGCCTTGTTCACATAACTTTACCCCCACATTTGGGCCTCTGCAAAGCATTTTGGGCCTTTTAAAAAGTCTTCAGATGTAGGCTACACATTTTTAAAAAAACTCCAGACATGTGTCCCAGCTCAATTTGTGAACGTCCATGTGTTGTGTAATGAGAATGCATCTGAAACAACAACAACTGTGGATGTATGTACTGTTTTTTTCCCAATACATTTTGTTTTGCACTTGGAATTCCAAGTTTACAGCTTAACTTGGCATTTCTGCAACTCTTCACTGGCACACAAACGCCTCCGCATCTGCAGTTTAAAGTCTGCAGAAATGAAATAGCAAAGTTCTTCTCCAGACATGGGTGTTACAGAGTTTGAAGTTCTTATGTGTATGTATGTATTTTGTAAAAACATTGGTTGTGTGGACAGATTCTTTTTAATAGAGGGTGAAGATATTCAGCTCAAAAAGTTTATATGGAGAACATAATAAGCTTATATCAGTGTTTTTGGGTTGTTCCTTACTGTGTTACTGTTTTTCAAAATTCCCTTCACCACAGGAACAACAACAGCAGCCTCCAGACAGCTGCACACAACCTGAAAATGTCAAGTATTGCTGAAAGTATGGATCATGTAGTTACTTTGTGCTGCTGTTTTTTTCTTGTCTCCTTGCGTGCAAATGCTCCTGTAAAACAATGCCCACATCACTATTTTGAGTTAACTAAATCCCGTTTTTAGTCCATGCAACACGGTTGTGATTGGTTCAAAGAAACAGAAACATGCCAGAGGTTTTTATTTCCCTCTGCAGCAGAATAACAATGAGGTACAGTCAGACCATTCTACACAGTGTTGCGTCAGTGCTAGAGAATGGTCTGACTATACAAGAATATCTATCTCCTGCTGGACTTGTCCTCACAGCTAACACGGCTGACTTTTCTAAGTGTAGCTTTGGCCTTTCGTCCGCAACCAAATGCAGTTTTACGTCACTGAAAATTGACCTTTCTGAAACCTCCTTGAAGGTGATGATATTCGGAAACTTTGTTCAAGTGTTGAAGTGTAGAAAGGGAAAAACTGAGATTTTGGTTTGTGATGTTGATGTAATGAGTGTCCGCCATTGTATCTTTTACTTACATGAGACCATTTTGTACAATGGCCGACATGGCAAAAATAGTTCTGGTGCTAACATTGCTAACCAGACTTTTCACATGTTTACACATAAATGTATAGCTACTAAATCAAAGGAAAGAGGCATCAGAATCAGTCCTTTCCTCTGTCTCGATACGCCAAAAGCAGTAATACCTTTTAGCATTTTTTGAGACTTAAAGAAGACAAACACAGTTTTTTCTTCTTTTTTTAATATTTGTGCTTGGAGAACTCTGGTAACCATCTGCTATTTGCTATTTCCTACCTTGAGGATTAATTTATGTGTCTGTAAGCCTTCCATTAAAATCAAGTGAAACAACCCACACATGTCTGTGCCAATAAATGTGCTGTTAATACGAAATCCAGTCCAATAGACAAAACAACAATATGCTCTTGAATTTGGCCAAAAACACTAACATTAGCATGTAAACAGGATTACGGTAAAGTGCTAATGTTTACGGGCACAATCCACCATCTTAGCTTAGCACGCTAGCATTGGCTAAATAGCCCTGAACATAAAGTATAACTGAGGCTGATGGGGATGTCTTTAGTGTTTTAGGTGTTTCGTTCAAAAAGTTGAAGTTAAAAGTGCAAAGTTCTGGGTTGCTGCAATTAATCTTGATGAGGAAACCCTTTCTTCACAAAATAATATTCCTATACAGCTGAATTGCATTCTCATTTCTAATTTTGTTTTGAAACAAGCATATTTTTGCACCACTGACAGCAGCATCCAACAGCAATAACATTCCCTTAAGAGGTTGAAGGCGTAGAGTGGTTATTACATAACTCTGGGTGGGACCATTATTCCTGAGTTTCTTTCTCACTTGTTTACTTTTGCTTTTCACTCACTGTTTGTTTAGGTTTAGGCACCACACTACATGGATAAGTTTAGGAAAATATTAGGATTTGAGTGAAAAAAAACATGTTTGAAGCGTCTCCTCCATTTCCTGGATTACCATGTTGGCAAATCCTATGTGATGTGTTGTTTGTAGGCTGAAAAGTGTTGTGACAGTAAAGCAGTAAAAGAAATCACAATTATTTTTTTTCTCATTATTTAAGAATCATTTATAAACATTATGATGTGCATATATTAACAATAAACAACACCTAACATACAAGGCACCTCAAAAACTGAGGAGAGAAACTTAGATTTTATGAAACAATAACAAAATACAATATACAAAAATGAGAAAAGTACATTAAAAACTGAATAGAATATATATATTGAAGATAATCAAATAAATTTATCTGTTTACACTACATCCCTTCTTTGATTTGTCTTTCTTTAGAGACCTGGGTGTAAGTATCAGGTATCAAGTCACTCTTATTGTCCCTCCTTTAAACACCAAACATGACACTTCCTCTCGTGAGAAGAGCGACTAGTAGGATTTCAGTTGACAGCAAATCCCAACTCCCAGACTTGCAAATAAATGAAAATGATATGTTGATTAGAAACTTATTTGGGACACGTCACAAACAAGTCCAGCAGTAAGTATGTTTTCCTTAAAATGTCATTGAGAATGCAGTTTTAAGTGTACATGAAAGTAGTTTTTGTTTTGTTTTTTTGGTTATACATGAAGAAAGAAGCAACAATTTTTATGTGCTGGTGTTACAAGAGGAAAACTCAGGTCACTAAGTGTTTAGGATCCATCCTCCGGGCGCCACAACGCTTTGTGTGTTGATCACTAACTGTTAAGATATTTTAGTCTGTATGAATAGATCTCCATCACTAGTTGGGTTAAAAATGCACTTTCCACCTTCATCTTCATCCCCAGCTGCATGTAGTGCCGTAAGGACTGTCGCTGCTCTGTTCTGGGTGTAACTAAAGAGGAAAAACAATTCCATCCACTTCTGCAGTGCTGTGTAGCTATTTCTGTTTTTTTGTGGTAAATGGTGCAATGACTAGTGTCCTTTTTTTTCTTCCTTCCTCCCAGTTTTGCTCTTTTCAGGCTTGCTGGAGAGGAGCATGGTAAGAAGAAAAGGCATAAGCTGTGAAATGTTAACAAAACAACTTGATTTGTGGTTGGGAGAGAAAAAAATAACTTCAAAAAGCGGTCAAGACTTCACAGATCGCCTTTAAGTGCTTCAACAATCGCAAAAACAAAGCTGCACTCACTTTATTGTAAGATGCCATAAAGTTGGCTATAAATACCAGTGCAAACAAAATAGACTCTGGAACAGAATATTAGCTTCAGTTACTCACACCAGATGACTGTTTGCATACAGAACTAGTAATTAGTATTGTTCTTGCATTAATTATGAACCAAAGCCACAAATTCCCAGTGTGCAGACAACTGAAGCCTGTTTACAGTGGCTGACATTGCAGACGGCTCAGCTGCTCTGGTTTAGTTGCTAGCAACTGTGCTAATCTTAATGACTTAAGGTCCTCCTGTCTCAGTGGAAAAATACAGAAGGGAAGTGGCATTACCTCGAACCTTTGTCAGAGCCAAACACTTTTCAGTGAGACAGCACAGTGTGCAGACCAATCCGACAATAATTAGGTCATAGAGGAGCCCAAAGAAAACCATAGCTACTTTGTTTCTCACTTTGGCTCTGCTCATGACATGTTGTTTGTGTAGAGATCCTGCGGTGCACACAGCTGAGAGGAATACTGAACAGTTTTGCTGTTGCTGGAAGCAGCTCCTGGGGGAGGGGACTTTGTGATGGAGGGGTAAGTGTTCACTGTCTTTATGCTTTACACTGGACTGCTAAATGCATTGCTCAAACTCCAAAATGTGCTTTAATAAGTTTCAACACTTGCCAGTGAAAACTTTCCATTCCTGATAATCCTGTGAGCTAAAGTTCAATGAATAAATAAAAAAGCTTATGTGCAGTGCCAAATAATCAGCTGAGTAGTTCTGTCTGTTTGCATAGTTCAGTGCTAGAAAGCTTTGACAGTCCTGTAAATGTGGAGGAGGCAGAAGGACTTTCCAGATTTGGACTTGACTGTATGTTTTTTTTTTAATCTGCTCACATTTCTTAATATGTCAAGGGAATTCCTCAAAGGAAACAGTCTAGAGGTGTCTGGTCCAGATAACAGTCTGGTGAAGAAGAAGACTCAGCTGTTGGACCGTGGCCAGTGGGCGAACAAGTTGGAGTTCCTGCTGGCTGTAGCAGGGACCCTGGTTGGGCTGGGAAACCTATGGAGGTTCCCTTATTTGTGCTACAAAAATGGAGGAGGTAAGCAGTATGGTGAACATGAACCAACATGTTAACCTTGATAAATACATTTTATGATAAGGGAGTGACTCTGGCATTGCATAAGCTGATATAGCACTAAAGAAATGTTTTTCTTTTTCTCCATTGTCAAACCAAATGCAGCTCAGATGAATAAGACAAACCCGGAGCAAGACATTTTCAGTTAATGACAGTGACGCCGATCAAAAGGAAAAGTCTGAAGACTGAATTGACCCTAAAGGCCAATTCTCATGTGTTGTTCATTTCCAGCTAGGATTAGAATAAATCTGACATGTCACAACTTCACACAGAGTAAATATATGCAGGTTAAACCAGTAGACAAATAGAGCATACTGTCATGTTTACATTCTTGTTAACAAGCCACAGCCCAAAGTATTGATTTCTTTGATGTGCACTGGCAGTAAATTCCAATTATTTTATTCCAGAGAATGCTGACTGACCAAAAGCCCTTCTATAAATAGGAAACAAGTGGTCTCCTCTTGGAGTACCTCTGGTAACCTGAGTGATAATTCCCTAAAGCAGAGTGAGGGGGGTGATGGCAGTGTGGGGTTAGAGTTTTTTTTTTTTTTTTAAAGACAAAGATGAGCATCTTTGTCTTTGTGATGGGCCTGGGATTTGCCCACCAGAGAAGTATCTTGGTACGTTTTTAATGTTTGTCATGTTTCTCTCAGGTGCCTTTCTGATTCCATACGTCCTGTTTCTGCTTGCTTGTGGCATCCCAATGTTCCTCCTGGAGACCGCCATGGGACAGTTCACGTCTCAGGGATGCATCACCTGCTGGAGGCACTTCTGCCCCTTGTTTGAAGGTCAGTGTAATAAAAGGAACTCTGGCAAAAGATAGAGCGTAGAGATTCCCACAACTTGACCAATTGCATTTATACGTATTAGCTGTAGAAAAAAATGAAATGTTGATGCTGGGTGCTCCTGTTCATCACATGCAATTCACAAATAAATAAATTGCCAAAATATACATGGCACAATAATAACAACCAACATAAGAGTGTAACACAAACCTGAATAAGGTTGAAATACTGTATCTGTCGGATTAGTTGAGAGCATGAGACGTTTGCTGTTGGAAGGTCATTGAGGTGAAACGTTGAAATTAAAGTTATTCAATGGAAAAAAATGCAGCTCCTTCCCTTTAAGAACTCTCCAGGGTTCAAAAAAAAAAAAAAAAGAACTCTCCAGGGCATAATAAATTTCTTTTATAGCCTTACAAGAGCAAACTTTGCTCAGAGCGCAAAGGTGCATTTTTTTAATCAAATAACTTATCTGATAATATTGAGGCTGACATATAAACGGCTCGACCTTTTCTTAATAAACTATGCTGTTATGTGGCATATGTAGGTCACAAAGAGCATTTCTATTAAGAAAAAACCTTCACACAACAAATGTCAGTCCCAGAAATGTGTTATCCGGTCAAATGTAAAATGACCCGAGAACAAACAAGCTGCCCACAAAGCACAATTGTAAACAGTACAGAAGTGATTGAATTAGCTGTGATAATCTACACCTGTGTGACGCGTGAAAGATAATTGGGAAACCTGAGAAACCTGGATGATGCTGTCCACACAGGAGTTTGTCTGGTGGTGATGGAACTGACTTGAAGCACTTACAAGTCCATTCCAGCATGTAGAGGTGTTGATGTCACCCCGAGGGCCAGATACCATACATCTAACATCAGATCACACTTTTTCAAAGACACCTTCTCATGCACATCAAAATGGATGACAGGACAGATAAATTACTTGCACACATTGATGTGAAAGGTTGTTTTTTTTTCGCTCAGGAATGATGATTTTACAGGCAGCTGGTTTTGTCCAAGACACAGTGTTAATTGAGAGATGACTGGTGTTCATCCCAAGTTTGTTAAGGTCAAAAACAGATGTTTTTTCGTGTCTCCATACATTTTATATGTCTCCATACTTTCCACTGCCTGTTGGATAATTCCTAGTAATAAACATCAGGAAAAAACTGCTCACACACTTATTATTTCATTGTTAAAAAGGTCAGATAATTTACTTGCACATCTTGTAGCAACACTGGTTAAAAGTTTGGTTTTCTGATGGAATTTGTTGACACCTAGTACAGAATGTCGCCAGGTTCTCACCTCTTTCATGTTAGGTTTAAAATGGCAAAGCAAATCATTTTCGGACAAAAAATAATTTGTACACTCAATAGTAGCTTCATTGAAGAGTACAGTTACAGTGTCCAGTTTACTCTCCTACAGCTGCAGAAATGTTTGACGACATCTGGTCAGTTTCTGGAATGAAAGTTTCCACCGTGTTTCATGGCATTTTTTTCCTCCATGGCACCCTGCAGGTTCTCCATGGGATTTAGGTCAGAGCTCTGGGACTTTAAGTTTCTCCTGTGGAGAAATATTCTTTCAACAGGCAGCTGGTTTGCTTTGGATTATTGTCCTGCTGAAAGATCCACTTCCGTCGCTTGAATCATTTCTAGGTTGATTTCTTTAAATTTGCATTCAAATGTCCTTCACTCGCTTGTCTGCACGACTTTAGAAAAGCCTCAGACTTTAACATTCCCACCTTTGTGCAGCCTGGTTGGAATTGTTCTCCTGACTTTGTCAACACAAACTCTCCATCATTTAATCCTTGTAAGGTTGAATTTCATCTGAAAATAATAAACTCAATGACTCTAGAAGCTGCTGTCTTTCTCTGCATGTTTGTTTACTCATTTAATCCCGGCGGTATTGTTCTTTCAGCCTATGAATGGTTTCACTCTTCCTCTGTACCAACCCTCACTTATCCTGTTATGAAAGGCCCGTGAACTGCCTCTTGTCTGGTAATTCTCACTGATCTCTGAACTGATCCTTACAGCTGTTTCTCACGTGTTCATTTTGATTTTACATACAATTATGTGGTCCAATCTGCTGCTGGTCTCTCTGGGTCCAACTGCAAGCCATCTGTTCTCAGTCACAAACATTTTTGATGATGCATTTGTGGAAGATTGAGGCTGTTTTGCTGGTTTGATTGTATTTCTTTGTGCAAACAATTGATGTTTGGCCTTTTTTTGAGCTCACTCTACCGGTTTGCTTTCACTTAAAACCAGTTCCAAAGTAATTCATGGCGAACTTCAAAGGCCAGTTGCCCTTAAGTTTGCACAGGTGCCCCGAGCAGTGTAGCCAAAGCTGTGCTTTATCACATTAACACAAGTAAGGTCTGTTAGATTACTGGGCATTAACTTTTTCAGGGCCATGCCTTCACGACCTCATGAACCTCGAGAAAGTTAGTCTAACTGAGCAAACCATCGTGCCTGTAATTATTGTACTGACCATACCTCATCTGTCTCCTCAGGGATTGGTTATGCCACCCAGGTAGTGATTGCATACGCCGCTGTGTCGTACATCGTCATCCAGGCTTGGGCCTTCTTTTACCTCTTCTCATCCTTCAGTGCCGAGGTTCCCTGGGCCAGCTGCAGGAACGCCTGGAACACAGGTAGAAACAGAGACAGATGCAGAACTTAAGTCTGTGCATGGATAATTTCTGAGTCAATGCGATTGTTCACTTTATTTTTTTAATATAATAACAATAGTAATAATAAAGAATGGCCTGTTAGAAGTACGGAAAAGAAGTGCTTGCATTGAATAAAGTGATATCAGTCCTGTAGCTCATGATATACAGTCGGATAAATCAAACTACTACAGTTCACTGTCCTAAAAGCAAAAACCAAAACCAGCAGTTATGTGGGATCACCAGTGCTTTTACTGTGGTAACATTTATTTCAGGATGTCAGTCTGGGTGATCCAGGCTCATATTTAAAATCTTTAAATCTCAAATTACCGTGATTGTATTTAGTGAGTATATAGAGATGTATTAAACATAATGCTACATTTTGATCAAATGAAATATCTCCTGCTTTTTTTGTTTGTTTGTTTATCAGAATCTTGTGTTGAATTTGATAAAACAAATGCGTCATCTAATTGGACAGCACCGACAAACGCAACAACGCCTGCAACAGAGTTCTGGGAGTAAGTGCATCCTAACAGTTGTCTTCTTTCGTAGCTGATGCTGCCTTTTTTCTCTCAAGAGCCTGAACAGTGAAGGTGGATTCACACCCTGTTGTTTTTGTGTGTAGTTTGCCTTTCTTGTAACCAGATGGTCACATTTTACAAGCGCTGGGCTGCAGAGTGGTCACTCCAGGAAATTCAAGAGCATATTTTTGGGTAACAAGGGAGCAGCATTTCCAAGTTGGTTAACCCATAAGTGCCCATTACGTCTCAGTAGTTTCCAGCAAAGGTTAATTGTTTGCACAATTTAGGTCACTCCAAATGGTTACACACTTAATGAAACTGAACAAGGTCTTAATGTTAGTCTGGTGGTCAGTTGGTCTCGGCAACTATTCTTATGAAATAGAGTCTAGGCATCCATAAGGCACAAAAGACAAAACCCACTTACTTACTCTAAACTTTCCTGTAGCGCCACCATAAGGTTCAAATTTAAAACTGGCACAGACCTTAATGACCTCCTCGGGATGGATCCTGACCCTTGGTGATCCAATGACTTCTTCTCTAGTGCCACCAACAGGTCGTCTTTTGAGAGCACAAAATGAGGACTGGGGTAATCGGGTAAGATTTCAACACCACTGTGTCTTCATCAGAGTCACAGAGGACACAGACATGAGGCGAGCAGATGTATTCAACCCAAACCTGGTTTAAATCTGCCAATGGATGATTAGTTGAAGAGGGTTTCAAAACTATTGGATGGAAGGGGTTGCCACAGTCACACCCTGCACACTATGTCTGAAATGGGTGTTTGTTTTCTGTCTTGCTCCTGTCACGTTATCAGTGGGCTCATTTTCTGCTTGCTCACTTTGCAGCTAATGAATTATGTCTATAAATTATGGCAATTTTTGAAAACATGCCTTTCAAACCTGGCAGCAGATTCTGTTGGTTAGAGGGTTTCAGTTACAGAGCCAAAAAGTACAAAAACACAGCAACAACAACACCTGTCAGGTGTGAAAACCCAGATTAAGCGATAAATATCTGTCAAATGTGTCGACTTTAGAATAAACTTGACAAACTCACTTTTGCCAAAGGGTTCCACTATGTTTAAAGTGTTGAGAGGCACATTGTTGATGAAGTGTTGATTAAATGTGCCTCTGAGAGGACCTGTGAACATATGGTACCACCTCCAGGTAAAGGCAGAATGTTTTCACATCCCATAACTCTACTGACAGTGCAGAGCCAAGGTCACATTTTTGGCTTAGTAATTTGGACTAGAACTGCAAAACTAATGTCATTTTCATGAGCCAAAAAGTCTAATTAACAGTTGTACTAACATAGAAACTTGTTGTTAGGAACATGGTCAAACCTGCTACTGGCAATGGGCCTGCATTTTCTCATGATGAAAACCTGCAGGCCAAAACCACTCTGCATGACTACATCATGTGATGAGTTACATCTCCGCCATCACAATAGGCTTCTTTATCATTGATAATAGTCATGGACAAAGTTCTCAGTGTTTTCTCCAAACTGCTCTTTCTTTGCCAACATTATGTTTGTTTTTTTTCAGGAGACGAGTACTGGGTATATCTCAAGGGATTGACGAGATCGGTAGCTTGAGGTGGGAACTGGCCTTGTGTCTCTTACTGGCGTGGATCCTGTGCTACTTCTGTGTTTGGAAAGGAGTGAGATCCACTGGAAAGGTACAACCACTCCTTCAAAAGATTTTTTATTGCCGACTGAGGAGACATTCTCAAGTTTTCCAGTTTTTCAAGATTGATGGTCACTCAATCTTTGATCCAACTTGGCCTGTATGTATTTTATGCATACTCACAGAGTGCAGGATATCAGTTTGCTTGATCGCATCACGCAACACATTTGAATATGGAAGCATTCTTTATATCTCTCCGCTCATTTGTTCAGGCTTATCCTATTAGAAAGAAGAATTTCTTTCACCAAAATGCAAACAGCATAGACAGTGGCCTTCATGTTCCAAAAAAAATTAAATTCTTGCCAAAATCAGCTTCTGAAACGCAACACATTACGCAATGTGAGTAGTTCTGTTAGTAAACACAGATGTGAACTGGTAATACAACTGCCAAAGGACGTCATTACAGCAGTGCCAGGAATAACTTCTTCATTGTTTGGCATGAAGAAGTTAGATCACAAAAAAAAAACGTTACCCGAGCGAAGGATGTAATATTTTATGTCACCTTGATGTCTCCTTTGATTTCTCTTCCTTGTAATTAATTATTAATTAAACTGCCGTGCATTAAAAGCAGTAACACCTGCTGCT
This sequence comes from Dascyllus trimaculatus, assembly GCA_024666655.1. Lineage (NCBI taxonomy): Eukaryota > Metazoa > Chordata > Actinopteri > Pomacentridae > Dascyllus > Dascyllus trimaculatus. The sequence continues at coordinate 14,472,547 of CM045450.1, forward strand.
CTGTGTTGACAGGTAGTTTACTTTACAGCCACTTTTCCCTATGTGATGCTGGTGGTTCTGTTGGCTCGTGGACTCACTCTCCCAGGAGCTATGGACGGTTTAACTTTCTACCTTTATCCTGACCCCTCAAGGTTGGTGGACCCTCAAGTAAGTAATGAAGTCGAACAGCCATAATAATGCTGCACAAACACCAAGAAGAGCTGCCAGCTCAGTCGAGCCCCACAGAAGCTCCAACACTCTCAAAGACCTTCATTTCACACTATGGACTTTAAGTCTACGCCCTTAGAGAAGTTAAACCTGTGAGTAACTTTACTAATCTTCATGTATTTAGGTTTGGATGGACGCTGGGGCACAAGTTCTTTTCTCTTTTGGCATCTGTCAGGGGAGTTTGACGGCTCTGGGCAGCTACAATCAGTACAACAATGATTGTTACAAGTAAGCGCGCTCTGCTTTCTGTCTTCATTTTAGAGAAATTAATTCCAGCTGTTAGTTTTTCTCTTGCTCTCTCAAAGATTATGTCATAATCAGATAAAGCTGCAGCTAACAGTTATTTTCAGATTATTCAGTGTGTTTTTCTGTCTAACACTGTGTCCTACTTTCACAACAGCCAGTCAGGAATACTAAAGGTATACGTCAGGCCCTGTACCGTCAAAGATTTCATTTAGTCCTGCATTTTGAGCCACATGCTCTTTAACAAATCAGTGAAAAACACATACCACCATTACTGCACATTAATATTTCAGGTCACTCATTACCAGTGTTTATAGACTGATAAATGTGTTATAGCTCTCAGTGTATTGGTAGTTTTCATATTACTGTAAAAAAAAAAATACTCCTCCTACTTTGTGTCCTAAGGAGCCACATCTCTTTACTTTTTGTTCATTTGAACATTTTACACAATGGTATTTGGTTTTAAAATGCATTTTTTGGCTTTGCTATTGGCTAAATACTTGGTGGGCTATTTGCTTGTTTCCTCAGGGACACATTTGTTCTGTGTTTGGTGAATGGTGGCTCCAGCTTTGTGGCAGGGTTCGCTATCTTTTCAGTTTTGGGCTTTATGTCTTACGAACAAGGACTGCCAATATCTGAAGTGGCTGCTTCTGGTAAGAACAAATCTATGCTCTCTGTTAGAGAGGCTGACAGTTATTAATTACGTTATTACATATAAACAGGTGAAGTGAATGACATTGATCATGTTGTTACAATATGATGTTCTGATGGGAAACCTTGTGTCATTGCTTTGAAATGTTCCACCTTAACAATGTTGCAGACCAAGAACAACCACTGGTTTTACTATGCTCAAGCTTTTTGAATTGGAAACTTCCATACTGTGCAAAATGACTGTTTTGTTTGTTTTAAGTCAGTTTTTAACTGTATTTTTAACAGGTTACTGTTATTTTACAGATTTTCCCTCCTTTGTTAAATTACTTCAGAAAAAAAAACAGACAAAAAAAGAGAACAAAACTGTAGATAATGTCCACATCAAACACCTGTTTGTTTGTGTTTTTTTTTTTTTTTTACAAATGGTAAGTTTTTATTTTGCAACATTTCACTGTTAAATTTAACTATTTAAATACCTTTATTTAAATCAGCCAAATTATTATTATTATTTTTTTACATATATTTGCCATTATTTGAACGAAATATTGCGTATATAAAAGATTGGAAAAAGGTAAATAATTCCTTAAACCAAATTTTCCCCTGTTTTGTTGAATTAGAGAAAATATCCAGTAAAGAAAAAAATAATTTACATACAAGAAAAACAAAACTGTACTTAATGTTCACACCAAAAATCTGAATTTTTTTACAAATAGTAATATGTACAAAATTATACTGCTTTACTGTATTTCAATCCACTAAAAATATTATTATTTTACAGGCATTAGATATTATTTTCAGTCTTTGGACGATACAGTATTTCACTATTTATTTTTAACGTGTTTTTTTTTCAGTTTTTTATGCATTTTTTCTCACAGAGGACACATAACGCATAACTAATCAACTGGACAAGCAAATCTAATATTTGAGTGGACCTTTGCTGATGTTGCTGTAACCTGTCCATTTTCATCCATTCATCTTTCACGTAAAAAGACAATCTGACATACTTGGACAGTGTGTAGGCTGATTTTAAATTTATTACTACTGAGTTCTTTTTAGGGTGCAGAATGTGTTTGTATTTTACTGCTGACAGAGTAATTGTCTACAAGCCTCAAACTCTTCTGTAAAATCACTTCTTACCATTTCAATATACATTTATGGGATATCCAACCCATCTGTTTGACTGGTTGAATCAATAAGTCTGCAGTCACTTAAATATCTGTATACTCCAATTTGGGAAAAAAATTGAGATACTGTAAAAAAAAAAAAAAAAAAAAAAAGAAGAAGAAGAAGCAGAGTCCTATGAGCTAGCTGGTGTAGGGGGCGTCAGCGTGTGTTTTATCCATAAAGGTTTGTCGAAATTGCGCTACAGTGTTGCCGGCTTTCACGCTTTCATGCTCATTCTCAAGATTTCACGCTGCCTAAACAGATCTCACGGTGAATAAGAGCAAGCCTCATAGACCCTCCTTTGAGGCTTCTCTTCACACAGGACAAAGTCTGAACATTTTCCACAATTCAGCACCAACACTGCTTCAAACACATCACAGAGTGTCAAAGACTAGAGGCGCACACAAAACTCCTTCATTGTGCGTTTTGCTCTACTGAGGCATCTCTGCTCTATAATTTCACATTTATCACGAACTGAAGTGTCTTCAAACTTTAGTGCAATGAAGCAACAGGTATGATGAATGGGATGGAATTCAGACAAAACATTAGCAGGAGCTGAAGTTTAGTTTGTTGTTTCCAGCTGTTTGTAGGAGTCTTTCCTCTATCTGCAGTATCAAACATGAGCAGGATCCATATGAAAGAGTGAGAGAGAGTTGTGCGCATTTACACTCAAGGCACAATGATAGTAACTTCACAATTACTTGCTGCTATAAATTTTCTTTGACACTGATGTGTATTCTGCAGACACAAATGCTTTTTCTGTCGTTACTGTTTTGTCGCGATAGGATATTTGCAGTCTGGCTATTTATGCTTCACATAACCACATACAGAACGTGGCCTCTCTCATTGTTGAAGTATAGCTACTAGAATGTGCCTAGTTTATGGTTTGTTAAAGTGCTGCCATTACATACATTTTTATTGCAGAGAATTTTCAACGTCTGTAGTATCATCAGTACATCAACTAAGCCAAGAACAACATGCTGTCAGCCACTGATAATTTTACTATATGATTTAACGTGTAAGTTATCTGTAATAACTGTAATAAATACTATAATAAATGTCATAAATTCAACTTAATTGCAGTCAGAAGCCCCATCAATCATTCCCACCTCCTCAGAATGTGCCTCCAGTGTGCAGCTGGAAGTTAACAACCCTGATTATAGTAAAACTTTACAGTGAGTGACATGAGTGCCATTAAATGTCTTAAGTTTCTACACACAGGACCCGGCCTGGCATTTATTGCTTATCCACGTGCAGTCGCCATGATGCCTTTCCCTCAGTTATGGGCTATCTGTTTTTTCATCATGGTCATCTTGCTGGGTGCAGACACACAGGTACAGAAACCATCATATTTGCATTAAGCAAAATGAGAAGTCCTCAGCTGAGTGTTATTGTGCAACCATAGTTTAACTCTTTCTTTGGTCTGTGTATCTCTGGCAGTTTGTGAGTCTGGAGTGTCTGATGACCTCAGTCACTGATATGTTCCCCACTGTGTTTCGAAGAGCTTACCGCAGAGAGCTGCTGCTGCTTTGTCTCTGCTCTGTTTGCTTCTTTCTCGGCCTCCTCCTCGTCACAGAGGTGAGCATTTACAGTAAATAAGAGCTAAGCACTGTATAAAAGCGCACCTTTCCTGATCACTCCATTAACATTTTTTTACATGAAATCTATGAAGAAAAAGTCTCAGTTGAAATCTAATTCTAATCAAGCAGAACTGAATTTGTGTGTGTGTAATGTTTTTGTGCGTGATATGTTTTAACAGCCAGCCTCTGTCTTCCTGCAGGGGGGCTTGTATTTCCTTCAACTCTTTGATCATTATGTTTGTAGTGGCAACAATCTTCTCCTTCTTTCAGTGTTACAGTCGATAGCAATTGGATGGATTTATGGTGAGTCACTTAAAAGCACAAGTCAAACTCCATATTTGGTTATTAAAGCTGATTCTGACTGTTGTTATCCTGTTGTTATGCATGTTGTAATCGCAGAAGCCTTATTTCGGTGGTTTGTCATATTGATGGACTGAAGCTTAGACAGAAAGGCCACAAGATGACCAGCAGTGAAATCTAGAAATCCTGAAACATCTGAGTAAATGTAGTCAAAAGAAAAGAATATATCTGTGAGATGCGGACTCAGCACAGCCTTACAGCCCGGCTTATCTAATCTAATATAATACCTATTCTTCCTGCACCATGAAACTGGATAGAATCTATTTCTGGGACCATTTTCTGGTAAAATTAAAAAGCACAACAGCATGATTCCTGAAGGTATAGACAGGTAGCCAATATCACTGACCAATTTTATCTTATCACAGATCTCTGCAACATAAAACTACAGTACAAAATGCTCCATTACACAGTTTGTCCACCAGGGAGCCCTGACCACCATGAAATGTTCCACCCACTACATAGTTTAGCCCAAATTCTTTCAATAACAACATTTTTTGTGTGATTTCTGTTAAAAAAGACTTCACATCACATGTTTATATTAAGACGCAAAAAAAACAAATAGCCAATATATGTCAGATCTTGAAAACAACTTCCAATTCCTACTTTCAAATAAATGGAAAACTGATGCTCTAAAGACTCTTTCAGGTCTGTGTCTAAACAACTGCCGATTTGGGTAGAGGTTTGTATCAGGCTGCAGCAGAGTGCTCAGTTTTCCCACATCGGCACAGCTTTGCAAAGTGATGCTGTAAAAATAAACAACTACTTTTTCATTTAACAACACTGTTACTCATATTTTACGGCTGACACAGACACGGAGTTTAAACATACAAATGCTTCATTCTTTACTAAGTGTGGCGAGTGCACACACTTAACCTGCATTCCTTTCGAGCATGTGTGCCTACATAACAAGCCACATGTATCACTGCTGTGGTACTTAATGTGTCACTTAATTTCCTTGATATGTTGTACTTACTTTAATTCCCATGTTTTCTTTGACTTTGGGGTTTGTTCCCACCACCCCTCCTGTTTAAGCATATTTAAGCTTGATGGATGACGCGTCCTCTTGAGGAGGGGAGTCGTCTCTTTGCACTCTTTCCCTGAATGTGGATGAACACAAAAGATATAAAAGAGCTCCTGACAATCATAGTATAACAACATGTCCATCATGTTCCCCCCTTGTCAACAGGGATTTAAACACTGCCTCACAGGGGTTCGGGTGAGAAAAATATTTGGTATGAGGAGTGGTGGTAGTCTTAAATCCAATCACCCAACCCACGTCTTTGATTTAGCTTTTGTGGGAAAACCAGTGGGAAAAAAATGGATGTACAGCTGTCATAAAATAGAAACACATTGAAATGTAAATACAATTTAATAATATAACTGTAAAATTCATAAAATGTTATTAAAAATAGCTCTAAATTAGCTACAATATTTGTCCATCCATCATTTATAATGCTGTAACATACTCTAGCTTTACTATTACATTGGTAAAGTTATTCTCTATAATTAAGGACTCTGTAGGGTCTCAGCCTAATGTAATCAAGTAAAGAAGTATTTAGGTTTTATTTTTGTAGACTTAACTATTTCATCTTGTTTATCATGCTTGCAATCTTATCTATTTTTTTTTACTTCTCCCTGCCATTTGTCTAATTTGACATTTGTTTTTATGGTGAAGCACTTTGTAACTTTGTTTTCTACACATAAAGTTAATATTATTGGGTATTTTGGTCCTAATGAGATAGTTTAGTCTTTTTTTTCTACAGTGCCCTTGAATTATCTTTTTCCAATGTGTGAATATAAGACTGATAAAAACAGGTTTAAGGCACATTATAACACTTGTTAGGAGTTTGAGGCACCATACCAAAACTTGCACAGTTCTTATTTTGAATGAAGGACAAAATACTTTCTCTATTCAGTATTTGGCTAATTGTGCATTTATTGCTGGGATTAAATAAACAACTTTCAATCATGATCCTCAATTCTGCTTTATATGAAAATGCGATTTCAGTGTCTGATTTAAAAACGTCTTCAAGCAGGCTCCCAACTTTCCATGTTCCAAACAGGCGCCGATCGTCTCTATGACAACATCGAAGACATGATAGGTTATCGTCCCTGGCCTCTGATGAAGATTTGCTGGCTTTACATCACCCCTGCTGTTTGTCTGGTGAGTTTCTTTCTGTGAGAAAAGCAAAGGAAAAAAATAGAGTTGAAACAGCTTTGTCCTTCTGGTGATTTATCTTGATGTCCGTTAATTATTAATGTTTCCTCACTGCTTCATAGTCTGTGAGTCAGTAAATGGTTTGAGGTGAGGAATAAGCAAGAGGGAGGTTTTACAAATGGGAACTGAAAGGCTTTGGTTTGAACCAGCCGGCTTTATCTGTGGGATAGCTGCACTCTTTAGGGTTAAAACAATGGAGTATTTTTACAGAAACAATATTGCCTACTGTGAGGCTATACAGAGGATATTGATGGAAGGGAAATACAAAACCATCCATGTGTTTGAGGCATCTAATTCAGGAAACTTAAAACATGTTGACACTGAACTAACAAATATGATCTGTATGATCTGTCTTTAAAATAATACATAAGAAGAAGCAGAAGAGAGGACAACAGGTTATAGAGTCAGTTCAGTTTCAATAAATCTGTATGGAAATAACTGTCTCTGTTATGTTGTGGCTGTCAGGGTACCTTCATCTTTTCAGTGGTGAAATACAAGCCTCTCAAGTTCAACAAAACCTACACATATCCGACCTGGGCCTATGCTCTGGGATGGTCCCTCGGACTGTTCTGTGTTCTTCTGGTTCCTCTGTGGATCATCTTTAAAGTTACTTCCATGAAAGGGACGATATTGCAGGTATGTACTCCGTAAAGAAAAAGACGTGTCACAGCAGTGGGCTCAGTTTAAATGAAATGTTTCTACATGTTAATCCATCTTGATGGTTTGTGCTTTCAACTTTGTGGGCAACAACAAAAATATTTAATTTGATTCTCATCTGAGTATTAATCTACAAGTTTCCTCTCCATTTTATGTGTCAAGTCTTGCCCCCCTTTAATTATTCAGACTTTGTCCAAGAAGGGATTTGGGAAAGACAGGAGGTCAGTAGGGACAAGAGTATGTGATAGCCTGTGTATTTTGTCCCGATTCAATGCCTGACTGTAGCAGCTATTTACATCCAAACTATTTATGTTGTACTGTTTTACTTTTTTCCCATAAAGGTTGAGGTTCGGATTCAACAAAACTCTGCACAGTTCAGTCATAATGCTAACAGTTACTCCTTGTTATTTCTGTCCCCCTCTACTTCGGTGAAACACTATGAAAACATACACATTACTATCTTCAGCTTGAAATTAGCCCTAAAGTCTGCGTAAGTTTGTGAGTAAAACAATCTAAAACACAAAGTAACCACACACTTTGTCTTCCTCTTTTCAACAACTGTAACATTAAGTCCAGTAGGTGCTCACCACTACTAGGAAACTGTTGGTCCGTCAGATTCAAAGAAAATATCTGTCCAATAGTGAGAACAGCACAAATACCACAACGAACACAAGTACGGTTGTGCAACAAGCATCAGGTTTAAAAAGGCAAGCTGAAGCAGCTGCTTGACAAGAAAATTCAACTTGAGACTAATGATCTTTAAGATTGTGATAAGTTAGAAGATTAGCGGTTAAGCTTTTCTCTTCTCTGTAGGCTCTGTCTGGGTGCTACATACAGGCTCACATTCTTCCCACAATATTATTTGACAGCCAAACCAATTATTGTCATTATTCTTTAAAGATGTGTCATTTTCCCAATGAATGGTTTGGGCTACAAATTGTCAGAAAATACTAAAACAAATTATTCAGATTGCCAAAATTTTAACATATACATTTACACTCTCTTACTAATAATCAGTTTGTGTCTATTACTCTATTAAAACTACTGCAAATGCTGTATAAAACATAAACTTTAATAGCATTAATTTAAGCAAGTTTGCAATTTAAAATAAAGTTTTTCGCTCCTCATTTATTTTAATGGGGCTGCTGCGTTGCCAACAAAAAAAAGCTTTGCTCAAATTTTGGCAAAAACATGATCCACAACACACTGTGTTGACCAATTAGATATTAATGACTTTGTATTAGATCAAATTTTTATATGCTGGTGTTGCCCATACAGGTCAGGACAGCCAAAAACCCACCCTTGACAAAAGACTCTTTACAGGCTGAGAAACTTGCGGAATTGAGACAGAATCTCTTGTAAACATGAAAACTGGCAAAATTATTCTCCGTCATTGTGAGGGTGGCATTAAAATCTGTAACGAATCTTATAACAGTCTAGTAGCTGATGAGGTATTTCCATAAAAAACACAAATGAGAGTCGGGGGATCAAGCCAGATCCGGCTCGCCCGTTAGGCAATATAGGTAAATGCTAAGGGCATCGTGGCCTCCAGCGCCACAAAGCAGGGAAAAATTTCACCTTCAATATAATTGTATTGAAACTAGTCATTACTATTAACTCTGAAAATGGAAAAGCTCACATTGATTAAAATGTAAAGTAATGCCAAATTAATATTACTACAAAACAATGCTATTGGATTTCTTTTGCAAGTGTATTTAAATCGCCAATGGAGGGGGACACCATATAAAATCTCACTTAGGGTGCCACATTGGGTTGGGCTGGCTCTGGATCAAGCAGAAGTACAAGACTGCAAATTCCTCCGAAAGTGCCTCTTCCTTTTTGTTACCTATGATTGTATTCAGTTTTAACTATTATAGAGAGAGGAGCACTGAAAGAGCCTTTATACTGTTATCTTTGCGTTTCGGCTGATTGGGTTTGGTAAACTATAATTTGTCTGAGGTGAACACACTGACCTGATCCTGTTTCCACAGAACCTCAGGCAGCTTTGTCGCCCTGAAAACAAGATGCACAACACAGCAAAGCAACCTGAGCAGTGCCCTCTGAACCCAGACAACACCCCTTCACCTGCTGCCAACGAATACAAGGGAAATGGCGGAGCTGAGATGGAGATGCAAGTGTGAGAAACTGAGCACTTTTGATAATGTTTGAAATGTGATGTTTTTATTACTAAAACTCCAGGTTTTCAAAAGCTAAGCATTTTAAAAATATTATGATGAGCAATAAATTCTGAAGCCTTTGAGTTCAGATCAGGTCTGCAACCTGCACAATAAGCAGTTATGTGTCACAGTCATAGACCTACCATATAAACACAGTATTCAGAAAACAAAGTTTATGGAGTTTGTCAAAGCTATTTTCTTTAAAAAACAAATCATTTCATGCCTCAGTCCATCACCTTTACAGAGGATCAGAAGATGCCAGTTGTAATTATCACTGTCCACTAACGTGCCCTGTCACTACAGATTTTTAGACACACACATAAAATAAAACATCTGGGAGTGACGGCTGATAAATTCAATCAGTGCATAAAAAGTAAATGTTGCCTTAATATTACAGTGCCTATACAAAGTATTCACCCCTCCTTGGAAGTTTCTCCTATTTTATGTTATTTATTTTCAACACTAAATCATAGTCCATTTAATTTGGCTTTTTTGATAAGAATTGACCCCCAAAAAGACTCTTTCATGTCAAAGTGAAAACAGATTCCTATAATGTCCATTACTTTTTAAAAAATATATAAAATGTAGGATAAGTGCATCTTTGCATTTACCCTCTTCACATCAGTATTTTTAAGTGTTTTTGTGACAAGAATTTATTTTTAAAAAGACTCTTTTGTGTTAAAGTGAAAACAGATTTCTATAAAGAAGTCTTAATTAATTAAAGATTTAAAATGCAAAAATAAATGACTGCATATGTATTCACCCCCTTTGAAGTGACTTACGTCATTCAACACAGGTGCAGCCAGTTGGTACTAAAAGTCACACAGTTATTGAAGTGTGGATCATCTGAGTGCAGGGAATGTGTATCAAGTAACTGTAGGAGGCTATAAAGATACCTGTATCTGGAAGGTCCAGTCACTGGTGAATCATTTATTCTGGCTATAACTACACCATGAAGGCAAAAGAAAACTCCAAGTAACACATAATACAAGAAAAATTCCATGTCATTGAATATCCCTTGGGTACAGTTAAATCTGTCATTAAGAAACTGAAGGAATATGGCACATGTATGAATCTGATAAGAGCAGTCTGTCCTCAAAAAAATGAGTGACCATGGAAGAAAGAGACTATTGAGAAGCACTGTGCCAGGTAAATCTCATCTTGAATCTCAACTACAGTTCACCAGAGAGCACACGGTAGACTCTGAAGTCAACTAAAAAAAGCTTATTTGTGTTTGGCAGACACCAAACACTGCACATGATCACCAACACACCATCCCTACAGTGTGACATGGTGGTGGCAGCATCATGATGAAGACCCTGGAGGGCTTGTAGAGCTAGAGGGTAAAATGAATGCATTAAAAAAAAGTATCGGGAAATCCTGGAGGACAACCTGATACAGTCTTCAAGAGAACAGTGAGTTGGGAGAAAAACAATTTTGTGGCAAGATCATGAGCCGAAGCATACAACCATAGATGCACAGAAATGGTTTAAAGACAACAAAGTGCAGGTTATGAAGTGGCCAAGTCGAAACCTAGACCTCAATCCAATTTAGAATTTGTGGCTGCACTTCAAAAGTACTGTTCACTCACAATCCCTGTGTAACCTGACAGAGCTTGAGCAGTTTTGCAAAGAAGAATGGATTAGATTGCATTGTCCAGATGCACAAGGCTGGTTGAGATCTGTTCACACAGGCTCAATGCTGTAATTTCTGCCAAAGATGCATTTACTAAACACTGACTTGACAGGGATAAATACTTATGCATTTATCCCTGTTATTCTATGTTTTAGATTTTTTACAACATAATGGACACTACTTTGTAGAAATATGTTCTCACTTTGACATGAGTGTTTTTTTTTTATAAATTCTTGTCAAAAAAGGCCAAATTAAATTGACTATGATTCAATGTTGGAAAGTAATAAAAACTGAAAACTGCAACGGGGCGTTTACTTTGGATAGCACTGCATCTGTCAGCTATCAGCTTCTCCTGTTAAATGATTTTATGTTGTTACATTTATTTAAGTACATCTGTTTTTATATTCACCGATCATTTGCGGTAATGTAGGGGGCACCACAAGCCAGAGAACAAAGAAACTAACTATTCCCACATTTTTTCTTTGCCGTATCAGCTGGATCGCAGTCCGTCACATCTCACTGAGTGATGTGATTTCTGCACAGGTTTATAAACCTGCAGTTTGTCAGATGGACCAATGTTTGAAATGGTTTAACTGTGTGCAGATATACTGTGCAACACAATACAACAATAAAGCATAATACCAGTCACACTGTTCTCACATTGCATTACCAAGTCAATATGTGTAGAGTCACAAAGTGAAACTCATTTTAAGCATCAGGGCTACAGAAGTAAAAGCCCTATTTATTTGCTTCACAGAAAATGTTAGCTGTCTTCCAGCTGAGGCACAAATGCAAAAAGCCAAAAGTAACAAGAAGACCTCTAGAGAGAAGTCCACTCCAACTCCCAGGGAATGTTTCGTTTGGAATATGCGATACTGGGATAAGCTTTGGAGTAGTTATGTTCCAATATATGGTCATGACCGTAACAACAAAGCAAGCTGGCAGTTCTGATTTGGCTTTACCAAACAGAAATATTTATAAATAGTAGTCATAACCCTGTAATACCAAAAACATATCCTGTATTTAGACCATTCATTTGTCTATGGCTGAGTTAGCAATACCAAACAGAAAAATTTATATATGGTAGTCATAACTGTATTCTATAACATAACCCTACAATATCAATAAATTAGGACCATTCACCTTACACTTGTACATTGTGTGCCTTCACCAACCAGTCAAGTTGCAGTTTACTTCCATGTCTGTCCAGACTCTTATATGTAGTGACTTGAAAAACGCTCAGAAAAACAAAACAAAAAACTGAGTCCTGCTATGTGTTCACCAAATAAGCTGATTCTGATAGAATACAAAGCTGTAGCCATGACAGTAGACAATGTTTAAAATATGGATGTTACTCCAAGGAAACTACAAATTCTATAACATGAATGCTTCACACACATCTTAAATCGCTTCAGAGGTTTTATGCAATCACCACATATTTTTATTATATTTAGTGTCACCAATTCAGCATCTGACCAAATGGGAAATGTGGTTACAGAAGGGTTTATGTTTCTGAGTTGAGTAATGGACAGAAAAGTGTTTTTACGGAGAAAATATTATGTCACAGTGTAGGTGACTTTAGACCTTGTGGACATAAAATCATTCTATCACCGCATCTTATTGGACGTTTCTGCCACACTTAGGAAAAGAGTTCTCGAGTTATGGCAAAAAAAGGTGTTTTGTGAGGTTACAGTGACTTTTGACCTACATAACTTAATAACTTTATTGTTAAGTCCAAGTAAATTTTGTGCCAAATCTTTTAAATGTCATCAAGGTCTTACAGATGTGAAGTGTCCACCATAATGGGAGGTTTGGATGGACCAACAATCAGAAAGCATGAACTGATGTGTGGAGGCTGCAGTGCTGCCCACAGAAAATGTTTTGATGCAGAATATATTATATATAAATATATATCCATCCATCCATTATCTTCCGCTCATCCGGGGCCGGGTTGCGGGGGGAGCAGTCTAAGCAGAGAGGCCCAGACTTCCCTCGCCCCAGATGTCTGGGGCGAGGGATAAATATATATATGTATACATATATATATATATATATTTCAATATATATATATACATATATATATATATATTTCAGTGTCGTACACGCACAATTTTTGGGAGTGGACTTTCACTTTGCTTACTTTACTTTTCACTGTGATTGTTTATTGATGTTGTAAAGATCCATAACTGCTGATTCCTGGAAAACTAACTTCAAATTTGGGTGATGTCAAAGTTAGGGCGATTTAAGTAATAATATTTGCAGATATGTGTTATAAGACATTAAGACTAAAATGCTGTAACCATTTTGCACATGAAGCACCAATCAATTAATAACACTTTGTAATAGCTGCACTTGCAAGTTGTCTTCCAAGGAGAGCGTGGCATCTCTGTGGCACCTGGAAAATCACAAAGAATCACAAAACATATGCACTTTGTCATGCACTTAATGTGGACTTTGTATTAGCATTGTTTAAAAAAAAAACAAACAAACAAAAACTTTTATCAAATTCTATATATGCTCTGGGAGATCAATAAATGGTGTTTCATACTGTGTGAATTTCATTTGTGATGAACTGTTGAATTCATATTGCATTATGTCTTTAAAGTTTATATTTAAATTTACATTGATTTCCTGTGTATTCTCCTGGACTGAACTTATTTTTAAGCCTCTGCTTGGTCAAAAGCTGAGAGTCATTTGAAATTGCAATACCTTACTTGAGTAATATCATTATAAACTGCTGTCCCTTTTCCTCACTAGATTTCTGATGAAGATGCTGTACATTACTGCACATTTGCTTTTTTATTTTATTTATTTATTTCCTCCCAGACAATACATATTCTACATAATGAATAATTTGGCTAACATAAAATGGGAGAAACTTCAAAGAAGGGGTGAATAATTTTACTTTTGGTACGTTGAGTACATTTTATTCCTAATAAAATGTGCTCTGTGTTTTTATTCATGTACAAATAATAAATGCAGGACTTCCACTTGAAATTGAATATTTTTTACAAGTTTTACTTCATCTGAATAGTGGTACCACTGGTGACTCTAAGAGATTTGGCTGGAAAGAGTAAAAGCTGAAAAGCCCACATCAGCAACCAATAGGCTCTTGGGAGTATCACTGTGCACTCAGAGGTGGATCAAAGATCCTGAAGTGCCCCCTGCTGTGACTACAAAATAGTGAGCTGCACAGAAACAGTCATCAAGAATTGGAAATGATGGGAAGGAGTAACAGTGATTTCGTAATAAGGTACTTATAGGTGTCATTACACTTTGACAGGTTAGGAGAGAAGTCATAGGAAGCATAAATACAAACGGAAATAACAATATCTGATATGCAGTAACTCAGATTTTCATGGTTATGTGCAGTGCATACTACACACCGAGGCTACATCAGCACCTGCATCCACACATATCCAAATTAAAAGCCTTGGATAAATATTCTGGTGTGACACATGCTGCATGCTACTGGACTACAGAATTGCAAAGTACAGTCTCTGGAAAAGCATCAAATAGGCCAAAAGGCAGTACAGACAGAAGCTGGAGGGTGTTTACTCTACATGCATTCACATGTGACAGAGCCTGACACGTGTCACAGACTACAGCAGCCCTAACATAGAGGCAGAAAACAATAACACCTGTTTGTCAGATAAACTGAACACTTTGTAGTTGCACTCACTAAAACCTCAATATCCTCCTCACAGGAACCCTTCAGTTTGCATATCGGCCTAACAGACCTTCAGCGGACACCTTCTGTGATGCTCTACACATTGTTCTCTCCCATCTGAAAATCACAGACACCTACATCTGAATGCTGTCTATGGACTACAGCTCAGCATTCAACACAGTAATCCCCATTATAATAACAAAAAACTGTTTAACCTCAAACTGAATGCCAAACTCTGCAACTGGATTAAAGATGTCCTTGTCTAATGACCACAGTCCGGAAACATTACGTCCAGGACTTGTGTCATGAACACTGCCATCCCTCAAGGTTGTGGACTTTGTCCCTTGCTGTACACACACTACAGGCCCAACACATCACAGGCACGACACTCCCATGTCTGCAGGACATCTGCCAGCAGAGTCTTCAGAGGAGCCAAAAACATCATCCATCAACCTACAGCACCACCTTTTCAGATTCCTGCTGTCTGGCCGATGCTACAGAAGACTGATATGCAGGATTGCAGTATTCGAATGAAGTTTCTGCCCCCAGGAAATAAGACTGATGAATACTTCCAAACCACTGCCTCCCTCCTGACATTATCAACTATAGACTTCTTGCAATCTTTGCAATACTGTATATTTTTGCACATGTTGATCTTTGCACCATAAACATTACACATTTTTTTAGTTTCTTCTGCACATTCCTTTTTTGCACTGTACTTTGTATATTCAGCATTACCTACTCACACTCATTATGTATGAGCAGATGTTAACTTTTTTGCACCATAAACACTGCACATGCTTTCTAAATTCTGTTTTCTCTACATAGCACTTAAAGTAGAACCAAAGCAAATTAAGAGCTTAATTGCACTGTTGACCTGTGTTATTGCCACATATAACAATAAATCCTTTAGTTCTTTTTATTTTTTCTTTTATTATTTTATTTAATTTTATTAAGTTACCTTAAAGGCTGTACATTACATGAATACCTGAGAAAGTAAATTATCCTTAGTTTTAAATGAGTTTTGCTTTAGGCGTCAATACACTGGGCAACCTGCCACTCACCCACAAGTGCACCTGCTTTCACACTGACAACTGGTCTTAAGGTCTTTTTTTCCGGTGAAAACTTAAATTACATGAAAGTATGTGCCTGTCAGTGCAGATGCTATGTTGCTGTCCTTAATAAACACTGTATAGAGAGTGTTAGATTGTGTATACACTGCCATGTATGCCACTTCCTCACTAGCTCTGCTTTTCTCCTGAAAAAGCTTAAAGCCATGTGGAAATGCGTGTAAATTTCCCTCTAAAGATAAATATATGAATAGATCTGCACTATAAAAAAGCACAGCAACTCAGTGCGTAGACTTACATCTGAAGTTCAAAGAAGAGGAACACGTGGACAAGAGGTGTGGATAATAAATAATGAGACTAATGATACCACGCTGTACCATGTGCACTGTGGTTTGACTTACATACATCCTGTCCCGATATTTAACAGATACTTTTTGTATAATCAGCTATTAATACAGTTACAGCTCCTGAGAAAAGTAATTTGGAGCCCTTTGTCATAAAGAATGTAGTTACATTTATACTGAGTTAAAGCTGACAAAAATCTGTTTAATAATTCATTTAACTTTCTTTTACATATCTCAAAATCACAACATACATTATTTCTTGACACTTTACATTGTCGTGACAAGATATTACAGTGTTACAAAAAGAAACCAAACAACTCCCAACAACAGCGAGGAGGAAGACACCTCCAACAGAACCAGGCATAGGGTGAGCAGACATCTGCCTCCAGGGGTCGGGGTGAGAGAAAACAGACAAACAATAAACACTGGGCAGGTAGTTGAAACCATTAACCGCAGGTCAGAAACATGCAGCTCTGGAGCGTGAGATATCTGAGGGATGGTTGAGGGTCACCTGAGCGAGCTCAAACTATACGTTTTATCAAAAAGGAAGATTTTAGGTCTAATAAAATGAGAGAAGGTGTCTACTTCCTGAGGGCTGTACTACGGAGCAAGTTTGACATTGCCAGGTTTTCTTTGCATAAATTGGCTCAATAAAAATTAAACTCCCAGTCAGAGATAACAGGTCTTATGAATGTGGTTATGAACTTTCTTTTTGAACTCAGGCTTATGTTATGTTTATCATGTTAACTGATTTTATTTTAACAGAACAGAAAATTGACGATACTCACAGAACTGAAAAACACTGACTGACGGAAGTGGCAGGTGTGAGGCAAGAGCTGAAGCTGGAGCTATGCAGGAAGCTTAAAGCTTTGATCCGGGTAGATTGTGGAGCTGTTTTTTATGGAGGTGGTGGTAGTGTGCTGGGTGTGCTTGTGCACAGCTGACTAGAGTTGCTGCTGATTAATTGCCAAGTGGCAGCAGCTGCGGGAGAGAGCCCAGGAGCACTGGGCAGAGAGGAGGGGAAAACAAGGGCTGAAGACAGGATCCTAACAGGTTGAATAATCACAAGTACAAACACTAAGAGTCGAAGCTCATAGTTAGAAGAAAATGTTCATGCTGTTGCGTTATTAAAGTTAACTTAAGAAGTCTAACTTCAAGTTAATCATAGAAAAACAAAGCTCACGTTAATATTAAGAACACTTGTTAAAATTGGGCTGTGTAATGAAAAACTCTGTAAAGAGAGCCGGCGAACCGGGGGCCTGAGAAGTAATGGCTCAAGAGGCGCAGGTCACCCTGGAGCACGCCTACTGGAATGGGGATAATATCTATGCAGATCTGGAAGGAACCCCCTATCTAGTGGACTCCGGGGCAGAGGTGTCGATGACCCGCAAGAGCCTCTCTACAGAAGGACACCTCAAGTTAAAGCATTCCCTTTTGCCATTTGGAAAGGAATTGTGTGGTTATTGGGACCATACAATTTGATGACAATGAGAGACCTGAAGAACTTGTACAAAAGTAAAAGAGAGAAAATGTCAGTCAGGCGACGACTGGAGAGGCTACATGGACGACTGATAAAGCTCGCTCCTCGAGAGAAAGAATTACAGCTGCAAGAGTGGTACAAACCAGTGGATGTAGCAGAAGTGACTGTGCAAAAGATCCAGGAGAGTGACTTCTCGCCAACAGGAAAAGAGAGACTGAAGGAGATTATCGCAAAGGCTAGCGTGGCTAGATTCAAGAATGACTGCGGTGACCTGGGAGAAAAATACACCCACACCATCGTTGGAGGAGTGCATCCTGCGGTCCGCCAGTATTCGCTGAATCCAGGAGCTATTGAAGAAATGGACCTGATAGTGAAGGAGTTAAGTTGGGGGTTAATCAGAGAGGAACCGAATCCAATTACCAACAGCCCGATCCAGGCAGTGAAGAAACCTGAGTCGGGGGAGGAGGCTGGAGGCCTGTTATTAACTTTACGAAGAAGCCAGGAAAGGAGCCAGGAAAGGACTGCGAGAGAGCCCTGAAAGTTCCGACGGGACGATCCGCATCGGACCGTTGCCAAAACCCGACAGGCTGATTGTTGTATTGTGGAAGTGGGTGTGGCGTGGGCTGGATCCAAAGCTCACGCAGCGCCCGTCGCCGATTTATACTAACCTACTTAGAGGAAGAGTCACCAGAGACCAGGAGGGAAAAATCCTGGCAAGGCCCCCGGTCGACATTGTGGCCTTATCTTATAGGAGGAAGAAAACTCGGGCAAAACCTAAATTATCATGGATGTGCTGCTACGGTGGCAAGGAAGGAGATTAAGAGGATCAGGAGTACGACAATTCAGAATGGACAACCGGCAGCAACAGAACAGGCATCGACCACGGAAAGGACAGAGGATTTGGATATGTCTTGCACTTAAGGTTTTTGCAGTAATGGTGGGCTGTGCAGCAGTCCTGACCATATTATATGTCATCAGAGAAGAACCCTGGACAGAAGCCTACACACAGGTGGAATATACCAGGACCAAGAAATTTAATCAAACCTGCGGAAGAGCTGAACCCAAGAATTTGTTCCTGCCCAAGCTACAAGCATGGGGGAATGACAATAACCAGTCAGCGTTGGTGGCTCTGATATCACAATTTGGTCAGATTCAAGAAGAAAATGATGTCCGGAACCTCACAGAAGACATCATGGTCTGGGTAGGAAACATAACGTCGACAGCCTCGGCAGAAGCATTCACCGTCCAGACCTGGAGTGAAATGATTGAGGCTGATAATCTGACAGAGGGAAACAAGTTTGTGGAAGGATGGCAAATTACCGCAGGGGAGATAGGAATCAAGCTCATGGTGTAGAATGGAACAGAGAGCAGACAGGCCCAATGTAATTGGATACACCCAGAGTCAGAGAGCCCTAAATGGTATTGCACCACAGCATGTATCCCGTGGCCTGGGAAAAAGAACGAAGGCTTTTGGAGAGAGGAAGTTGTCTATGAAGCACACCACAAGAACGAGACATGTGCTACTATATTCCCGTTGAGAGGACTATTCTGGGGATATTACAACCTCACATGTGGAGATGAGAAGCCCTGGAAGATGAACCGGGTCCTGAGGGATGTTAACCAGACCTCAACTACTCAACCACCGGAGACGAGCTCTGCCCTCTCAACACCATCATACATGGCAAGTACCCCAACGCAAAAAGCTACCATACAACTGGTAGATCCTGATTTTAGACCGAGAGGTCGTAACAATTATCGTAAACGTTTCCAGGAGTTACTGACAAACTGTATAAAAGACAAGTTGCCAGTGCTGAACCCCTGTTATTGGAATATGTTTTGGGAATGTAAAACTCAGAACTACCTGGCAATTACACTAGCTACGCACCTGATGTTTTATGTGAGCAAAGGCATGTATGGAGCAAAACCTGAAGCTTTCCATGAGGACTGGCTGAATGACACTCTGCCCTGGCTATGGATAGTTCCACTAAAGCACTTTAGGGGAGCATTCCCTAGAGGCTATGCAAGAACTGGCCAGGGCCTAGCCGGACCTATTCAAACCGACATGTATGTCCAGAAGCTTCCCACACCAGTTGACCTGATGACAGTTCCACGAGGAGATTTTCAAAAGATCGACGAATGCATAGTGGGCAAAGTGGTTGAGGCCCTGCACGAAGCGGAGTACGTGAGTAATGGTGCCTCGCCCAGATGTCCATTATGGCAAGAATGGAATACGTATTATGGAACGTGGACTTACAACTGTAGTGGATTACAGGCTAATCAAACCATCAAAGGAATACTGCAGGCCTGGAAGGAAGGAAGCACAAAGAGTGAAAGTTCTACCTGGTGGGGACTGCAAAAGCAAGAGGTAATCGACTGGGTGGTTCCATGCTTATCCAAGACATCGAACTACTGGGTGAAGTATCAATATTTGGCTACAGTCTATTCAAAGGATCAAGATATCTGGCCTGGCGTGTGGAGCAAACCTGACCCATACGTTAGTCCAAGACCCTGGAGAATGGTGTGTGACCGAGCCAACACGACGTGCAACATCAGTTTGGCTAGGAAACACTGTCAAGGAGTACCTGGTTGGGAGGACCATTGCCAGAGTCACTATGGGGATGAATACGAGAGCCATGGACTGGAGGTGAAATGTGTGAAGAGTAGAAGAGACAACAAATGGAGAAGATCAACTCCAGTGAACGTTGGATGTGCAAAAACCATTTTGGGGCATCAGATGACGGACAGGAAAGAGATAAATGGAGAAATTGTCCTGCATGTAGCAAAACCCACCATCATAATAGCAGAAGGACATGCCTTCAGGAAGAGTCTCTGTGAAGGTACTGAAATCAAGGGTTTTGAGTGGCTGGGACCTAATCGAATCTACAACAATGGAACCTGTCATTCACCTGAAGAACATTGGATACATTGTGGAGAAGGGAAAAATGAGCATGAATGCACCTGGTGGGAGAGAGCTGGGATGACAGTAAAAGGAACTTTTGAAACAGCTGTCGAGAGTGTGGTTGAAACGATCGGCAAGGGAGTTTCAGTAGTGGGAGGCTGGATAGGAAGGCTATTTACCGGGATATGGCCCTATATTTTGATGATAATTGGAATAATCATCTCGGGAGTAATAATTTACATGATTGTTAAGGGGTGAGCCCAAGCAGCCTTCCACTCATGCCGGAAAAGGAGCTGCGGCGAGGGCGGCGAAGAGGACGACAAGACCCTCCTCAGGAAAAGGGAGGAGCGAACTCGGCTATAAGAAGTACAGCACCGGAGTGCTCTGGCCATTGCAGTCCTTGATCCCAGATAGAGAGCAGCAGAACCAGAATTAAGAAGAGAGAAAGGAATTACAACAACTATCAAAACAAGAACCATGTCTACCCCTACACCAGATGCAAATCAGAGCGTAAGTAACTCTACCACTTCTCAAAGTTCTGCTATGCTGTGCAACAAAGTGGCTTTGGAGGAATGTGTGGAGTTCTGGGTGATTGAAGTCACCTGGTTCATCTACTGCAGTGTCGGAGGATGGGCTCTTTAACAACCTCTGAGAATTTTCACCTTGGTTCTGGGGTGTGCGAAGACCGCACTGGTGAACGTCTACCAAAGGCAGGGAAAATGGACCTTGTCCTTGTTTATGACCTACATCCTGGGGAGCACCAGGGTCGACACAACCCGGGTTGGCCTAGTTAAAGGAGCAGCTGTGGTCATCTGGGCAGGTCTAGCTCTTTCCACCCTGTTCTTCGAGCCCATGAAGTGGATCAGTGCAATCTTCAAAGGCCTGCTGGTGGTTATTCTGCTAGCATACCTCGTGACCATGACCATGGCGCTGCAAGAAAGAGGAAGAAGGCGTTGGCTGTCGAAGCTCTGCGCCATTACACACTGGGGAGCAGGCTGGGGTTGTGTAGCAACCCTATACTGGCTGTTGCCAGGAATGGGGGTGCTGATTATAGTCTGGTTCATGCTGTATGAAGCTCTCTTTCCACGGGACAGGATACCAAGAAGCCCCGGATTGACACCACCAGTGCTGAAGTCACCGTGGCTGAGCGCGTTAGGCCAGAGGCGCTCCAGAGGAAATACAAGGGCTGAATAAGAAGAAAACATGGCCCTGCTCGCTTGCTTGCTACGCTAAAGCTGATATGATAGAATAGTTTATTAAAAGCCTTTACATTTGTTTAACTTACAGATGGATGCCAGCTGTATTAGATGTGGGAATGCCTTTGAAAGAGTAATGTGTCTCTGGGATGTGGTGCACACATTCTGGTGTGGCCCCTGCTATGTGGAAAATTTCCCCATCGGAGAAGCACGAGGCATCTTCAGTACAGGAGGCACTCTGCCAGCAGTCCCTGTTGCTAGTTGCCTGGAAATGGAGGCGAATGCAGAAGTGATCTGGAGTTCGGCAAGCAGTACTCCTCCTGATGTGCAGTATGTTCCTGCGGGAGTCTACTGCCCGGTGTATGTAAAGATCTGGAAGTTTCAGGATGGACAGAGAGTCTCGACTACTCATCTTGGAGATGGGCGGTTCATGGCGATTGGACCATTCCTGCCAAGGCTGGAGCAATCAACACCACCAGCCACTCCAGAAACACGCCAACAAGGGACCCAGACGACGGAGACGGCAGAGATGACATGAGATTACGATGAGGGAATAGGAGAGTTGGTGGAATCACAACCCACCAGTACTCCTAGGATGGAAGCATCCCCGCACACTCCTGTGGCTGCAGAAGGAGCTGCAGTGGTGCCCACAGAATTGGAAGTACAGGGAAACAAAGAGTGGAGTTACCAGTCGCAGTGGAGCCCGATATCTTCACCAGATCCATCTGAAGATGGGGAGATGGAGGCCTTGGCTGCAGCTGTGGAGACAAAGATGGCTAATTCACCGAGGCAGGAGCAGCGGGAGGTGATCAAGATCAACAACCTGAGATGCTTGACCAAGGGGAATGGAATGTGCTCAGCAGTTGGGCAAATTCACCGATGGGCCTTAGGAGTGTCATGCAGGAAGAAGTGGTCGTCATCTCGAGAAATGGGGACGTACTGGGGCCATCATGTAATGTGGTGGTTGTTTCAGCACCCGAGGAGGACGAAGAACTTTTTCCTTAAATTGGATATGGCAGTCCGAGATCTCAAGAAGGGGGTGTCGATTGAAATCAAGTTTTGAGATCTCAGAAGCAGCCATGAAGCAGAGACACTGGTGTGTGAAAGGTCAAATGCATAGGCCAAAATATGGTAAAGTAA
Organism: Dascyllus trimaculatus; assembly: GCA_024666655.1. Taxonomy (NCBI): domain Eukaryota; kingdom Metazoa; phylum Chordata; class Actinopteri; family Pomacentridae; genus Dascyllus; species Dascyllus trimaculatus. Next base: position 14,495,238 of record CM045450.1, read on the forward strand.
CATAATCAAATACTTATGCTTAATACTTAAGTGTTGTAATGATTGAGAATGATTCATGAAATTGAAGTTTAAGAACTGATTTAAGTTTTGTAATGATTAAAGTGTTATAAGATGACATTTTGTAACAGAATTTAAACTGCGTAGTTAAAAAAGGGATGTAACCTTGAGGCCTGTTCGTAGGGATGTGTCCTCACATGCCCTGACAGGTGCGGATACAGCTTCCTTACAAGGTAGCAAGAATCATCTTAACTGAGCTAACTGAAGTGTGTGTGCTACTGTTAAAAGTGTGATGGGAGGGGGAGAAGTCGTGTGAAAAAAACAGGAGATTCGAGAGTATAAAAGTGAGAAACAGAGACAGTCTAACGGAGTTCTTTGGGGAACATCGTCGAAGTTGGATCTATCTTACTTTTGTCCCGGATTGAGGGATTTTACTCTACAGCCAAGAAGAGTTCTGGACAGTCTACAAATTTGTTCAAAAGGGATTAGTGAGATATATCTTTTGCTCAGAGAGAGAAGAACAGCAGCAGACGCGACCGGTCAGGCCGCCCTGTCCACAGACAGCTGGAATGTACAGGGCTTTCCAAGGAGGAACTTGGGTTGTACCATCGCTGCATTGGATTATCAAGCTTTCCCTTAAAGGCCCAGGAAAAACTAAAAAGGATTAATTTGTGAGACTGAATTGGAACCAGAACTGTTCAACCCCCCTTTGGTTGCATAGGGAACTTATTGGATATATTGAGACTTTGTACGGAGTTATCACTTCCTTAAGGAACTCTATTGCACCCAAGTCAGGACTGGGCATGGTAGCGGCGGCCTAGCTGCCTGTCCTTTTCCTCCTAAAACCATACAATCGGGTAATTAGTATCAAAAAGCTCAGTTTTATTTTATTAACCTAATTAGTTAACCTAATCATGAAATTGTTTGATATATTAGAATTTAATCATCTGCTGTTGCTGTAACCTTGCCAAAAATATTCAATAAACACTGGATAAGCATTTAAAGAGAAATTGTCTGAATTTTTAAATTAATCACTTGAACACATAAGACTCCTCATAGATATAAAAAGTTAAGCAATTGTGTGCACAAGATCTGAAGGTTCTGACAGGCTGTTCTAGTTAATAAGAAAATAGATTTTTAAACAGATCCCTGGGGTTTTCTTGTCCTAACTTCTAAACTTTAACCTAGCAATTCACCGAGTGCTGTCGTATACAGAGGAGGGAGCTGTCGTTAACAGGCGTGACTGATTGGAAGGCTAGGCTATTGAGGCTACTTAGTTTAGTTTTCTGTCAGAGTAAGCGGGGTAGGCATCTGGATGAAGACAGTGAGAGCTAGGCGAGTCCCCTCACCACCAGCTTAAGCTGTTCTGCTGAACTTATTAGGTAATACCTATGAGCAGTTTAGAACCTAACCCTAGAAACGGAGAGCTGGTCCAGTTACCCTGTTTAAGGGTTTTTTTGTTTTTTTTTTTAAAAAAAAAGCCTGTTAAGTAAAAATCCTGATTTAAGAAAGAGCCCAGAAAAAGCCAAAAGAAAAAAACTGCCAAAAGTTGCATTCCAGTGACTATCTTTATATAGAAAGTTTTGGGGCCAAATTCAAATCAGCATCTGACCAGTTGTGGCTGTGTCCATCCCAAGGGATGGTCATGACCCACAATGTCCAGGAGAGGTCAGAGGCCAAATACCTTTAGAACTTACTTTAAAGTAATTTCTTTAAACATGCAAATCCAATTGGTAAATATCCGTGATGATCACAGATCTGAAATCTCACTAAATGTGTAATTAAAACGACACCAAACATAACATGTTTATCTCACATGGTTCCAGAGATAATATTTAATAAAAGATATAACACAAGAATCCATCCATCCATTATCTGTACACCCTGATAATGAGACACCCTGGACAGGTCACCAGCCTATCGCAGGGCTACACATAGAGACAGACAACCAAGCACACTCTCATTCACATCTATGGACAATTTAGAATAGTCAGTTAACCTCAGCATGTGTTTGGACTGTAGGAGGAAGCCGGAGTACCCGGTGAAAACCCACGCTGCACAGGGAGAACATGCAAACTCCACACAGAAAGACACAGGTGTCCTAACTGTACGCGGACCGGGGATCTTCTAGCTAGATCTAGATCTTCTAGTGAGGTGACACTGCTAACCACCGAGCCACTGTGTAGCCCCTAACACAAGAATAATTTTACAAATTGTAGACTTCAGGCTACATGAAAGTAAACTTGTAATGTAACTACAAATTCAAGCATATACATTTAATTATAAGAAAAACACGGCTTAGAATTATATGTGCTGAGGATAAAAGGTCTCTCTGTCTTTTATGGCTGTGGTTTGTGACAGAGAGGAGGGGTTGTTGGTGTCTTGTGTATGCGTCTCAATAAACACTTAAGATCCGATATGTTCTCCTTCCATGCTGGTCCTGATTAACCTGGTATCACAGAGTCCAGATGTTGGGATCATCACTCCAGTGGTGTTGAATTCTTCGATTTTATTATATAGAAGTGTTTAGTTCAAATCGTTAAGAGAGTTCTTTGTGTTAGGAGGAATGCCATCTCCTCTTCTCCCGAGGTGTGGTTATCCTCATCACTGGCACTTTTATGACCCTTATCAGATTCTGGTGCAGGAGGGAGACTTGGAATGTTCTGCACCTTTGTCCGCTACACAATATATTCCTTCCACATGTGAAATGTTTACCAACACAGGAGCAGGCCTACTGTTCAAGACTTGAACCATGATGCAGAGTAGCACCACTACTGCATCTTAGCAGTAGTGACATAAAGCGGCATGATGTTGGTGCGAGCCACGCTTCCTTCAGTCTGATTCATCGGATGTAAGCTGCAGGTCTAAGCCTGCCATTGGCTGCTCATTTCAGCAGGCCTTCTCCTCTCCTCCTGCTATCTGCGGGTTTACGTTTTCAAAATTTACTTCACTACAGGAAATGGCAACAGCTTCTAGGCAGAAACATGCCAAGCTGAAAATGTCAAGCTTTGCAGAGGATTTGGATAATGCCATAAGGCAGCCCTGCTATTTTTTTTCCGGTAGATTATCCATTATAATGACACCTCCTGCTGTGTGAATGTTCCACCAAAACAATACCACTTGTCACTGTTTTGAGGAAATACCAAAGCCACATTCTTTACTTAATCCTGTTCAAGATAATTGTGATTGGTTTAAAGTTACACAAGGATAAGTCCAAGCATCTTTTCAGCACTGTAGCCAGGCTGACAAAGAGTCACAACTCTGTGAGCCTTGTGTTCCTTTACCTCTCAGTAGTGAAGATTTCATAACCTTCTTCTCAAATAAAGTTCTGAGTATTAGACAAAAAAAAACATGAACATGTCTTTAGGTGCAGCAGCTCTGGAAGTGTCCATAGAACCAGATTTATTCTCTGCTGTAAATCTGCCAGAGCTCATGTCAATAGTAAACTCCTCTAAACCAGCAACATGTTTGTTAGATCCCATCCCCACTTAATTGTTCAAGGAGATATTTCCTTTAATTAACACTGCAGTATTAAATATAATTTACTTCTTTTTACTAACAGGCTATGTATCACAGGCTTTAAAGTTCCTGTAGAAAATCCTCTTCTTAAAAAGCCTACTCTAGATCCAGGTGTTTTAGCCAACTATAGGCCCATATTCAACCTCTACTTTAAGGCTTTATAAACCTTTCCCACACTGTTACTAACCTTTCCAACGCTCTTATAAAAACTTCCTATGCTCTTAAACCTATCCATCAAGAGAAGCTTCTACAGCCATGTCCAGTAATGGAACTAGCGACACAGCGATCCACTTGAAACGCCCACTTCAGAAAAACTTTGCTGTATTTGTAACACATGGACACCAAGGACGTCAAGCTGTCTACTGGGAAACAGATGATATGATGATGTTACGGGTAATCGTACAGACTGTCACCGGTTCCCTGACGGTTATTTCCAGTAAACACTCACCGTGTGGGACTGCAGGTTCTGGCTGGCTTCAATCAGTCTATGAACTCAGGCAAACAAATTAAAAATCCATAATGCTTCTCATTAAATGCATAATAAAAGTTTGTTGATTAATGATAGCAGGGGCAGCAGCAGCTCTTGATCAAACACACAAAATACATTTAAAAATTTGATCAGGTTCAAATAATTTGGTTAATGTTGCAGAACTGAGCTTTCCCATTAGATTCCTTTTTTTTTTCTTTTTTTGGTCTGCATTTATACTCAGTGTTTAACACCACAGAAGGGGGTCAACTTTAATGAGATCAATGCATATTTTAGTCTTGCAGCAAAATATATTAATACTTAGTGCATGTGCGTGACCATCACTAGCCACCCCTGGAGGCTAAGCTATCATTCTTTATTGATTTTTTCTATCATGAGCCAGAGGGGGCAGTGCAGCACCTCAGTGAATTGAGGGGGAAACAAATGAAGGACAGGGCAAGACAAGACGAATAGGGAGGGTACAGACAGGCAGTGCTATTTGAATCCTATAAGAGTGCTGTAAAATGCTGTGTCATTCCCAACAACCGATCCCACATCTGAAAATTGGGAACAAATAATCAACACATAAACGAATTGGAGACCAGAAGTCCTGACAGTACACAGAGTTAGGATGCCAGAAGACACGAGTGAGAGAGAAATGTATAAAGGGCGTGAGTTTAGTGCAAAGTCTGAAGAGTGACTCCGCACAATCAGGCGGGTCCCATCAGCTCTCAGAAAGGGGACTCGACAGGAGTTGGTAAGCCCTGAACAAACATGCATGTGTGATGGACACCAAAGCCCAGAGCGACTACCACGAGTCAGCAGGGTCAGGCTGGCCAACTCCGTTTAATTTGTGTCTGCGTCTCATTTTTATACTTTCCTATATTCTTCAGAGACACATGCACATTTTTCTACTCCCAAAACACACTTTCTCAACTTTAGCTCATTGTCTCAGTTAGCTCAGTACCATGATTCATACTTTCCAAAACTTGAGACATTGTCTCATCTTAAGAAATCCGGTCCAGCCTGGGTTTTCCTAACTTCTTCTTTCTGGTTGCTACACAGTAAGAGGACTGGACTTCCTCTTTTTCTGTCAGCTGCTCGGAGAAACATATTAGAATTACTTCAAATCTCATTTACATTATATATTTAGAATCATCACACCATCTGCATTAACTGAGACAACTTTCCAATCACTTGATCATTAAAAGTTAATAAAAACTTAAGGACACACACTAGAGCACAGACATTTTACTCCATGTCCTGTTTCTAAACTGCCACACAGCTAAGTTCCTCTTTTCAACCTGCAGAATTCTGGTTACAAAGAATCATTTTTAATCTTCCCAATAATTATAAACTGTTTCAAATCATTACTTAACATAAGAATAATTTCAAACCATCATTAAGCCTTAGCGCAATCATATCATTTTCTTTGCTTAGCCTCTGTAAATGGCTGCTCTGGGATCTCAAACCTTGACTCCACTTGACAAGTTCCACAGGGTTCTGTGTTAGGACCAATATTATTTACTTTGTGCATGCTTCCTCTAGGAAAAATTATTAGGAAGCACTGCATAAATTTCCATTGTTATGCAGATGATACACAGTTATATTTTATGTATGAAGCCAAATGAAACCAATCAGTTGGTCAAACTCCAAGCATGTCTAAAAGACATAAAGGCCTGGATGACATGTAATTTTCTTCATTTAAATTTTGACAAAACTGAGGTCACTGTATTTGGCCCTAAACACCTCAGAAACACACTGTCTAACCAGATAGTCACTCTAGGTGGCATTGCATTAACCTCTAGTTCTACTGTAAAAAACCTTGGAGTTATTTTTGATCAGGATATGTCCTTCAACTTACATATAAAACAAGTCTGTAGGACGGCATTCTTTCATCTAGGTAATATTGTAAAAATCAGGAATATCTTGTCTCAGAGTGACGCTGAGAAACTAGTCCATGCATTTACAACTTCTAGGCTGGATTGTTGTAATTTCTTATAATCAGGATGTCCCAATATTTCTCTTAAAAATCTCCAGCTGATACAAAATGCTGCAGCCAGAGTTCTGACAGGAACCAGTAACAGAGATCATATTTCTCCTCTATTAGCTTCTCTTCATCAGCTCTCTGTAAAATTTAGTTTAGAAACAGGACATGGAGTAAAATGTCTGTGCTGAGTACATGCATTCCTTATGGATGTAAAAAGTTAAGCAGTTGAGTGCATGAGATCAGATGGTTCTGAAAGGTTGTTCTAGTAAAAAAGTAAAAAACTAAAATCGATTTTTAAACAGACCCCTGGGGTTTTCTTATCCTAACTTCTAAACTTTAACCTAGCAATTCACCAAGTGCTGTCGTATACAGAGGAGGGAGCTGTCGTTAACAGACGTGACTGATTGGAAGGCTAGGCTACGAGGCTACTTAGTTTAGTTTTCTGTCAGAGTAAGCGGGGTAGGCGTCTGGATGAAGACAGTGAGAGCTAGGCGAGTCCCCTCACCACCAGCTTAAGCTGTTCTGCTGAATTTATTAGGTAATACCTATGAGCAGTTTAGAACCTAACCCTAGAAACGGAGAGCTGGTCCAGTTACCCTGTCAAGGGGTATACTTGGGAGACAATACCAGGATATAATTTAAAATCCTTCTTCTAACATATAAAACTGTTAATGACCAAACTCCATCGTGTCTTAAAGACCTTATTGTACCATATCATCCTAACAAAACATTTCGCTCTGAGATTGCAGGTTTACTTGTGGTTCCCAGAGTTTTCAGAAGTAGAATGGGAGCTTTCAGTTATCAGGCTCCTCTGTTGTGGAATCAGCTCCCAGTTTGGGTTTGGGAGGCAGACACCCTCTCTACTTTAGGCTTAAAACTTTCCTCTTTGATAAAGCTTATAGGTAGGGCTGCTCAAGATCACCTGAGTTGTCCCTTAGTTATGCTGCTATAGGTTTAGACTGCTGGGGAATTCACATGATGCACTGGGCTCCTCTCCTCTCCCCTCTCTATACTGTTATATATCACCATTACATATCACTAACTCTGTGTTTCCCCCGAGGTCCTGTGTCCTGTGCTTTTTCTTTCTGCGGATGTCTCTGGATCTGGACCTAAATGTCTCTGATCTGCAGCCGCTGACCTCACCACCTGCTGTCCTGCCATCCCCATTCCAACCTCTATTGCTATCCCCTCCCCTCTCATCCCCACTCCCAACCCAACCAATCGAGGCAGATGGCCACTTTCCCTGAGCCTGATTCTGTCTGAGGTATTTTCCCCACTTCCCTGTTGTAGGGCTTCTTTGTTTTTTTGTTCCTTCCCACTGTTGCTGACTGCTTGCTCACATGGAATCCAAAAGCAACTTTGGATTGATGGGTTTGCTGTTTTCTGTTTATCCTTAATATGTTAAGCGCCATGAGATGACATCTGTTGTAAATATGCACTATATAAATAGAATTAAATTGAATTGAAAGCAAGAAATTGGCAGGTTCTGTGTTCAATCAACAAGTTAATGTTCAATTAAGGGGTCTGCTGGGTCCATGATGCCCTGTCAGTCATTTTGAAGGAGAAAGACATATATCCATATGTGTTCTATGAAAGACTCCAAATATACATAATAATCTATGTGTGTGGTGTGTATGTATATTGGGATATATATAGTGATATCTTGTTATACATATGTATAACATGGGACCATATTTGAGGCTGCAGAAGAAAAGCACAAGGAGGAGGAGTAGAAGTTTACTTTGTTTCTCAGGGTTCCAAGATGTGTTGGGCTGCAACAAATACTAAAGTTTTAGGTAACAGTATTGTGTTGTTTTTTTAGGCAACGCTGAAAAGCAATTCAAGATGAGAAGATATAAACTATTATTTTTGTTATGATCCTTGAGATCTTGAGATCCCCTGGAAACCTCAGTCAATAGTCCTTGTATGTGAAATATGCTGATAGGATCAATGTTGAGACATGACTGTAGTGTGATTTATTTCATTTGGCTTCATAAATAAGTCCAGCTGATTACCATCACATGGCAGCTGAGATATATGGACTTTTTTTTCTAATGCTACTGCCTGTGTTTGGAGATGTTCCCTTATTCCCAGTAAACTATTAATTTGAAATCCATTTAATGACTTATTTCAAAACCATTTACTGATGATCTGAAACAGCTTTTTCAAAGGTTTTAAAAATAAAGGGGCACTTGGATAAACAGTAGGTCTGTAGTTGGTTAAAACACCCAGATAAAGAGCAGGCTTGCATGTACAATAAAGAAGTGTGAATTTGGGGAAAACATTCTTGGTCAGTCTACTTAGGGTGGGGTCTAAAAGATACTGTATGTTGATGGTTTAGATTAGTTAATTGTTGAAGTTAGCTCAGAGAGAGAGACTGTACTGGCAGACCAGTGGCATGTCAGTAAGTTTACATCCATTTACAACTTCTTTTATCTGGTTGGAACAGTCATAATGTGCAAATACACAGAACTTAATGTACCTGGTGACAGCAAAAGAGAACACACAAAAAAGCGCTTGCAGTTTATACTGCAATCAGGCTTCATATTTACAAGGATTTGAGGCAGTACTATAGTATTGTTTTCAATGTAAGGACTGTGAAGCGAGATTTTTATTTACATAGATAAAGTTATACAGGTAGATATCGATATGTACATTCAAAATGACGAAATTTCCTCTTTCACAATTTCCTTCAGGATATAATCTTTAAAACATAACCTAGTGAAGTCCATCTGGTCATTTTGTTGCATTAGTAACATTTTGGTCACGATGTACAGGATGCGAAAACTGTATCATGAATGGAAATGTATTGCTGTAAAAAGAACTAGAATAATAATAATGTATTTCACAGAGCAGGTAGGAAGGCACAACTGTCTTTATTTTATTTAATTATTTTTTTTAATTATTTTGGCCCAATTGGCACACGTCTAGTGTAACAGGGTCAGTGTGATTAAATGTGTCTGTGTATGTAAAATAGTTTGTATTGTTGTAATTACAAAAAATCTGCTTAATGTCAAGTTTATTTTATTTACATCTTTCTTTGTTATTACCTGACAAGTTTTGCGCCCGAGTCATTATGAGGAACCTTTTCTTTTGAGTCTGTACCCCTACATTCATGTTTCAGCAAGGAGGATGACGAAAGGCAAGGAGATAAAGCTGAGAGTGGAGGGAAAACTTGGTGAGTAGAAGCTAACAGTGTGTAGGCTTAGCAGCATAATTAGCATTTAGGTACTCTAAAGTCCATAAAGCCATTAACCAAGTAATAATTTGATAAAATAGTTCAAAATTGTTTAACAAACAGGCTGGTGTTTGCAACAAAATGCCAATATAACATTACAATGTGGCTAAATGACTACTTTTATGAAGCAGTTACATGCTAGCAGCACGCAAGCTAGCTCATGTTATTCCTGATTGCTAAACAGAGGTTTAACTCTGATACTTGGTCTTATTGGAAGGATGTCACCAGTAGAGCTGGCAGAGTTTGTGTGTTTTGTTAATTTACACTCGTCTGAAATATAAACACAGCTTACAAATGGTCTTATTTTGTGACTCGGAGAATATAATTACGGTAGAAAACAGTTGAATGTTCTCAACTGCTGGGTTAATCTATGCACGAATCAGGTGTGGCTTTAAAGGACAATGATGAAATAGTGTGACCAGTACACAAACAATACTTTGACTATTGATTATAAAAAGCCACCTTAAAATGCAGCCCCATTTAAATGACAAGATGCCACAGCGGGAATCTTAGCATGCAGGATGCTGACTTCTCAGGTAGGGCCGTAGTCAGGCATGTCAACGACTCCACCATTTGTCATCTAAGAAATTGTTTCGGACAGCTGTAGAGGAACATGTCTGACAACATGATCCTGTCCCTAAAAATGTCTGCCAACTTTTCCAAGCCCTTCAGACAGAGTAGGACAACATTCGACAAGCATCACTGACAACCTTGTTAACTCTACTTGTCGCTGATGTGTGGCACTACATGATACAAGTGGTGGACAGGCTTGTTACAGACTTGTGATTTCTCGTTAGTGATCGCACTCTTGATCTGGTTGTTTCATGACGTAGAATAGTAAATGGTTTGCACTTATAAAGCTACCTTAGTGGTATGAATGTTTCTCATTCATACATACACTTGCACAACAGTGGTGGTAGAGTTGCCAGGAGATGTCACTGTCTGCCCTTGGGAACAATTTGAGTTCAGTGTCTTGCTAAATGACACTTTAGCATGTGGAGGGCCCAGGAATCAAACCACCAACCGATTAGTGGACAACCTGCTGTGCTATTTGAGCCACAGATGTCTATTCTGTCTATCATAGTGCACAACTTTGCAATGCCACTTTCTCACAGTATTTCTTTTGTTTCCTCTCTTCATACTCTCTTACTGCTACACAGTTTTACCATTTTTAGGATGTGGTACAATTCGTCTTGTTTTCCCTCCATTAATGATGAATAATTTGGTAAAATGGTAAGCAGGCTGTGCTTGTTTGGTATTTTACGATTTTGGCCTCTCAGTCATCTATTCACACATTCACACCAACGCTGGCAAGGTGCTCACCTGTCAACAGGAACAACTTGGAATTTAGTGTTTCCTTAAAAGGCATTTTGGCACATATACAGGAGTAGCTGGTAACTGAGCTGAAAACAGACATGGTTGTGTGGATGGTTTACCACAGTACGGAGGGCTTTTTTTCTGAAATATGTTATTAGACTATCTTTTTAGGCTCAAAGAAATGCTTCAAAATTAGCTGAATGCCACTTTGTCTCTAGGCTTTGTAACAAATGGCAAAATTTACCAAGGAAGTAGCCTCTTCTGATTCACTGCCTTCTTTTTTAGATGGTCAAAAGTGTTGCACTGGTTGACCTGTTTTTCATGTTTTCCAGTTTGGGTGCGAGAGGCTGAGAGTGGAAGACTGCTGTCTCGGCCTGTGCTTTGAGGAATGCAACACAGAATGAGCTGTAAGTGTTTGTGTGTGGTTCTGCAGTTATTAGCTTTTCTCTTGAATCATATTGACCCTTTTATTCATTTTTAACACGGTAACACTATAAGCAGCCTCATTTCTAATAAAGCAAAAAGTACACACACTTCAGTGACAATTCTACCAGTATAGTACAGTGACCTATGATAGGAATTCTTCATCAGTGCCACCAAACACTACATGACAATGAATATTCATTGATTAGTGTGCATAAAGCTTCCTACAGATTAGTTTTATTTAAACAGCAATTACCACAGTAATATACAGCAAATGTTTCAGTGCAGGGAAACTGGTTGATAACCTGACTGCCCAATATCCCCAGAGTTACAGTGTTATAAAGGAGGATAATTTTAAGGTTTTATTCTGAGCTGGAGTACGAATTCATGATGGCCATAGGTCGCTGTCCCTGATGATAGATTAATCATAAAAGCCATGATGAGAACGATGGATAATGATCTAATATCTTCTTCAGTGTTACTATGCATGTGACCCTTTAACCACTGGAATCTGTTACTTTATGTTTATCACAATAAAGCTGCCAATTACTCAAGCTCAACAGAGAATGTACAATGAAGTGAATTTGAGAATTTTCTTTGCATTAAATGGTTTGACAAAACGTAAAACCCCCAGGGGTTGAAAATAGGTATGACAACTTTCTCTGTTAACCCCAGTTAACTCTTATAATTTACTGTGTCATTTGACCCTTCTTGGGCACAAAAACAGACCAAGTGCATGCCACCTACTTGTCTAGAGGAACATGTTGTTAGAATGGAAAGCTATAAAAAATTGGCAAAAAAAACTTGGCATTTCGGCAAATGATGCAATAGAGAAATGCTGGTAGAAAGTAGTTAACTATGTCAGTTAATGTATTTCATTTACTCTCTGTGCACTCTCAATGCAACTGTTTATTTCTAATGTGAAAGCTGCGCATAAGAGTTCTCTGAACTTCACACATTTAAACGATTCTCAAGAAATGCATTCATGTCCCATAATGAAGGATAAGGAGAAGTCACTGTAGTTTTTGACTAAATCAAAGTGACAATGTTACTGATAGAATATTCTACATGATATATACCAATAGATTCATGAATTTTATATTCGTTCTTTTATTAGCTGCAGTACCAGCAGTGTAAAACGGACATGGCAGCAAATCACAAAATCATGTTTGTGTTTTCTGCAACACCAACTGAATGCATGTCGGTTTCCATGGCAACGAGACGCATACAACGAAACAACTGCGCAGCTTCGTTTGGTGGGACTTAAAACGTACAGCTCAACAGGGTTTACATATACTGTGTTTTCTCTCAGCTAGGAATCTGTACCGATCATAGAGAATACTGTCAACAAAATAAATGGTGAAAGGGTGGCGCCTCTTGCACCCGATTAAAATTCCAAACTCTTTTCAGAGCCTGCCCCAGAGCAAGTTAGCTGTGCGGCACCAGTTACCGTTGCGATCCAGGTTAAAAGAGAGCCACATTGGGGACGCTAAAAGCTCTGGATTTATACTCAACACACCTCTCTAAACCATTAAACTCGTAGTGTACCAATCTGGTTGGTGGTGAATCACGGGCTTCTGTTTAGAGCTATGCCTCCTTCGTATCGCCACCCAGGCGGCTTCGCTCCTCGTCCGCTCCGCGCCTGGCGGGGGACGGCGAACAGGGCTACGCTGAGTCGGCCTGCAGCGGCTACTGGAGCTGAGTTTGTCACCGCAGCTAATGTCTTGTTACAGCTCAGTAAGTCTTGCAACCAATTCTGCGAAAAGACTATGAACGTATTACAAGTATCGGCGAAGGAGGAAGAGGAAAAGTAAACATGAAGCGCGTTGAGCAGCGACAGGACAAGAAGCAGCAAGAGACGAAACCATTGTTGTCTGCGAAATTAGCGGCATTGAAGTAGCACGCTAAATATACGTGCGTATACAACTACCAAGCGACGTTGCTGAAAAGATGATTGAGCATATCAAATTTATGTTACAACACGAAACTGGCAGCTGTACAAGGATATTACATGAGCTGCTACAGAGTAAACAGGTTGCATGAGAGAGTAGCTCATGTAATCCCGGCACACCTGCCAACTGAGTAGCTCATGTAATCTCTCGGTACAGCTGCCAAACCGTCGGCACACCGTGTTGGAAGGAAGTAGTGACGCAATACGCACGCTTCTACGTCAAGACGTTCTGTGGACATTAACATTCACCTAATAGTCATTCATACCTTGTGTGAGGGGGAGAGTCCTGCTTTCAAAGCCTTCATTACCATGTCTAAAAAGAATTTAGTCACACTGAATACTCCACTCTCCTGCTTGTCATCTATATACTCGCATATTACTTTTTGGCATATATCTAGAGGTCCCCCTTGTGGCCATGCAGCCATTTAATTAGGTAACCCTCTACTAATCTACACACGGTCCTCATCCAGTCAATCCAGAAAAAGTCAGTCTTGTCATTAGACCATTTCTCAGTCAGCAGAATGGCAGACTATCTTTACAGGCTGTGCCATCCAGGCACAAAGACTAGTTCACAAACTGTTGAAGAGCGTGGCAAATGGGGCAGCAAAAAGGAGTTCATCCTGTCTGTGGCTGGTGCTATTATCGGACTTGGCAATGTGTGGAGATTTCCATATCTTTGCTACAAGAATGGTGGGGGTGAGTATTTCTATGCATTATTCTCTCAGATACTTTTTCTATAACTAAAAAACAGTGCAGTATGATGTCAGATTCTTCATGCCAACTTTTAAAAAGTTTTTTGTCATCTGTGAACTAGAGACATTAAAAAAAATGTACATTTCCAGTATTGTTTCATCTTTTACCAAGGCACAGATATTTAATTTGTGCTTTACTTTACTTGTTAAATCAAGTCACAAACTTTTTTTGGTTGAAAATCTAGAACACTGCCTCTTAAACTTGAAAAAAATGGAATATTTTATAAAGGAGTGATTGACTTATCGTTAAATGTTTCCTGTGTTTTATGTTTACAAAAAGCAAAATTTGTCCAGTGTAAAACTCCTCTGCTTTCCATGTATGTTTTCCTCTGCGTTCTGTCTGGTGATTAAGGATCTGACAGGTTATCAAACACTATGAAAATCATGTACTGCTTGTGTTTATGCAATGAACAGAATCCTATTTTTTGCTAAGCCCATCAACTTTTAATTACAAAACATCCTAGTCCACTTATTGTCATGTACTTTAAATTGAATAGATTCAGAAATATGTGTGCAGCTCTCATGTAGGTACTATCAACAGGTTGTGTTGTTTTGTGTTAATTGTTTTAATCACATATAGCAATAATATACTAACACTGAACCTAAGAAGAACCTGCGTGGCTACTGACTTATACATAAAGTAGCTTTAAACTCTTTGTCAAACCTGATTGTAAACAGGCTTTCTTAAAATACTAACTAGCACCAGCAAAGCAATAATAATAATAATATATCTATGTTTAATTATTGTATCCTATTTTTTTCAAAATAATTATGATTTTGCCTTAGTTTTTCTGAGCCCATCCAATTCCAAATGCTATCCAATGTGCCATCTTTGTGAAATTTGAGAGAAATGGCCATATACAAATTTTTTTCATGCATTTTGGAGCATTTGAATACAGTTGTGAGCAGTAGACTTTTTAGTAGAGTGTTAATGTACAGTAAAAAGAAATGAGTGCAGGAAAATGCAATCAATCTTTCTCATCTGACACCTGTTAAAAACAAGTGTACTTCCTAAAGTTGTTAAATATTCCTTTGTATTGAAGGCATTTCAGCTTGTTCCCTGTTGTTTTAATGGTTTGCTACTACAACTCAAAAACTAACAAAGTCATAATGACTGTCTATTCGTGAAGCAGTGTTGCACAAGATATACTAAAAGGCAATAGCCTGGAGGAACAAACCGCAATTATTACATTAGTAAATTTTTCTATGAATGCAACTTGTCAGACTACAGCATTGACATTACTGATTGAGAATGCAGACATGCAGTGATATTTTTTTTTAAAAGTAGTAAAATGCCTGCTTCTTGGAGCTTAAACAGAGACAGAGGAATGGTTGCACAATGTACAGGAGAAAAATTATATATCTTAATATTTTGGCACACCTAATGAATTTGTCAGTTAAGCATTTTCTCTAGGGACAGTCTATAAATAAAAAGGCCAAACGCACTCTGGACTCTGGTTTGGTCTTCTGTTACTAGCTTACCTTTTCAGACTGTTGATTGGACAAAACCAGCATTTTGAGGAGGTTCTGCAAACTTGTCACAGGCTTTTTTCATTATTTTATTATGTTTTACATTTGGGACACGGGTATTCAAAAATATATTCACAAGATTGATTGTAAAATTTAAATATTAAGTCTCAGCACTATAGCACACACATTTTTAGGTGATCACAATAAACTGCAGTTGTTTGAGGTCATTTGAGGTCATGGATTTTCTTACAATAAATCAGGCAAAAACTTCTCCCTGAACCATGGAATCTTGCAAAACCCCACAGATCTACTCCAAATACGTTCTGAGTTATCCATTTTTGAAAATCGGCCCTCTGTGTTAAATTTCATAACTTCAGCAATTGGCAAAACAATAAAGAGACATACTATGAGGTGTTTAAGAGAGTGCACTCTCTTAAACACCTCATAGTATGTCAGCATCCATTCTGCAATAATCTGCCTGAACATGTATCAGGTGGGTTAAGCCCAGACATGCTTCATTGTTTTGCTGATTACATTAATGCTAGAAGTTTGTGAAAGTACAACACGTTATCTTGTCCACACACACACACAGCAAGATGAATCATCTATTACAGAATGACCATAAACACTGCAAGCTGGAACTTGAACTAATGACAAAATAGCTCAACAGGTACTAAACAGACACATAAAACTTTGAAATCAACACCAATATTTACCTGACTGTTAAAGCCACCAAATGTGAAATTAAAGCCACTGAAAACTATGACAATGTGTAATTTTCATAAAATGTTTAAATAATAAAGGAGTAACATAACATCCCTAATTTTTTAAATATGTTTTCAACGGACAAGACGTTCCCTTCAAAAAGTTTCAAAGAAATCAAAACAATTCTTCCTGAAAGAAAATCCTGTTAAAATGTCCTAAAACATAGATTTTCAGTTCCGAAACTAATTTTAGGAAGACCTGTGGCAGTCAATTTTTGATGTAAAACCAAATGACCATTTTGATATCACAAAAGTAAGTGGTTTAAACCCACAGCAAAAATGTGGTTGGAATTGAGTGATTATTAGTGGAGATAAAAGATTTTGAAAATGAGAGATTTTTCATTTTAAAGATAAATTATAGATTTGTATTATTTTAATTTCTATTTTAAAAAACAGCATAAGCTATTGACATGATCATAAGTTCTAACTTTTCTTTAGGTTTCTGGGATATTCAGTAAAACAAAATCATCCAAACCCTTTGAAAAATAAGTGATTGGTGAGGCTTTAAATATGCTTCAAAAAAGAATCACTAAGGTTATCAAATTTAACACAGACGGTCAATTTTGATAAAGTCATACAGGGCCGTGAAAAAGTATTCTCAAATTCTTATTTTTTTCCATGTCTTCCCCACTTTAATATGTAAGACCATTAAACAAATTTAAATATTAGACAAAGATAACCAAAGTAAACACAATATGCAGTTTTTAAATGATGATTTAATATAACCAGGCAAAGAAGCATTAAAGTTTTTAAATACCTGACAGTTTCGACAGATCACTTCCGTCTTCTTCAGAACATCATGACGTCATGACCTGGTTATATGAATGAAACGTAGCTAATCTGTCAAATGGAAGGCAAAATGAACTTCTTTAAGCTATGATTTAATGTTTTAAGGGAAAAAAGCTATCCAAACCTACCTGGCCCTATGTGAAAAGGTAATTGCCCCCTTGTTCAATCATTAATTAACTGTGGCTAATCACATTTTTTTTGGAAAGCTGAGGTCAATTTCACTGACCACACTCAAGTCTGATTACCTCCAGACCTGTTCAATCAAGAAGTCTCGTAAATAGAACCTGTCTGACAAAATTAACTCGGCCAAAAGATCTCAAAAAGCTGCAACAAAATGCCACGATCTGATGAAATTCAAGAACAGATGAGAAATAAAGTAACTGACATCTGTCAGGCTGGAAAGGGTTACAAAGCCATTTCTAAAGCTTTACAACTCCAACGAAATATGGTGAGAGCAATTATCCACAAATGGAGAAAACATGGAACAGTGGTGAACCTTCTCAGGAGTGGCCGACCCACCAACATATTACCCCAAGAGCACAGCAACGACTCATCCAGGAGGTCACAAAGGAACCCAGGACAGCATCTAAAGAACTGCAGGCCTCCTTTGCCTCGGTTAAGGTCACTGTTCATGACTCAGCAATAAAGAAGAGGTTGGGCAAAAATGGCATCCATGGCAGAGTTCCAAGGTGAAAACCACTGCAGACCGAAAAGAACATAAAGGCTCGTCTTACTTTTGCAAACAAACATCTGAATGATCCCCAAGACTTTTGGGAGAATATTCTATGGACTGACGAGATGAAAGTTGAATTTTTTGCAAGTTGTATGTCTCGTTACATCTGGCGTAAAAGTAACACAGCATTCCACATAAAGAACATCACACCAACAGTCAAACATGGTGATGGTAGTGTGATGTTCTGGGGCTGCTTTGCTGCTTCAGGACCTGGACTACTTGCTGTGATTGATGGAACCATGAATTCTGCTCTCTATCAGAAAATCCTGAAGGAGAATGTTCGGCCATCAGTTCGTGACCTCAAGCTGAAGCGTACTTGGGTTCTGCAGCAGGACAACGATCCAAAACACACAAGCAAGTTGACTTCTAAATGGCTTTAAACAAAACAAAATGAAGGTTTTGGAGTGGCCTAGTCAAGGTCTGGACTTGAATGTGATTGAAATTCTGTGGCATGACTTTAAAAAAGCCGTTCATGCTCGAAAACCCTCCAGTGTTGTTGAATTGAAACAATTTTGCAAAGAACAGTGGCCAAAATATCTCCACAGAGTTGTGAAAGACTCTTTGCCAGTTATGGAAAATGCCTGATTTCAGTTGTTGCTGCTGAGGGTGGTCCAACCAGTTATAAGGTTTAGGGGGCAATTACTTTTTCGCACAGAGCCAGGTAGCTTTGAATAGTTTTTTTTCCTTAATAAATAAAATCGTCATTTAAAAAACACATGGGTTGGGTTGTCCTCGTCTAAAATTTACATTTGTTTAATGATCTTAAACATTAAAGTGGGGAAAACATGCAAAAAAATAAGGATTTGAAAAATATTTGTTCACAGCACTGTAACTCAAAAAGTATTTGGAGTAGAGCTGTGGGATTTTGCAAGATTCCATGGCTTAATTTTGAGCTTATAACGGTAAGTTATCAGAGCTGGGTTTATTTAAACAGGGCTTATTCAGATATCTTTGTTTATTTTCATTCATATATTCAGTTAATAAATTCGTAGTAGTCAGTAGTCAAGCACAATGTTACTGGAAACATTGAATTGGGAACCAGCATAGTAGCTGTTGACTCCTGAATGACCACCCCTATTACCCAAAGGGAAAATCTATCAAATCCATGGACAATGCGTAAGAACTATAAATGGCATGAAAATGTATTCGATATTAACACTTAATGAAAAAAATTGTACTGGCAAATATCAAGCGATTGGGACACTTCAGTCTGTGTGAGACATCAAGGCGTCTGTATCTGCTATATATGATGCAGTGGCACATTTTAAATCAAAACTCTACCAGAGGCATGTACATTATGGGGGGAGTTTGTGCATCCTTAATCTGATGTAAAGGGCCACCTGACTGAACCTTTACTACAAATATTTTAATAATGTCAGTGGTCTCATTTATATGTCTGTAAGCCACTGAATTGGGGGAAAATGCTTATAACTTACAGGCATTGTGTGTAAATTAACATATGGGAATGGATAGTAAAACACAACTTTATTAAAGACCTGGAATATTGTTATTTGATAAGAGCAAATAACCAGACAGTGACTCTTAAAACTTATTTTACAGTGTATTGCTTACATTAATATTTCCTTCTTAATTTGCTCTTGTATTCTTCCAATTTCTGCTTATATCTTTTATCCTTCTTTAATACTCTCTTTTTTACTTTATCATAGTAGCATTGCTCTGCTGTTTTCTCAAGGCTAAATAATATACAGCATGAATTGTCACTGCAGTTTCATATATGTGTAAATAGTTTGTAGTATTTACGTAACTGAAACTCACTGTACTGTTTTATATAACACTATCAGGTTAAGAAGGAGGAAAGAAAACGCAACTTCTGTTGCTGTTAATGAACACAAAATGCCCAAAGTGAGCATGGCAACGAGTGGCTAACTCTTCCATCCACTAGTAACAAATACAGAGGAATCTCAATGTTAATTAGTTGCTTGCTTCAAGGGTCACTGGGGATACCATTGAAAACATTCTCTCTTAAATGAGTAAATTCATCAGATTAACTATTAAGCAAAAAACACACACAAAGACATGCACACAGACTTTCATTTATAGCTGGATTTTCTTAAAATGTGATTAGACTTTACAGTATTTCAAGGCTTTAACAGTTAGTGGTTGAGGAGAAATGTGCAATAAAAACCCACTATATTTAGTTAATTTAAACAACTGTGTTCATACCACACACAAGTCTGGTAAAAGAGCAAGTTACTCAATGATCCTGTAAAAACAAAGAGAGAATAATTAATCACCAAAAATCAGAGTATAACAACAGTACACACAAGTGGGAGGCCTTAGGCTAATTTTTAAAAAGGTGGTAAAACAACCAAAGCACATTTAAATACGTGCACGCTAAATAAAAAGAAAAAAAGAAAAGATGTCACAGAGAAGGTAGGCTGCAGAGAGTTGTGTAAAATGCAGAGGGATTATCTGTTATTCAGTATCCCTCAATCCACAGAATCTCTGGCACAAAAGTCAGAAAGTCATGCAGCCTCTGCCACATTCACTCTTGCACTTGGCAAAGTTTGTTGTATTTCTTGTACCTGCTTGCTCTTTTCACATTATCCCAGCAAGCAGGTGCCAAAAATCAAACATTATGAAACATTAATTTGCTGTAGCCATAACACATGTTCTGCTCCTGGCACACATAACCATGATGTTCAGAGTAGAAGCACAAATAAAAATCAAGACAGAAAGCAACAGATTCGCCATCCTTAGCTCATAATGAAAGGGAATAAGAAGAGGAGTCCACCACGACTACAGACTTTAAAGGGTTAAACCTGGAAAAGAAAATTATGCTTCCACAGAAAACAACCATTGCCACTAAAGCCAAAAGAGGTAACTGTTCCTCAGCAACACCATATTGTTGATCGTGACACTTTAACTGGTGGTGATACTGCTATACAAGGCATTAGCAGAAAGAACTGAATGTCTACTGCTTTCCTGGTGACCTAGTGTCTGGCCTATGGAATAAAATGGATCCATCCACGCTTGTGTGACAAATGTTGTCCACGTGGGACTAACTGATTTTCATTAGAAGCAGTCAGTGCTTAAAAGAGGTTTTATTCAACTGTTACTGAGGCTATGCTCCATGAAAGTAAAGGCATTCACGAGTGATTCTCTCCCTTCCAGTGTCCGAGGAAATAAATATAGTAGGTTACAGAGTTTGAGTGCTTGTCTTTTCTACAGCCTGATCCTCTCAGATTTATATGGACTTTACTGAAGACTTTAATATGTTTTAGGAGCTTAAGTAGATGTGGTATGAACTTTTTCACCTTTATCCACAATGCAAACTTTTCCTCTATTTGTTTTTCACATTCCTAAGATAATGTGACAAGTAAAAAATATCAAAATGACATGTCAAACCAATGACCTCCGGGCCTTATGACTGTTTCCGCTCATTGCGAAACTGTAGCCAACACCTAGACGTTCTACCGCCTCTCCTCTAGACATGAACAAGCTACTCATAAACATCGCCAGCTTATGTTCCAACTTGGCCAGATGTCACTACATTTGTTTTGTTTTTCTGCCAAACCATCTGATATATTTATGGTTCTTTTGACTACAGAAAGGCTTTTAGATAACACTACTATGTCTTTATCAGAGTCAGCAAAGCACATGTCCTTGGCTTTCCCCCTTATTTTATGTTGTTTTTCTACAGAGCAGATGCCCTGTTGTAGCATTAGTGATTGTGTGTACTTAAGTAGTCCACTACTTCAACAAGATTGTGTGTCAGGGTGCACGTTTTCATGTGAAGCTGTGCAAACTGTTTGTTCTTGCCTCACATTAAACATGGCAAATCTTGTCGATATTCCTGTACAAGGTCTGCAGCCACTCAAGTTCTTTGTACTATATTGTAAATGACTTTATTTTAAACAACAATCTGAACATCTTGAGACCTGACAGGCAGAGAGATGATCTCAAAGCACTGACTTTGGTGTTGCACTCCACAGTTATGAAAGAAGCTGATGTTGCAACAAATCCTGTAGCTTTGCATAATCTTCCATTTTTTTCTGTTGGCTTTAGTCACCTTGTCTGTGTTTCCAACTGGAGAAATTCCTGCCACTTTTTCAGCACTTATGTTGCTCATTATTTATTATGCTCCTCATCATGTCATCTTAAATCACGAGAAATTGTGACTCTAATATGATGGATCGCTTCTTATTCAGCACCTCCCTTGGCCTACGCCCATTGCAGTCGCTTAGGTAATAAGTTTTTCATAAAGTTAGGCTTGACAATGGATTCAGTTACACAACTTCGTATAAAAAGCTAGGTTATGTCCATGCCAATATGTTTCTGGTGAAAAACAACCTATTTCCAGATGAGTGTTTTATAGGGGCATAGTAAATCAAGGCCCACACAGGGGACAAATATGTGTCGTCATTGTGTTTACATGCACACCAGTATCCCAGTTGTGAAGTTTATTTCAAGAAACACAGGAGTACTACAAGTAGAATCCTGGCTACTGATTATTGCTTGCAGTTTGTTAAGACACCTGTGATACCTGTGAACACAAACTAGCAATTTAATCTTAAGTCTGTTTGACTCTGACACTTGAAATAAGGCCACTTGGGCTTGTAGCGGACTTAGCTCTATAATTGTCAAAACCACATTCTACACTTCACAGTCAGCAGTGGGAGATAAGAGTGTCAGGAAGCACTAAAACATGGCTTCCACTTTGACCAGGGAGTTGTGGAAGAAGATCCACAGCCATAACCGGTGGGATTATGTGATGGTGGAGTTCAGTGACCTCTTGTGAAGAAAAACTTTTGTTAGGGCATCGTTTTACAGGTTGCGTGACACCGTTCAAGAGACCAGAGGAAACAACAGTACGAGCACCAGTTCAGTTATTGCTGATGGTGACCTTTTTTTGTACATACTATACAGTTGTGGGGAAAATTACTTGGTTACTAAGCAGCTTGCCGTTCACAGAAATACTAATATCACTCCTGAAAAGGTAATCAGCAGTGGTCAAAAACCAAAATAAGTTGTATACATGCCACAGTAACTCGGTTTCTGACACTCCAGCTAGCATATTTGTGTTTTTAAAACCAGGCTAAGGGGTTATCCTGGTTTCTAAAATCAGGATATGATGTTTGCATGTGCAAACACAAAAATAAGACTCTTTTAGAATCCAAACTGGGATATTGATATCCATGTAAATGCAGCCTGTACCATTGTTTCCAAAAGTCTACATTTTAGTTGTTCTAAAATAACGGAGTAGTGTGAAAGCTAGGTGTTAAACATAACAAATTTTTTTAAAATGAAAATAGAATTTCACCTTAAAGAAGCAACACTGAGCAAAATGTAGGAGAACAAACGTGCAGGAGCACCTCAACTTTCTAAAGGAAAATGTTTTCATTCATAACCTTATAATCAGAAGTGCCAGGCAGACCTATTTCTCAGATTAAAACTTGAACAAGAAGCATACGTTGACCAGTTACTGAAACTGAATGATCTTTTGTTTAAATTCCTTTAGCCACTTGTCATGAAGTCAAACTCATTCCTTCATGACTTGCCACCGTTTGATGTTGTGATGTTGCAGATGTTGCTGATGCTAATATGCTCAACAAAGTAATATCCACCCTGAGCAGCTTTCTTAAGGCGGTCTTAGTGCTATTAAACACTTTCACTGCAGGGAACTTGTCACGGCATGATCAGAGTCTAATAAAGGCATTGTGCTTGTTCACCTTTCAATTAACATGTCAGTGTTTTGGCAGGGAAAGTGCAATACTGCATCACTGGCTGTTTATTATATCTCAGTATTTCCCACGGTTAAGAATTTTCTTATGATGCTGGGTGGCTGTGTGACTGATGTGGAAGACACACATAAGGACACGCTTGCTAAATGTCAAGCCTACTGGTGCGACCAGTGAAGGTGTGTAGTCATATATGACAGATTTTTGGTTGCATTCTGGAACTCTGGTTTTTTCTCTTCTCGAAATGTTCTACTTTTTCACTGCCGACATTGCACTTGTTTGTAATGCCATGCAGATGACACACATCTCCATATGTCAGCTTCACCTGTTGATTTTTAGCCTTTGTAAACTGTATTCCTTCTTCAGTGGACTTCTGTCAGTGACTGCATGGCTCAGAGTTTCCTTTAGTTATAATCTGGAAACATGTCATTGTATCTTCTTAAATGAAATGTGCTATATCAATAAAGCTTATTATTATTATCTGTTTCTATAGTGAAAGTAGACCAATCAAACACAACATCATGACCACCGACAGGTGAAGTGAATAACATTGATCATATTGGTACTATGTGCTGTTCTGCTGGAAAACCTTGGATTTTAACATCTGTGTTGATGAGACTTAGACACCCAAATAAACATTGTCTCAGAACAAACACACTCCCTCATGCAAATAGAAATCCCAAATGTCACTGGCCTACACCCACAGGAAAATGCACCCCACCACATGGAAAAACATCAAACAATCAGGAACATATTGAGAACATGACAATGGTCCAACATGTTGATTTGACCTCCAAACTTCCTACACCCCATTGTGATCAAACATCAACAGGATGCAGTGGAACAAGTTTGATTGACAGAGGCCCCACTGCACAAGCCAGAGCACCCAAAGGATCCAGTGCCAACATCCTGGTTCCAGACTCCATAGGACACCCTGAGAGGTCCTCTTGTCCATGCCCAATAGTTCAGAGCATTTTTGAGCACATAAGAGGGACCAACACAATATTAGGCAGGTGGTCATAATGTTATGCCTGATCAGTGTATATCTAGGTAAAAAATATTTAAATATCTAACAGTACTTAAAAAGATGGGTGTCTGCTTTATTCACACTTGCAGGTGCATTCTTCATTCCATACATCCTGTTCCTTGTCACTTGTGGCATTCCTCTGTTTGTACTGGAAACAGCACTGGGCCAGTACACCAGTCTGGGAGGAATCATGTGCTGGAGGAAGGTCTGCCCCTTGTTCGAAGGTGAGCTAGATGCTAGGATTGTGGTTCAGGAAGAAATACTGAAGGAATGCAATGTTAACAATTTATATTGTTTCCAGGTATGGGATACGCCAGCCAAATGATCATCTTCTATGGAAGTATCAGCTACATTGTGATTTTAGCCTGGGCTTTTCTCTACTTTTTCTCCTCCTTCTCTGGAGAGTTGCCGTGGACCAGCTGTAATAACACGTGGAATACAGGTCACAAAGCACCTCTCTGCCACACATACACCACCAACAATTAGTGACTAAAATATATGCTGTATTTTAAGCATGTATAAATTCAATCACACAAGTTTATCTGAATGCAATGACAAGGAAAATGTTTGCACTACTTCAATGACATCATAATCAAGTATGACGTCTTATTTAAGCAATTAGAATTAATCTAAATCTACTTACAATGTAGTACTGACCTGAAGATGTGTCCACAGAGCATGCATGTTTAACAATACTTTGATATATTTCAGATCGATGTGTGGTAATAAACACCTATAATGCCACTGCTAACTGGACCTCACCTGTGAATGCCACATCATCTGTTATAGAGTTTTGGCAGTAAGTTTTTATATAAATAAGACTGACTTTGATGCTGGTCAATCACAGGTCAATGTTTAACTATGTTTAAATTAACAACGATGTCAGTGAATCACACACTTCCTGTACACATCCATTAAATGCTAAAAGATGTCAGTTTTGAAAAAAATAAGACAAAATGCCTCAATGGGTGTGGCTGGAGCCAGTGCTATATAAAACATGTCTGTGAGGCGTATGATGGACTTTTGAAACAGGTTCTTATTATTAGTGGATAATATAAACAACATTGGATAATACACACTATGTGAAAGTGTGAATCAAACATATACTTTACACAGAGATAAGAAACAATAATAAATAATGTACTCTAAGTATCTACAGTCTTTTAGTGTGGACAGGAAATCATACTGGTTTTAGAATGTTAAACACCTTACGTCATGCCCCTTGCACTGCAATACTAATGTTTTCTCTTATTTTTTTGACCACATCTCAGGAGTTGTTGCTTGTGTACAAAATGTGTGTGACTCACTGGTAAATTTGTTCCTCATGATAGGCCAAGACAGCGTCCATACTTACCCATTTTTATTATGTGCTATGTTTGGTGAGCTTACATAATTTCCAGTTAAATCTAATCAGATGTCTGAATCAACCCTCCAACAGTTCTGATTGGTTACAGTTTTAAAAGTTGTTGTTTTTTTTTTTAGAGTATTGAAGTCATCTGATTTCGACTATTATTTCCATTTCATCTTCTGGATAAGAGTCGTTACAATCTCAGGCCACAACTTATTTGTTCACTTTAGTGTGTAGTTTGCTCTAAGGATTTGAGATATTTAGGTCTCTGTGTGTTTTAAGTATTGGAGAATTCAGTGCTGTCAGTGCTTCTAGCTGAATGTAAATGCCACCATCAAAGTTACATTTACTTTTAAGAAATTAATATATTCCTAAAAGAAACCTCCTGTCAGTATTTCACTTATGATGATTAAATCCACATTTATCAGAGCTGTATTGTCAAAGTGCAGCATTTTTTAACCCTCATACAACCACTGTGATTTTTCTAGGATGTAAACATAAATTCATTGGCATTTCTTGTATCAGAGCTGTAAAACTTTACTCATGGGTCCCTTTACAATTGAAGCCCCTTAAAGCCCGACGCTTTCATCCATTCTGACCTTGTCAGGACTACATGAACATCTCCCAGCTGCGTTTGATTGGCGTGTCTGACGCTCTTTTGAAGTTTTTTTTGTTGCATCTGTTAGGGTGGGACAGTTTACACGTAACATAACTGTGAGCATCCCCCCCTAAGCTTCACCCCGAGGAAGATCTAATCAGCCAGAATAATTGGAAACACCTGTGAACTGGAGGTGTGAAGGGCCTTTAAATGCACATTCAAGCATGTATTGTTCTGATTAGTTTGCTAAGGATCAGGATCAAAAGACCTTTCATGATGGACCTCTTAACTTGTCAGTCAGATATGTAACTAATAACACATATAACAGCTGCATTCCTTGTATCAGCGCCAGGGTGCTGTACTTTGTAGTATGCACGTAGCATGTTCACTTGTTGCCCAGTTTTATAACTCTCTCCCTACTCTCTGAATGTATTTTTTTTATTATTATTGTCTTATTTGAGTAAGATATTATATCATCTTACAGACGACGGGTGTTGAATATATCCAGCGGCATCGAGGCTTTGGGAAAGATACAGTGGGACCTTGCTTTGTGCCTTCTCCTGGCCTGGGTCATCTGCTACTTTTGTGTGTGGAAGGGCGTGAGATCCACAGGAAAGGTGAGGCAAAAATGACAGATGTTTGTCATGTTGAGTCACATCTTATGCCCTTAATTTCCAATTTATCATCTGGATTTGTTGGAGATTTGGACAAGTCTATGTCTTCAATTTATTTATCAACCATTTCTATTTGTCTTACACCATTGCTAGAAATTACTTGGATCAAGCCTGTGACAGGCTTTGACAGGTGTTTAGAAGTTGCATTTTGCCAAATTTACGGTGATTTAATTATTGGCTAAACTTAAACTGCCATCTGCTGAGAGAACATGGAGTATTTGTAGTGTTTAAAATGTGATTCTTTGAAAGGTATAATACATGATTTGTCATAATTACAGAGTCAGTGGCTGTTTTATGCACGCATTCATAACTGCAGTCACAATGATGCTGACACCATAAATAATCAAAGACTGTTTCACAACTGACCTGAAAGACATATCTGCCACTCCTTACATTCAATAAGCTGGTGATAGTCTACTAGAAAGCCTTCTGGCAGAAGACCAGAGGGCTTTCTTTCCATAACGTGATGGCAACGACTTTCCGTTTACTTGCAGTGGCTGTCAGGGCGATAATTTTTTAAGTTTTCTTACCCAGTGTTCAAATCAGACCCAGATACTTAAACTTCTTAAACACACAGCAATTATGGAATATATGACACCCTTTAATGGACTTAAAGGATCAGATAGCAAACATTGTAATGTTGCACTCGTACTTTATATAATCTTCACATGTAATGTGTTGCATGTGGACTAAATTCTGGCTTTGGAAATGTCCAATAAATAGGTAGGCAGTTATGCACTTGTGGTTACCTCAGACCTGTAGCCACATGCAGCCAGAGCATTGAAAGACAGTATTGCTGATAGATGTTATTCACAAAGGCATGAAAAGTGCCTAAAAGCCAACACTGTCGTGCTGGTGATTGATTAGATGAGCAGGACAGATGTAAGGTCTGTAATTGTGAGAAAATGAAGTGGAAACGCTCAATGGCAAACTGCCACATGAGAAAGATGGGTGCCATGAATCCTGGCTATATGTGCCACACGGTTTCCTATAAACCGATATATCTGCTGTGACTTGTGTATTTGTCCTCAGAGACTGAAGTTCATATTAAAATATTTTATTGTACAATAACAGTCTCATTAACACCTCTGAGATTACCTAAAGGTAATTCCACAGCCATGCATGAAATTACATGTTTTATATACTGGAAAGATGCAAAGGAGTCATTAAAAGTAAAGTGGAGGTCATAAATAAAGTTGCTGCCATCTATCACAGCGATGCCTTATCATGACCTTAGAGAACCTACTAGCAAACTATCAGGTGGTAGAGCGGGTTGTCCACTGATCGGAAGGTTGGCGGTTCGATCCCCGGCCCCTCCGCATGCCGAAGTGTCCTTGGGCAAGACAATGAACCCCAAGTTGCTCCCAATGGTAGATTAGCGCCTTGCATGGCAGCTATCGCCACAGCTGTCGCCCTTGGTGTGTGAATGGGTGAATGCGAAACACATTGTAAAGCGCTTTGGATACCACTAAGGTAGAGAAAAGCGCTATATAAGTGCAGACAATTTATATGTTAATTGTATAATAAATATTGATAAGCTATGACTTTCTTCTTCAATACAGGCTACCTACTTCACAGCCACATTCCCTTTCCTCATGTTAATCGTGCTGTTTGTCAGAGGGATGACCCTTCCTGGAGCCTTCCATGGTATCAAGTACTACCTGTACCCCAATCCTGCTCGGCTCGCTGACCCACAGGTGCCTTTACGCTGTATTCCATTTGGCATTTGTAGGAGTTTTATGGACAAACAGTGTATCACAATTATAATTATAGGTCTGGATGGATGCCGGAACACAAATATTTTACTCCTACGCCATATGTTTGGGATGCCTGACTACACTTGGGAGCTACAACAAGTACAACAACAACTGCTACAGGTGAGGACTTCATGACGATGTGTCTGACCATTAATAAATAATAGCTGCAGCTAAATGTGGTAATGCATGCTAAATGTGTGTACCAGTAAATAACACATATTATTTGTAACATGTTTATCCTCTATTTATTTTTATTTACTTGATGTAAGCCTTTTTAGGTAAGTGCCTTACTGTTTATTACTCTACTGTACTATGGTTATCACAATGTCATTAGTCCTTCATACACCTATTCTGTTTCTGATTTGCAGGGACTCCTACTATCTTTGCTTGTTGAACAGTGGGACAAGCTTTATATCTGGCTTTGCCATTTTCTCAGTTCTGGGCTACATGTCACAGAAGATGGACGTCAACATCGCTACTGTTGCTGAGAGCGGTATGAACAGACATCTGCTTGAATCCAATTAAAAAACTTTCAGACTGTCGGGCTTTTTTCCTCAATGTTAAATTACAGATTTGGGAGCTACAATTTTTTTTAAAAACACCAAAAAACTGGGTTGCGTTTCTTTGTTTTTTTTGTTTTCTTTGTTATGATTATTCTGCCTGAAATCTTCAAATAGACAACCAGTGTGCTAGATCAGCTCTAACACTACTGCCTACACCAAATACTATAGTGTCTTTATTTACAGACACTGACTCAGCCAGTTAATTCACTTGTTGTTGGTTTCACTCTGCAGGTCCCGGCCTTGTCTTCATCGTCTACCCACAGGCTGTGACCCTGCTGCCATGGCCTCAAGTTTGGTCCGCGTGCTTCTTCGCCATGATCATCTTCTTAGGAATAGACGGTCAGGTCAGCTGCTGCCTTTCTTACATCTCCTAAAAAAAATATGTATGCTCTTTTTGTTAACTCGTCTTTACACTAACCTGTCTTTGTGTCATTCTCCAGTTTGCTGGGCTTGAAAGCATCATGACCTCTTTTGCAGATGTCTACCCTTCCCATATCCGAAAGGGATACCGCAGAGAGCTTTGTCTGATGCTGATCTGTGCTATTTGCTACATATTTGGCCTGTTGTTGGTGTCACAGGTGAGTTTTAAGATACTTACTTATTACGAAATGAAAGGTGAACAGTAAGGAGATTAATGTATTGACGTTTAATTTCAGGCTGGCGCATACATTCTGCAGATCTTTGATCACTATGTGTGCAGTGGCCCCACTCTTCTTCTGATGGCAATCTTTCAGTCAGTTGTTATTGGATGGATTTATGGTAAGGATACATTTAGCTCGGGATGCATGTTGGCTTGGTGGTTAGCAGCGTCGCCTCATAGCTAGAAGGTCCCTGGTTCCCGTCCCAGTAAGAACGCCTGGGGTCTTTCTGTGTGGAGTTTGCATGTTCTCCCTGTGCAGCGTGGGTTTTCACCGGGTACTCCGGCTTCCTCCCACAGTCCAAAAACATGAGGTTAACTGATGATTCTACATTGTCCAGAAGTGTGAATGAGAGTGTGTTTTGTTGTCTGTCTCTATGTGGATTACTACTACTATTGCTATTACTACAGATGATTAAGCGGTGTATAGATAATGGATGGATGGATACATTTGGCTTTGGTTTACTTTGGTATATTTATGTTGAACTGACAAAAGCTACAAGCTATGTATTAGTTACGTGTATAGACTTGTAACAGACAACATTCTAATTTGAAATCTAAAGACTTGGAATACGCTTTAAGATAAGATCAGAAAGGGTAAAATAAAACTAATTAATCCTGAAGGAAATTCTTTTGCCAGATATTGTTAATATAACAAAATCACACAGCATTTGTAGTGCATTGACCAGTTATTTCTAATTGGATTTTTCTGCAGCAAAAGTAGCGGTGTCATAGTGGGTGACAGTGGTGGACTGGACTGGACTGGACTGCATTACATAGTTTGTCCATCCCATCTTGGAAAACAACAGTATTGCATCTTTCAAAACTAAACTCATAAAAATAAATCTACGTTAGACCAAAAGAATTGTATCAGCAAATTTGTAAGGTAGTTGTAGACTACAGACTGTCAAATTAATTTCCTTACCCTTCTTGTAGTGACAATTTTCCAAAAAGATAAAAAATTGCCACTGAGGTGATAGGAGCAGTCTCGTCCACAGTCCACAACATGAAACAATTCAAAGTCCTCACAGATCCGTTCTTAGTTTTTATTTATTTCCACATTTGTTCTACAATTTCCATAACTGATGCAAATGCATGACAATGAAAATTTAAAAGGGCATCACTCATGATCGAAAATTATACGGTCATTAAACATTTGCTGGGACTCTCTTCTTTACCGTCACAGAACAAAAGGACCAACAACCACCTGTGCGCCCGGCCATATATAATTAGGTACTCCACCCATAATCAAATATTACTGAGATAAATTTAAAATAAGAGAAAAATAAATAGTTTTCTTTACTTAATATTCATTACATAATGTAATTCATACTTTACTGTTTACTTAAATGTAACTAAAATTCACTGTAAAAACTGAACTTAGTAAAGTCCATTATAAAATGGCTTCTACACTTCTATATTGAGAAATACCAGCAAAACAGAAAGAAAACTCTCCAGAGAAAGTTCAGCAAAAATACACAATCCCCAACAGAAATATCAACACCACCAATGGAGAGTTGTATTAGCATCACATTAGCGTTAGACAGTTAGTATAATGACTTGGTTAACATTAAGCTAATGACTAAGGAACTCATTTAGGGTCTTAAATTAGATACGGAAAGCTGCTTTAATAAATGGAGTGCCTACTGTATATTCAGTATAAAAACAAAGGTATTTAGAAAGAAAAGGAAAGCTGTTTCCTGACAAAATAGTCTAAAACTTTAATTAAAGTGTATTCTTGTGTGCTAACTACAAAAACAATGAAAAATAGTCCACTTCAGGAATCATGCTTGTCTTGAGGCTTATTTGTTTCTGCAAGAATTTACAGCTGAATGTCTGCTTTTTCCTCGTAAAAATTTTGTATCTCTGTCCCAGGTGCTGAACGTTTCTGTGACAACATTGAGGACATGATCGGCTACAAACCTCTATCACTGATCAAGTACTGCTGGCTGTATGCCACTCCTCTTATCTGCAGTGTACGTGTCTAAAGCAGCCCATTGCATTTATATAAATAATCGAAAAAGTTTTATCTCACGACATTTATTGTTTATCATTTGTTTCATTTTAAAGGGAACACTTGTGTTTTTGCTCCTGAAATACACCCCACTGAGATTCAACAACTCCTATGTGTATCCTTGGTGGGCTTACTGGATCGGTTGGTTCCTGGCCATGTCGTCTCTTTGTATGATCCCAGCCACCATGATCTACAAATTGGCCAAAGGAGAAGGGACTCTCTGGCAGGTCAGTGAGTGCTGTTAGTGGTTGACGTGTGATATTTCATGTATAACTCAGGGTTTGCTGCAGTAGATATTCTTTTACAATATTAATGTCTTTCCGCAGCGTCTCAAAGCCAGCTCCCAGCCTGCAGGTGACCTTCCAGTGATGGCGAAGGAGATGACAAGTGTCAACGTTTCACTGCATGTCCGTCATGGTGGGAAACACAGCCACGGTTAATCAACTGCCAATCTTTAGAAATAGAGTTGGTCTTTTATTATGTTAAAATATTTAGAGCAGGTAGTTTGCTATTAATGTGGTGGGTAGTATTAATTTCCATATATTGGTTTTAAGGTAAGAAGGAATAAGGGTTTTTTTTTATCATTGGATTGTATTCAGCATTGTTACAGAGGCTGAATGTAAAGACAGTACAGAGTTTTAAACTCTTGTCTTTAAATTGCATTTTAAATAGTGCAAACGGTTAAAGGTAATGGTGTTTCCGCATATTTTAGCTCACTTGGTACAAAAACATTCACATTGTAACTGTGTCTGGCGGTAGATCAATGAGTCTGCAGCAGTTTCAGCTTGTTGACAACTTAGTTCACATCACACGTGAGTGAATGTGCAGATTATTTTGAAATATACGCAGTATAAAAGAAAACTACTTGAAAAGAGATTAATTAAGGACTGATCTACTTCATGTGTGGATCAGGTTTGACCAGATTTAACTGATAGTGGTCACCATGGCAACATGAGCACAAAGACTGTTGTCAGATTGAGATTGTGGTTGAGAAAATGAGAAAACCAATACCTCTCTCATGTAGCTGTATCCAGCGTAGTTTAGCACAAAAACTGTAGACGGTGGAAAAACAGCTGGCCTAGTTCTGCTCAAAATTAGATTTTGTTACCTTCGGGCAGAGCTGTAGACAGTTTCCTGTTTTCACCTCATTCTTTCCATTGTTTTCCTCTGCCTCCTTTTTTTTCTAAACTGCCTTCACAGTGACACACCGAGTTATTCATGTGATTTCATCTGTGAAAATCTCATAAAGTTGAAGAATGAACTCCCGCACACTGTCTCACTTGCAAAAGAAGTTATTTAATTAGTGCAACGTTTCGGTCATAGACCTTCGTCAGGCAAACATTTCTGAAAAGGGCAGGTCATCTTAAATAGGGAGTCCCCACAAACGAACCTGCATCCAATCAGTCACAAATTGACACACATAATAAACATCAGCTTCCTAGGGGAGAGAGGATCAACACACGACAAAAAACAGAAGAGCATTCTGAACCACACAGAAACAAGGGTTCAGTCAAACCCAGGCTGACATAACAATGACAAACACACTGCTACAGTCAGACAAAAGAAATATGATGATTTCATAAAGTGCAAATGCCAAACTTTTTTTTATATATCATATCCTATACACATAAATAAGCACAAAAACTCTGGTCATTCAGCAAGAGATGAGCCTAAAGATTTTTGTGCATACATCATATGTATAATACCCCAAGGGAAATGCACAAGTCTGTAAAAAGAGTATAATGTTAAAAAGTATAATGTTACAATGACTGATGTAAGTCCATCAGTCAAAACTACCGGTCAGAATACACACATAACAGGGGAAAAACACATCACAGGAAGCAATTCAATATCAGTTCATCATTTAATCCCTTAGGAGCCGGTGTTTGAAGAGTATAAATCCAGAAGGCCTCCATGACAGAGACTATCCTGTGGCTGTGCACTTTAATGACAAACATCATGATATTTCCTCATTACGTTTTTGTGGCATTGAACAACTGTTACTTCCATCCAGGGGAGGTAATCTTGACAAACTTTTGAAACAGCGGGAGGCCTTCTGATTTTCTTACTGTTCTGATGTGAATTTAAACTGTAACCAACTAAGACAAAGCTAAAGTTTCTACATTGTAAGACTTTTTCACATTTTTAAGAACGTTTACTAAGAGATATTGTTTTTACCTAATATTTTATGCATATATAGAATATAATGTACTTTTGTCCAAATTTACGTGTTTTAAACATATAAGCCAAATAAGCACACGTCCTCATGGCTGTTAAAAAAGTGTTGAGCAGTTTGCTGCTTGAATTCATGATACAAAAACTACAGTGCCTTAAACACTATTTTTACTTCTTTTATTTTTTTCTAGGTATATAGTATATTTTGGGGTTACTGCATTGATAAAGGCTTCTTTATTTAGCTTGTCTTTTAATATTACATTTTATATAATAAAAAAAACTTCCTGTGGTGCTATAGCTGGTTTATTTTGATTATGTATGCATCTGTGTAAGGTGAGTGACTGACGTGAAAAGTGACCAATAAATGATTACAAGGCATTAATGGTGTGTGTGTGACTCACTTTGTAACACAATGAAAAACAGCATCACATTCTGATGAGAAGCTGGTTATGAATGCAGTTACAATGCAGACACAATGACTGGGGGACTGTACACTGCACACTATTTTGTGTTATAAATTTAATTTTAAAAATGTATAAAAGGAAAGTAGACTTGACAGTTCACTCAAATCTGTGCTCGTCGGTCCAAAAGCTGAACCGTGAAATCTAAAAAAGCCTTCACTCTTATCAAAAGAAACGCCTTCATTTAAAAATCAAGGTTTTATTACTTTATTAGTTTAACGTGCCCATATGGTGGTGTTTATATGCTAGAAGGCAAATATTGAGTAGAAGTTACCAATTAGAACACCCAACAGCTGAATTACTCCAATATTACAGCTTCCTGTAGCTGAGCTGATGTGCTCAGGCTGCAGTGATTAGAGAAATAGGTGTAGGGACTTCATAGATCCGCTCTCTCTAAAGAAAGCACGGAATTATTTCATTCATTATTCGTTATTTATTAAAGGGACATCCAAGCCATTTCAGGGCAGGGAGAGGTTATTTTCATGGAAGAAAACAGGTAAATATGTAACTCTGGGTAAATGGAGGTGAGTGTTTAGGGGTTTGATCAATGACTGGAGAGGGACTTGATGTCCCCGTCGCTGTAGGTGGCCTTGGACTCTTCCTAGACTTCATTGTCTGGCCAAATTTGATTAATTGGCAAGAAAAACTTTGGTTAGGGAGGTAAACAAAAAATGTTGTTTTTACATTGTAATTACAGACGAATGTGTGTGGAATTAAGAGTAAGCAAAAGGGCATTTTTAATCTGTCTTAAATTTGTCAGACAGCTGCTCCATCATTACTTACCCCTACCTAGTACAGGGCTGGATTTTGTCTTCTGAACTGCCTTAGATTTTGTGGCATAGATTGAACAAGATGCTGGAAACACTTCTTCAGATATTTTGGTCCATTCTGACATGATGGCATCAAACAGTTATTGCAGATTCACCTTCATGGGGCAAATTTCAATTCAATTCCACCACATCCCAGGAGATCAACAGGTACTGAAGTACCAAAAACCAGCCTATCTGTCACCAACACTCATGCCATGTTCAGAACCACCTAAATCACGTTTCCCCCTACCCTCATGCTTGGTTTTACCTGCAGCCTGCCTCAATGTACCAACATGATTGGCCAGTGCTTTAATAAGCAAGTAAACAGGCGTTTTTAACAAAGACAACGACACGTGTACAACACAAAATATGCAACAAGGAAAGGGACATCTAACTGCCATGCAAATGTGCTATATCTGATCTGTGCGCTGCACCTTGAGTAATGTTTTCGCTTAAACATGAATAAACAGAATCAAAACAAAACCATAAATCTTACTGTTATTCCTAGAAAGCACACAGTAAAACAATCCTGGCAGCCAAACTAGATACAGGGCTGAATTTGTTTACCATTTATTTCTTCTTCATTACATTACATTGCCTGCTCAACCTGTTTATGTTCCTCCCAGTGTTTAACATTCAGCAGTTACATATAGATAGTTGATTTGACGTCTTACCTGCACCAACCACTGACTTACACATTTGACCTTTACACATTTAACAGACATTTATTTTTTTAGAAAACAGTGTAAAAAAACAAACAACAACATTTGCTTAATTAGGCACATTAGCTCTAACAATTTTGATATCATCAGCTGGACGATCTTGACCGTTTGTCTCCACCATCCCAATCCGGTTCAGCACTCCCATCCCCTGGTATACTCGTCCAAAAATAGCGTGCTTTCCGTCTAACCACTGAGTGGGTCCAAGAGTGAGGAAGAACTGACTCCCATTGGTGTCAGGTCCTGCATTGGCCATCGCCAAAATACCTGCACCTAACAGACACATAAATGATGTGAGAAAATTAGTATTTTGTGACTTTCTGAATCAAGTATGACGTTGATCTGAATAATCAATAACACTACGCTTGACTATTTTGATCAGTTTTTTTTTCCAGACTTATATTTTTCTTCTTCACATCTCCCAAATTCTATTCAACTGGAACTTTTCCATTATGATTACCTGTGAATTTCAGTTCTGGGTTCAGTTCATCTTCAAACTGTTTACCATAAATGGAGGCACCACCTCGACCTGAAAAACAAAGATCACAAACGGAGATAACTAAACAAGACGAAACTGGAATTACGGTTGTATGTCTCCATGTATGATTCAAGTTGCAATTACTGCCTTTGTCTAAAGATACTCACAAAACATGCAATAAAGTGAAGCAACAGAAGTACACTGGGTTGGATCGAAATTAAACTAAATCATTTCAAGCTTCTTAATTCCAAGTACATGTTCCTTTATTGTGCTTCCAGCCATAGATGTAAATAATAAAACCATAAAGGTGTCTGATGCAAACAATCTTTTTTGTACATTATGACAGGAGTACACATGTTTGGTGCTTTCAAGCAATAACTTGGCAAACACTTTTAAAAAAATTGGATTTGGTCTTCCCCAAAGTTTGTATAATTGCCTTCGCCAAGGTGATGTTTTTGCTGGCGTTGGTTTGTTTGTTTCTTTGTTTGTCTGTGTTCAAAATAACTTGAAAAGTTATGGATGGATTGGGATGAAATTTTCAGGAAATCTCTGAAATGGGACAAGGAACAAACGATTCAATTTTGGGAGTGATCCGGATCACCGTCTGGATCCAGGAATTTTTGTTTTAATTTAAGGATACTTTGTCATTAGTAGATTGTGTTGGGGGTGGACTGAAGCTGCTTGGCGGAAGTCTGCACTCTCTGAGTGCTTATCTAGTTTATAATATTTCCCAGAAATGCTTTGGACTGTCTGGACAAGTTTTCTGGAAAGAACAATGTGATGCGGTGCTAACTACATGAGAAAGCAGCGACAAAGCCCTAAGACAGTTATTTGAGTTTTGGTATGTAAGGCTGGAAATGGAAGAATAATCATTCTGTATTTATCAGGTGCTCAGAAGCTGAGTTCAGACATTTAATACAAGCTCTGGTCAATAAAGTAAACAAAAAATGAGCTTTTTATAATCCTCCCGTACCTTCCATGAGCCCAGCAAGTGGCTTCTGTGTTCTTTACTGTTGAACAGTTTACATGATAGCGGTCCATACATTTAATTTAACCAGAAGACTGTAAGGACGCCCACGTCGTCAGATTGCTTTCACACAAGGCCTGTGCATTGACAGCACTTTGTGGTCTAAATGCAGACTTCTAAAAATGGAATGGGCAATTGTGAAATACATGTTAACAGTTGAGCCCCAAATTATACATAAATATGCTAGTTTTTGGTTCATAGTCAATATCTTGTCTTGTGAGCAGCCAAAATGTACAACTCTTTCAGTGGTGGACCCACATGGCAAGTTCACTAACCTCTGAGGATTAAGCCACTGAGTTGAAACTAACCAGAGAGCTACTGCATCAACTGTTGCCAACTTACAGTGTAATAGAACGCTCTAGAACATGATGAAAGTTACCAGAACCATTTGAAATTATGTAGAATTTTGCATTTCTGCAAAACTTTGAGACAATTTCAAGGGGCATGAACAATTTTTGACATATTTTTAAAAAAATAAGTAATAAAATACAGATTAGTATGGAAGTAGTTCAAATTTATCACCAACATCTCCAACACAATGACCTGTTTTTCATCACTTGTTGGATTTCAAGCCAGAAGAAACCTGTGGCTCACTTACAAAATCAATATAAATGAAAATTTGTCCGGGCATGAACAATTTGGAGCTTAACTGTAAACTTCTTTACGTTTCTAAGTTGAAAATAAGGTGAACAACATGAGATTGACAAGCAGTTTTTCATGATTCATTTCTAATTGGAAAAGAATTCCCCATGTTTGGTAAATTTACTCATTTTGACAAGTTAATCTGATCTGCTGTGAATTAACTAAATGACCTTCTTTTAAGAAATTCAAGTTGCCCCCATTGAAGCACTTAGATATACAATGACCTGGATGGTGGAGTATCTTCACAGACATAACGAAAAAAAGATAGAACTTAAGAGCAAATCATAGTTAGGAAAACAACAATTACCAATCAAAAACTTACAAAGTGTTGCCAGTTTCCTCTTAATGGAAGAGAAGTAACAACTCAAACCACGAAAAACTTCTTTTGACTAAAGGTATCTGGACAGCAGCATCCTCCTAACTTCTGGTTATGTGATGCGCTATGATGAACTCACCAGTTCCTGTTGGATCTCCTCCCTGCACCATGAAGTCTTTGATTATTCGGTGAAACTTTGTGTTGTTGTAGTAGCCTCTTCTGGAAAGTTCTGCAAAGTTCTTGCACGTTTTTGGTGCATGTTTCCAGTACAGCTCCACCACAACTGTCCCCATCCTGCAGTGTACAGTAAAGTATCGTTAGCATCCAGCCCCATAACTCTGCTATGCTAGTTTGTAATGAAAATATTCAAGCAGAACAGATTTTTGACTTCATGCGGTTCGTTAAAAAGGCTTGGAATGTCAACAAACAGCTAAGTGAACTGACCACACGTTACCGGGAGCTAGCGGAGTTAGCATCCAGTGATTTCATACGAACTTACGTGGTCTCCAAACCCACTGTGGGCGGCTGCCAAGTGTCTGGAGGAATCCCTGACATTATCTCCACACACCTTGTAAGTCCACACTCGTTAAACAAATCTATTTTAAATAAAAAGTAGTTGATTTATCAGTCTGCCGCTTTCATTCAAATCACTCCAGGAAGCTTTTCTTCTTCTGTGGTTTCCGCTGCGTGCAGCAGAGAGTAACCAATGAACGCCCCCTGCTGGAAGATCTTAGGCATGGCAGGGATTGTGTAAACTGTTAATTGAGGAGGTTGTAAAACTGTAGAAGTGCATTGAGACATAGCAGTGAGTGAGTATTATTCATTTCAACAGCCTATTAATGATCTGCTTTGCAGCTATCTTTTTTTTTTAACTTTCTTACTTAAACTTACATGAGTGGACACAGTCAAGGATTCAAACAAGTGGGATGGATCAATCAATCAATCAACCTTTATTTATAAAGCGTTTTTCATACAAAAGGCAACTCAAAGTGCTTTACATATTAAAATCATATTAAAATCATTCCCACTCATCCCCACCCCTCGAGCATACAAACACAGGATTGCACTCATACCCCACCCCGCTCCCTACACACACGCACACGCACACACACACACACACACACACACACACCAACGCTAACAATAAAATAAAATTGCTGCAAGCAGCGTCGGAGTCAACTGGATCTAGGGGGCGCCATAGAGCCGATTAGTGACTGTGCAAATGGGGATGTACCAAATTTCAGGATCAATCACCACGCCCATTTCTGAATTGTATATTAAATATTAGGTCGTTTTTCACCTCCAAAACCAAACATGGCGGTTCAAAAATGCCTCACACCGTGTGACGTAGCCACAAGATTTTAATAACTTTTCATCCTGGAGGGGTCTAGATGCCACACAGCGAATTTGGTGAAGATTGAACAAAAATCCTGGGAGGAGTTCGTTAATTTCCAATGCCTGCGCACGTGTTCCATTGTACAATCTTAAGCTTTTTGTTCAAAATGGCCGCCATGCCACGCCCACACCGTGTGACTCCACAAGATTTTGATAACTTTTCATCCTGGATGGGTCTAGATGCCACACAGCGAATTTTGTGAAGATGGGATAAAAATCCAGTTCGATAAATTCCAATGCCTGCACACTACGTGCTCTAGGGGGCGCTGTTGAGCCTTTTTTGAAATTTTAAAAGCAGGAATGTTTTTGTCTTGGGCTACTGTACATGTGTACCAAATTTCATGAGTTTACGTGAAACTAGCCGTATTAACTCCACTAAAGCACAATTTTCTAGGTGGCGCTATTGAGTCATTTTGCCATTCATATGTGTAATTCCCCCAAAATATCAAATTTTTCACCAGTCCTGATGTGTGTGCCAAATTTGGTGAGTTTTTGAGCATGTTTAGGGGGTCAAATTGAGGTTCAAAGTGGCGTAAGAAAAATAAACCGCCAAACCGCCAAAGAAACACTAGAAGAACAATAGGGTCCTACGCACTGTAGTGCTTCGGGCCCTAATAATGGACGTGAGGCTGGGTACGGATGAACCAGGTGAGGAAGCATCATCAGAGGAGCCGTCTGCACCGAGAGCAGCAGATCGGCCGCGGCCACCAGGAGCACCGACACAGGGCGCCCAGAGGAGGCGGGGCAGAGACACCCAACCTCCTCCCAGCACCACAGGACGGTACCCAGGCAGCCACAGCCGCCCACCGCTCCCGACACAGAGGGCTCCCTCAGAAGAAACACTGGTAGAACCTAAGAATGGTAAAAATGGTTAAACATGAGTAAACAAGAGGCGATAAAATAAATACAGATAAAATAAATAAATATCATCTAAAAGCTAGACTAAAAAGGTGGGTCTTGAGCCTGCTCTTAAAAACATGAACGTTCTCTGCGGCCCTGAGGTCCTCTGGCAGGCTGTTCCAGAGGCGAGGGCCATAAAAACAGAAGGAGGCCTCTCCATGTGTGTGTGTCCTGACTTTAGGAACAACTAGGAGACCACTGCCGGAGGAGCGCAGGGACCGCAAGGGTTTGTACGGTAAAAGCAGTTCTGTAAGATAAGAAGGCCCAAGACCATTAAGACATTTAAAAAACATTAAGAGGACCTTAAAATCGATCCTGAAACACAAGGGGAGCCAATGCAGTGATTTTAAAACTGGTGTAATGCGGGCCCGCCTTCTGGTCTTCGTCAGGACACGAGCTGCTGAATTTTGTAAAAGTTGTAAACCTGAGATTGTCTTTTTGGGAAGACCAGAAAGCAGGGCATTACAGTAATCAATGCGGCTAGTAATAAAAGCATGCATTAGCGTCTACGTGTTGGCCCGAGAGAGAACGGGGCGGACTCTGGCTATGTTCTTTAAGTGATAAAAACCTATTTTTATAGTATTCTTGATATGTGGAATAAAAGTCAGCTCAGAGTCTAAAATCACACCCAGGTTTTTTACTTGTGTGGATGGATTAAAAGACAGTTCCTGTAGTTTAGGTAAAAGTTTCTCTCTCTGAGCCTCAGGACCGAGGACTAAAACTTCCGTTTTATCCTGGTTAAGCTGGAGAAAGTTTTCTGACATCCAGGATTTGACGTCTAAAATGCAGTTAAAAAGTGCATCCATTGGCCTTGTGTCATCAGGAGACATGGAGATGTACAACTGTGTATCATCAGCGTAACTGTGAAAGTTGACTCCATGTCTCCTGATGACACCGCCTAGAGGGAGCATATACAGGTTAAAAAGCACTGGGCCTAAAATCGAACCCTGGGGCACCCTGGATGCAGCATCACCTTCAAAACTGTAATCCTCTGCAGCAAGATCTGACTTGATAATAAAAGAAATGCCCTGGATAGATTGTCAATATGTCTCAGTGGTGTTTTGTCATTAATTTATCTCATCATGTGCAAGAAGCCACAGTAAACAACACTAGTAAAGACATTTCCATGCAGTTTGTGTAGCATACCCCCCCGAATGAAGGATTGCACTTCAACTGATGAATTTTTAGGTTTAATGGCGATGAACCCTCAATTTCACCGTAAGAGCTTGAAAAATACACAAAAACAACGTGTAAACTAAAACCGTACTCTTACAACTGTATATCTCAATACAAGGTTTACACAGAATCAATCATCTGTAGCCTTGGCAACAAGAATCAACCATGTACGATCCCGATAACACAAAACATTCAAATGGTGATTCATTTACACAATAAACATACCTTGTGCCTCTATCAAGGGGGCTGCTAAGCATGAAATACTGTACATTTTATTTGCTCAGTGTCGACCTTTTTACTTCACCGTCCTTTTGTTGCCGTTTAGCTCGTTCGCGCTCACTTAAAACAGGAAGTCCTTTCAAAATAAAAGCATTCGAAATATCAAACAGGAAGTCAGTCATAACTGGTTGTAAATAAGGCAATAAGTACCAAAATAAAGTACTTCCGTTATCTTTAGCAACTTAATAGATTTACTCAGGGTTATTTACAGTTTGATTTACACCCTTTTTTCTCATCTTGATTTGGCATGATCTGTCTCAACAAGCTACCGCAATCT
Source organism: Dascyllus trimaculatus (assembly GCA_024666655.1). Classification (NCBI taxonomy): domain Eukaryota; kingdom Metazoa; phylum Chordata; class Actinopteri; family Pomacentridae; genus Dascyllus; species Dascyllus trimaculatus. Next base: position 14,537,621 of record CM045450.1, read on the forward strand.
TATTAGAAATGGTTGAGTGATAATAGGTAAACCACTGAGCAAGTGTTTTTAGATCATTCCTTATTATCAAATACATCCTGACAGTGTGTGGTTTTGCACCTGGCAAAAGAACAGTTTACAACACAGAGAAGAAATCCCAGGCAAATGGGCGTGATACTATAAACTCCCAGTGCAAATAGTTTCCTGGGACAGGGAATAAGAGGGATTAAGATGATAAAGGCCGCACTTGTTGTTAACATGCATCAGTTTATGAGTTCGATGTTTGACAAATCGTTGGATATTGTCTGTCAACTTGCAGCTGCTCTGTCAACAGAGTGATGATATTGTACATTCGTACAGTAATACCAGTTTTTTTTTTTACTGGATAGGACTTGGGATTTGCTGGAGCTGACTTGTAACTAAATTGTAGATTTACTTGTGCCTTGCAGAAATCTGACTTTATCCCACCTGTGCTCACTGCTGCTGTTCTTTAGGCAGTTTATATTGACTTAATGTGAGACTCGACTGGCCAACCATATAGTGCTGCTGAACAAACCAATGGTCTTAATACTAAGGGCTTGTTTGGTTGTGAGTAGATCAGAGCCCTAATTTACATCTTTATATCCCAGAGACTGCTTAATTTGTTGATCAAAGAGAAAGAAAACTATGAAATTTCATTTTATTTTCTGAGAAGTTGGAAGCTTTGGCTGACTAGAAGAAACACTTGTTAAACTCTGCACTGAAGTCAAATCAAGAACCAATTACCAAGTACCAATACATAAATATAAAAATACTTCGTTACAAGTAAAGATCCTGCTTGAAAATTAATGCTTCAGTAAAAGCACATACATATTAGTTGGAAATGAAGTTAAAGTTTTAAAGTACCATTATTGGTTTGATCTCTCTGACTGATATATCAATATATACAGCATATGATACTATTAGACCATATTAGTGAAGCATCGCTGTGTCAGCAGCATGTTACTGTTGTAGCTGCTGCAGCTACTTTGAAGATTAATATGTAGTTTTATATGCAGACGCAGCAAGTAAATCTGAGGATTTATCAGATGATTAAAGGGATAGAAAAGAAAAAACTTATTTTTCTCTAATCTTTGATGCTTTTAGATATTGGATCATTCATTTATTAAAAGTAAACCCTGTCAGAGGTTTAAAGGGACAAAATCACTATTTGGTGGAGCTGTTAGCAACTCATAGATACAAGAAATGTGATCTGTCTTCACACTGATTTTTTTATGAAATCAGTCAAAAGGCAAAAAAGTTGGAAGCCTCAGGACTTATATTTAAAAGTTTGTTGTGTTCTAATAGCTTGTTATATTATCTGTCGCGGAAAATCCTTTATTTTAAATGTAACTCAAGCTGTCATGTAAATGTAAAATGCAAAATATTTCTCTCTGAAATGACAAAAAAGTGGAATGTAGTAGTAAGTAGAAAAAATTGGAGATACTCAAATCAGACAAAAGTGCCTCAAAAGTCTACTTAAGATTAGTCCTTGTTCAATGCACTGGCCTCCCTAATAGGACCATTAGACATTTGCAACTTTCAAAATGCTGCCACTAAAATATTGGCAAACACCAAGAACAGAGAACACATTAGTCCATTTCTGGTTTTAATTAATCAGTTTTGTTTGACAACGGACATGTTCTTATTTTTCCTATCTTCTGTTTAAGTCATTTTTGTGCATTCAGTTCAACTAGTTTGTGTTGTTTTTGATTTATTTCATTAAATTAATTGAATTTTAATGATATATTTTGCTTTTTATATTTTACATGTTTTTAGCCTTTGCCTGTCTGTATTTTTCCACCACTGACCTGGTGACAGTGCACTTTGAACATCCTTCACAGCGTCATGCTTATCTGTTGTAGTTCACATTTTAGACTGTGGGGGCAGCAACACAGTGTGCAGCGCGCTGATTTTGGAAACTGCAGAAGAAGAATTCCCTTTTCTTCTTCGACTGTCCCTTCCTGGCCTGCCGCTCACACCATAGGCTCACACCGGTAGCTCATCTTCAGTCCTCCAGCTCTTCCACTCAGGTTCTCAGCTCCACTTTTCTGCGGTTGACGTCGAGGTAGAGTCATTTATTTGTCCTTTCTTAACCTTATAGATGGATATGCTGTTTGTGATTTGATTGTTCCTTTTGCATGGGTTTAATTTAATGTTTAGCTCGTTATTCAGTGTTTGTCATCCAACGATACCAGCTAGTGCTAAAGCAGCCTCCTCCCTGTGACAGCAACGGTTTTTCTTGTAGTTCGGTTAAATTATGTTTAAACTCTATTTCTTATCTTCTTCAGTTAAGGACGTAGGAACTATAACATTATTTTGAGACAGCTGTACTGTGTGTAAAATTTATGTTCCAAAAATTCTCACTGCCGAAACTTGACAAATCTTCAGCTTTTAAATCACTTAATTATCTATTTCCCAGGTCAATGAATAACCACTAAGTTAATGTATGAAGGTGTAACTGTGAGTTACAGACGTGATAATATGTAGTTGAAAATATCTTCACCACAATAATTCCTACAGTGGAAATTCTCAGTCAGACTAGATTTAACTCATGTCTGTCTGTCTGTATGAGTGAATAAATGAACCAAGTATTCATTATGAGGATTTCCCTCTCATGGGGAATAACTAGCAGTGAAAGTTAAGCAAGGATGGATGAAAATCCCAAGATTGAATTGATAAATCTAATTATTTCCTCTGCAAGCCATCATCAAAGACAAACAAAGACACACATGCAGAATATTGTACATGTCCGAGTTGGATTTTTTTCACATTAAACTTCAGATAACAGAACTGTATTGTCTGCCACTGTTCGATTTAGAGCATTTAGTTAAGTGTTCATTCGTGTAAGGAGCTGGAGCTGGAATGCCTGTTTCCTCAGTGTTCTCCTTCCTGGCGTGTAGCTGAGTTTGCATGTTGGTCAGCTTGCTTGCTCACTTATCTGGTAGGCAAAGGGAACAGATTATTGTGGCTATCAAAGCATTATTGTTTTAATCATCACTTAGATTCCTCAACTTTTTCCTGCAGCAAAACAAGCCAGCTGTAACAGCAGCGACCAGGCTAGGTGTATCTGCAAGCTTAACCTTGCTTTGACAAATGCAGCAATTTCAGCATCCCGACTGTCATGTGATTAATCAGATGAGAAGACCTAATCCAATTAGGATAGTAGTGTGACCATTAGCACTCCTAATCTTGCAGCTAGGTCAGGATATTTTTGTGAGTAAGCTCCAAAGAGGAAAGAAAGTAAAGGAGGTATGCTGGATACATTTCAGGGATAGAAAAATATATACATTTAGACAGCTTTAGTTTGTACATTTATTATTCTTTTTTCTGAAACCAGGGCTACAGACTACAGTGCATATTTATCCAGAGGATCATCGCATAGTAACAAGTTCAACTGTGTTTCATCTCAAGGTCCTGCACCATGTCCATCGTCAAGATCCACGCCAGAGAAATCTTTGATTCCCGTGGAAACCCCACGGTGGAGGTTGACCTTTACACTGACAAAGGTAAGCCTAAATGAATTACCTTCAAATTTAGTATAATTTTTGGGTAGGTTAGGCTCAATCGCAAACCTAGATTAAATGTTTGATCATGTGTTTAGTTGATGTGTGTAATGTGTTGTATTGTCAGTCTTTTTTAATTTAGTGATTAGTGATTCTTCTGCTCTCATGTATATTTCTCAGGCTTGTTTAGAGCCGCCGTACCAAGCGGTGCATCTACTGGAATCTATGAAGCCTTGGAGCTCAGAGACAATGACAAGTCTCGCTACCTTGGGAAAGGTTTGTACATTATTTTTGTGTTTTCATATTGATAGCAAAGACTTACTTGAATGTGTGGTAAGGTTTTGACATTTTTTAGATTTGCTATATTTGCCAGCAAATATAAACAAGCTTTATTGGCTTCACAGTCTGAAGCATAATTCATTTGCAAAGAAAATACTTTGTCTGCTTATTTTTTGTATTTTCTGTCTTTCTTTCTCATCGATATTCTTCATTCTCTCTCTCCTGCTCTTTGCCAGATGTGAAAGCATTAGTGAGTTCCCACTGCCTGTCCGTCTCGATTAAAAACTACAATTTGACAATAGAACAATTCGTTAAATGATCAAAAGAAGTGATTATTGACTGCTTTTGGCAGTTAATCTCACTTGAAAAGCATGGTGAATTGACTATAAAGCATGCTCTCGATGTAGTGTTGAAGTTTAGCATGTGGACTGACATTTTTCTAAAATAAAACTGCGTTGACATGTTGAATAAGAGTAATTAAAATAAGTAATACCAATAATAAACAATAATCTTGTACGGTTGGATGCTTGTCTATGCCAACATGTGAATTTAAGAATGGCGAGTTGCATGTGTTTCTAAATCTGTGGCTTTAATGTCGACGTTGCAAGATTTTCCCGTAATGTTGTAAATGGATAATCACAATCTGTCCCTCACAGGAGTCTCACAGGCTGTAGAACACATTAATTCAGCAATTGCACCTGCACTTGTTGATGAGGTAAGACAGTAATTCTGTTGTTCCCTCACTTTCTCTCTTTGTATTCTGTTTTTCTAATTTTTATGTTGACTTTGTTCAAGAGTGGTTTTCTGCAGTGATGACATGCTAATATAAATCTTTGTGTCTCCTCAGGGTATATCTGTGGTTGAGCAAGAGAGAATTGACCAGATGATGATTGACATGGATGGCACAGAGAACAAGTGTGAGTGATGAGAATCATACTGTTGTAACTTAATCATCAATAACACTGCAGCATAGTCTTTGTAATTGTTTGAACCATGACAAATTTCTGGTGCCATCGGTTTAGTGTTTAATAAGGGGCATACCTGCTCCGTGGAACGGAGATCACAAGACCAACTAAACTAGTTATACAGTTGTATTGTCTGGCTGTGAAAAATTACTTTGGCCTTATGCTTTAGTTCATTGTAGTGCTGAATTATAAAGCATCTCCAGTGGGATTTGGTGTGTGTAATTGGATCTAAGATGCTTCCCTAATAACTTATCAATAAATCTAGAAATGTAAATATGATCATTTTTCTTTCCTACAAACAGCCAAATTTGGAGCCAACGCCATCCTGGGTGTGTCTCTGGCTGTTTGCAAAGCTGGTGCAGCAGAGAAAGGAGTCCCCTTGTATCGTCACATTGCCGACCTTGCAGGCAACCCAGAGGTCATCCTGCCTGTACCGGTGAGACTTTGTGTGTCAGATTACATGCGCACAGTTTGTTTTCCTCCTCAGCTTCTCTGCCAGTTTGCGTTAAAGTCGCAGGTCTCATTTCTCCCTTTTACACTTCCATCAGGCCTTTAATGTGATCAACGGTGGCTCCCATGCAGGCAACAAGCTTGCCATGCAGGAGTTCATGATCCTTCCCATCGGTGCTAGCACCTTCAAAGAAGCCATGCGCATGGGAGCCGAGGTCTACCACAATCTCAAAAACGTCATCAAGAAGAAATATGGACAGGATGCCACTAATGTGGGTGATGAAGGTGGCTTTGCTCCCAACATCCTGGAAAATCAGGAAGGTATACATACTGATTTATCACCTTCTCCATTGTTGTGGAAGCATAAACAAGACTTGTACAGTTGTGATGTTTATTCCAAAATGTATGTGTTAACCTCAGATCCTTGTGAACATCTGTGTAGGTTAATGTAATTGAGTACAGCAGCTCTGCATTCAATACGAAATTATTTAAAAATGTCAGTGTTGGTTGAGATTTTAACTGTTATGTTACAAGGTGTTTCTAATCATTTGTCAACCTCCTTTACATACTTACAAAATAATGCAACTGAAAAGATCAATGAATTACCCCCTTCAAAATTACAGTAACGTTGAAACCTCTTTTAAAATGTTGTGTATGATACAGGACTGTGAATTTAGTTCTTAGTGTATCATAGACATAGTCTTCATTCTACTGGATTGTTTTGCCTGTTGCTCCTGTAGTTTTATATAATGTTCAAAATCAATCAGCAACAGGCAACACCCAAATTATGGAACTATAATGTTTCAGTCACAAATCAATTGATGAAATCCTGCCTTTTTTCACATTTCTTCATACCTGACATTAAATCCTCCAGCCCTGGAGTTAATCAAGGAGGCCATTGCCAAAGCAGGATACACCAATGAGATTGTGATCGGCATGGATGTGGCAGCATCTGAATTCTACAGGGATGGAAAATACGACCTGGACTTCAAGTCGCCGGACGACCCGAGCCGTTACATCACTCCTGATGAGCTGGCTGATCTCTACAAGAGCTTTGTGAAGGATTATCCAGGTAACGTCCTGACACTTTCTTGTTCCACACATTATTTAGCACGAATAGAGCAGCACACACAACAGAGTAGTAATTTTGGCACCAGCATAGTGTCATGCATGGGGACCTTTCACAGATCTTTTCTATTCATCCTCTAAAAAGGCGACACACACTGGTTTGCAGCATCAAACACCTTTTTTATCTTGAGATAAAAAAACAAAAACTGTCAAAAACAGTGATATTCCCACTTCATCTCGTTCTTCTGCAATTTTATTTTATGTAAATAATAGAAAGCATGTGGCATCTGAGCTGCAGTATGAGTTTTAAATGGATATGAAATGGGGAAAGATCAAGGAAAACAGCTGAAAGTCATCTCATTTCAATCCACCTTATCAAAGCACTTCCCTAATGGTAGATTACACATATTTATCCTTTGACTACACTTTGACAACACTGTCAAAAACAATTATAAGTTCCAACAGGAGCTTACATTTGAATTGCCCTTCATCACAACTATTATTATTATTATTAGAAGATTGCTGCATAATCGTTAGTGTTGTTCTTTTATTTACATCAGTGGATTATAATATAATGTAGTGTTAAAATATCTGAAAAAATTAAAGGATATTTCCTGTTTATCACAAGTTGGGTCCTTTTTAAGCAACATGGGCGATCATTGTTATCATCAGTTTACCTGGTGAGATGTGTAGCTGCAGCATTATCAAAAGCAAGTTTAGTTTGGAAGGAACACAAGCAGTGTTGACAATCAGACAAATTTTAAATAAACAATGAGGTTGGCCCAAATGTATTTCTAATGCTAAAATTATAATTAATAACTTCATCCTCAGCATCTGTCACAGCTGACACACGAACATTCAGGTTCTAGTTTTACCAACTCTTCTTGTAATAGTTACTCATACTGCTCAAACTAGTTACTCATACAACAGTATACTACACACATCTTTGGTCCCTGACATCCAGTTTGACCTCAAAATAAGGCAGTTAACTGCATCTTTTGACTTGGTGTTGCAGTATTCATATTTTTTACCTTGTTGGACTTCGATGTGGAGATGTTGCTCTGTTCTTATGTCTTAGCACATAATGTGATTAAAGTGGTGCCACAGGACACCAGAATTATTCTTCAATAGTTGAATTAAAAGCTGCGTTAAGTTTATTCAGGAGCTGCCTGTTTAAGCTGCGCTTCCATCAAAAAACACTTAAAAACACAGTCAAAAATATTGTAGTAAAAGTCTTATTGATAATCTGTGTAACCGTCTGTTCACAGTGATGTCCATCGAGGATCCATTTGATCAGGATGACTGGGCAGCCTGGACCAACTTCACTGACAGCACAGACATCCAGATTGTTGGAGACGACCTGACAGTGACGAACCCTAATCGCATCAGCAAGGCTGTGGAGGAGAAGGCCTGCAACTGTCTGCTGCTTAAAGTCAATCAGATTGGCACAGTTACGGAGTCAATGAGAGCGTAAGTCAACACTTTAAACTTAAATAATTATGTATATGTAAATCAGTTTAATATTGGAGTATATTCCTCTGTATGACAGAGCTTGGTGTCAGACTGCTGAAATGTTTGCTGATAGAAAAAACTCAACCAAAAAGAGCCTGCTGGATTGGATTAAGCAAGACAGAAATGTATACAATGTGACGATCAAACCAACATATAGGTCTCCATACTGACACAAACGGAATAAATAAAATGGAAAAAAATGAATAAAAAAATTGATAATCCTGAATTTTTAGGATTATTGCATAGAAATAGTTTAGTTTTTACTAAAGTGTCATTGCTCCCCTGCAGGTGTAAGATGGCCCAGGAGAGCGGCTGGGGTGTGATGGTTAGCCATCGCTCTGGTGAAACTGAGGACACCTTCATAGCAGATTTGGTGGTCGGCTTGTGCACTGGACAGGTAAACGCTTATTCTTTGAATGTGACTTTTGAAAACGTTATAAATTGCACATACCTGCCTAAAACTGTGGATAAAAAACATGCAACATTTTTCACACATTCTCAGATCAAGACCGGGGCTCCCTGCCGCTCTGAGCGTTTGGCCAAATACAACCAGATTCTTAGGTGAGTCTCCTACCTGTACAATTTGTAAAATTATTTACGTACGTTATTTTGAAATAATACCATATTTTGTCCAATAGTGACTGGAGTCTTTATTTACCTGAACTGCAGAAGGTAGCGGGTCTTTTTGTGGTTATGAAACTATTTTTGATCAGGACCATTTTACCCAGTTTGCTGGTGAAACATTTGCTGGCAAACCGTATGTAACGACAGCAGGTTGGGACTAAACGATGACAAAGCAAAGTGGATCAGAAAAAAAGAATTTATTGAATTAAAGTGGTAAACATATACATAATCCTGGCATCCGCAGTATATGACAGGTGCCAGGAGTTTACACAGCCTTGTTTTGTTGTTGTTTTTTTCCCCCCACCAGTATATACAAGGGGGGCAATTTTTATTTGTTTATATCAGCTGTGCCCCTGGCCAACATTGGAGGCTGATGGATGGGTTTTTATTTGAGAAAATGTGGTGTTTAACCTTGCAAGTGTTTCGGTTTGTTTTTTGTGAAATGATTTTGTCTAATATTTCAATACCTTTCCTACTAAAGAAATACTACTTATAATTACTGTGTACACCGATCAGCCACAACATTATGACCACTGACAGGTGAAGTGAATAACATTGATCATATTGGTACTATGTGCTGTTCTGATGGAAAACCTTGGATTTTAACATCCATGTTGATGAGACTTAGACACCCAAATAAACATTGTCCCACAACAAACACACTCCCTCATGCTAATGGAAATCCCAAATGTCACTGGTCTACCCCTGCAGGAAAATGTACCCCACCAGATGACAACAACATCAAACATCAGGAACATGTTGAGGAACATGACAATGGTCCAACATGTTGATTTGACCTCCAAACTTCCTACACCCCATTGTGATCAAGCATCAACAGGATGCAGTGGAACAAGTTTAATTGACAGAGGCTCCACTGCACAAGCCAAAGTACCTAAAGGATCCACTGCCAACGTCCTGGTTCCAGACCCCATAGGACACCCTGAGAGGTCCTCTTGTACATGTCCAATGGTTCAGAACATTTTTGAGCACATAAGGGGACCAACACAATATTAGGCAGGTGGTCGTAATGTCATGCCTGATCGGTGTATGTCAACAGTGTAACATAAACTATCTTAAATCGTCTTGTTTCCTTTGTTTTGAGCAGTGCGTTATTCTAAATATTTTAATATCTTTAAACAGCACAAAATTGTATATTAATTACAGTGAGAAGACCCTCTACTGAATTTAAGAGAGAAACCTAACTTTGAATCTTTTTATACTGTAGAATTGAAGAGGAGTTGGGAGACAAGGCTCGATTCGCTGGGAAAAACTTCAGGAAGCCACTGGAGTAAAGAGGTGGACGATTTACTTCACATACAAGTTGATTCATTTCCACAAATGCACAGCAACACACTGGATAACAAAGGAAAACACATCTGAGCAGTATTAATGAATGTAGAACTACTCACATGCTACTTGAAGTATTGTATTTATAGAGAACATACTGTAATAACTGGACCTGTGACAATCAAGCCTCTGTTCTGTTTTTATGTGAGTTAAATGTTAGATCTGATTATGACTAATATTTATTAACAGCACTTTAAATTGTATTCACAACAGCTGCACTTGGAGACAGAGTTAATAAACAAATTTTGTTAGTGACAAAATGTGTTGTGGTTATTATTTTACCATGTTTCAATTTCTGATTTCACTGTGGCTGAAGATGTTTAAGTGATGTAATGTTGAATAAGACGAGCTGCTTTCCAGGCATTTGAATCACTCCTTACATTTTTTTAAAAATAATTCAGCAATAAAGATTAATATAATGGAATGAAACAAAATGGCAATTCAGTCTGATTATCAGGCTACAGTGACCTGCAGAGACATTAACCCTCCCAAACAATTGAAAAAGATAAAGTATTACAGTCTGCAATTGTGTAATAGCTTAATGGAGATATTTGCCCCATTATTTTCAGTATTTTACATTATTTCAGTTATTTGCTTCTTTCACACTGGTAAATGTTTTAGATTTACAATTTTCTTTAACTCTAATCCTATTTGTCATCCATGGCCTCATGCACCCTTTTAACATGACCTAAATGCCAAACTCTAACCTAAATCTGGTGCTTAATTGAAACGTAAAACTAAGTTGGAACCCTTAAACTGCCTTTTGCATGTTCAGCCCAGAGAGTAACGTGGCTTGAGTGTCCTCACTCTGCAAAAATGTCCACGTTAAGGTCTTAAATTTAAAAAAAAAAATAGATGTTGAAGTTTATATGCAACCACACAGACACTTTACACATAATTTAAAAGTCCTCTGCATCTTTGCTTGGGAATTCAGAAGATTTACACTGGTTGTAAAATCTTAGGGCACATTTAAAAAGAGCCTGACTTTAATCAGTGTGAGCTATCAGTTGTCCTCAGTAATCGGTCTTGGTTGTTTGTTCAGGAATGTACATTATTAAACACCTTTAACAACCTGGGAACACTTGCACCGAACAAACGCACACGATGTTCTTTGCTGGTTGGTGGAAGTAGACGCCTTTACTGTTAACGGAAAACGGAAAACAACCTGTTTCTGCCCAGGAACTCAAATCTTTAGTGGTTAACAGCATTTGGCAACCAAACAATAACCCAACAAGTAATGCATGGGTGTGTAGATTGTTGGCTTCGTTAGCCTTTCAGGGAATCTGAGTTTTAGTTTTGTACACAAATTATCTCTTCAAAGTTCTTTCAAAAAATTGTATTTTCTTAGACTTTTAGTTATTCAAGCCTAAATAAGAAAAACATCTCATACTGAAAATGTGTGTGTGTGTGTGTGTGTGTGTGTATATATATATATATAAATATATATATATATATATATATATATATATATATGTGTGTGTGTGTGTAGAGAGAGAGAGAGATACATATATGACATATATATATGTGCATATTTGTGTGTGTGTGTATGCATATATATGTATAAGTATAAAACTATTCTTTTATGTGTAAAATACTGTTTATTGTTGTTACTATTATGATTATAATTATTATCATATTGTTGGTTAAAATGATGGGATGCAAAATATGTCCCATCATACTTACTTAACGATTTTCATAATAGTGTCTATATTTATAGTATATTTACATATATATTATATATTTATATATATTTACATATATATGTATTTGCCTATGTACATGTATATACACACAAAGATAAAATCTATAGAGTGTGTGTATGTATGTATATGTATATATCTATTTTTTAATATATGTAATATACTGTTTATTATTAGTAGTTGTAGTAATATCAAGTTATTAGTTTATATAATGAGATGCTATATATCTACTATTATATAGTAGTACTATGCTTAATCAACATTTTTTTTCAATGTTTGTTTTTCTTTGGGTAATAAATTCTTTCTACTGAACAAATCCGGCTTTATGTACGAGTAAACTGACAGAAACAAGTGTTTTGTCACCATCACGGCGCTAAATTAGTGACGAGTGGTGACCATTAGCACTAAGAGTGTCGCTGGCGGTCGTTGTGTGTCTTATATAATAATGTTTAATAACCGCAGCGGTGCAGACTGTGTGCTATGTGGTTTGATTCATGGCCGCCTGTGCGGTAGCAGCAGCAGCAGCTGATGAAGCCCCAGTGTCTGCTGCTGCTGCTGCTGATCCGCGGCACATGCTCAGTTATGTACACCCAGACAACTTTGAAGGCTTAGCTGTGGCTGCTGAGGTCATTGCACTGGAAAAAAAATAGAGCGAGTCCCTCCACTACACCGCCTCCATTTTGAATAGCCATGTAATAGGGGATTCGCATAGTTTGTGTGTATCGCCCACTGCGCTGCGTAGTGTCAACAAGCCACATCCAAACATCCCTCGACATGGACGACCTGTTCAGTCCGCGGAGGTAACTTAATTAACTTACTGTGTGCATCTGTGTTGCGTTTGCAGTTTAGTTGTCTAAAATGTGTCTTTTGGTGTTTTGTAGCGCTACTTTGAGGGCCGTTTGTATGAAATAGTCGGAGTGTCAGTGGTCACGAAGTTCGTGTCTGGCTAACAAGCTAGCCAAATAACAGCGTAACGTTGTTACTGTCTCGTTAGCAGCTAGCAGCTCCTGCACACAAAATGCTTTTCTGGACGCTGTAATGTAGCTAACAGTTATTTGTGCGGCTGTTATTGGAATAATGTAAGTAAATCAGATTAACCTAGTGTGTCGCTGGCAAACATGTTTAATGAAGCGGCTGTTAAATTCCCGTAGGGCTTGACGTGTATTCGCACGGGCGGTTGCTAATGTGTGTCAACATGTAGTGCATGCTAACGCTGATATTTATTATTGATTGCATACTTTAGCAGGGATTAACTACGTGGAGCAGGCACACAGCTAACGTTACTGTCAACCTGTTAGGATCTCCGGGGTTAGCACACACTGTTCTCGTAATGGTGACTGTAAAAATTAGCAGCTCGTGTGTGATTGATTGACAGTGTTTTGCGGTAGCTGGAGCGTCGGATTTCATTCATGTAATATAAGGAAACGTCGCAGGTCACAGCTGAGATTGGCTCATGGAGGTGGAGGGGCGGGATGTTATTCTGAAATCACTGTGCAGGCAGAGGGAGGGAAGCGGCACTGACAACTTATACACAGATCGATCATATGTCTGTGTGCACACTGTACAGCGTTAATTAACAGCAGTTAACACACAGCAGACTGACTTTAACTGCACAGCTGGAGTTGCTTTGCTCTGCCGGAGCTTAGTCAGCAAATGTTTGAAGCTGCTGAAATGTCATGCAACATTATTAAACACGTTTCACTTTTAATTGTAGGAGCCTGAACAGCACACAGGGCGAGATAAGAGTGGGACCAAGTCATCAGGTACAGTTTGATGAAACTGAAATGTCTTTTTTCTATATATATTTTATCTTAAAAACTTTATAATATGTAATGATGCTATAATGAATAAATGCAGGATGTGTAGTTGGAATTCTATGTACAGCACTTTGGAGACATTTTTGTTGTTTAGATGTGCCATACAAATAAAGTGGATTAGATTGGATTGGATTGACACTATAATCAGGGCTTAATTTCCCTAAAGCACGAAAAAAAAGATGACCGTAAACTCAACTAACAAATCTTGAGATGAAAAGGTGTTTTTCAAAAGGATTGCAACAGAAGACGCACTTAAAGGCCTCCTCTGGTGAAGATCAGTGCTTTTACCTTGTTGCCATGTTTTTCATATGCTGGAAGACACATCCTTCCGCAGTGTTTTAACAACATCTCAAAAAAAAATTGCACTTCTAGGTTGTCATATAGACAAACTTAAATAAACAGTCCTGTTAACTTGCTGGGCGGGGCTTTATGTATCATTCTTTTTCTTCACAATTGGTTTCCAGTTCAAACATGTATGTTGGAATTACTCAAGTATTACAAATTGCCATTATGCACTGCAGAGTAATATTTCATGTTTTGAGCAGAGTAATAGTCTAAAGTTACATCAAAAACATTTAAAGGCAAGGAGGGAGTATTTTTATTGGAAAATCTAAATATGTAATTTTAATCCGTAGAGAAGAGTTTTATGGGTTTAATCAATGACTTTAAAATGACTTCTCTGCCCAACATCTGTAATTTTCTGTGGACTTAATGTGTGTTTATGGCATCAGCAAAATGTATTACTTTCCTCTATAACATCTTATTTGCTGCAAAATCGGTTTGGTTATAATGGTCAGTTTGTTTGTAAAATGTAAATTAATATTTCCAATGCTTTATGAAGGAGTTATGACAGTGTTGTAAATATTGGCCACACACTTGATTTTTTTCCATCTTTTCTTTGGCTTCAGGCCAAGCTCCCAGAGTTGCAGCCACGGCCTGCACCTGGTTTACAGCTTCAGACAGAGAGCGAGGAGCTCATGTGGACGCCTGGGGTCAATGACTGTGACCTTCTTATGTACCTCAGAGCTGCCAGGTCAGTGTCTTCACTTTATTAGCTTATAGTTCCTGGTATCTGGGTGAAATTTGTCAGTCGGTAAATGTCTGTAAAGGTTAACACAATGCAAATCAACAAAAAAAATACAATAAAATATTTTCAGACAATTAAATTATTAGAATTTACAATACACACAGACGATGCTTTCAACTAAATAAATGCCTTCAATATGTAACCTAGTTTTTTTTTTGTTCAAGGCAGTGCTGTGACTGTAAAGAAATATGTTGTTGTTATAAATACTTAACAAGAGCAAAACATACAGATAACCAGTATTTGTGGCCTACATTTTGACACAGTAGTTAGAAAAGTGTCACATAAGGGGAAGCACATGCCACACAAAATCAGCTTGGTCTGCCAATGTGGATGCCTTTGTGGTAAAGCTGAATTTTAGCCAGTTGCAAAGCATTAAAATCAGTTTCAACATATTTCACATCTCAGTTCATGTATTTTTGTTTAGATATCTTGCACTAGACTACATTTACATGACTAAATATTGAGGCAATTTAATGCAATTTACATTCACACTGAATTTAGTGCATCTTGCTGTTTCTCAGGGCTGAGTGTGGGCTTGATGTATTCATTTAGGATTTCAAACACATTTTTCTGAGTCAGCACGTATGTCAGTTAAAAAAAATGCAGAGCAAGTTTTTCCAGTCAGACAAGTGTCACGTTAGTTTGCTCCTAGGCAGCCTGGTTTTTATCTGCTTTTCCTGTTTACATGATTTTTTTATTGTCATGCAAGCAAGAGATGTTTTCAAGAGGGCCAGGGATTAAGAGAGACAGGGTTAGTAGAATTAGTTTTCTGCTGCAGAAACCAGGGCTTGTGTTACAAAACAATTCAGAATCACAGTAAAAATTAAAAGTCTAACATGACGCCTTCAGTATTGGTTTCATCTGATAAAATAAATATGTTTTATTTTTCCAGGAGCATGGCAGCGTTTGCAGGGATGTGTGATGGTGGATCTACAGAGGATGGATGTTTAGCAGCCTCCCGTGATGACACCACACTCAATGCTCTCAACATGGTGCGCAGCACAGCTTGAACTATATTGTCATTGTCCAGTTTATTCCATGAACAGCAGCACTGCATTGCAAATGTTCAAAATGTTGTTTTTTTTTCTCAATTTTAGCTCCATGCAAGTCATTATGATGCAGCAAAAGCTCTCCAGCGTCTGGTCAAGAAGCCTCTTCCAAAACTTATTGAAAAATGCTGGTCGGAAGATGATGTGGTGAGGCATCTTTTGTAGTTACACAGCACTGAAGGTCAGTTAGTCTTTAAAAATGTATTGTAGATTCAATTCTCACTCTTGTACACTGAGTACTGCTGATTAGGGCACTGGCAATACTGACTCCATAATCCTGAACAGGAATATCCTGAAGTAATTATTTAATTTAATTAAATTATTTTGTTTACTCAACATTGTTATAAATAGCAGGATGTGCATGTGTGTGGTCTGTAAATAGTGCACATTATATGCATAAGCTAAATCAAATAAACAGTTATTTTTTACAACAACAACAACTTACCCTCTAAATGAGTTTACTCTATATGAGTGTAAAAAGGTGAACAACAACTAAGTAGAAATAATACGATTTGATAAACAATAAAGTTAAACAGTCACCATAGCCTTAACACCAGCACAGTTACAAAATTGTGCTCTCCGATTAGTGTGTAAATACGACACAATTCGGTATGAATATCGCAAAGAAGAATAATTAGCTGCTACAAGTAGCACTCATAGTTTGCTAATAAATCACTTAATATATGCAGCGTAGGATTGATGGGCCAGTTATTTGTTCTTTTATCTCACTCTCAGTAGCACTGCTGTGGCTGAACTATAGACTTTATATAAAAGTAAGACAGAGACTTTGGGTCTGAAAAGTGAAGATAACGCAGAAGTGACTTAAATTGTATTTGTTTTCTTTCTGATGGCCAGCAGGGGGCGACTGCTCTGGTTGCAAAAAGAAGTCAGATTGTGTAGAAAGCTATGAGAAAGTGATCCAACTTCTTAATGACTTGGTTACCTCAGTAAACATTCTCCTAATGAGTGTACGTTCTCAATCACTAGTTTTGAGACTCCTTCAGTACAGCATGATGTTCATTTTGTAAATTATGAACTCATTTAGATTAAATAGATGATAAAGCAGAGTCTGCTTCAGGGTGTGGCTACCTTGTGATTGACATGTCGCTACCGTACAGGTGTGCATAGTATCCTCGAGTCTTTGAGTCAGATCCACAACCATCCTAGCTTTTGATGTGATACAAACCTGTAGTAGCACTCTATCTTTAAACGTCCTCATTAGTTTTAAACAGCACATAATTTAAATGTTTGCATTTGCAATAATTATGTTAGCTCCATATTTGATAAACTGTACTGTGTACTGTCTCTTTCATGCTAACTGTTCTGGAGAATTTTGTATCACACCCAAATGTAATTCATTTTCTCCGGCCTCTTTTTTATTTCCCACAGAAACGCTTCATCAAAGGCCTGAGACAGTATGGAAAGAATTTTTTCCGCATTCGGAAGGACTTTCTGCCCAGCAAAAAGACTGTAATTGCATGTTTTTGCATACAAAATGATTTATAAGACATGCACCAATTCTTTGTTGTGACATCCTTGATAAGAACTTTCAGTCATACTGAAGTCTGTGTTCTTGTCTTCAGGGAGAGTTGATCACCTTCTACTACCACTGGAAGAAAACTCCAGAAGCTGCAGGGACGAGAGCTTATCGACAACAACGCCGGCAGCCATCCTCTCGCAAAGCGAAAACTCGATCTGTGGCAGCCCCTGTGAACATCCCATCCAGAAACTATTCAGGTTGGCATCTCTTAATGCTCCTCAGAAATGTGTCGACATGTCTGTTGAATTGATGAACAGTTTGTGTGATCAACAGATGTCACATAATCTGGACTTTGGCTTGATGTTATTTTGTTTTGCAGTGGACGCGAGTTCTGCCAGTGAGGACGATCTTGATAGTGAAGACAGTGAACAGGATACCAAGAGCTGCAGCCACTGTGGTACCACCAGTGAGTTTTTGGCTTAATTTGCTTTTTATCAGATTTAGCAGCACTTCATGCAGCAGTACCCAGTTTTAGATTTGAACCTGAGACCTTTAAACCGCGATTTTGTGTTTGAACAGGTTCTAAGGATTGGCACCAGGGTGGAAGAGACAACCCTTTGTTGTGCACCACTTGTCGAACATATGAAAACAAACACGGTTGCCTGCCACCAGCTCAGAAATCTGCCAGTGCTTCGTTCATGTTTAAACCTGTTAAAGCGGAAGAGGAGGTGAACAGCAAACACGGCATGAGGACGCGGCGTAGCAGAGCACCTGTAAGCCTGAGGCTGGGAGATCTGTCACATTATCAATTTATTATTATTAATTCTCTTATAATGTTTCAGCTTTATAAAGGGAAACATGTATTTTCTTTCTTGGGTTTTGACAATATCAACTGTTGACTTTCTTTTCTTTCTTTTTTTTTTTTAAAGCAGTTGTCATCCTTAAGAAGTGGCCACAGGAGGCTTACAGGCTCCCCGACCAGTGAGGATCAGCAGTCCAGTAACCAGCCCTCCCCGAGTGGAGGGATCTGTAATTCTCTGAGATCGTCTTCCACAGATAATAAGAATGACTCTACTAAGAAAACAAACAAGGTAAACATTTTATATAAATTTCATATACATACACATGCAAAAATTGTATGTTATTATGTTGTCTCAGTAGTGGGGTTGTTTGAAGATTATTGAGGGTCAGGTTGGTTGCAGTTGTTTGCGTAGTGAAATAAAGAAACCAGACAGGAGAGACCAGAGTGCTGCTGTTTTTGATAATGCTACTGCAAAGAATGCAACTGAACTGATCCAAACAGCCCTTTGACTATCTCACAAATACTTTACCAGATGTTATGATATGAAAGCAGTTATGTGGGTTGGAGTCAGCCATATATGTGTGTTAAATAGTTCATTATTAATTGAGGTTTCTGTGTCAGTCATCATCATTGTTTGGTGTCAATCATTAACACCACTGCTGTTTCTGCAGAAGATAAAAGAGGAGGTAACGTCACCAAAGACATCAAAACGTGTACGGGAGAGTCCTGCTCAGGAGCCTGACGAGCCTGAAAAAGTTACACCTAAAAGGCCAAGGACACAGGTGAGAGGGCGGCGGGTATGGTTTTATGCTAAATACTGTCTAAACTAACAGGGACCGTGAACATTTACTGTCTTTTATAGAACTCAATAAATGTAATGTCCACTGTTTGTTTGTTCCTTCAGGACCCACAGGGCTCCCGGTCAGAGGGAGAGGCTGAGGTAGAGGAGGAAAGCTCATCAGAAAGCCGGAGTGCTCAGGATGATGGCAGCAGTGACACCAAAGACATTGATCAGGACAACCGCAGCTCCTCTCCCAGCATTCCCAGCCCTCAGCAAGGCAACGAGAGCGACTCCGACTCATCTGCCCAACCAAACGGTGTCCCATCGGAACCCGTTGCCCCTGCTGCCGTGCTGGCTGACACTCCAGTCCCGCAGGCCCTCCCCTCTCAGGGCCCTCCCATCACTCTTCAGCCACCGCAGAGCATGAACTCTGCTGATCCAGCTCAGAGCCCCCCTCCACCTTCTCCAGACCCCCCTCAGCCAGCCGCTGGTCAGTCAGCTACCACGGTGAGCTCAAACAGCCGAGCACAGCCCGCCTCTCACTTTCTTCCTGGTCCATCTCCTCTACCATCAGCACTGGGTCAGGACCCCCCTCTTTCTCCAGCATTTCAGGTCCCACCTGCTCTCAATGCTACTCAGCCCCTGCAGCCATCTCAGACTCCTCAGCGACCTCCACCCTTCTTTAGGGAGGGGCAGGTCCCCCAGTCTCCTCTTTCTGGCCCCCAAATCAAGCCTCCTCCCACCACCCCTATTCCACTTTCACACAAACAGCTGCCACACCAGTCTGCCACTCCTTTCCCCCAGATGCCCTCTAATCTCCCCCCTCCTCCTGCCCTGAAGCCCCTCAATTCTCTGCCCAATCAGCATCCTCCAGGTGCCCCCCCTCCTCCTCTTCAGCTGATGCCACATCCTTTGCCAGTGCAGTCGCTTCCTACCCAACTTCCAGTGATCTCTCAGGTGCAGACCTACCCTGGAAAGAGCGTGACTTCGTCTCACCCACCTGCTGCAGCCTCCCACGCTCTCACCTCTGTATCATCATCTTCTGCCATTGGCCCTGTCCCAAGTCTGCAGCCGTCCGTCCCTCCTCTTCCTCTGAGACCATCGTCTAGCAGCGCTGCAGGAGGATCTCAAATTCAGATTAAAGAAGAGCCACTGGATGAGATAGAAGAGGTTGAGAGCCCGCCGTCTCCTCCTCGGAGCCCCTCACCAGAGCCCACCATCATCAACATAGCAAGCCATGCGAGCCAATCTGCACGGTATGTTTAAAGTCATTATTATATAAAATCATAAAAAGAATCCAATGCTTACTCACCTGTAAAAAATGGAAGGTTTTAAATAGTGTTACTATCACTTAATGTGCCATTGTAAAGTTTCAAACCTGAAATTGATAACTCTACAAGTGACAGTTTTTATGTATGAGTGGTCATGTGAACCATTATTTAAAGTATTGACTGTAGCTGCTTTAACCGAATTATCTAAACCAAAGATTCTTATGGGCCGCTCTACACAGTGTTGTCCACTAGGCCTCAAAGATGTTATGTGACAAGAAGAAGAGTTGTTTTAACACCTTATTATGAAAGCATGTGTTAAAATCCATCTCCAGTCAGAAATGTGTTTGCATATTAAGAGATTCTGGGTTTTTCGTTGAGAGACTAAAATGTGGAAAACCCATGTTAGACAGGATAGCATGTCTTGAGGTTGTTGGTTTTTTTTTTCAAGTATGCCCAGGCACAGAATTCATCCACAAAACCATTTTTGCAAGTCACCTTGACAGTCCACACATCAAAAATGGTTGAATCCTACTGTGTCACTTAACCTCCCTCTCATAGATGTGCTCAGGTATATTGCTGGTAATATCTATATTAAGTATTTGTTGAGCTGAAGCTCTCATTGCTCTTCATAAAGATCATTTTAACATTTGCTTTTTATAATCCAGTAAAATTTCAGGCCTGTTTAAAATCTGCATGATTGCCAGCGTTACATGGACTTTGATGCAAAGTTGATTCCTACAGAAATACTTTTATAACTGGCCATTATTTTACTAAAACTACAAAAATAAGAGTCAGGTCGAACAGTATTGGGTGGTATTCAATACATCTACATCTCATTTTGCTCTACATGTGTAACATAAAAGCTCTCTAGCCTTTAAATGCATAGTGATGTAATATTGTGTGAATTAAGTTGAAGGCTCATGCTCATAAATGCACCTCTGTTGTTTATTGCAGGTTTATCAAGCACTTGGATCGTGGCTACAATTCTTGTGCTAGGACAGACCTTTTTTTTACTCCTCTGTCAGCCTCCAAGCTGGCCAAGAAAAGGGAAGAAGCTGTGGAAAAGTCTAGGAGAGAGGCTGAGCTCAGTGCTCGACAAGAACGCGAGAGGGACAAAGACAGAGAGAGAGAGCGAGAAAGGGAGGCAGACAGAAATGCTGTGAGTGCAATGTTCCTTTTATTAAACATCTTCATCTGTCACACAGAAAATGTATCAGCTATCTCACACACTCTCTTTGCTTACAGAGAGCCTCCAGCTCCTCCCATGACAGTCGCATGAGTGAGGCGCAAATGACAGTTCAAGGCCACGGGCGTCCCTCCTTTGAGCAGCCGCCCACCACTGTAGCAGCTGTGCCCCCCTACATCGGCCCTGACACACCTGCGCTGCGCACACTGAGTGAATATGCCCGACCCCACGTCATGTCCCCCACCAACCGCAACCATCCTTTCTATGTGTCCTTGAGCCCTGGTGAGCCCTTGCTTGCTTACCACATGCCGGGCCTTTATAGCGCTGAGCCGAGCCTCAGAGAGCGTGAGCTGAGAAACCTCCGGGAGAGGGAGCTCCGCGAGAGGATGAAACCCGGCTTCGAGGTCAAACCACCAGATCTGGAAACCTTGCACCCCTCAGCCAACCCCATGGAGCACTTTGCCAGACATGGGGCGCTGGGTCTCCCTCACATACCTGGGCCACCTCACCACTTCGCCCCCTTTCATCCTGGGCTGAACCATCTGGAGCGGGAGAGGATGGCGCTGGCAGGACCTCAGATGCGCCCAGAGCTGAGCTATGCCGAGCGACTCACTGCAGAGCGGCTTCATGCAGAGAGGATGGCCTCTGTGGCGACTGATCCTGCTGCCAGGCTGCAGATGCTCAATGTGACGCCACATCATCATCAGCACTCTCACATTCACTCCCACCTCCACCTGCACCAACAGGACCCCCTTGGTCAAGGTGAAGTTAATTACACTAGCTGTAATCCATCTGGATGTCTGAACACTACCTCTTTATATAGCACCCGTTTACTGTATGTTTTTTTCTTTCACACAGGTTCAAGCCCTCATCCTCTAGTTGACCCCCTGGCAACAGGACCACGTTTGGCCCGATTCCCCTTCCCTGGTGGCCCCATTCCCAATCCTTTACTCAGCGAACTTCCTCATGATCATGAGATGCTGCGCCACCCCTTGTTTGGTTCGTAATCCCAACTCTGAACATGCTCAATGACCACAACTCGAGTCTTTTTTGATTTTAAGCTGTTCAACTCAATCTGTTGTACATTTGTGCTTTCTATAGGAGCTGCATATCCACGAGAACTGCAGGGCCCGATTCCTCAGATGTCTGCCGCTCATCAGCTCCAGGCCATGCATGCTCAATCTGCAGAGCTGCAGAGGATGGCGATGGAGCAGCAGTGGCTGCATGGACATCACCTACATGGAGGCCCTCTACCAAGTCAGGAAGATTATTACAGGTGAGGCCTTCTACAATCATTTAAGGAATTTGAGTATTTACAGAAATCTGTTAGCAATGCTCTGACAGTAATTATTGTTTCACCAAGAGTTGAGGCTGTGTATCAAGTGTACAAGTTAAAAAAATAATGTCAAATTCAAAAAATTGGATGATATACTAAAGGAAATAGTTGTCATTTTACAGATTTACTCTCATTATTGAGGCTTCCTTCCAAATGGAGTCCTAGTTTTAACCAACGTTTCAGGAAATCAGCAAAACAAAATGTGAATTAATTCACATTTCCGTCCAAAAACATTGTGGCTCATCAACATGAATGGTTGGTAGCGCTAATCCCTGACAAACCTCAAATTTACGAGCACTCTCACACATATCAGATGCTTTCATCTGCCCTTTTATTTAGATGCTTATAAAAGGAGGTGAAAGGAAACCCTTAATGAAACTTGCTCTTAGTCGCACTTGAAAATAACTGACGGCACTCCCAGCCCTGTGTGGTGGAAGCAAGAACGTTTCTCTGTCAGTGATAAAAGTGTGAGATAGTTTTTGTAACCGAAGCTTTCTGAAACAGTCCCCTTGTATTTTCTCAGTGGCTCTTGGTTACTGAACTCTTGCATGACAGTGGAGCCAAAATGGCTGATGTGCTGTCAACATTGCTTAGTTAAACACATGTAAAATTTATGCACAAAGTCTTTACCTGCCTTTGTTTGTTTTTTTGAAGCCGTCTGAAGAAAGAAGGTGACAAGCCATCTTGAGTCGCAGGTGGTGCATGCCCTGAAATCCTACTTATACTCAATACTGTGTACTTTTGAAACTGTAAGAGAATATTTTGTGTCCTTTTTTTGTTTTAATATATTTTAGACAAATATTTGTGGATCTTTATGTGCATTCCTTGTTCAGCACTTATTAGGACTGTCAAAGTCTGTCTGAGATTTTCATATCACTTAAGAATTTATACTAGTTTTATTGTCGAAATAGTGAACGATCTCACCAGTTGATGTGAGATTTAAAGTGACAGGTTTTCTCTAACCAACTGTTTCATATGCAGTCATGAAAATTTGCTAAACTTAAGCTCTTATAAAGGATATGAAAACAGATTGACTTTGGCTTTAACTTTAAATATCCCTGTAATGATTTCTTAAAGATTTCCTTGTACAGAATGACATTTAAACCAGTGTGTGGATGATTGTAATGACCTAGCATGACTCAGTCTTCAATTTTCACCAAACTAGAGTAGCAAGTTGCATTGTGGTGTTTAGACTTCGAAAGCTTAGTAGAGGTTGAATTTACTCTTGAATCTGCTAAATATTTGTTTAAATCCTAAAGTTTTATAAATCAAGATATCTTTTCACAGTATAACCGAAGCTTTTATTCACTCATTTTTGAGATTGTAAATATTACATGTTCACAATATTCTATATGAATGAGTACTATTGATATATCAGTAGATGTGAACACCTGACCCTTGATTCAGCACGACAGCAGTAAATCATAAGCTAAAAACAGTATATAGTATTATAAGGTGCGCTAATTATTAATTGGACCATGATTTGTTTATAAACAAATCCAGAAAAGTGTATTTACATGGTTTTGTTGGAAATAACCTGATTTGATAGAACCTACATCCTGAGCATTTTAACGGAATTTTAAAAAGAACTGCCTAAATTCAGTATTTATGTGACATAATATGAAAGTGTATCCATGGCATATTTATTTCAATAAATATTTCTGCAATGATACCTTGTTATTTTTGCACTTCATGCTGTTCCTTAGCTTCCCAAAGAGAAAAATAGACGGTAGCACAAACTCTGACTTGCCAGTTAGCTAAAACAAATGCAGTCTAATATAACTGTCCTGTTGTAAATCCTGCATTCATGAAGCTTATAATGTTGAGTTTTAATTTACAGTGTCATTCTGGAGGCTTGTGCTGCCGTTGAATTGTATTGTACTGAAAGTATAATGTATAATCCAATTAAGAGTGTCAATGATCATGAAAATCTAATATTGTGAAAGCTCTCAATCCAATCATACAGTTACCATACAGTTGAATCAATACGTCTCTAGAACAACTGAACATGATAACCTTGATTGAAGTAGGATTTATTAAAAAGCTGTTCTGTTAGACTGCATTTGTTTCTGTGGGCTGTAACTACAAACTGGCAACTGAATATTTGTGTCTATATTGTGGGTAAATAACAGTATTTTTTCTGCACTCATAAACATGGACAGACAGGAGCCACACATTCATGGATTTTATTGCATTAAGCCACTTACAGCACGGTATCTATCATAATCACAGGTACCAAGTCTTGTTTGACAAGAAATATGATGCGTTCTGACAATAATTGTTTGCTTGTGGATCTTTACATGGTCATTAAACAGCGACACTGACTAAAACACAATTATAAGTTCTACTGAAAAGCGTCTGAGAGACTAACAGATATTACAATTTTGATGTTACGCACACGGTCAAAGCTAGTAATAACAAAATCCTTTGGTTTGAATTTAGTTCCACTACAGGATGTGACATTACAGCTGATCCTTTTGGCTATAAAGCATTTTAAAGCAGCGATTCCCAATGCTGGGGTCAGGACCCTACAAGAGGTCCTGAGATTAATCTAAAGGGTTGTGCGTTGATTACTGAAGTAAGAAGCAAGAAAAAGAAAAACAAATCTACTAAATTATCTTTATATTTCAGACTAGTCTCTAATCTTAGTTTTTTCTTTACGTTGATGGTTAATACCACGTAGTTTTACCCATTCTGGCGGATAGAAATAAATCGCATGAAATAGTCTTAAAGTGGAAAATCCCTCTGAACTGCTCCCAGCTTATGCAGCCTGAGGTGAGGGGTCACAAGTAGGCATGACTTTGGTTCAAGAGCTCACAAGCAAGAAAGGCTGAGAATCACTGCATTAGATGAAGCTTTTTCGTCACACACAACCGCAGCAGTCACTTACTTAATCTTTTCTTACATGCACATACATACAAGCCCAACATCTACAGCATGACCTCCTTTCAGCCTGCCATCGTATTTTAATTCTTTACACAGACATCCTACATACACATTGCATCTGTTCAAAATCTACAAGCTGCCAATACACTTTAGCTTGGTTGCAGCTGTGTGACGTACAAAACCGAGCTTGAGGCACAACAGGGCATTCACAGAATGGCAGGTGTGCATGAAACAACACAGGCTTCTGTACATTATGGTCCACATATCAATATAAGCTTACTGAGGTGAGATAGACTGAAGTTATTACACCTTTAAATGAAAGTTGCTTGAGAGTGGCAATTCTTTATTTTTTTAATCTGTGTCTTTAATGCTTTCTAAAGTATCTACACTGTCATTGGCTCTCAACTTCAACCCCGTCCGTTCCTATTGAAGACAATTTTTCTATATTATATACTGTTATTTAAAAAAAAAAAGAATTATTTACTACAACAACTAGATGCTAGTTTATAGGACAGGACAGGAGTAAATGGAGCATTTGTCAGGGATTTGCTGATGTCACTTTATAGACTTCATTGTAATGAAGAAACATGTGACCCAGTACAAAAGTGTGGGTCACATTTATGTTATTAATCTGTATTTGGCAACAACTTAACTCTATGGCCAGGAGGAATGAGATATATCAGGCTTAACCTAAAATTTTCACCAGAAACATGTCCAACTGGTTTTAGTTTGAAAAGAGTCGCTACATGGAACCCAATGCATAGTCTGAAACTGTAAATACATAACAGATACACAGTTTATACAGTGGATGTATTTTTATGGATGGACCCAAGTGAAAATGTTTGGAAATGACTTTTTTTGTTTTGTACACGTCAGGGCTCATCTTGAGGAGGATTCTTCTTCTTCACGTACTGCCGCAGGTACTGGATGGCCGATAGCGCACTCACATTTGCTAGAAGAGCTGAACAGAATTTCAATAAAGGTTATTTTAATTGGACTTCAAATCACCAGATTATACTCTTTAACTTCAAGTCATGCTTGACATTTAAAGGTGCAATCTAGAAGATCCCTTTTTGTCTTTGGTGGCACTTGTGGCGATTACAAGTAATTGCAGATGTGTTTTTAGGTCTCACTTCCCAGAGATCCAAACAGTATTGCCTGCGTGACGTTGTCAGTTAGTTGTGACCCGGACATGACCTCCTTAACAAGTCGTAGGCTGTTTATAAAAGATGGACATAGCCAATGCAGAAGTGACTTAAGGCTGTATTCTCTCTGTTGACCTGCAGAGGGCGACTACTTTAGTTGCAAGGAAGTCTGATTGTATAGAAAGTAAGGAGAAAATCGCCCTACCCCTCACTTGATTTATTACCTCAGTAAAAATTTTCCTAATGAGTTTGTGGTCTCAGTTGCTGATATTAAATCTTCTTACAAGCAGCATTGTGTTCATTTTGCAAATTTTGAGGAAATTTAGAAAAAAATAGACTACAAAGCACGGGCTGCTTTAGAGCATGGCTACCATGTGTTTGACAGATTGCTACTGTATGGACGCACAGTGTCCTCAAGTACTCAGTCAGATTTTCCTAAATGTGACTTTGTGAGGAAATGTCCTCGGTTGGTAAAACTGTAAATCCAAGGACTTTTATATAATTTAATCAACAACCTCGTTTTGCAGTAAGTAGTGACTTAACTTAAATTTATCTACATTAAAATCTTCAAGATTGCCTCTTTAAAGCTTCTAAAAACCTTGTGCTTTGCTATAACATCTAAATATTAAGCAGGAAAAACAGCAGATCGCTGGAAAGAAACCTGCTATGGGCCTGACTCCCACACAGTGACGACATAAAGTGATAAAATAGTAGAGAAGCAAGAGAGTAACAGTGAGTTATTATTATTTAAAAAACCCACCCACTCTCATTAAGATTTTAAATCCAGTGTTGCTATACTGTGATTGGTGCATCAAAAGACTCTTTTCCCAACAGGCGCCACCCACTTCAAAGCAATTAGATAAAAGAACAAAAGCACTTTGTTTTTAACTGGCTAAACAACGTCCCAACTACTCACAGTAAGAAGCTGATTGGGAAAAATATTTTCACGGCCTCCAGTGTTGTATTTTAGAACTCAGGTGTCAGAATCTAACAGCAGAATATAAATGCATGAAGTTCCATACCTGCTTTCCAGGCATCAGCAGCCTCTGGATCGGAGGATTTTAGTACCCAGGAAGCAAAAGCAATGCAGACCAAACACATGTCTGACTGCTTCAGGGTGGAGAAGATGCCAATTTGTTCTGTAAGAGAAAAGCACAATATGAAATGAGTTTAAATACTTTGCTTGTTTGCTTTTGTCTCCTGGTGAAACAAGGTCACACACTTACTTGTCGTCTGTGTGGCGTCCAAAATCCTCTGCTGCTCTTCCAGCTCTCTGAACAGCTGAGAAGAAGTCGGGCAGATTCTTCCCTCGCTGAGCACCGTTAATCCAGGATCCCCACTTCTAACGGAGATCTTCTCAGCCTCAACCGGAAACGTCCAGGCACCTGACCTCCTGCACCAGATGCTGCCTTTGTCATGGAAGCGAATCTTCCTTATCGACATCAAGCTCTTCCAGCTGGATCCGCGGTGATCAGCGTGGATAAAAGAGTGAGACACAACTCTGATTGGAGAGATCTCACCCAGCACCTCGCAGTTTGAACTCAAGAAAACAAAGTCCGGTTTTGGGAATGTGAGCTCTCTGACGGTGGGGTGGGAACAAGAGAAAATGGGGATGGGTTTCTCGTTGCTACACTGCAGAGAAGAGGAAGATATTTCATCTCTGTATGCACAAAGAGTGTAGTCAAAGACAGGAGCCACTGAGATGTTCTCTGGATCATAGACAGTGACACATTGGGAGTCAGCATTTATTTTATCTTCTGTGAAAAAGTATTCAAAGTCCTCTGGGATGGTTATTTGGTAATCTGCATCCAGTAAGTTTGTGCTGGTTAGTAGAGACGTAGGAAGTAATGCTCCCAGGCTGTCACTCACTTCCAAAACAGTGTTTTGATCCAGAGATCTGCTGGAAAACAGACTGCTCTCATCACCACCAAGAGAATCCGGTAAAGTTAAACCCTCTGCGTTGAGAGCTTGGATGTTGTGCATACTTTTGCTTTTGGTCATCTGTCTGGGCAACTCAAGTTTGCTCAAAGTGTGAGACTCCAGATCGTCCAAACATTGTCCTGCAAAGTCCTCTAAAGGCACAGGAGTCTCCCTCCCCTCTGAGCCTGAGAAAGGAGAGTCACTGGTCCTTTGCTGGTTTTTGCTGTGAGGATCAGGACTGGGGTTCCTACTGGTGCCAATGAATTGCCAGTACTCCTCTTCAAAATCCGAGGTGGAAAACTCACAGCTGGAGCGATCCGGCTTGGATTCATCAGAATGTGTGAAGTAGTCTGAGTCTGCAGTGTCGGACGTGTCCATCAGAGTGCTGTCAGACAAACTATACTCCATGGTGTCGCCTAGTAAACTGTGATTCGTTGGAGAGTCATCTGTGTTTGGTGTCAGCATTTCTTGTGTTTCTCTGCTTGGTGGACTTCTGCCCATCCTGAGCTGCAAGATGTCATTTATCGTCAGCTTTTCCATTTCATCCCAAAAAGCCGAAATGGCGTACACAGGCCGAGCGTGGCCCGCAGCTTTGGCATATGTTTCAGGACTGTTGGCCTCAGAGCAAGGTGTTACAGTTAAATCAGGAACAGGAAGTGGACCAAGCTCATCACCCTGAGAGCAGCCAGATGCTGAAAGAGTCATTTTGTCATTCTGGGGTTCAGGTGTGTTTAAAGGCCTGCAGAGCATCACGCTGTGTGTGTCATTATCACATGTGGAGATGTCATCTGGCACTTCGGTCGCTCTTTGGCCAGCAGATGGAAATGTGAGGGAATTCTTGGCACTAGCGCTTTCATAACCTTCACAGTTGGAAGCTGCTACGTCGCCAGAGAGAGTCCCATCGACAGAATGGACTTGTCCATCCTGTGTTGGGTCAGCGTCAGTATCCTCTGTCAGATTGAACAGATGGCTGTCAGATATCAGAGATAATGAGCAGTGCAACTGTTGGTTTTCTGTGAGAAGCTCTCTGAGAGGATGCTGAGGTTCGTCCACTGATTCAGCGGCTGACAAATAGCTTTCAGAATCATAACTGTGAGTGGAGAGGAACTCAACATTGTCCTCAAGCTCGTCCGACTCCACACTCTCCAACTGTGTTAATGGGTTTCGTGATGTGGATGCTGAGCTGCCTGGTTCATATTTGTTTCTGCCCATCTGTGGCTCTATGATCTCTTCTTTGGGCGAATGAGTGATTACCAGCTTTTCTGACAAGTTGTCTTCTTTACAAAACATTTGTGATGAATCTGAAACACTCTCATTGTTTGTTTTAACCCTTGGATGCCCTGAAGTTGACTGTGTATCCCCACCTCCCTCAGATTCATTGTTATCTTCATTTATCTCTAAGTCTAACCCATTTTCCAGTGAGCTCTCCTCAGTCCTCTCTCCAGGGCTGCGCATGCCACTTCCCTCACAAGTTTTTTTTTGCTTGCGTTTTTTTTTCACAGACGTGGCATGCGCTCGCTGCCGTGCAGGACTGTCATTCACTGTCACGAACCAGCGCTCCTTCTCTGCCTTTAAAGCAACACTGCAGACATCCTCGTTCACACCTGTCTGTGTAGCGTGCAGCTCATTCACATTTAGTCCTGTCTGGTTGAAAGAAAGTGGGTCAGGCTCCTCTGTGGATTTGATGTTACTTTCTGTTTGCACATCTTTTGTCAGTTCTTCAGATTCTCCTGAACTCTCCACATTTAGCAGGTCAGTTTCCAGTGTGTTTGTAACGCTGTCACTTGTCTCCTCAGCAGTTTTCATGTGCATCACTTCTGCGTTGATGGGATTTCCTCCAGGACAGTCGATACAAATGTTAGATTCTTCGACTGCTGTTGCAGCATCATCCACTTGTCCCCTTGTAGCACTTTCATTAAGCTGCACTGACAGTTTTATGCAACCTATGCAGCTTTCCTCTTCAGTGTTGCATCCTTCTGCATCCCTGGTTGCATAGGTGCTCTGCTGTGTCTCCTGCAGTCCTGAATGAAAGTTTCCCGAATCCTCTGAATCGCTGAGGCTCCAGTCATCAGGGCAGGCGAGCCGAGGCTGCAGCACACAGCACTCCTCGCTCTCCTCGTAGAAAATAGTCCAATCGTATTCTGCAATGTGAATGCTGTGATCTAAATCATCCATTCTGATCCCTAACATGCTCTTCAATCTGCAAAAAACACAACAATACCTGCATTTAGATTTAGACATTTTGCATAAACACATAAAAAAGTGACCTCATGTGATTTGTAGCCATTTGTCCTTGCTGGATTAACACATCTGAGCTAAATATAGAGCACATGCATTTGTCTGGAGCTTAATATTGCATGTAATCACCTGCCATTTGGAAACTGTTGTGCAGAAACCTTTATTAGTTTGTAGTTCAAGGCTTGACCTCAGAGCAGGAAAGCAACACCAGAGCACCTCGGTCACCAGCTTCATAACAGACCCCAAAATACTCTGTGGCCCTGCTCTTAGAAAACAGATCATATGATCTGATATGAAAAAAATCAGCTGTCCAGTGTCAGAGCACGACACATCAGCTTAACTAACACACTCACTGGGGTGTTGTTTTGTTATCATGGTGAAGTTGCAGAAATGGCATTGTTACAATATGACATACACATTCAAATCATTTAAAAAATCATGGCTATTCACATAATCCCTTTAAGTGTAGCATAAATGTTTAATTTGAACTGATTTCATGCAGCTTTGCTTTAGCTACGAGGTACAATGTTGTTAAGATCACATTTTAATCTTCGTTATAACAGACCTTGTTCCACATTAACTCTCCTCTGCTGTTTGTCAAAGTCATCAAAGGTCTTGTCTGTTAACATCATTTACAAACCCAACACGAAGCCCACAGCCAAAGCACATTGTCAATAGCGTGTCCCAGTAGCACAGACAGCAGCCTACCTGTTGCAGAAGGACAAATCATCCAATATGAAGGTGTCAGTGCTTCTTCCTGCAGGGACATTTCAGCTATGATGTCCATCTGTCCTTGCATATGTCAGACTGGGCCCTTTGCTCAGCTGTTATAAATAGAGCAGTATGTCCTGTCACATGTAGCTGCTGGTGCAAACGTCCTTCCCTCCATTACCAGAGGTTTGACATTTCACTCCCCCAAAATACAAACACTGATAATAATAAAAGCAAGAATGCCACTATCCAAACATAGAGCAACACGTTGCTACCATCATAAACATTTTACACATTTACTTTAAAAAAAGATAGTGGGGTTTCATTATGCATTTAGTTCATATGAGACACTTTAGGGTTGACTATAGGGTTGACTTATATCTGGGTTGCACTGATAGAGATGCAATTTCAATCCTCAAAATGTAAGTTTAAGTTTGGATTTCTTACAAAATATCTGCTTATCATCACAACACTTTGCTATGATTTTAAAATCCCATGCATGTGACATCTACACATTATCTAGTCTCAGACAGAAACCAGCTGTCATCAGTGTATGGAAACATTCCTTGATTTTTACCTCCGACAAGGAGGTTATGTGATGGCCGGTGCTGGTTTGTTTGTTTGTTTGTTTGTGTGCAAAATAACTCAAAAAGTAATGGATGGATCTGAATGAAATTTTCAGAAAATGTGTGAAATAGGACAAGGAAGAAATGATGAAATATTGGGACTGATTCGGATCACTGTCTCATCCAGGATTTTTTTTTTAATGTAAGTGTAACCGGGTGGAGTTAAATGCGGTTTAGTCTAAAAGCCACCAGAGGGCATTCTTGTTTTTGGGGTAACCCCCTGTGACCACATGAGATTTTGGGGCTCCACGTGACAGACAGCACAGTGGCAGACTTCTCTTTCCTTCCTGAGCGACATACACACTGTTGGGCCAGCATTCTTATCTCCATCTGTCTAAGAAGCTGGGAGGCCATTAGGAGCTGCCGCGCCTGTTCATTAGGTCGGATGGGGTGAAGACACATTGTAAGTAGGAAATTTGAACTGTATGTAATTACATTTGTATCTGTAACGTTCCATACAAAATATGTGAATTGGGATATTGTGTTCGGGGTGGACTGAAGGTCCTTGGCGGAGGTATGCGCTCTCTGAATGCTTTTTAGTTTTTTATTAATATACTACTGTACTCTTACAAAACTTAAATCCTCTGTTTCGTGACAGCTCAGCTCCATTCAGTGTTTCAATATGCAGGACAACATCAATATCATGCTATCCTTGAAATCCGGTTATCTTTCAAATTAGAAATCTCTGGTAAAAAAATAAGTAAAAAGATGACTATCTGAGCACTAAGACAGTCTCCTCACTCTTATCCTGCAATGAAAACACCAGATAACAGCTGTATAGCACAAACTTTTTAACTTTTAAAATAAAACTCATTCAATCAGCTTTTATGTTATTTGGGTGTTTCAGCAGTTTCGTTGTGGAATTTAGTTTAATGGTGTTTTTATCTACAATTTTATTTTGTTCTTTTTTTATTGATTTGCAGTGTTATTTTGTCTAAAGGCACTTTAGGGTTGGTTAATTTTTGGGCTGCACCGACAAAGATGCCTTTTCAATCCTCAAAATATAAGTTTAAGTTGGAATTTCTTGCAAAATATCCACATCTAATCACAAGCAATTACACCATTTATTCACTCTTATCCTGCGATACAAATAGCAAATAATGACTACTAATAATGTAAACTGGAATTATTTTAATGTGCTTTTATGTCATTTGGATGTTTTTAGGAGTTTTACAGTGAAATATGTTTAGTGGTGTTGTCTTCTACAGCTTTATTCAGAATTTATTTCCTGTTTTTTGGCAATCAATGATGATTTTTGTGTATTTGTAGATGATAATCTTTTAATGTAGGCACCATAAAAAGTAGAAGTTAACATATTATACATTAGACATACAAGGTCACTGGCAGGGCCAATAATTAGGTTGTGATGACTACAGACACGTTTTGTCTGCACTTCACAAAAAATCAACACCAAAACTCAACATTCCAGTTATATTTATCACGACGACACACAGGATTATGGAAAGGTGCTTTATTTCTGCAAACAATACGCACGGCTTCTGAACTTTCTTCATGGCACTGAAACTAGGATATGTACATCATTACAAAAACAATACATCATTTGTATAAAACAATATGTACATGTAGTCAGCTTATGGTTGTCTGTACAACAGTAAACACACGAAGCAAAAAGGGGGAATATTCATGGAATGACTGCTGCCTTTTATCTGGGTCACTTCAGATTGCTCCACATATACTGATGAAAATGACTTTTTATTCTTAGAGCCGTAGTCTTGTCAAGATATGGAAGAGACGCTTTATGAAATAAAATATGTGGAGCAAATATAACTCAGAGTAGGTTTAGGATTGTAGATACAGTAAAGGCCACTGGATATAATTCAAATACCCAATTATTCACCACAGATATGTCATGATTAAAAGCTTCCTGGCTGCATTTAAAGCTCATAATGGCACAGTAATCACAGTAATGGCGTACAGTAAAAGCCATTTTCTTCTGACATTTGGCAAAGGTAACAGTAGTCAAGTAATGTTCATAATGCAACTCGAATGTTGCCATCTACACAACAACAACAACAAAAAATCTCAGTCACACTTGATGGCAACAAGTTATTTTGAGTGTTTCTTTTAAAAACTAAGGTCCAACATCAGCTGAAGCCCTCAGATAAATAAAGTGCACAAAGATTCAGGAATTTTGGGGCAAAAAAAAATCAGTTGGGATTTAAAATTAACAGCTTCAGCAGGATCACAGAACTTTCAAAAAAACTGTTGTCAAAAATGTCCTTTTTTCACGACTGAGTGGGTGTGAATGTAGAATGCAGTAAATGCTGGATGCAGCTGCGATACATGGTTTGTTGTGCACGTGAAATACATTCAACTTGGTTGGTCACAAAAATAGTACAACAGCAACAATAAAATACAAATGCAAAGAAACACAATCATCAATCCAGTGCCTGCAGTAACTCTTCCTAAAACATCCTGGTCCACCAGAAGAACTCTAACGCTATCGGACACATCATTTATTGTTTTGGCCCAAATCTACATAGTAAAACTCAAATAAATAGCACACATGTAAATACATCTTGATCAGCAGGCTTAAATATCCACCAAATGTTACGTGGCTGTCACTTTGTCCCCCCCAAAAAACCCCACTGTTGCTAAACTTGGTCACGGGCCTGATTTGTCTTTGCTTTAGAGGAATAATTTGATACTTTGGGAAATACACTTAGAGAGAGTTAGAAAAAAATCAATACAAATCTCATATCTTAAAAAGAAGAAGCTACAGCCAGAAGCAGGTCATTTTAACTTGAAATGGAAACAGCCAGGTCGGTTCAAAGGTCACAAGATCTGCTTAAGAGGCTGTTTTTTACCACTGGACAGACGAAGACCAGCTCTTCCCTCGTGTATTATCTTTGTACTGCGTTAAGCTACTTGGCTTTTGACTGCAGCTTCATATTTTCCATATAGATATTAAACTGGTATTGACTGTCTTATCTAATTCTGTCAAACTATTCCTTTAACAGACACATGGTCATCAAGTCCCTCGTATGTTTCGATTTTGATTCACTGAACTCGCGCTTCCGAATGTCAAATAAAAAATAAGCAGTCGTCCTCTCTCTCATTCAAAACATGTTCTTGTTGTTTCAAATTTACAAAGAAATACCAAAACTATTCATCCTCAGATATATTGTGTGTCTGCTTCTTTTCAAGGAAAAGCTGAACACAGATAAGTCAGATCGCCAGGAGGACTGACAGGTTAGTCGCTGGATACTTTTTCCTATATCATACTCTCATTAAAACACAGAAAAAGTAGCAGCTCCAGTGATGCAAATGCAGCAGAAGCAGCAACAGTTAAATTTGGCCACCCTTTTTAGAGTCAGCTGGTCTTTCTTCACATGATAAGAAAATCTCACATCGTTCCTGAGCTCTCTCTCCTACCTGCACCAGACCTCCCACCCCTCCTCCTACACATTATAGTCTTGAGTTGTGGATGTTGTGGTGATGGTGGCACTGTTCAGTGTTGATGTTGCAGACGGCCGCTCCCTTCTCACATATCTTGGCTTCCTCACTTCAAAACAAAGAAAGAAATGCAAAGATCACACACTCATCTGAAAGAATAACAAGAGGGGAATTGCATTGAAATTATGATTAACATATTTAAGCAGACCTTTAGTGCTTCTATTGTGACGTTACAATATGAGCTTTTTCTGCATTGCTGCAATGCTCCTCACCAACAAAGCCAAATATTGCAGGCATTACCTAATACCTTCCCGTGATACCACAACCGGTTCAGTTTCCAAACAGGTTTTTTACAGAGCAACACAGTGAAGTCGTCTTACCTGACGAGGAAGGGATCATGACAGCCTGGAAGAGAAAACAACAAAGCTTAAATAGTTTGAAGTATCCTGTTGAGACACACATGAGTGCAAATAAAGCCTCTGTACAACAAACAGATTTAAAGTCTCTGCACAAGACTCTAAATTGTGTTTGATAAGCTACTAACAATTAAGAAAACTGACTTACGGTTTCACTTGGTTGGAATATGAAGGCTGTAAAAGCACACAAATCAATGTTACATTAAAGTTTAATATAAAATACATCATTTCACTCAAGTAAAGCAACAACATTGTGTTCTCCTTGCTTCATTATGAAGGCTTTGATGGGAGGCTCATCCTTTTTCTCAGAACTGTGCTTTGCTCACCCTTGTTGCGCCGGTAGAAGATGCTGGGGAGCCGGTTGGAGCGTTTGAGGTAGAAAAAAGAGGCAACAGAGAGGATCAGGAACAGGCTGATCAACAGTGTTCCCAGGAGAAGAGAGGCTGCCACACCGGGGCCTCCTGCACAAAGACACAGGACAAAGCAGGAAATGATTGAGGGGAAATCTGCCAAACACCTTACCGACTGCTGCAGTCACTCGCTAAAACGACGCAGAATCCCGATATATGCACAGACAAAGAAACAAATCTGGACTCCTCTAACTTAAATTTCAAGCTCATTATAATGTGGAGACTGCATTACTAGGGATGACAATAATTATACATTTTCCTAGTCGACTAAACTAAAAGTAAAACGGAAAATAAAACAGTCAAAATTGGTTTGCTGAGCGAGGCTAATTTTAGCACCAGAAGCGTTCTTTCCTTGCTCGTCCACATATTTGTAATGAATGTGGTCACACATTGCTCCAGTCAAGTGGTTACATGTCAGGTTGTTCTCACACAGATGAAAACAACCTTATTTACATTTTATAGATCAAAATACTGTCAAACTGGTGTATGTTCTGGCAAACAACAGGAGTAGGCTGCCATGTGTACAGACCCAGCTAGTGGCTGCTAAGTGACATCGTACAATAACAGCACAGATTCTTTAGAAAGAGGGACAGAACATGTTTCGAACCTGATTTTAAGTTTTTTTCAATGCTACATTTTTTAACTTAAAATTGATGTATCTAAGGATATGGGTCCCAATTAGCAATCCTATGAAGGAGTAGTTTTTTGTAAACTTTTATGCACTTCAGAGCTTGATTTATGTAAACTCTGTGAGACACAACAAAAAGCATTACATTTAATTTCATCAATCCAACAACAATTTATATTTTTCAAGTACCGTATTTAGTCAAGTAGTGCAGTCATAAAATACATTATACACATTTCTATTCTGATTCTTAACCCTTCTGAAATATCCCATTTCTGCTATATTTGATGGGAGTCTCTTCATAACATAACACTATAAGGTCTTGGCTTTACTATGTGAAGTGCCCTGAGATGACTTATGTTGTAATGGAATAGTGCTTCCAGAAGACTGGCAACCATTTTTTGAACATGTCAATATCCATCATCCTTATGTTATCTGAATTTTTCTTTTTTTTTTTGGGTGGGGGTGGGGGTGTAAGTTTTAGCAGCAGTCCACTAAAATATTTGTATCGGAATTTGTAACGTCTGGCACTGACAAAGAAACAGCATAAATAGAACAGAATAGGTGTAATTTTTAAAGCACACTAACATTAAGATCAGCGTTTTGTGTGGCAGTGCAAACGGGGAAGCAGTTTTAACATTTAATCGAAGCCCACTCCCATCTGTAAAATATTAATATTAGTTTAACCGAATAGTACTTCTGGTGTCGACTAGTAACAATGGGAATTGTTCTGTTGATTAATCGCATATAAAACCAAACCATGAAAAAACGTTTGCTTAAAAAGCTGATGGGTTCTTTTCTTTAATAATTCAGACTCACAGACAGATTACAGTAAAGACACAAAATACATATAATACAAGATGACTGTAAATCACTTACCAATTTTAGGAATGACAGTAGTGACTGTGGTATGATTTTTACGCTCCACTGTGTAATCTAGAAAGCACAGAAAAAGGGGTAAATTAACAAGCACATATCAACATTTAGGTGTTTGTCTATTTACAAAAAACCTCACTAAATAGTACATAATCCCTACTGTAGGTGCAGACTGTTATGTTCTCCAAATCCACGGCTGCCGAGTCACAGAATATACACACAGTGTTGCTGCTCTCAAGGACACGCATGAAGCATCCTGAGGAATGTAAAAGAAAAATTAATTCTTCACTTTTTCTTGATTTCTCATTTTTTCCCTTTGATGTCATTGCATCCACAAAATGTTCATTTCATCCTGCAAAATGGTGCTCTGTCCACATTTAAATGGTTTAAACACCTTGTTTTTCTTACAAAGGATCAAGTTGGCATGAACACAAGGGCAACTAAAACCCTATTAATTTGTACTTGTTGCATGCGTGAGTCAACTGATGCAGGTTTTTTCACTCACATCAACGAACTCAAACTTTCTCTCGTTAAAAAAAGTAGTCATGAAATAGGACTCAAATCAACTGATGTTCGTATTGAGGATGTCACGCATAATCTGTTCTACTTATGAGTAAAGACTCTTGATTTATTAGTGTTAAACTGATTTCAAAGGCTGGTGAGTACATGCTGGTCCTTTATTTCTATTTTAGTAACATACAACCATAAATGTATTTAAGTCATTACTCTTGCTACCCAACTGGACAGAATGAAGGAACTACTCTACTTCCACTCTGTTTGATTGTTGCTGTATTGCACTTGCTGTCAGACTTACTGCAAATTGCATATATTGCAGACACACTATTAGTGACTATTACTACTGAACACCACACTGATACAACTTTTTTTGCAGTATTATTATAAAAACACTAGTTCCAAACCTCTAGTATAAGCAAGAGCATTCATCGATCCAAAGCTAACGTACAGCTTGATGAATTAATTCTGAGCCTACATGTAAAAATAATGTGATTAGATCAAAACCGGAGCAAACACTTTACATACGCAAGGAGAAGCACCGATCCCACTTCACATTACGCTGTTTGAATCTAACTCACTGTGTCTCTTCAATTAAACCAAACACTAAACAGTCAGAGGCTCTGCTTTATACTCAGCGTTCAGAACATCCTTTCACTCCGACTAATCTCACACTGGAGATAATAATGATGTAACAAGGTCAGAACTCTCAGTGTGGTTTCTGCATAACGCCGACAGCCTCAATCAAAGCTGTTAGTAAGTCGCTGAAAACATCCATGCTACCTGGTTCACAGTGAGTGTCATTGGAGCAGGAATTGTTCGCTCTCTGTTTCTCGCCGCAGCACTCGAGGGAGTTCTGATGTAGGGCCTGAAAAGCAGCACACATTAGCAAATCAGTGGAACCGTAACAAAATCACAAACTGGACACACTTTGGCTCGGTGAAATCCATTTTCTACCTTAGTCACAGGTGTCTCAGGTCTGATAAGAATCACAGTGGCAGCCAAGACCAAAAGGAATGACAGAGCCATATTCAAACCTTTGGAGATCAAACAGACAGGAGTTAGATATGCTTCAATTACTTGGACCAGACACACAGCAGGACGCATACCTTTGCACATTTAATCTGACAGGAAAGAACAATGATCGAGCAAAACACCCAGTGATTATAACAGTTAATTATCCTGACTGGTTAGATGTTTATCCAAGGTGCTGTACATGCTTTAAAATCAAGATTACTAGAACAGCTTCAACACCTCTCAGGACATTATTTAGGGATTCAAAAGAAATGCTAATTTTACATTATCATTTGAACTGAGTCTTGTGGAAACAAAGTCTTTGTTTCTCCAAGTATGGTATCGACAACTTTCAATAACTGCTCATAACTTTACTGTGTCTTGCAAAGCTATGTGACTAGTAAATCTTTGCCTTGATTTAAAGCTTATTTACAAGTTTTGCTCCTCTCCTTACATCACAAATACCCTTCATTGTAATGTCTAAATGGGTCTGGATTTGGAATTATTTCAAACTGCTTCACCTCACAATATTGCATTATTGTTCAGTAATTTGTCTTATGAACATTTAAAAAACGATACTCTAAAAATGCAGGCACCAAAGTAGAAATTCAGTGCAACAAAAATAAATATACCTGTGATCACTGACACACAAGTTGGAAAACATGTGATCATTGCAGCAAAATTGAGTACACCTGTGGTTTTCTGTAAGCCTCATTGCATGGTTATAAAAATAACCGGTGAACACCACAACTGTCTCAGTTCTTTAGACCCATGGGCGCTGACTATCTGCAAATCTGTACAGTGGTCCACAAGAAAACAATTATGATAGGATCTGAACAATAAGATGGTGAGTATTCACAAAGATGGAAAGAAAAAAATCAGTGACCAACTAAAAATCAGCTGCCGTAGCAGTCAGCAGAATCAGTTACAGTACCACCAATCAGCAATGGCCTAAAATGATGCCATAGACAGCGTGCTACTTTCAAAATCTACCCCTGAAAAAAAAACAAGCAAGTGCTTCAGATATGGCATCGTGATGATGAACTACTTCTGTGGCTGCTCACACGGCGTGAAGGACATTGCAAATTGTGGACTTCTATAGACAGCAACCACAAAAAATCCTTGTTTGCTCTTTGAGAATTAACTTTGCTAAAATGCATGAAGCCTAATGCATGTTGGGAGCATATTCTTTGGTCAGATGGGACCAAAATAAATTTGTTTGATGGGGTAGAGCATGTTTGGCTTGAACCTGGTCACAACTGCCACAGTGAACACATAGTCCTGACAGTGAAGCACAGTGGTGGCAGTGTGTTGATATTGGGTTGCATGAGTGCAAAAAGGTGCTGGGAAGATGACTTTTAAAGATGGTACCATGAACCAAAATACTGTCTGACAGCTGATGAGTCCCAGTTTGCTGGAGCTTGGCAGAAAAGAACATTCCAGGACGATAACAATCCAAAGCACACTGCCAAAATCACACAGGAGTTTCTAAAGAAGAAAAACATGAAACCTATGACCTGACCTGAGTATGCTGCCTGACTCAAAGCCAACAGAACAGCTTTGGAGTACTTCAGAGAGAAGTGTTGAGCAACACAACCCCTCCAGCAAAAATCAGCTTCAAAAAAAGTCTCTTAAGAATGGTAGAACATCTCTTCAGAAATTTAGTTTCTTCTGTGCCGAGGAGGATCGAGTCTAATATTAAAAATAAAGTCAGACATACAAGGTGCTGAAAAAATAAAAGATCTGAAAATGAGTTGTGCTCTTACTTTTGTTGCACTGAGTTCCTAATAAATATATTAAATAATGATGTTACTGTAAGGTAATACCAGTGACTTTTAACTGTTACAACTAGCGCTTCATTTTTGTTGCAAAAACATAATTTCAGGAGCAAAACAACAACAACACAGCTAATGTATGACAGAACTACAGGCAGCAGCTAACGTCAGGATGAGGCGTTGAGCTAAGCTAGCACCTGTCACTAAGATGAAGTTAGACGGTGACTGAGCTAGCAGTCGGAGCTAAAACACCGAGGTCAGCGTCAGAGGTTTAAATCTGCCTCACATTATCGGAAACGTTTACGGCCACAGAACCTGCACGGATGTGGAGACACAAAAAGTTCACTCACCGGCCAAACACTAGGCTCTGGCCTGACCAAACTCCTAGCTGCGGTTCAGTCAGCGGCACGTCTCGTCCGCCGCAGAGCTGTTAGCGCACCGTGGCTCGGATCTGTCGGCAGATTTGTCATCAACACACCTCTGCAGCTCCGCCACAGACAGACGAAGCGACAGACAGCAGCAGCTCTCAGATACCTGCTCCCAGTTAGCATGCACTCATCCGAGCACGCTTTTCACAATAAAACCAACGGGACGCTTTTCACAATAAGACTCGAGGGAGGGCAGACTGTTTCAGCTCTTTGACAGACTGAATACATTAAGAAAACATAATACATACTAAATGGATTACACGGGAACAGAAAGGTGTTAAAAACTCCCTCAAAAACTGCAAAAATAGTAAAAGAAAAAAGTCAAATGTCAGTAAAACTACGTAATTTAATAGTCATAATTATTATTTAAAGTGAAAATACTTATTTTGATTGTGTTGTTTTTTTAGGGTTTTTGTTTTAAAATCAACATATAAATTAATACTTTTTTTCTGTTGTTTTACAAGTTATTGTCTGTAACAATACAGGGCGAAAAAAGCT
The DNA here is from genome assembly GCA_024666655.1 of Dascyllus trimaculatus. NCBI lineage: Eukaryota > Metazoa > Chordata > Actinopteri > Pomacentridae > Dascyllus > Dascyllus trimaculatus. The sequence goes on from CM045450.1 coordinate 14,579,376, forward strand.
AAAATATGCCACCATTTTCCCATCCTTAATATACATAATTGTTCCTCCAAATAATGGCAGATATCTGTAAAAAATATTTTTACTGATTTAAAAATTGTAAAAAGATGGGGGAAATAGTGTTATTTTACTGTCAAATGTTTTTAAAGAAAAAATTACCATCTGTAGAAATACTTTTTTAAAATCAAGACATTATTTACACTTTTGTCTCATATATTATCTGTAATTTAACAAAACCACAAACTAAAATCTGTCAAAAAAGCATTTAAAATTACAGTTAAAAGTCTAACTAACTAGCAAGTGTCATCTTAAGCTAATAACTTTATGCAATATTAGCTTGCTGTAGCACTAGCTTGAATTATTAGCTGGACCAAGCATTTCTGCTAAATGGTGGTGAGACATTTTAGAATTTTGTTTATTTAGTGAATTTAAATATTAATGATAATAAAGTTATGGTGAAGTTATTTTGTCCTTGACCCATCAATTCTAAAATAAACGGTGACAATTTTTTAAAAAAAAAATCCAAAATAATTTCTTTATGTGTTTTCTAATTTGTGTTGAAGTTAAAGTCAGAGCAGCTCAAACTCTGAAAATAAAGTTAAACTTATGAACAAGTTTGTACTGATCAAAATGACTCATGAGGTAGGGTAAATAGACATTGTTCTTAGGGGACATCTTTCTATGGTTTACCCAGCATTCTACCTCCAATAATTACAATTACCAAGAGATGAAATAAATAATTTTAAGTTTTGATTCAGACATTTTAAAGATTTTTGCAGTAAAATCAAATTTCATTATTTAAAAAAACTGTCAACCAACTGTTCTTCTCTTGCTTTTTTTTCACATGTTCAGAGAACTGAAACATGGGTTTAAACTGTCCTGTTCATGGGCTTAAACATGCCATCCCTGAGTGAAATGTCACATTTTAAAACCCATTACACAGTGAATCTTGAACTGTAGCTTGAATTTTAGAAATGATATTGCAAATCGAATGGCAATATCTGTCAGGAAAAAATGCAATTAGGCCTGTTCCTCAAATTGTTCAGTCATACAAAATACTTTGGCCAGTAAGCCAGCATGTGCAGGACCGTGGCAGTGAGTCTGCATCTGAACAGAATGCAGCCATCAGTTGATCATATTGGTTACACCTGTGTTTAAGATATGTATGCAGTGTGTACAGTGAATGTAGGTTGTGTTTGTGATAATTTGGTTGAACACAAATATTTAGCATTTTTACTCGGGGCTTCTACAATGCACTACCACAGAACAAGCTAATAATACACAATGCATCTTAGCTATTGTTGTACTTTTATGAAGCAAATTTCTTTTCTTTCTTTTTTTTTTGAATGCAAAAAAACACACTTGGGCTTCAGTTAGTCTGGACCCTCAGGGCAGTTTCCCCACTTTGTTAATCCAGGCTGATAGACCCCTCCATGATTATCCTGTTTTGTCAGCTGTGTTGCTTTTACACCTGAAACTAACTTCTTCTCCATGTGAGGATTCGCCTGAAAAATATGTGTTAACAGAGGCATTGAATCTACAAATAAATAAACTAATCATTAAAAGCTCACCCGACAAGACAGAAAAACTCTTCTATGTTTGTTGTTAAACCTATATTCTGAGCAGTAACGGTGACTTTTTCGACGGTCCCTGAACGCAGCGTAGCCTCGTTCTGACACTTCAGACGGCGGGAAATTTAAATACTGTTAAATATGTTTAAAGCTAGTTTTTAACAGTCACATCTTCGTCTAAACATACGGAACAGTGAGTTATTTTTGTTGCATAAACTACCCTAACCTCTGCACACTACTAAATTTAACATAGATAGCATACGGTAAGTGTTTAATGAGATTTTCTAACAGACTAACTAGCTAGCTAACTAATTAGCGTGACTCCAAAAAATCTTCAGCTGTTATATTAGTGCTGTGAAGATGACATAGCTGCATTAAACTGTGGATAACTTGTTCTCTTCAACAACAGGTGACCAAAAGTCATGAACCACGTCAAGAATATAAAGGACATGCTGAGCATCCCAACTGGAAGCAGGTGGCTAGCTAAAGTGTACTTTAACTTGTTTTATAAATACATTTTAAAAAGTGTTTGGTTGTTTACCAACTGTATTGCTGCACAATTTCACTGTGCTTGTTTTTTTTCTTCATTCATCCAACATTTGTGGGGCAAAACAATGAACAGGAATATTGCTACCAATGGCTACTCCAGTTTAACAGACTCTCAGTTCTTCTGTGGGTCTCAGTTTTGGCCTGAAAATTCTCAGGGCAACTCTCAGGATATGAGCTTGTCTTCCAGGAACTCACAACAAAGTTCACAAGAGGTGAGAGCTTCATCTTGCAGGTGGTACTTAGTCAGTCAGTAATGTCCTCTTGTGACCAGATGCATAAAAAAGGCAATCCAGCTGACTTAATGCCATTATTATGTGCGTGTTGGTTATACATAGGTTACAGATGGTCCTCAAGAGCAGTCTAATGACAAAGGTACTGCTGTACAAATTTGCAAGTGTGTTATGCTCCAAGTGATGATTCACATCCATAAATAGTATCACAATAACATCATACATGCCTGAGCAGAGAAAATGTAATCACCATTTCAACTCCAACCCGTAACAAGCTGTTTGTGTTGTTGTGGAAATGTATCATATTCCATGAGAGATTTTGCTGTATCTGTAAATCTAAGATGTCACTGTGGCTGTATTCTCCATTGTGTATAGTATTGCAAACCAGTGAGGAGGTGTGCTTTATGGTGGTACTGGATTTGTTATTGTTTGTATTAAAGGGAGGCATTTAGATGTTCATAATGCCATGATACAACACAGCCTCATATCTGTGTATGAAACCACTACAGCTTTTGTTAAGAAAGCATTACTATAGAATCATGAATGCATTCAGGTTGATTATGAATCTCTGATATGAAGAATAGTTACAGTATATGTCTTTCTGTTTCTTCTCTTCTGTATTTTGTCACTGTTTAGGGGAGTGACCCAAAGTTTTCAAGCAATTATCACACAAAGCCTCTCCTGTTAGGAAACTTGAAGGACAAAAACAGAATTTCTGGAATACTGGATAAATTCGAAGAGGACAAGAAAAAGGCAAAAGAAAAAAACGACAGGTACATTTTTTTCTCTTTTTTTTATCATGTGAAACACGCAACTCTGGCTGAATCCATATTTGTGTGATAATATTAAAGTAGTCCTAATTACCCGTAATTATATTTTACAATCTGTTTTTAAAATTTTGCTTTAACAGTGACCTTTTAGCCAAAGAATGTCAACATATCAGAGAAACTCTCAACAGTGTAAGTGATGAAAGGCAGTTTTACAGCTCTTTTATTCTAGATGTAAAATGTCTAAATATAAATACTGTTTTTTTCAGATTCAACAACTGGTTGTTGGCACTGAGAGAAATACAGCTGTATTCCAAACCATTAATGAAAAAATTACCAATTTTGCGTCAACATGTAAGTTTGTTAATGAACTGATATGTATGTTTTTGTTGAAATCTTTAAGTTTCTTTTTGTATACTGTAAATCTAATTCATTTAATAATAAAAAACCAGGCAGCCAATATTTATCATTACCAGTAGATGGTGGTGTTTGTCCAGTGATTAAACACTGGTCCTTATCATTTCTGTAAATTTTTCTCTAATTTTGCAAAATGACTGTGTTTTTATGAATTTTTTACAATGTACTGACTTCAGTGCAAACTGTTCTTTACTTACCTATATGCTCAATCCTTTTATTCTCTCATCCCAGTGCAAATTAGTTTAAACAGCTTTCAGAGTGACATTTCACAGCAGTTTGAGAATTTGGTGAATAAAGTAAGCTCCCAGAAAGAGGTGATGACAGAGCTGAAGGAAAGGCTGCAAAAGGTGAATAGTATGTAGATTTTTCAGTGAAAATGTCTTTATTTTTACTGAGGTGAAAACAGATGTTAATAGCTAATAAATGTTTCTGATTAATGGTAACTGTAACTGTTATTTTTATCTTCTAGAATGGAGAGGCCACAGCAGAGCTTGACTCACATCTACAAAGTTTAAAGAACAGCCTGGAGTGTCTGAAAGATGAACAGGAAAGAGAGGGACACAAGCTGGAAGAGGCCCTGAAGCTGCTCAACACTTTAGTCTCAGAGCATTCAGCCAAATCCAGCACTGAGGCATCGATGGACTGCGCCATCCAGACGTCACCGGTGCTGGAGCAGTCAGTGTCATTCAGTGTCCTGCAGGATAACAAGCTTGATGGCACACAGCTTGCTTGTGCATCATACAACCTTGAACAAAATCAAGTTGAAGTCCCCCCTCAGGATTGCAGCCGCATCATCGTGCAGAGGAAATTCACTGTTAGGGGCCATAGGAGGCGCAAAAGGAGACCAGTGGTGCCCTCACAGAGAAGGAAGTGCACAGCCTCAGATGAAAACCGTCGACCTCTCATGAACTCTAACAAACAGAATGTTTCAGCGTCTCTCTGCGAGCGCTGTAATCTGGACATCGTATCCAGCCAGGACAGTGTTAACCCAGACAGTGTGATACCGCTGAATAGGGAGGCCAAATCCAGTGAAGCTGCAGGATGTTTCATCAACCCTCTGAGTTGCTGGTCTCAGGACAGCAGCAGCTCTGTGGGCCTCGATGGAATCCAGCCCATCTTAGAGAAGCTTTCAACTGAGTCCAGCAAGGTGAAACCTGCATCCTTCTGGCAGTTGTTTGATTCTGATTTTGACTTATAAAGGATGAGCAACGAGCAGTAAAGGGCTTGTCTTCATATTTTTGGAGCAAAGGGGAATAAAAGCCCCAAATATTTTTATTTATGATTCCTAGTTACTCGTGTTCTACTGGAAAGTTATCCCATGTTTTTGAGGAATTCGTACATTGCTAAGTATTTTTTTTGCCTCATGAGTACAGCAGAAGAGCTGTGGAGAACAACTTCAGGGTTGCTTGACCCACAGAATATTACACACATTTGAAATGTTCTTTTGTTTGTTTTTTCTGCTTACTTAAAAAGTATTGTACTTGTTACATATCTTCGCTGACTTTTTAAAGCTAATTTATTCTTATTTATGCTTCTGTCTTGGCACTGAAAATAGACTTAAATCAAACAAATACCTGCTGTATAATTTCTTTGACACTTGTTTGAATCCTGAATGTGTAAATATACATTGTATTCTTGTATCAGTAAGTATAAATGATAATAATTTCAGGTGCTTAAAAGTGCTGTACAGTTTTTTGTCTGTCTCACTTCCTCTACATAAAGACCTGGGTTTTGTTCCAAGGGTTGGTGTTTTTAATATTTTGCACCATTTATTCCAATGAGGGCAGATATAATATTAGAAACACATCTCTGTGTAATGCAATACATTTGAAAAGGACCAAGCTACATCCTATAATAGAGCTAAATTATTAACCTTTTCAAAACAGTTTCAGGCAAAGCCAAACATTGCATGAACATTGTACAAGAGATAATAAGACTGTTAATAGTTATAGGTAACAGTCAGTGTACATTTAAGTTCATACCAACAGTAACAACGTACAACATAAAGTGCACATTTATTTGTAAAAACAGTTACATATTTTTATTCTGCTTAAGCAAGCAAAATGACAATCATTTCTATAATATAAAATATAACATTTATATATGTCATGATGACAGCTGTGGCCTGAGGTATTATGTTTTTGGTTTGTCCACATGGCCCATACTTGTGAATGTAATGTATGATGAGCACTTTGAAGAAAATTTCTTCAAATTTGACACAAACGTGTACTTTTAGTTTAGAATAAACAAATCAGATTTTAATAATTGAAGATCAAAGGCCTCTATGACCTCACAAAACACATTTTTAGCCACAGCTCAAGAATTCATAGGCTACTTCTGACAGCATGCCACACAAACAGTAGGACAAAGTGATGTCGTGATGGAGTTATATCCAAAAGGTCAAAGGTCAAAGGTCAAGTGGGAACAGACACTGATGTAAACTGCAATTTAAAGCACCAGCGGTAATTCTAGTCACATATGAACCAAGTCTGCCACTTTCAACTTAATAAAAAGCTTCAGTATTTGTCCTAAAAGCAGGCCAAGAACCAGAATTTTAATATAATCCATATCAGCGCTAGAGGTCTGCCATTATAATCATCACTTATGCCTTTGAAAGGAAATCCTCGCCTAGTGTTACTAATAATACTCCACATATGTGCTACACAGCTGCAGGTTTTGAGTAATCCTCCCTGCAGATGTCACGCAATAAAACAAGAAGCAACAAAAACAGTGTATTTACAAATTACTTTTCTGGCTACAGATGTGCAAGTCAGCCAATAACCACAGACTCTCTTCCATGCAGAGCACTAAGACCTTTTCTGCTTGAAAAAAAAAGAATGCCGTTGGCCCAGCAATAAGTGCATTAATGATTAATTTCCTTCACTAATTCTCCCGCACAGACTTTGATCTGATTGACAGTGGTGTTACAGTTTTACTAAGTCTGCGGGTGGGGATGTGAGTCCCCTGGGGTTGAGATTTGCCACTAAGCAGACATCATAGTTGTCATGCATCAGAGCGCGCCGAGCCACCACTGTCCACCGGTTCTCCCACGGGTCCAGCTCCAAAATGTCCTTTGTTATATCGTCATGACGATCTAAGGGGAGTTAAGAGGCAGGAGGGTAGTCAAGACACATAGAGAGAAATTTCAAATATCATTTACATACAGGATATTCTGTCATTACCTGCTCCTTTGTAATATCCACAAACATAAATCTTTCCTCCCACCACTCCTGCATTGGAGGCGTTGGTGCGCAATGAAAGCTGGGAGCACGGGAGAGGAGGTCCTTCTCTCCAGTAATCTCCGTCTGGGTTGTAGATCTCCACAGCATCAAGGCAGTGGCGTGACTGGCCACGATCCACACCCTCACATCCAATACCTCCTGCAAAACAAGTCACCAAATCCATCTTCTTTAAAACAAATTCTGACAGAAACCAATGAAGTCAATTCACCTAGCAAAATCATTGTCTAATAATTCCCAATTAACTGAACAAAGTGTCCTACCCATGACATAAATTTCCCCATTAAGTGCCACAGCACTGCAGCGGTACTTTGAGTACTTCATTGGACCAAGCTCTGTCCACTTGTTTGTGTTTGGATCGTACTCCAGGAGGCGGTTACTAAGACGGTCCGGCTCATCATCCGTCCGGTATGACTGGAAGGTAGAAACGGAGGGAGAGTTAGATAAAGCAGAGCAGGTGCAGTCAGAGGAGAGTCATAAACAAACAACTCTTATTAAGTCTAATTCTCTATGTTTTCTATGTGTTTGGATAATTGCTGTGTATAGATGTTTTTGGCATCACCTGTGGGCTTCGACCACCCATCACATAAAGGCGATCTTTCATTGTGACCACGCTGTGATAGGCCAAAGGCATTGGCAGGGGTGCTGCGCTCCTCCACGGTCCACCCTGCAGAGACCACCGCTCCACACAGTTTGTGATAAGAAACTGGTTCTTCAGCTTCATCTGCCCTCCCATTAGGTACAGAGTGTCACCCAGTGATCCCAAAGCATAAGAATCACGATACTCTGCTGACGTCAGGCGCTCCCAACTTCCCTGGGCTTCTACTTTGTACCTGGAAACCCAATCAGACAACAATCAGTTATGTCTGTGCAGGGCAACAAACTGCATTGTTATCAAATGTGTCACTTCTTTTTTTTACCTGTAGATCTCAACGTTCATGTCTTTCTGGCGGGACATTCTTCGTGCGCTCGCCTCCCCTGCCACGATAATGTCATTTCTTTCAGTCACAACTCCACCACACACATATCCCAGAGCCTCTCCATAGCGAGGTGAGGTGATGTAGTAGGTCCGGCCTGTGGATGGGGCATAGCAAAAGCTGCGCTCAGCAAAGTTGCCATACCTTGACCTGATCCCACCGCCATCATTACCAACACAGAGCAGCAGGTCTGTGGTCTCCATGCCATAACGTAGCTTTAGTTTGCGCGGTGCAGCTGAGGGATGCATCGCTGTGGCCTCCAGCGCTTCATTCAGCATCTCCAGACATTCAGCATCAGCCAGCAGGGCTGTGTTCCTCTTCATTGCCTCTCTTAAGTATTCAGGGTTGATGAGCGGCAGACGAACTTTCCTCAGGAGCTCTGGAAGGTGTGGGCTACAGGCTTCTCCACCCATCAGAGTGCTGTGTTTGACCCAACGAAGAACCACGTCCAAGATGGTTTCTTCTCGTGAAACGTTCAGGTCATCAGAGGCCAGCAGCTTTCCCAGCTGATGAGCCTCCAACTCAAGGATCTCCTCACTGTGGCAGACTTGGACAAAGTTCTGCCTGAGGAAGCGCTGAGCGTGGTCAGCCAGCTCCTCCGCACCGAGGTCACGGGCAAAGTAATACACACCAAGGCAGTTGGAGGCGTCCATGTTCTCAGTCATGTGCTGCTGACAGCGAGTAAAGACGTCGTCCATCTGCAGAAGGAACGCCGCGATGGAGATGCCCTGTACATTGGCATTAGTGAGAGGAAGATCTGAGCAGTACATGTAGTTCAAGAGGAGGGCCAGGCTGTCTGCAGGGGTGTCACGCAGGAATATTTCTCTGCTGCTGCACTCACGCAGGCCGCATGTGAACATAACGCGGAAGTATGGACTGAAGGCAGACAGAACGACTCTGTGACAAGGGAAGCTGATGCCCTCAGCTACCAACACCACATCTGTCAGATGCTCAACCTCCCTCATCTTCCTCAGCTGGTCGAGCAGCACCAGCCCATGTTTGGCAGTAAGATCCATTTTGAGTAAAAATGTTCACTAAAAATAATATTTACAAAGATACACAGGAGGTTTCACACACCTCAGACAAATAGTGCGGCTTGTCTCTGGAAAACAAAGGAAAAAAATAAAGTTATTGGCTATATCATACTGCAGTTTCATAAGCACACAGTAGAGTATAATCTTTATAGACTATAGTCAGCTATGCCAAGTCTTGATTTTGCAACATCTTATTTTGCAATCTCAGGTTTCATGGCATAAAAAATTTAATCCAAAATAATCAATATTTTAATCAGACAAATTAAAAGTCTGTTAAAACAATACAAAAACATTCTGATAAAACTCAACAACAGACCAAAGGAGCTTAAGTTCTCAGAAATCACCATTTTAATGACCTAAGTTTGCTAATTTAACAAATATAGTATATATACAGTAAAGTAACATATGCACTCTTACAAGTTAGTACAGCAGATCATGCAGTTTTCCCTCTGAAAAGTCTTACCAAGATCTGCTTTCTTCGGTCTAAAAAGACCAGTAAGTATCCGTGTTTTTCAACAGGCTACATGTGTTGTTGATGTTGCTGAATGTGCCAGTCACTGGGGTTAGAAAGGTCTGAGCAAACGCAGGACAGAGTTATGTGGCCCCCTCCACTGCTGCTGCCCTCTGAGCTGCAGTCCCAAAAATAGACTGTTGCTGCAGACAGTATCTGTGTCAGAAAGATCTGAGTGACCAGGAAAGAGAAGGTTTCGAAGCAGCCACAATGATAAATGTTATGATCGACATTCCAAATCAGATGTTTTATTCATTAGCATTATATTGCACTATTTTTGAAGTAATTCTCCTTTCCAGTGTGTTTGCCTCGGTCACGTGCCTGCAGCTCTGGAATGACTGAAATATTGCTCCCAGTTTGGATTCAGATTTCATGACGGCACTCTCTTAAAGACCCAGCATGTACTGTGTGTTCACGTGATTCAGAAATCTAATTTTCACTCTTCATGTTGATCTTTTATTCAAATTCTATGGACTCTTGCAGCCAACAGTACATCCTGTGAAAAGAATATAAGTTTATACATTTTGTTTTAATTTTTATGAACACGTAAATCGATACAAATAAGCAAAAAACAAAAAAAGCATAAATAAAAGTGTGATGGTGTGAAAAGGGCTTATACTTAGAGCCGCACTCCTAAAAAAGGATTTCCATTTTTACAATCTACCTCATGTTAATTGACAGGAAAATTATGACTTTTTATGATCAACATCATTATTAAATCATGAACATGAGAAATACACACACACACATAGTGTAGTACATACATAATTCAAAATAAAATAAGATTGAGACATATTGAAATAAAACCATAATCATCACTTCATGAACATATAACTTTATTGCTGGCCACCGGTGGATTTTCAGTGAAAATCTCTTTTGAATTTGACAAACTTGAAGGAGCTTTCAGAAGTTGCCTGCACCAGACTTTACCCATGTAGTCTGAGTAATATTTTATGGTTCATTAACTTCACTTTTGTTGTTGAATGGAAAAACAGGGAGGACAGAAAAACACAATTGGTGAATTTCAGTGAAGTTAATCTTTTTCCCCTTTCAGGCCCTAATTACATCCTTTGCTTGTTGCGGTCAGTCATCAGTGCCCTCGACATCCTGACTGTAGTTAACCATTAGGCAGTTTGGTGTATATATGCAGATGCAGTGGTTTTGACAGTTGCGGTGCAGTAACTGGTTTTGGCGGACAGTTTCTACTAATTAAGAGTCTTTGAAATAAATCTGTGCTGCATATTAAAAGAGTAAAAACAAGAGTTTGACAGATTCATACCAATGGATTCTACATGCCGATTTGGGAAATACAGAGTGGAGAGAGAGGTGTTGGATGAGCAGGGGCTGGAAGATTTAACACAGAGAAAAACATACTCTGACATCCATCGTCCTCTAACTGTGCAGCTTAAAGATTCCTTACGGTAAGGCAAAGTATGATTTTCAGGACTATGCTGCTTACTTTACTGTGCGTAACATATATTCAGTGAATTTACGCTGTTGAATATCTGCCAAGTCAACATTCAAACCCCTCCAGATGTACAGTACCTAAACTGAAGCGAGGTGTGATGAGCAGCTTGCCTGTGTTATACTGGCTACCCAAGTACTCAATCTGGGACTATGGCATGCCAGACCTCGTCTCTGGGATTAGTGTGGGCATAATGCACCTGCCACAAGGTATGACAATAATCCACCTTGGTTGAGTATAAATCAACAATACTGCAGAAAACAATCTTACTGAATTCCATGATTTGTCCTAAAACTTGACTTTCTCTTTATTCCAGGTTTTATAAAAAAGAAAATAATTCTTCTGTAGAATATTTCACTGTCCAGCTCCTTAAACATACTTGTGTGTAAACTGGTGCAACAAAATCTTCCACAGGTATGGCATACGCATTGTTGGCTTCTCTACCTCCTGTATTTGGGCTCTACACATCCCTCTACCCTGCACTGATCTACTTCTTTTTTGGAACTTCACGTCACATTTCTATTGGTAGGTAACCAACATTGCACTGTGACCTTTACAGACTTTATAATCACACATGTTGCTATCATTTATTTTGTGCTCAGGTACATTTACAGTGCTCAGCATCATGGTTGGTAGTGTAACAGAGCGACTTGCTCCAGATGTGGATTTCCTCATAGTGAATGGCACCAACATCACTGCAGAGGTGGACATCGATGCCCGGGACTCATACAGAGTGCAGGTGGCCGCTGCTACTACTGTCCTCGGAGGACTTATCCAGGTTCACAGCATATTTACAGAACATCCCATAAAATAATAATGTCCTATTTTGCTGCTACAGCTACTAAAATGGGAATTATTGTGTTTATAGGTGCTATTGGGGGTTGTAAAGTTTGGATTTGTGGGAACATACTTGTCTGAGCCTCTGGTGCGAGCCTACACAACGGCTGCTGCAGCTCATGCTGTGGTGGCACAGCTTAAGTACATCTTTGGAGTTTCCCCCACACGGTTTAGTGGGCCGCTGTCACTGTTGTATGTGAGTACTATCAAATATTGATTGTGTTGTAAATATGTAGAACAGTCCTGACCTATTTGCTTTATGTGTGTCAACACAAAATCTACTGTAATTACAATATATGTGCTCCCAAATGAGCTGCATGTGCTGTCCTGAAAATGCCATCAGGGTCCAGTGGTGTGTGTCACTTTTCCGAGCCTTTTATCCAGTTTTTGTAAATCCCTAGTCTAGCTGACTCTGTATTAAACAAAGACTTTACACATCAAACTCTGTTTACAGGTCACAGAGAGTGCTACTGTATTTGTGAAAAAGGGTTTTATAAGGGCTTTCATGACTCCAGAGTGAGCTGCAGGAAATCTAATACACTGAAATTGGACAAAACACATTGTTTAAACAACACTTTGGGTATCTGCACAGTTTTTCAAGAAATATAAATCAATATTAAGTGTTGTGATATGTAATTATTTTGCTTTTTAATGTAAGCAATGTGTGCAATATAGCTTAGGGAAATAGCCAGCGGTTGAAAAAGTTCTTTTAAACACCCAACTTGCACTCCAAAAAAATATTGTTTGGGCTCAACAAAAAGAGTTTGTATCAATCTTTTTTAAGTTATGGCAACTTCTAATGAGACTAAGTTCAACCAACAAAATGCATTGTGCTGCAAAAATGAGCTTTTCTGTGACAATAAAACCAGTCCAAATAGTATGAAACTGTCAAGGCATGTTAAGGTAAAGGAGGGGACTTAAAATCATAAAATTATCAAGTCAATTTGATTAAGCTACCTAGACTTAAATCATAAAATGATGAAATTTGAGTTTAAATTACCAACATTATTATGTCAATGCAACCCATTAAAATAATATTTATAACTGAAAAGTTTGATTTAAATCAGTAAATGATAATGCTTATGTTGCAGCCATGCATTTAATTAAGTGGGAATAGGTCCCTTGAATGAGTTTTCACAGTATAATAGGGAACAAATTGCTATGCAGCATTGCATTTGTGTGCTGACAATTTCCCTTTTGCCTTTTTTTATTTAAATGTCCAGACTCTGAAGGATGTTTGCTCTTTGCTGCCTCACACTCATCTTCCCACTCTGGTGGTCAGTGTTGTGACGATGGTACTTCTAATTGCAGCCAAGGAGCTCAACTCATTCCTCAGTCCGAAGCTGCCGGTGCCCATCCCAGTGGAGCTCATCACAGTCAGTTGATACGAGGACACTCTGTCCGTCTCGCTGGCCTCTCGCCTCTCTTTACGTTATCACCTCTGAGCTCTGTGCTGGTGCTGATGGTGCAGCACTAAAAAAGCACAGACATAGTGGAAACAAGGAGCTGAATCAGCAGTAGCACCAGGACCTCTGCTTTTTTTTTGCACTTCACAGCAAAAATGTGATATTTATGGCTAATAATTAGGGTCGCCATTTAGTGTATAATTAACCAGCTATTAATGATTGATGATGGAGGGTTGAAGCATGGGGTGAAATCTACCCTTTTGCACTTGTGTTTATGATCTGTGTGTTTCCTGTGGTCTCTTTAGATTGTGGCAGGAACATTAGTATCATCGTATGCCCACTTGAACAGCAACTACACTGTTTCTGTTGTTGGAGAAATTCCTAGTGGGTATGTATCTGTATTTATCTTATACTGCAGTGATTATTTGTTGAGTTGTTGTTCCATCTTGTTTGGTACTGACTGGTCCTTATTATCTACCTGTGTGCCAGGTTAAGTTCTCCCTGCACACCAGATGTGAGTCTTTTTGGAGAGGTTATAGGAGATGCTTTTGCTTTGGCCATAGTTGGATATGCCATATCTATTTCACTTGGAAAAACATTTGCAATAAAACATGGATACAAGGTGGACAGTAACCAGGTGAACCAGAGCTCGCATTATGAAAAACGTATGACTTCTGCTTCTGCCCTCAGCATACAGTCATATCCAAGTATTTACCTGACTAATTTTTGTGTCTTTGTCTCCATCTTGCTGCAGGAGCTTGTTGCGCTGGGCCTCAGTAATGCAGTGGGAGGCTTCTTTCAGTGCTTCTCTGTCTGTCCCTCCATGTCTAGAAGTCTCATCCAAGAGAGCACCGGAGGTAAAACACAAGTGAGTGAGCAACACATGAAAAAACATTACATAGAGTGGCAGCGAAGGAGTCGGCATAACCTCACAAACCAAAGCCATTCTGTTTGTGCACTTACACATGCAATTAAAAATGAATATGCAATACATTTACTCTAAGGATTCAACAAATAGTAAATTAGTGAAGAATGTTTGAGGTGGGGTAAGAATTAATTAAAATCATGAACTTATCAAACCAATTTCATGAATTATCTGGGAATAGGTCCCTTAAATTACTTTAATTGTTATGTGTATGTGTAGCTCTGCATTTTTATGTTCACAGCTAACCCTCTGACCTTTTTTCTTTTCAAACTCTGTAGGATGTTTGCTCTTTTAGAGTCTGATTAATATATATATATATAATGAAATAACACACTGACCTAACAAATAGAACGATCTTCTGGATGGTAGAGGTGTGTGAAATTCAGAACATGGTATATACTGTCGTAGTATAATGGATTATGCAGACACATATCACGTGTATTTATTGCCTAAACTATACATTCAATCAAATTATTACTGTAAAGAACATCTAATATTTGTTGGGGTACTTGAATGTTAGAAATATGTGCTGTCATATTTCATATTGCCAGGCTGTTATCTAACTGTGGACTTTTACACAAACTAATATGTTAACATGCACATTGATCACAGATTTTTAATTAAATCCATAAGCAATCTTTGTGTTGCTCCTGCAGATGGCTGGAGTGGCCTCAGCTCTTATTGTGCTGGTGACTATACTCAAACTTGGAACCCTTTTCCAGGAGCTGCCAAAGGTGCGACTGCTCCACAGCTTGTCTTTACCGTAGTAAATATTTATGACACATTGAGGATTTTGTGTAATGCCATAAATTGGTTTGCCTTACATATTGATTGTGTTGTTTTAGGCCATCCTTGCATCGATTGTCTTTGTAAATTTGAAGGGCATGTTCAAGCAGTACGCTGACATTGTTACACTGTGGAGGAGCAGCAAGATTGATCTGGTGAGAGGACAAATCAGCCATTCAGTGACAACATACTACTGCTATCACTTTACAATATCCTTACAGGTAACAATAGCGATAGAATTGGCTTTTTGTGCTGAATCTGTAAAAGAAATGTCCTCCTATGTATTCTCCAGGTGGTGTGGCTGGTCACCTGGGTGTCAACAATGCTGCTGAATCTGGATCTGGGTCTGGCAGCATCCATCACCTTTGCTCTCTTTACGGTTATCTTCAGGACTCAGATGTAAGATTCTCCTCCTCAAGATATATACCACTCTGCATTTTCTGAGACATACTGTGTGTGAGAGAGGAAACATTAGCAGCTCTATTAGACAAGACACTGTATGATACATAATTCACGAGTACATAAAACTTTCTTTATTTTGTTCCTCAGGCCGACATACTCTGTTCTGGGAAATGTCCCAGGTACAGAACTGTACGTTGACTTAGAGACACACAGACAGGTGAGACCAAAAGATGGAAAGTCAAAAAATGTAAGCTTTTTCTACCCAGACTGGAAAAAGGCTCCTGATGTTTCTCTGTTTGACAGGCCAGGGAGATTCCAGGCGTTACTATATTTCGCTCATCTGCTACAGTATATTTCGCCAATGCTGATCTCTACCTTGAAGCCCTGAAAAAAAAGGTTTGTTTTCTTTCTTTACAATAATATCAATTCCATGAGTGTAACTGGTGATTATTTTAATGCAGAGTAAGCTAAAAAATGTCCTATAGAATTTTCTAGAATCAAAGGTTGAGCTTTTGATACCTTGTTTTTTCTGTGTGCCACTAGATTGATTATTGTGAGTGACAAAAGCAGGAAATCTTTACTTTTGAACCCTGAGAATTACTGATCTCTACATTGAGGTCCTGACTGACTATTATTAATTCAATACCTATGTGTAGCACTCTGTAAAATTATTATGAAAAGTGCTAAATAAATTAAGTGTATTGTATATTTGTGTCATCAGTAAAGTACATTTTTGTTTCGTGGTGATGTTTTCATCATCTGTTTTCAGAGTGGACTGGACATCAGTAAAATGATTATCTATAAGAGGAGGCAGGAGGCCAAACAGAGGCGAAGAGAAAGGAGAGCTGAGAGACGAGCAAAGAGGCAGGCCAAGAAAGAGGTAATATCTTGGAAATGTTAAGTGCAATGAAAGCAACATGGATTATTTTTGTCAAAATTAACTAAACATTTGAAGTACTGGACTGTACTTACTTTTTTTGGCAGTTTGGCCTCTTGCTGCCTGAGTATGAGAAGAAAATTCTTCCTATTATGATTGTTGTAGATGTACTGTATATCACTTTAAAGTAAGTATATTAATTTCTTCCATTCACGATTTCGCAGAGACGCAGAGCTGAACACCGGTCTGGATCTCCTGGGGTCTCTGTGGAGGAAGACGTCGGCTTCTGGGGGGACACTTGTTTAGACAAGACGGTTTCAGAGAAGGAGGACCAGGTCTGGACTGAGAGGGAGAACGGGACAGTGTTTGTCATCCCAACCACTCCCCGAACACCAGACGGTCCCTGTAGATGGGAGTACCTGAAAGGAGGGGATCCAGACTGCACCAGCTTAGGGTGGATGTCCGAGCTGCAGGACGGTGACACCACCACTCTAGGCTCCAGCAGTGAGGACACACTGAGTCGAGACCTGGAGAGAATCTCTCTTGGGTCTCTGGGCAAGTGGACCTGGGATGTTCACTCCATCATTCTTGACCTCTCCACGGCTAACTTCATCGATATAGTGGCTATCAAGACAATGAAAAATGTAAGTTGTCAATGGAGAAGCATTACGTGGCTTAAAAGGTCTCAAGGGTTATTCCATGTCAAATCATCAGGGCCTTCTCCTCGACATTTTCTGAAATTTTATATCGCAGTGTCAGGTACTTTGTGGGATAAGTGGGATTTGTGGGAAAAGAAAAAAACTGCCTGTTAACATGAAATCCTTGATCACAAAAACAAAATATTCCTAGACAGACTAATCCGAGCAGAGCAGAGTTCTGGAGTTTCAAAATGGGTATAAAAGTAAATTAGAAGCAGCTATGAAATGAAAATAACTTCCTTTATATTTTGTGACAAAGTATTTCATATTAAAAGTATTCCATGGGTTTTTTTGTACTCTTGTGACGTGCAACTACATTGACTTCTGCATTATCATTGGTTTTTTAATGTGAGTTCAAACACAGGACATTTCATGATGACTTCATTATTTTTTTCATATTTTAATTCAAACTTAATCTTAGAATATCTGATCCACTTGTCAAATATTTAAAATTCTAAATCATTGTCATGATGAGAAATAACAGTGAAAATTTAATGCTTTTATTATCAATAGTTTCTGAGATACTGTCATTCAAACAGCCTAAATTTAAAAAATTGCGCTTAAAGTGGGTTGATGAGCAACTTATCTTGACAAGTATTATATATCTCAGGCTACAATTTCACAAATGTCTCTATGAATATCAAAAATTTTCAGGCAAATCAAAAATGGTCGAGCAGAAATTGTTCTAAAAATGGGATGATTTGAGATGGAGTGTCTTATAACTATCCGTTCAATCTTCCTCATCACGAAAGCTTAGAGGAGAAAACTTTCAGGTCATTCAGGTGTCAGATACAGAAACATGAGCATGTCTTGTTCGTTTTACAGAAGACCTAAGGAACTCTATTTTTTATAAAGTTATATTCTTATAATGAAGCATTTTACAATGTTTATGGATTTACTATTACTGACAGTAATTTGTTAAATGTCATGTTAAAAAATACAGACCCACACAAACCTCTGTCAACAAAAAGCACATGTTCAGATTTGACTGAGTGCTAGTGTCACTTAACTGTGACTTGATCAACTTTCAGTTCCATTAAAACACAGACATAACTGATCAGTTTACTCCCTTACAGTTAAACTAACTGTGATGATTGAAAACTGGTGCAATGGTGCTTTGATGAGGATGAATATTTAGGTTTTATTATATTGACAGATTTTCCAGGACTTCAGTGAGATTGACGTGGATATCTACATGGCTGGTTGTCAAGGTCAGTGAACATATTTTCACTTCTTCAAGGTTGCACTGCATTAAACAGCTCTGTCATGATGGCAGCTTCCCTGTAAACTTGTTTCTTTCCAGCCTCTGTGGTGGAACAGTTAGAGCTTGGTGACTTCTTCTCTGAGTCAATAACAAAGAGACGTCTTTTCGCCTCTGTTCATGATGCTGTGCTTTACTGTCTCAACCATCGTGGAGCGACATCATTCCCCACACATGAGCCGTCACTGGTGAGTGTGTTCAGGCTTTATCTGGGAAATCCAATAGTGACATTTTATTAGAAGTCTCACTCATATGGGGGTAGTATCCACAAAAAATATGATCATGTCATTTTAAATAAGTGACTTTCTGCAACCTGTTTGATCACAGGAAACGCACAGAAGCACAAAACTTTAAGATCTTCAAAGAAGCAGAAAATCCAGCTCATATGACTGAGGAGAACTGACTGGAGGGAACATCAGAAACCAAGAAATGTTATTTGCAAATTAATAGATGAAAGCACTGAGTGATGCTACGAACGGATTACTACATATAAATAAGAGATCTTATGACTAAATTCTTTATTGCGTGTTTCATCTTATTGTTGACTTGATCTGATATTTATGCATTCTGTGTTTAAGTTATGTAAAAGGAAGAGTAACACTGGAGAGCTTCATTTACCTTTATTCAGTGTAGGAGAGTGAGGCAGAACATTTTGACATCATAAATAAATAAAATGGAATCTCAACATCTGAGCAATACCTTGTGCATTTTAATGTGTTTGTGCATTCTACAAGAAGAAAATAATGAGGAACCCGAGGAACAGAGACAAGGCAACATGCATCACACTCAGAGTGTGTGAGCCTATTTTTGGTAATGGCAGCAATAACAAGGTAGAACATTGAAATGTTTACAACTGTCATTTCAGTTTTCAAGTGCAATTTTTGCTCATGGCAACAGCAAAACGTGTCGAAGGTAATGCATGCAAAGGAAAGTTTAAAAAAGAAATAAAAATCACAACTCCTTGATTGAGTCTCTAGTGCAACACTCCTAAAATGGAAAATGATAGTAGATAGAAAATAACAGGATAGCAATATCCAAGCAATATTTAACAAAAGCATCTCTTTACTGTTGCATAAACCCACTGTGACCTCGTTCCCTGAATAAATCTTGTCTCTACAAACCAGCCACAGAGGATGTTACCAGAAACATTGTGCACAGGACTGAGGAAGGCTAGGAAGATTTCTTTTTTTAAAATATATAAATTTGGTGTATGAGCTACAAGTCTTGATGGATGCTGGGACTCTGTACGTCTGTGTTCAGAGTCAGACCTTCATCATCCTCATCCTCTTGCTGCTGTGACACCAACTGCTGGTAGCGAGCCTGCCGCTGGTAGTCCGGATCAATATTGATCCATTTATTGGCGACCCACTTAGTGCCATGTGTGACCATACAGCCTCCATGCAGAGCATATTCATCCTGCTCCCCGACCCAACCTAATTAGAAAAATAAAAAACAGTGATGTTGTGGCTATCAAACACACAGCTTCAGCTGATGAATGAATGATTAATCAGGGAATCAGGGAAGTACGTTTGCTTTCTTGACTAACATCACAGTTAAGCTTTCTTGAAAAACTACTAAGCTGTTACTCAAAATACATAATCTATAGTTCCAGTAGATCTATTAAAGCTATTACAACACTTCTAAATTATCTTTTATTCTTAACACCAATATGAGCTTGAATCTCAACTTTTAACACCATAAACAGGGTCACCAAATGTGGAAATAAAATGTTAAATGGTCAAATGTTTTGCACAAATTCATGGTACTCGACACTGTATCCATGTGGTAAACCCCTAACTTAAATGTAGCATCACAATGAGGTTTATTTGTCAAATGCCAGCAAAACTATTTGCATTTCCATCAGCCTCTGTGATGTGTTTAGTGCTTAGTAGCAAATGTGAACATGTTCACATTAGCATTCAGCTCAAAGTATTGCTGTGTTAGGTCGTCTTAAAGAGCTGCTTATGTGGCTGCAGCATAGACAGTATATAAATAAGGAATGAAGCGTCCAGGTCTGAAAACTGAGGCCAGTTTGAAGGCAGTCTCATTTTGTGCTGCAGAATGGTCTGGCTGCA
Source organism: Dascyllus trimaculatus (assembly GCA_024666655.1). NCBI lineage: Eukaryota > Metazoa > Chordata > Actinopteri > Pomacentridae > Dascyllus > Dascyllus trimaculatus. Next base: position 14,599,400 of record CM045450.1, read on the forward strand.
CCTTATTATCATTCTGCAATAGGAAGAAAGAACTGTCTTTAAATCAATTGCAATTGTCTTGGCTGAAGCTAAGTGCAGGATGCAGCAATGGTGTCCCCTCATAAAAGTAATGGGAGATGTGTTTAGGTGGAACATTTGCGCACAGCAAGATAAGCAATCATTAAAATGACTACTTCACAGAAAAAAACTAGCAGGGCTGCTTTACTGCATGATCGAAATCCTCTGCAAAACTTGAAATTTTCAGGATGTAGGTTGCTGCCCGGAGGTGGTTGCTGTTGTTTACCACAGTGACAGAGATTTTGAAAACATGTAGGCAGTGAAAAGAGAAGAGAAAGCTGTGTAGCCAATGCAAGGCTTATACCTGCAATCCACATTCAGTAAACCACACTATTTTGCAAGCAATTTTAACCCTTAACCCTAACCCTAAAAACATCAAACAATCAGGAACATGTTGAGGAACATGACAATGGCCCAACATGTTGATTTGACCTCCAAACTTCCTACACCCCATTGTGATCGTGCATCAACAGGATGCAGTGGAACAAGTTTGATTGACAGAGGCCCCACTGCACAAGCCAGAGTACCCAAAGGATCCACGGCTAACTTGTTTTAGGGAATAGCCAGTTTCGAAAGACCCAGAAGGCAAATGGCAAATTTCAAACTCTTCAAAATGGTAGTCCATAAACCAATGAGTGGCCTCAAAGTGGATATGTCCATCTTTTATATACAGTCTTGATTCATTTTCACTAAAATTATGATAAGAATTTTTTAGACAGGAAAAATTATAAGCTAAATGCACTTTGCCTTGGGGTTTAATATCAGCATATAATGAGCAAACCAGAAAACTGTTGCTTTTTAAAATGAAATAAAATTGCTGTTTTGCATTTTTAAAGACCTTATCCTTGGAATTGTGCTTTCATTTACTTACCTCTTCCATCAGAGAGGTAGTTGTACCAGAAAACTGCTGTCCCCCTGGTTGGCTTCACTCTCAGGTTACTCTTGTCACAGTTCCTTCTGGTGTCCAAAAGATCCACGTCGTTCTGTATGAGAGACTAGAGCGCACAATCAAACTCAGTGACACAGTCCACTTAATGTCGGGCCCATGCTCTCACTGACAAACAAGTGAGTTAACACAGATATGAAAGACATGCACAGTATGTACACAATACTTTTGCAGGACTCTCCGTAACATCTCCAGACCCACACACAATTACGCACCACTTCATCATAGGTCCTGTTGTCTGCCACAGGGAATGCGGTCTCCCCGCCCCCATCAACAGAGTTCAGGTAGAAGAGAACTGTGATGTACCTAAGTGTGCAACACAGATTTAAATTGACACACACATGTATGGTGCAAACAAACACACAGATACACACACTTACTGGCAAGCACACTAATTTGTCCGAGTCACACAAACTAGCATGCCAGCTGTCACAATGGAGGGTTAACGCACAGCTCAGTAATGACGTCAGACAGATGGTTTCACATCTAAACATTCACAGCTATTTTTGTTGAGAAACGCCACTTTAGTGATTTAGTGTTAACGCTGAGTTCTTCAGTGATCTTACCTGCAGGACGTCTCAAAGGGAGTGGAGGTGTTGGCTGCGAGGCGTGTGTGTGTGCAGGCTGTTTCAGGGTAGACGGGGCCGCTGTCATGATGGGCATGGTAGTGACCCCCCTCTTCGTAGCGAACCACCTGGAGTGGCTCACTGAGGTCCACTAAGGCTGGTGGGAGGCGAGTGAGGCGAGTCACCCTTTGTTAGGAAAAGGTAAAGAAATGATCAGTTTAAAAAAACAATATAAATAAACGATGAATCTCACGTAGTGCTTTGTTTTCCTCACCTCGCCTTGATGTCTTGGAGCACCTGGTGAGCTCCTTTGCCTTGGTAAAGCCATGTGTGTCGGCTGTTCCTCACCAGCTGACTCCTTTTCACTCCTTGCTGCAGCAGGAAGCGCTGGAACGCATCGTTGCTCAGAAGCCTGAACTCTTCCAGACTCAGCAAACCTATTCAAAATATGAGAATGGACATAAATTCTGGTGCCATAATAGCCTATTCTATTGGCTCAATTCAAACTCCTCCTTATCCTAACACATGGTAAAATTGGGGTCAGCACTGAGATCAACAGGTTCATGTTCCCTGGAATTTCGCTTCATGTTAATTTCCATGAACTGTTCTTATATGGCATCTTTATACTCTATATTACTTATACTACGTCCCAGTCTGCTCATTTGCTCTGAAAATGTAACTGCAGTATTACCAAAGAGTTGAAATTCATCATAGAATGCAAGTGTATCTTGTGTTACCAGTTAGAAATGTGCTCTAATATATCTGTATAATGATGATCATGAGCTTCCTAACAGCAGATGGACTCTTCAGCAAGGCCAGAGTCCCTCAGTGATACTCCCCTGACCCTCCACCATAGACATTCACTCAATGTGTTACATTAACACACAACTTTTTGCACATCTCAAGTTGTTCATCCTTGAATTTACAAAATCCACATTGTAAATATTTCTATTACTTTATCACTTTAAACTCCCTGGATTTGCAACACTTGCTATGTATTTGACACTTGGTCCTTATTCGTCTTGGAACACTCACCGTCTATTGACTTCCAACATTTGCTTTCATTTTAAATCTGTTCATACTTCTTTAAGAATATTTACTTGTCAGCATTTACTATGATGCACCACATCACCGCTTCAAATTATTCCTATGTGAAAACCTACCTGGCAATACAACTGATTCTGATGTTGTAAACAACAGGCTTCTCCAGATGTATAACCTCTTTACATCATTCTGCGGTGACCTGACTTGAATCCAGCACCCTGCCCCAACCTGAGCAGAAGTTTAACTAGCCATAATATGTGAAAATAGGGCCTTAAAAACCAAAAAACGTATAAAAATGAACAATCTGTAGACTTTTAAAATGTGATTTAATTTCCTTATTTTCCCTATATTAAAGCTGCGCAATATATTATCTCAGCACCAACATGGTGATCTGTGCATGTGCAAGACTCACAATGTGAAGTGAGGCTCAAACACATCATGCTGCAACATTTTTTGTAGCTTGATACAAAAAGAAAACTTGCACAGTTCTTATTTTCCATAACTCATCCACAAAAGAAGTCATGGCGTGATATATTTACTTTCCTATAAGGATTCTTGAATACGCTGAGTCTTCATTAACTTTATTTACAAGACACTGAGTTTGTTGACATACAAGGTGGCCATTTAATTCAAGACCACACAAACAAGTGCAAAGCCAGACAATAAACTATTTTGGATGCCTTAACTGGTGTTACGCCTAATGAGAAAGGTTCCAAATGGCTTTTTAAATCTTTTATTTTCAGTGCAGATACCCTACAGAATCACCCAGATGATGCTAGAATGAATCATTCTTACTAGATACAGTTATTCAAGACATCACGTTAAAATTCACAATTCACATTACTGAAAAACTTAATATCGCAATGTCATTTATTTTCAAGATTGTGCAGCCCTACCTTGTATATACAGAAAGTGCAAACTGTATATCTTTCCTGGCCTGGCAAATGAATGAATATTACTGATATGTGTAAAATCTTCAAGACTATCTGGTGAATTAGGCTTACAATTGTAGCTGATATTTTGCAAAGAAACATAACTTTAAGTATTAAGTAAGTACTGCATTAATTGAAGTATGATGATATGATTTGAAAGCAGTAGGTTTTAAAATAATACACATTTGTAACACTAAAAAGAGAACAGATTAAAAGTGCAAAGTGTTGTCTGAACCCTAAAATGATGAATGAAGTAGATTTCTTACCATTATCGTCCTTGTCTGCTTTGAGCCCTGCATAGATTTCTCTCAGGTTCTCCGGAGTGAGCCAGATTCCATCCCTCACTCGAGAATGAGTCAGTATCTGGTGGAGGCACAGTAGTGAAGATGGAAATGAGTTAACCTCCTCTGCAAATGGAAAAAAACCTACATTTTGTCACATGCTACAGTTCAGGCTCACAATCCACAAACTGACATACACCTCATGAAGCTGCAACTGTCCATCCTGGTTGATATCCAGCAGGTTGAAGATCTCCTCTGGGCTGAGGTTGAGCTCCTTGGCCAGCTCCTCCTGACCGTCTTGTACCATCAGCTGACTCTCCATCAGACCCTTCAGCTGAGCCAGCTGCATCACCACACGGCACTCGTCCTTTGATAGAAACCCAGGGATCTCTGCAGAGAAAAATATACAGAGACTTATGGAGATAAACCTACAGGAGAAACTCACTGAAGTCATCAGGAATGCATGATTGCAGCATTTTCTCTGCTGCATGCTTCTTACTTTCTGATATTCCATGCTGCTGAGTAGAACTATCTTACAAATGGCTCTAGACTGATGTGGACTAAAACTGAAATGCAATAGATATAAAATGAATTAGCAACAGTTTTGAGACTCATTTTTCAGGCAAATGTTTGCTGATTTCAGCGTTTCCACTTGGGAGGATTTGCAGCTATAATTTGTCTCCTATGATTGTGCATAGAATCTTTTCCTTACTGCCTTGGACTCTGAGAGAGTATGTTGAACATTATCAGCAGATTATAAGTCACATCAGTTGCTAGTTGACATTCTGATGCCTTGCTAAAGCATTATTATAAAGCCTGAAACAGTCATATCTTGATACTAATGCAAAACACTGACAGAGAGAACAGAAAGCAACTAAATAAACTAGACATTTTCCACTTTTTTGACACGTTTTTTAATGTTTGCACATCATCTTTCCTGCATGGCTGCATCCTGTATGTTGATGCATTGTGTTCTTCAGGTACAGATGCATTTCTTCTCTTTACCCGGTCAGCTATAAGCCCTTAATTGGATGAGATGTACAGACATGGGGGAGTCGTTGCCTCGGGACTTATTGGCCTGATTTATGTAGCTCTGATTGATCTTGGCATGCACATATGTCTGCATTAGGCTGTGTTTGGAGGGGGGTTGATACTGTGAGCTCATCTTTGTCTTCCCCCCAGCCCCCCAGAAGAGGGAACCTGTTTGGCCCTTAAAGCCTCGTGGATGCTGCAGATTTGTTGTGCCACATGGGTGTTGTGCTTCTCACCAAACAGCAGAGGTTTCAGGCTCAGAGTCCGCATCTCATGCACTTTGCCCGGCATCAGTGACACCTTCTGGACATGTCCCACCTGCAGAGATGAATCAGAGGTGATTTTGGTGCTGCTTGCGTGTGTGACAGGATGAAGGAGCCTGAGCGGTGCATCACCACATTACTCACCCTGATTCCCTCGATCCTTGTCAGGGAAACGTCACGCAGAAACTCGGGTTTTGATGGCGGACGTCGCGGCTCGGGGCGCTGGTGGCCGCCGCTGGGAGCATCACGACTCCGGCTCGCATCCTCCTGCCCGCTGCTGTAGTGCACGTAGAACAGCAGCGCTATAACGTTAATGATGTAGACGTGGAAAAACACCATCACCACCACGAAGTAGGAGCGGGAGCACACGCTGCTTTTGTGGCAGGAGAGACGGTCGCAGGGCGGCCGGAGCGGCAAGGTCGCGCTCCCGGACAGGGTCGTGTCCTCCGCGTTTGGGGCTTCCTGGTTCTCAGTCATTCTGCTGAGATAGTTCCTCGGCAGCAAAGTCCATCCAACGGCGAGATTAGTTGGTTGCTCAGAAGTGGCAGATGTGCAGAGTGACAGATGTCCAGTTTAATTTACAAAAAAAGAAAATCCTTAAAGAGCGCTCAGGCCAGTTTTTCCGCAGCAGAAATTGAAGTGAAGTAGTTGAGCACTGGATTTAAAAAAAAAGATAATTGGTGATTCGGAGTGAAACTGCAGCTCACTCTTTAAGGCTGAGAAGTCAGCTATCAGTGGAATTCTGTGATTATCTGTTTCCCCCACAGACAGCAGCGCTGCAGCCTCGGACGGTCTTGTTTACACTGCAGCAGTCCCAGTCAGCAGCGCAGCGCACTGCGCATCCCAGACCAAGGCGCAACTCATCTCAAAAACCTGGTTCACAAACCTGACCCAGCATCAGCGAAAACCACAATAATCATGCTTTATAAATATTTCGAACATAAATAAACAGTCTGCAGCGTATCCTACTACCGTATCCAGAGCCCCTCCGTTTGACAGCAACAGTCTAACCACCGTGCAATGCTGACCTCTGGCGACCCAAAGCAACACCACAGTCAGTGCAGAACGTCTGCTGCTAACTGGCCGGCCTGGCTGTCAGCTGGATCAGGGAAAAACCCAAAATATGCGAACATAAATGCAAAAACAAATCAACAAAATAGTTTGCTCAATTTATTAGTCCATTATATATCAGGTTACAGCGCCTATTTATGTATTCACATTTTAACTTGCTTTTCAACAATGAATCATGGCCAGTTTAATTTCACTTTAAAAAAGAATTTACAAAAACCCTTTCATGTCAAAGTGAAAACAGATTTCTACAAAGTACGGTTCATTCATTAATTAAAAATACAAACTGTAAAAGATGTGATTGATAAGTTCTTACCCCCTAAATTCACTAAAAATGACTCAATGACTTCAAAACAGGTACAGCCAAATGGTGCTTGACGTCACACATTTAGTGAAATGGAGATCATCATCTGCAGTGAATGTGTCTCAAGTATAAAGACACCTGCATCCATAGGGGAAGTCACAGGTGTCTTGGTGGCCTCCCTCACTAGTCTCTGTTTTGCGGGTCACTCAGTTTTTTAAGACTGCAGATTAACATTATGTGCCATAGTCCCTCTAATTCTTAATGGTGCATTGACCTGTACTCCAAGGGATATTAAGTAATTTGGAAACTTGTATCCATCTCCTGACTTGTGCTTTTCAATAGCATTTTCTCAGACTGGCTTGGAACACTGTTTTGTCTTCATGATGTTGTTATATCCAGGAGTACTGGACCTTACAGATACAGGTGTCTTTATACTACAATCATTTGAGACACTTCACTGATTGTGTGACCTCTAGCACCAACTGACTACACCTGTGTTGAAACAGGTGAGTCACTTTAAATGGGGTGAATATTTATGCAATTACCTATTTTACATTTAATATTTTTAATTAAATGTCATTACTTTGTAGAAATCTGTTTCCACTGTGACACAAAAGGATATGTTTTGTAAATTATTGTAAAAACAATAACAACAACAACCCTGAAAGTGAAACTACTAAATGTAATTTACATATTGTTTATCCTGTGTTTTTCTGTGAAATGTCAATATGCCTTTTGTGAAAAAGGCAAATGAGTGACTATTATTATAAGCCTATGTAATATAAAATAAAACTAAACAGAACCCCAATTATACCATTGTTGACTCACAAATATTTACATCATGCACTGTATACATTTGTGGACACCCCAAACAGTTCTTCATTATATTGTAGTGTCCTGCCCCTTTGGTCAGGATGAAGCGCATATAAATGCTTTAATTGTACCAGAACAATTCAAAATGTATGCCACAATGTGTTGCCGAAGATATAAACCTATATAAAGCTATATGACTAAAATTATTTTAATCCAACCTAGAAAATATTACTTGTACATAACTTTTAGCAAAAAGTATTATGTATGTATTTTTATTTAAAAATTAGCAAATAATAAATATAATCATAAGTTCTTGAAAAAACCAAGTATAATAATAATTTTCAATTGAATACCACTCACTGCAGTCCATTTTTTGTTTTTTTGGTATTTTCCTTAAACAAATAACATTAATGAAAAGACAAGTCCCAATTATCAGAAATTATAAAGAACCATGTTTTGTTTTTATGCTTTTATTTTTGTGATAGTGCCTTGTTGTCACTTCTGGCGGCCATCTTTGTTTGGCTCGAAGAGTCACGACTGGGGAAACAGTTAAAAATCGTCTTAACGGTGCAGTCCTGTGAATATTTTGTTTCGGCTGAAGACAGAAGTTTTTAAACCACATCGGAATGTCTTCGAAACAGAAGGTAAGTTTTCAAACGACGTGTTTCGTTTTGTTTGTAGGTTTAACAACAGTAGTAATGGTAGAGACAGGTTCAGCATCTTGTGAAGTGACAGGTGCCGTTTAGCATCGATCTCCATTGTTTACAATTAGCGTTAAGCTAAGCTAGCTCCGCTGTCTGATTATAGAGCTCCATAATTACATAAGAAAGAAGATCCAATCATCGACAACCACCCTCAATAAATTAGCTCATCAGCTATCAAAATGTGCCAATTATGTATGCACATGTTTGGGTTTACTATATCCCTTAGCTTAAGTGGATAACAGTTCAAAAAAATTTGAAATAGAAGGAAAGTTATGTATTTAAGTGTTTTTCTGTAAATCAGTAAATGTGAACTATCTTGGACCTAGAAGATTAGCTATAGGTCTCACTGTTTATCTATGGTATTGTCCAGGGGTGTAGCACCAAATTCTGGGCCCTGTACACTCTCAATGTCAGTGGGCCTCTATCCATGCCAGTGCACGAGGCACACTGGGCAAAAAAAAGGAGTATTAGCCTCTTAACATACAAATAACTCGACCTACTTTTTAAAGTAAGCTAACTTTGTATTCCTAGAGCCATTTCAGTGCAAGATAACCTGCTAAACATAATGAAACAAATGGCCGAGTGTTGCTTATTATGTTGACAGACTGTCTTTTAAATGGGGCTAATTTTTGTGTTCTATGGGCGGAGCTCTTAGGCTGTCAACCAGTCACAGCTGGTGAGTGTCCACAAGAGGGCGCTTGACCGTGCTTGACATCTACCATTTAGAACAAGTACAAAGATAATGCGAAAGGTTGCAAATATGTTCATTAAAAGTCAAACGTGAAGTAAGGATATGCTTTCCTACAGTAGACGCTTAGACTAGCCTAACTATTTGCTTGTCATACCCTGATCCATGTTTTTAGGGCAGCATGATGTCTAGCCCCCCCAGGTCATTCAATCTGGGCTCACTGACGTTACACTTGCTGCCGGTCGCTGTCGGGCGGACTAAACCATTTTTGCGCCTCCAAGAGGGGGGCCCCCAGAAAGTCCAATATGTTGGGAGGACTGTGACATAAAGTTCATTCTCTCAGTTGATGTTATCAATATATTTGAAATAAATTATGACATAAATTAATGTGAGGGCCTAATTCAATTGAAATAAAAACATCACATAAAACTCAGGATATTCATGGGCCCCTCTCCCTACTCAGGCCCTGGGTAGTCAGGTCCACTTTTCCCCCCACTACCACGCCCATGGTATTGTCTGAGTAACGTTATGGCATGTAGCCAACGTTTGATTCTTAAACAGTGTTTTCCTGCATAGAAGAATTTTTAGAATCAGAATCAGAATTCTTTTATTGTCATTGTCCCGTCAGAAGGACAACGAAATTTAAAAAGTTGCAGGTCTCCTAAAAACAGTGCAAACAGCAGAGGGAAAAAAAACAGTGCAAAGACATAAATAAGCACCGCCTAAGGAGATTTTAGCCAGCACCAAAGGAAAATCATTAGAGCTGAAATGATAAGAATGAAGAAAAAACAGTGGCAATTCAATTTTTTGACATGTTTTGCCAATCAGGGTTTTATTTAATCAATATAATAGATATTTTTGATTATCAAATGGCCATAAATAACAGCCAAAAACCAAGAAAAACCCATTTTGACTTTACCTGTGGACCTTGTATAAATTTGAAGCTCCTGATGGCTTGAAAGATTAAATCAGTAATTCCAGTCATTCAGAAAGAAAGGTGTGGACACAAAATATGCAATACGTTATCTGCTTTTTATTGGCTTTAGGATATCTCAGCATGCTTAACATGCTGAAGTGAGCAAGTAACAAGATATTCATATTTTATGACTTCTTGTTACTGCATGACCTTGTTGTCTTCATCACTCCTCAGCTTCCTTTGTCTGAAATGGCAAAAATAATGGCATGTGAAAGATGTCACTAGTTAATCATGATTTATTATAAGTAGCATTTGTACAAATTTGACTCATATCAGATAGCTCTTTTGTTACCTTGCTAATTTCTCGACTCTTTGCCCTCAGCTTGTTGACTTGGGACTCGGCGATGTCAGCACGCTCCTGAGCCTCTTCCATTTCATGCTGCACCTTCCTGTACCTGGACAGGTGAGTGTTGGCCTGCTCCTCCTGTATGATAAGCCACAGTAGATTTAGATCTGAATGACATTCTCAAAATCGGTGTCATGAGAATTAGTTTTACTCACCGCCTCCTCAGCCTGTCGCTTGTAGGATTTCACTTTCAGCTGCAGTTTGTCCACCAGGTCTTGGAGTCTCGCTACATTCTTCTTGTCCTCCTCAGTCTGATATAAATCATGAATCACATGATTGTGTTACAGACTGAATACTTGCGTACACGTGGTGTTTTCATTATTACATGCTATTATGTTAGTTTTTCTTGCAGTATAAGTACCAATTGACCTGATAAGTAAGCTCCTTGACTCGTCTCTCATATTTTCGCACTCCCTTGATGGCCTCAGCACCACGCCTCTGTTCTGCATCAACTTCAGCCTCCAGTTCACGAACCTTGATGGAGGAAGAAGGAAGTAATATTTAATTGCAGATGTTGTCCTAGTATTCAGCAATTATCAGTCGCGTGCTCCTTGTGACACTTACCCGAGCCTCCAGTTTCTGGAGCTGCTTCTTGCCGCCCTTCATGGCCAGATTTTCTGCTTCATCAAGGCGGTGCTGCAGGTCCTTCACCGTCACCTCCAGGTTCTTCTTCATCCTCTCCAAGTGAGCACTGGTGTCCTGCTCCTTCTTCAGCTCTTCTGCCATCATGGCAGCCTGAAATTTAGAAGAATTTGTATTGTTTCAGATTTTTGGATGCTTTATTTGGTGGAGAAATGGTTACTGCAAAGACATGCATCCAGATGACTCACATCAGTGATGGCCTTCTTTGCTTTTTCTTCAGCGTTTCTTGCTTCCTGGACAGAATCTTCCACTTCACCTTGGACCTGGACAAGGTCAGCCTCCAACTTCTTCTTTGTATTGATAAGACTGGTATTCTGAACAAATAATAGTTTGGAATATGCACTGTAATTTCAATTGTCACGTATTTCACATGCCCTTATTTGATTCATCATTTACCTGAGAATGCAGCAGTCCCACACGCTCACTTGCATCCACCAGCTCCTGCTCAGCGATCTTGCGGCCTCTCTCAGTCTGCTCCAGTGCAGTTCTCAGCTCTTCGATCTCAGCCAGCATTAGGTTGTTCCTGCGCTCCACCATTGCAACCTGCTCCTTCATGTCTTCCTGACTTCTGATAGCCTCATCGAGGTGCAGTTGTGCATCCTAAATGAGTAATAAAAACTTGTTTTGCAATGAGTCTAAATAAAGTAACCTTTTCTTACAATTTTATTTAATGAGCTACCATACCTTAAGCTGTCCCTGCACATTTCTCAGCTGTTTCTGGGCTTCAGCTGCCTGGCGGTTGGCATGGCTCAGCTGAATCTCCATCTCATTGAGGTCTCCCTCCATCTTCTTCTTGATTCTCAGGGCATCATTCCTGCTCCTGACCTCAGCATCCAGAGTGGTCTGCATGGAATCAATTGTTCTCTGGCTGTTCCTCTTGATCTGCTCAATCTCTTCATCCTTTTCTGCAAGTTTTCTGTCGATTTCGCTCTTGACTTGGGTGAGTTCAAGCTGAACACGGAGAATCTTGGATTCCTCATGCTCCAGGGTAGCCTTGACTCAAAAGAAAAACATGTTGTGTAGCTCCAGCAAAATCAATTTCAACTGTGTTTGATTATAGTTATTTTGTCAGACAGTACCTCTGCCTCCTCAAGAGAAGTCTGGAGTTCAGACTTCTCTGTTTCTACAGTCTTTTTCGATTTCTCCAGCTCATGAATGGTTTTTCCAGTCTCACCAATCTGCTCAGTTAGATCCGAGATCTCCTCTGTATCAAACAAAGTATGAATTGTTTGAGTTTTAAGTTTGAGCTGAAATACATATTTTGATTGAACATTGATATTTTGATAGAATTTGCTGTACACTTACAAAAGCTGTAGCACAGAAATTGTTTTTGTTAAAGGTTACATTTGTTAGTTTGAAATTTAAGACCATGCACAATTAGTCTGTTGGTCCACTGGGGGGCACACTGTCCTCAAGCTGTTCCATACAAAACCTAAGACAAAGCTTTGTAAAACTGTGAGTGCACAGAGAAAATCAGTGGTTAAGTTAAGTTAGATCATTTTCAGGTTTTTTTTGTTAGTTGACTGAATATTTAAAACTTTGCATACGTTGCAGGTTTTTGTTCTCCCTTTTTAAGGTCTCTAGGTGGTCCAGAGCTTCTTCATATGAATTTTTCAGCTTGAACATCTCCGTGCTGAGAGAACGAGCTTCTTTCTGAGCTCCTTCAAGCTCAGCCTGCGTTTCCTCATACTTCTGCTTCCACTCTGCAAGAACCTTAAAACATAAAGATAACCTATTTATTTCAGTAACTCCTCATTCGATAGCATTTACTAAAAAATGAAAGGCAAAAATAAATACTATACCTTGTCAAAGTTCCTTTGCTTCTTGTCAAGGTTAGCAGCTAGAGCATTAGCTCTCTCCACATCGATCATCAGGTCCTCCACTTCACCATGCAGTCTCTGTTTAGTCTTTTCCAGAGAGGCACATTTTGCATTCACAGCCTCGATGGATTCCTCTGCATCCTGAAGACGCTGGGCAAGCTTTTTCCTGCAAAATGAGGTTATGATGAGTCACAGAATCAATACAATGTCAGACTTAATCCCACTCTACATCCTCAAGTTAAAACTGAAAGCCTACTTTGCCTCCTCCAGCTCCTCAGTGCGCTGGATAGCATCAGTCTCATATTTAGCTCTCCACTGAGCCACCTCACTGTTAGCCTTGGACATTGAACGCTGCAGCTCAGCTTTGGCCTCCTGCTCCTCCTCATACTGCTCTCGGAGCAGGTCGCAGTCATGACGAGCAGACTGAACAGCATGAGCCAGGGCATTCTTGGCCTTGCAAAGAAGGAAAGGTATTTTTAAACTAAAATGTGCCTTATTTGAAGTTTTGAACTGTTTCAATCATGCAGACCTGCAGTTCTGTGATAATGTTTTTAATGTGCACATACTTTAACTTCCTCTTCAATGTGCCTCTTGAGCTCTTCGGTCTGCTGAGTATAAGCCTGCTTGCTCCTAGTCAGCTGAGAGACCAGGGCTTCTTTCTCTTCCAGTTGGCGACTAAATTCACCTAAGATGAGACATAAAATTAGAATCCAAATTCTAGTGTGGGCATTTTATCAGGTGTCCAATATATAAAATTAAGATCAGTAAAAAAAAAAAAAAAATTCTAAAATAGGATTTTTCTTACCATTCTCTGTTTGCAGTCTTGCCCTTTGTACGCCAATGTCATTCAGTTGTCGCACATGTTCATCATTTTTCGTTTTCATCTCACTCAATTGATCCTCAAGGGAGCGACACATTTTCTCCAGATTTGCCTGAAATTAACAAAATCTGTGTTGATATAAAGAAATACAACATAGTGTCATTCAATAAGAGCCAAATTAAAGACACGATCAGAGCAGCAGAGTACCATAAGTTGACTCAATTGTTTTTACTTGATAGTACCTTGGCTTTAGCGATAGCCTCCATGTTGCTGCTGAGGTCATCGATCTCCATCTTGTATTCGCTTTTCTCTTTCTCCAGCTTCTGTTTGATTCTCTGGAGGTTATCAATCTGTTCTCCCAGCTCTGCCACACTGTCGGCCTGCTTCTTGCGGAGAGCTGCAGCGGTGGCTTCATGCTGCAGGGTGGACTCTTCAAGGTCACGGCGCAGCTTCTGAAACTCTGCCTCGCGCTTCTTGTTCATCTCAATCTGTACTGATGTTGCTCCACCAGCTTCTTCCAGCCTCTCACTGATCTCCTCAAGTTCCCTGGAGAGATCAGACCTCTGCTTCTCCACCTTGGCCCGAGCAGCTCGCTCAGCCTCGATCTCCTCCTCCAGCTCCTCAATACGAGCCTAGAAGAAACACAGCCACATTCTGATATATTTGTCATGGAAGTCAGCCATGTTTGAATAATCCAAATTCCATGGACTGCTGTCACTAATAGATATTAGTAAGATAAATGACCAACCTGAAGTTCTTTGATCTTTTTCTGAAGCTGAGCACAAAGTGATTGCTCATCCTCAATTTTGCTAAGAAGCTGACTTGTTTCAAAATCCTTCCTATGTGAGGAAAAAAATTCATACAAAACATTACATTAAGATTTTTTTTTGTATCTTAAAATAAGCAACACCAAGGTGAGATTTATTTATTCTGGGCCTAATTTTCTGATGGGTCATTGTTGGTCGTGAAATCATTGATAGAATAATTCATTTTCTGATGTACTTTTGAAAATAGAGATTGTAGTTTTATTTCGGTGAATTGGTGTTCTTTAACTCTACAGAAAAGCAGATACTGTTTTCGCAATGTGTTTGTGTACTTTTTCAATACAGCATGCTCTTTGGCTAGAGGAGAATGTTATTGTGGTTACTGTCTGCAGGACAAATACAGTTAGGTTAGACATAAATGCTACATTTAAATTGATCATTTGCATAATTTACTCACTTCTTTATTTTCTCGTCAGACTGCTGCTTGTCATTCTCCAGATCCATAATGGTTTCCTGGGCCAGTTTAAGATCACCTTCAAGCTTTCTCTTGGCTCGCTCAAGGTCCATACGCAGCTTCTTTTCTTGCTCCAAGGAACCCTCAAGCTGTTTCAAATGAAATGAGGCATTCAGTTCTTGTTTTTCATTTTTAAGAGGGGTATAATAACTTTCTGTTATTAAGACTCACATCGTCCACTTGCTGCTCTAGCTTGCTCTTGGCCTTTGTCAGAGTGTTGACTTTGTCTTCCTCTGCCTGCAGGTCATCGAGGGTCTGCTGATGTGCCTCTTGAAGGGCTTTCTTCTCTTTGGTTAGTTTAGCGATGGTCTCATCTTGAGAGGCCATTTCCTCAACCAGATTTTTAACCTACATCGGCATTATTATAGAAGGGGAGTTGGCATTCTGCAAAAAGTGGACATTAAGGTCTTGTGATTGATATACTAACCTTGTTCTCAGTGGCATGTTTTTCCTTTTCCACTTTGGCCAGGGTGAGCTCCAAGTCATCGATGTCTTTCTTTAACTCAGAGCACTCATCCTCCAGCTTCCTCTTCTTTGCAGTCAGCTCAGCGTTCATTTCCTCCTCATCCTCCAGTCTCTCAGATGTCTCTTTGAGTTTAGCCTCGAGCTGGATTTTAGCTTTAATGAGCCCCTCACACCTTTCCTCAGCATCAGCGAGGTTTTCACCTTCCTAGATTTACAAACACATTCAAATGAATAAATGATTTTGCATTTGTAAACATCTGGATCACTAAAGAAGAAAAGTCCCTGGTTCCATGTAACGTACGGACTGAATTTGTAGCTGCAAGTCATTCTTCTCTTGTAGGAGTGTGACCATCTTCTCCTCCAGGTCTTTCTTCTTAGCCAGAGCCTTTGCTAGCTCCTCCTTGGTCTTTTCAAAGTCTTCTTTCATTTGGGCCATCTCTTTTTCAGTCTCTGCACTCTTCAGCAGAGGCTTAATCTTGAAGTACAGCTTCATCCATGGCCAGGTTTTGACATTCATGAATGAACGGATGTTGTACTGAATAGAATAAACTGCCTCCCTGGGGACAACAGAATTAAGGTAAATGATTTTTTTTTTCAGATTTTGAAAGCTGCAACAATAAGTATGGGTTGAACGCCAAAACACATAGTTGGCTTAGAAGTTACATTTAGGTTGTCATCTACAATTTTTATATATATATTTTACAGCTGCCATTTATGTATAAAACTAAAATGTCTGCAGTACCTGCGCTCCATCATCTTGACAAACTCTCTTCTCATGAGGAAACCCCTGCAGAGAGCCTGAGTCATTGTGACCAGGATGGCAAGTTTTTCATCTCGCATCTCCTCCAAGGTACCCAGCAGACCGGCTTTGAAGAACACCTGACAAACGGTAGTATTATATTTAAAATTGTGAAGCTCACTGGCAGTATCAGAATTGAGCAGCAGTTTTAAAGACGCCCACAACAGGTTTCATATCAAGTTACCTTTGTGTGTCCAAATTTGTACTGAGTATGGTCAACATTAATAGAGCCCAAGAGTTTCTCTGAGGCCTTTTTGTTGTCGATAAATTGTCCCTCAGGGATGACACTGGCATTCAATACTTTGTATCTGATAGGAGATAAATTGATTGTTGAAAAATAACTGACCACAAAATTGTGAAAAATGGGATTCATTCTTACTTACCTCTGCTTGAAGTCACCATAGAGGATTCTGCTGGGGAAACCCTTCCTGCAGATCCTGATACCCTCCAGCACACCATTACACCTCAGTTGGTGGATGACCAGGAAGTTCTCCATGAGACCTTAAAACCATGCTAAATTCAGTTTTGTGTTGCATAATTAAAGTTGCTGCTTTAATTAATATTGGTATTAAACCTACCAGGTGTCTTCGATTCATTTGGAATCAGACAACGTACAAAATGAGGATGAGTGCTCCTCAGGTTGGTCATCAGCTTGCCCAAATTCTCCTGAAATATGGAAAAATTTGAATAGTTACATAATAGTAAACTAAAAAAGCACTCAGGGAGTGCATACGTCCGTCAAGGAGCTTCAATCCACCCCCAACACTACCAGGTCCCGGTCCACAGTCTCATTCCTCGTCCTCTCTCCTATTCCAACCCTGTCTCCGTCTCCAATATGTCCTATCATAATCCCTGTCTCTATACCAGTCTCTCCTGTCTCTTCTGTCAAACCTGTCCCTCCTGTCAAATCCATCTGGTCAATCCCAATTCCATCTGTCTCCAACTCCATATCAATCATAATCATATCCACGCCACCCCTTGTTCCTCCTGTTTCCCCATGTCTTGTGTTATGCGTGTTTGTTGTCCTGTGTCTGTGTTATACTGTGAGCTTTGTATGCATAAACAATAAGGAGTGGTGTGTATTATTTAATATGAGGATATGGATTGCTGGTGAAAAGTCCACTGTGAAATAGTGAACAGTGTGGGCCAAGCAACGTTTGGACCCCAGAGTGGGTCTTCATCAGGCCACGGCTCACACCAAGGTCTGCTAATAGTGAACTAACACTGGAGCTGTCAAATACGAGATCCTTCCTCATCAGAAGTCAGACGGGTCATGGAGCCAAAACCAACAGGAAATACAGAAATAAGTTTTCCACGGGTGTATTTTCATTTTAATTTCCAATTACAAACGCATCTAATTAAATCAACAAAATCTCATGTGGTCACAGGGGGTTACCCCAAAGACAAGAGTGCCCTCTGGTGGTTTTTAGAGTAAACCGCATTTAATTGTCCACCCGGTTACACTTAGATTAAAAAAAAATCCTGGATGGAGATGGTGATCAGAAGCAGACCCAAAATTTCATCATTTCTTCTTTGTCCCATTTCACACATTTCCTGAAAATTTAATTGAAATCCGTTCATTACTTTTTGAGTTATTTTGCACACAAACAAAAATAAATAAATAAATAAACAAACCAACGCCGGCCATCACATAAACTCCTTGGTAGAGGTAATAAGGCCTGTTACCTTAATGAGCGTCTTGGAATTAGGAGGTGTACAAATTTTACTGTAGTTAGGCAATGAGACGGATATTTGTGGTGCTCACCCTGAATAGAGCAGATACAGTCTGGAAAGACCCTCCCTTCTTCTTGCCACCTTTTTTACCGCCTCCTCCCTCAGCTATAACATGATAAATAAATGTCAGATATTTACTTAAAACAGATTTAATACATTTTATGTAAAGAATATTCTGTTACACCACCAACATGAAACCTAATAGACTGTCAAATTTGATAAAAACAACAGAAACTCAAAATTCTGTTCTGTTCCAAAAAATATGATCATTACCTTCTCCGGAGGCATGTGATGCATACAGATGAGCCAACAGCTTCGTGGAAGACTTCTGGTAGAGTTGAACAACTGAATCATTCAGGGGGTCCTTGTTCTTGTCCAGCCAGCCAAGAACATTGTAGTCAACGGTGCCGGCATAGTGCACCAGGGAGAAATGGGCCTCAGCTTTGCCTTTGGCCGGCTTTGGTTTCTGGAAGGGAGCACTTTTTCCAAGATGCTGGTCGTACAGTTTGTTCTTGAAGGTCATGTCTGTTGCCTTGGGGAACATGCACTCCTCTTCAAGGATGGAGAAGATGCCCATTGGCTGTCATGAGGAAATGATTATTTTAAACAAAAACTTTCAAGTCATCCGATTGTTTCTATGTTTGTCAGTATACAGTACAGCATGCCGCTCACCTTCTCAATAAGCTCAATGCAGGCAGCCAGGTCCATGCCAAAGTCAATGAACTCCCATTCAATTCCCTCTTTCTTGTACTCTTCTTGCTCCAGGACAAACATGTGATGGTTGAAAAACTGTTGCAGTTTCTCATTGGTGAAGTTGATGCACAGCTGTTCCAAGCTGTTGAACTGAATATTAACAAGAGAAAAGTGGAATACAATTGAATACTTTTTGTATCAAACCCATATAACTTGCTTAATGATGATTAAAATCTTTTCGGCCATTTTTTACACATTAAAATAAACAAACAAAAAACTATCTAACTGTATCATCAAACTTACATCAAAGATCTCAAAGCCAGCAATGTCGAGCACACCGATGAAGAACTGTCTTGGCTGTTTGGTGTCCAGCATCTCATTGATTCTGACGACCATCCACAAGAACATTTTCTCATAGACAGACTTGCAGAGAGCCATGACGGCATTGTTGACCTGAATATACAGATGGATCAACACTTAATATTAACAAGGATGTTCTAAAGGTTGCATTGTGAACTTAAATAAGAAAGGCATTATCAACATGTACGTGTCTTGATATGTGAAGTTGAAAGACGGTCTGTAATAATTTATCTGTGTGTATTCGTCTGTACCTGAGGAACAGTTTGACCTTTGGTCACAAACTCATTTCCAACCTTCACTCTTGGATAGCATAGTGCTTTTAGCAAATCAGCAGAGTTCAGACCCATGAGATAGGCGATTTTATCTGCCACTGAAAGAAGAACACAGTCATCTTTAAAACACATACGTATTCTATAAAGTCATAGATGTACTTATAAACGAAAGGTTGTCCTTCAAGTGACATAAACTTGCTTACTAAATTACAGCTCATGCAGTGTTTCATACCTTCAGTGCCATCAGGCTCAGCCTGCTCTTCTCGTTGTTTCTGCTTGAACTTCATGTTTCCATGATGCATCACAGCTCCGGTCAGCTTGTACATGCTTGCTTTCTCTTCTGCATTGAAGCCCAGGATGTCAATGGCAGTCTGTGATATGATGAATGAGTGTAAAACACACAAACAAATTATAGTGTATTTTGTTTTTAAGTTAAAAGAAGCAAATTGTTAATAAAATCTAACTGATGTCCTATTCTTCATACACTTTGTTCCAGTCATGTTTAGAACCAATTTTTTCCTGAACGCTGGACTAACTTTCAGGTAGATCTAATTTGCTATAAGACAAGTGAAAAAGGATGAAATAATGCTGAAATGAAAGGGTTATTGGACCATCAGCGGATTTTATTTTTTTCCTCCCTTCTTTAACTCCTTTGCATGCAGTATAGTTCAATGCAACACATTAAATGAAAGCTCTAAAATTTACTACAGAGTTGAATCAACCTTTTACTGGCAAATTCTAAAGAAAAATATAATAAGCTTCACAGAGGTAGGATTTATCACCGGGATATTATATTGGATTGAAGTCAATGACGATTTATGTAACACAGGTCATAGTCTTCAAAGTGATCATATCCTTGTTAGCTACAGTTGTAAATTCAGCCCTCAACATGAAGTTGTACTTACATCAGTTGCAATGAATTCTTCAACGTCATTGATACTCTTGACAGTGATTTCCCCTTGACTGATCATGTGATAGTCGTAAGGGTTGGTGGTGATGAGAAGAGCCTCTGAAAACATTTATTATATTTAAATATACAAATTCAGGTGAGGCATGTATGTATTCTTTAAAATGATATACTATATGGCTGCATTGCTCACCTATTAGCTCAGGTTTGTGCCCTGTTGTGAGCTGATAGAAGATGTGGTAGCTCCTCTCAGCAGACAGCTGGAACGTCACTCGAGACTTCTCAAGCAGATCTGTTTGAATTTAAGTTGTGAATAATTAAGAGAAATCTCTTTTGGAGTGCAGCTGAAGAAATGTGTAATGATTTTCTAAATAGCCTACTTACATGTTTCAATATCAGCTGAAGCCAACTTTCCAGTTGTCCCAAAGTGAATTCTGATAAATTTGCCCTGTGCAGAAGCAAATTAATATCAAAATTAAGAGTCTGTTACAGTGAGTGATTGTCACCACAAAATATCTAATGATTGTAAATGGATGGAAAATCTTCCAGATAACTTACAAAACGTGAAGAGTTGTCATTCCTCACAGTCTTGGCATTACCATAAGCTTCCAACAGTGGGTTTGCTGCAATGATTTGATCCTCCAGCGATCCCTAGAGACAGCATTCATTTTGTCAGTCTAACAATACTTTATTTAATTTTCAATTTCATATTGTGCATCTCTGTCTACCTGCATTTTTCCAGGAACTGCCTCTGCTTTCTTTCCTCCAGCTACTGCGATTGTCGCAAAGTACTGGATGACACGTTTGGTGTTAACCGTCTTTCCTGCACCAGATTCTCCGCTGGGTTGAGGGGTGTGTTCAGAAATGTCTTTCAATAATCACGGATGTTACTATTTTTGGAAATACCTAATCATGTAAAATTTGTTGATACTTACGTAATCAGGATTGACTGGTTTTCTCTATCTGTAAGACATCAAAGATCATATAAAGTTGTCAAGAGTTCTGAAGTATGGCAGCCATATTTCCAAATACATAATAGCTTACAAAATGATAGATACCTTGGAGCATGAACTGATAGGCGTTATCAGAGATGGAGAAGATGTGAGGTGGAGCCTCAATCCTCTTTTTGCCCCTGTATCCTGCAACTACCATTGCATCATACACTGGGAGCCACTTGTAGGGGTTCACAGTGACGCAGAACAGTCCTGAGTAGGTCTGTGAAGACAGATAGCATCATTCATCAGTCACAGCTTTCTGCAGTCATCATGCTGTTTTATGTACTGATGTGATGATCAGGTCAGACTTACATAGATCATCCATGCTGCATAACGCTCTTTGAGGTTATACAGCACAGCAGGCTCACTGAGGTGGGTCATCATGGCCATGTCCTCAATCTTATCGAACTTCGGAGGGTTCATGGGGAAGACTTCGTCTTCTTTCACGGTGATAGACTGTCAAACACACAGAAAAGGCCATTCATATTTTGTCCAATGTGTTTGATTTTAAAAGACTTTGGGGTCATTATCCTGCTGCAGTATGAATTCTTTTCTACAGTGATGCAAACCAGAGGGTGAAACATCTCTATGAAGGATGGAGCGCTACTTCTCCTGTGATCAGGGTGTTGTCAGTTCAGTGCAGACATCGAACTCCAGAGCAGCAAAACACCACCAGACTTGAATATTCCCACCACCATATTTCATTGTGGGTTTATACATTGTGAGATCATTCTGTCTCCTGTTTATATCCTTACATACACCCTTCTCTTACTGCCACAAATGTCAGATCTGGATTCATCAGTAAATAAGACCTTCCCAGTCATCCACTGTGCTTGTGTATCTTAGCCCACCTCAAGTTTTTGGCCTTGCTCAAACCCCGGGGATTGGTTTTGTGAAGTGTTGTGTTCTTCATGTAGCAAATTCTGTCTTTTGTGATGAAGTTGTTTTTTCCATCTCTCAGTGAACAAAGCTCCATGTATTGATCTTCTGATGGTGTGGTGACTTTTGGTCTGCCTGGCCATGCTTTGGATACAACTGATCTACTTTCTGCAAAGTATTTTAGAGTGCCATGCACTGCTCACTAGAAACCTTCATTGTAGTTGTGTTTGATGCTTGGAAAGCTGCCCTTTGCTCAGAATAACAACATCACTTTAACTTAATTTGGATGCCATGCTTCCCACTATCATATTACTACTTAGTAAGAAATGTTCTGTTGGAACATTGAGGTAGTTATATTTATAGTAGGGGAACTATGGCTACAAGACAATGCCACAAATTTTAGAAATAGTGCAGTAGTGCATCCTCAGACTTTCTCATTTCTTCTAGGTGTACATGAAAATATGACAGATTTCCACTGTGCTCTGTGGACAGTACTGTCTACATTTTTATATTTTTAATTTAAATTTAAATTTGATTTTGAACTACTCTTTTAAGTCACTATGTCAATTATCATTTGTCACACTTGTCCAGACACTACATAAAACTAACCCCACTATAACCCCCTATAGTAAGGTCTAAAGTGGACCCTCATTGTATTTAATATTATTTTTAACTTTAATTTAGATTTGATTTTGAACTGCATTTTGTTTTGTTATCATATGTCACAGCTAGCTCCAGATATCCAGATAATACATCAGACTTCTCTAAAGCAACTTAAACTTGTTAATCCCAGTGCTGCCTTCTCACCTTTCCACACAGAGTGTCCACGGTGGCTTTGCCGCCCTCTCTTTTAACCAGTTTCCCTTTGAGGTACATCTCACCGGGTTCACTCACAAAATAGGCAGTTTTAGCATCAAAAGGAGTGTTTTGAGCCTCAATTCGCTCTCTTTCTGGCTTGCGGAGGTAAACGGCCGCAGCACCAAAACACTCCATTTCCGGGTCCGCACTCATGATGACCCTTTACTGCAAGTGAGGAAACAAAACAACAGTCATTCATTTTAAGAGTCAGAAAAGTAGACAGATAGGCTCTCTAGTAGTAACTTTTGCTATGTCTAATTAATGATACAGCACTGCAGTCAAATTAATGCTCTGCCATTAAAAAGGGTTAAATACAGGTAGATACTATCACACCCACCTTCAGTAAGTACTAAAAAGTTTTGATGCTTGTAAGGGTAGTACATACGTGTTGGTACTTAGTTTTAATCTAGGACAGCTAATGATCTAATTTACCTTGGAGCACACCAGGTGAGTAGAGGGGTTTGTTGCAGGCTTCAGTGCAGAGTTCTGGAGAAAAGAGCAAAGATTAACTCCATTATCCTATAAAAAGTATGCAGTTATTTTTGATAGACTTTAAATCTGATAAAATGTTTTATATTTAAAACAATGTTAGCTTATTTGATGTGATGCCTGGAAGTACTGTAATACAGAAGCCCCTTTGAAACTTACCTTTGCTGGGTGGCTATGCATGGTGATGGTGGTCTGCTGCTCCTCTTTTATAGAGTGATGGGGACCTATCGCATGGGCGTTGCTGTATTTGGTCATGTCATCTGGTGTTGTGCTTGTGCAGTAATTCTTCCCTCTATCCGTGCCATTACAAATTTTATGTGATGTACTTCATGCCAGATGATTGACAAGTTTAAAATTTGTTGGGAATTTAAATTTCAGTTTTGAGAAATTACATTCCTGTGCCTGTGATTACTGGCAAACAGTTAGATTGTTGTGTTGCAATTAGTATTTCCTTTTGTCATATTTATTGTTGGAAAATGTAAAGATGAGTGCGACATCTTGAGCTCCATACATGTATTTTTTGACTTACTATGCAGCGTGCATATGAGACGTTGGCTCTGTTTGTGTTACTGTGTATGAAAATAAGGTGCAGATGTGAAATTGGTTCAGTTCCTTGTCAAAGTTAAGTCAGCAGCTACGGACAGTCCAAAGGTGTGACTAATGCATCTTTTTAATGTGCTTTGGCACTACAGTAGCTTCTTTGCAATGCTTTGGAGAAGCTTTAAAAAGTCATTGATATACAGTTTCAGAGTCCTTACAAGTCAGAAATTATTAAAAAACAAAATGAGTGCCAATGAGCTTGAAAGAAAAGGAAGGATTGCCAAAGGATTACTTCTCACAACAGTGCCAACAGCTGTTCTTATTCTTGTTCTCAGGGGACACACAAGGGGGACTGAGACAATTCCTAAATGTAGAGCAGCTGAGTGATGGATGCCAGCTCTTCTTCCTTTTTGTCTTTTAAAAATGACCTCATGATTCGGGATTTCCAGTGTTGATTAAAGTTCACGATGTTTCTCTGAACATTTTTAGTGTTCAATTTTAAGCTGTTTTGTTTGTTGGACATCGACAGAAGATGTTGCCATAGATGGTCCATCAATAAACATTTTTGCCAAGAACATGACACGTAGCCGGCACAATTTAAAAGTTTGGGTAGATGACCAGTAGGCACTGTTTCCATTGGAAAAAGGATCAACTTACAGCAGTGAAGAAGAAGAAGAAATTCTAAAGCGCTTACCCACACGATATAATGAGCCTCTGTCTTCAATGAACGTGTGTTACACGATACCTGCTCTGAAATCTTCTGTCTTATTAGGGCAAAACTCAAATATAGCACCCGGCTTGTGTTGATACTCAAGCCAAATGCCACATGCTCAAGAGGCTTATTGTGTTTTTACGGCCTTTTGATCTGCGTCTGTCAGTTTCTTCATTTGTCAAAGAGCAACAACTGGGCTCGAGATAATAAACCAAGGTGAGTGTTGAGTAACATTCCAGTCTAGTGGCTGACCACTAAGAGCATGGATATACACTTACAGTAGCATCCATGTTTGTAAGTACTATATCTTAACTGTGCTTATGATTTTGCAGTTATTTTATTGTAATTTATTGAAGTTGAAATACTGTAGAAAGGTATTGTTGTACCTGTGTTTCAAACTTCAGTGGTAGTTGCATGTAAACACTAACTGTAAACTCTGTTTCATTTCAGCTTCTTTGTAGAGTTTGGATATATGTTGTCTGCTGTGTTATGGCAGTCCTTCAGACTATTTTGAATCACACTTTGGGTATAAGGATGGCAAACTGAAACATTTAAATGCTTTTGAGCACTTTTGTTTTTGGTTTTTAAAACAAAGATCTGTATATTGACCTTGTTAATAGTGCAGCCTGTAAATCAAGGTCCTCGTCTGTCTCAAGGAGGTGTTTTTCGTTTTAAGAGTTTCACTATTAGACTGTTTTGACACTGCTTTGTAGTCATTTATACTTGGAATGTATATTTAAATGTTGTCTTTTAATCTTTCAATGTATGCTCATAGTAAGCTGTACTCAAATTAGGCTGTAAGAACCACTGATTGGAAACGCATCTTTTTTTAAAATTAGGTCTGAGTTTTGGATTTAGGCTCTGGATATTTATCCGTCTTGCAGCAGAGCTCTGGGATTAGGGTGTGAGAAACGGAGGGTAGAATCCAACAGTCTATTACTCATACATGATATTTTGGAAGCTAATGGCTTCATGCAGATGAAATTTGGCATCTTTGTGCCACTCTGCAAATTATGTTAAACTAGTCGTAAACTAATTAACCTTTATGTCACAAGTGGATTATTCCAGTTTTTAGCTGATTCTTACCCTTTGCGCAGTACCTTGGAACAAGGCTTTCTATATTGCTACATTGGGTGTTTGAGGTGCTGTCAGTTCCTTGTGGTGTTAATGACTGTCACACGAATGCATGTCTTAATGTTGGTGGTGGGGGTCACTGGTATCTTATAAACACCAGAGGGAGCCTCAAGTTGCAAGGGTGTAAACATGGTGCTTATGTTACCAGCTTCTCTGTCATTATCATCCTCTGATTCACTTAACATTTCACCGCTCACCAATTTACACTGACTGGTGACATTAAATGTAATATAAAACTATATTAAGTAACATTATGTGGATAGATGTGGATCCCCTTTTAGAAATATTAAAACATTTTTTATTGGTCCTTTCTATTGTGTTACAGGGGCATGTTTCAGTCAATCCCTCCATGCATTGGACAGAAGACGGGAACACTCAGGACAGTCATCCTGAACTGGCTTAAATATGGTATAACAAATTTGCACATCTACTTTTGCACAAATTATGACTCATAAATGTTTTAATTCATACATGTCAGCCTTTTATTACCACCTTTACTGTTTATTAATTGAATACATTCTTATTACATTTAAACTAATTTTCTTTGTTTGTATGCATTGTTCTTTGAAATTCAAGGTATAATTTCTGTATAGACTCTTTTTGGCTGTAACTGATTATTCATTGTTAAATTATATTTGATTTGAAGTGTAGTGAGTTCACAGTGAATTTAAGTATAAGCTTCTTTAAATGAATACTGGGCAGCTCTTATATAAGCTATTGAGAGCATCGCTTGAATTATAACCAGTTTAGCCAGTTGCAGGGTTTTGCACAAGGTGGTTATATGTCACCTCCTGTTTGCCACTGACGTAATGCACCCAGTATAGACATTTAATAATTCACAGAGCCATCAGTAATTATATTTTTGTTGAAGTGGCTCTCCAGCAGTGAAGCATGGCACTTCCCTAAAGTTCAGAAACTCACAAAAGACAGATTAAAAGATGAAAGATCAACATCAAAAGCAAAAGGCATTACTCCCTGATTATACACTGATCAGCCACAAGATTAAAACTACTGACAGGTGAAGTGAATAACACTGATAATCTTGTTACAATGCAATATGCTGCTAGGAAGCCCAAGATCCTGGCATTCATGTGGATTTTCGGCTACTTGGACACAGACCACCCACCTAAACGTTACTGCAGACCAGGCACCCCCCAACCCTGCAGTGGTATTCTTGGACGGTATGCAGCAGCCTCGCCCAGTGTATCCCCCCCACACCACAAAAACTGCTCAGGAGCAACCCACAGGACCCCAACAATGCACTGCCAACGTCCCGGTGTCAAACAGACTTATAATGTTGTGGCATATTGGACTATGTTAAGCCCTAAAAACAAACACTACATCCTACAAATCAGTTTAGTAATGCTGTGTTATTCTTCATTTGCACAGGATGTGGAAGAGGAAGGAAAAGAAAGACCTGACTGAGATGGAAGAACTGCTAAACCCTGCCAAATGCTGCAGGTATAAAACTAAATGCTGCACTGTTTTTCCATAATTTATTTAAAGAACATAAATTTGTGATTGTTCTAAGACAATCTTGAAAATAATAAAGGACAGGATAATAATACAAACAACTCTCAAAAAACATGAACTTTATAAGTATTAATGGATTAACAGATGTTGGCAGAGAAATGCAGGGAATATGAATATAACTATTATTACACACAAAATCCACTTCCACTGTACACACTGATACAAAAACTTAAAGAACAAACACAAAGATGATGTTTTACACTTACCACAAATGACTAACTAACTGAATTTGATATGTCCAATTATTATTATGGGCATATGAAATATATAATTATTATTAAAATTAAGTATAAATTAAGTATGAAGTCTTACATTTTATTAAAAAGGTATTAAAACAAATACTCTACACTAGTATCTGATTCATAATACCTTACACTGGTATATAAAGTGGTGTCTGATAGCTCATATTTCTCAATGGGATAGCGCACGACCAAGAAAGCTTGTCAAAGTGGCTGTCTCATATGCAAAAAAATCCTGTGTTAAAACAAAAATCTAGATTAGAACAGAATTAAAACTCACTAAAACTTCACCTCTGTCAATTATTTCAGTTAGCATTTTTGAATCGGAGTTTATGTGATATGGTTTTATTTATGATTTCCTTTTTATTAGTAGTTAGTTTTGTCACATTGCACCATTCACAAATGGTTATTTTAGTGCAACATTTCCAACAAGATCAGGAAGACAGTAATTCATGGTCACACCACACTCATATACTCAGGGAGATCTCGAAAGCTGGAAAATTGCAGGAATTATCTGGCATTCCTGATTTTCATGCCAACAAACTAACAAACGTTAGGTGCTAAAATGTAAATACAGATCATGCATTTTCATTTTGTGACATCAGGCTGGTTTCAGGAAACGTCATGACCTCAGGCTTCTTATAGTCACACTATTGCCACACTTGCCTGAGTGTGCTGTGTTGAAATGTCATGAAATTCAGAAGTGTGCACCATTCATGCAAATTCATGGGTAAACATTTTTGTCTGTAAAAGGTTTTCATAAAGGAGGCATCCAGAAACAGACAGCAGTTTGGCATTGAGATAGTGTGGTGCAGACTTATGGTAATATGACCTAAAGCGGCAATATAATGTAAAATGTACCTCAGAAAACCTGTATATGTAGCTATACTAGCATATTTTTTAGAAGATGTCCTTAGCATTATCCAAATATAGGGAATCTAATTTAAACCAGTTGTATGAACTAGATGGGCAAAGTTCTTCTAAACTCAAAAAGTTCATACTGCATGCATTAAATAATTGACGGCATGCATTAATAATAGATTGAACACACACACATACACACACATACACACACATACACACAGAAAGTGATTCAGAGAATTGGAATCAGCCAGTAATAAGCCTCTGACTACAAACTACTCTTTACTGTTTGATACTGGCTTTATTTTCTAAGTGTCTTGCAGTTTTCCATCCCGCTTACTCCAGGTTAGTGATTGTAGGTAATGTATTGTGTTTTGAATAGTTTCTAAACACATGCAATTAAACATGTAGAGACATTTACTAACAACCACAAGAGCAAAAGAGGGATTTCACCTCTAACATAGATGGAGACGGATACAGCGTATGTTACATGATTCTAAAAAGGAGATCAGGCGTGATGCAGTCAACACACACCTTTTCACCATCCATTAATCAGTTACATTAGTTAGCATCACACATGACAAAACACATGAAAGTTCAGTGATAAGTGATAAGTACAGTGCACTTCACAACTATGAACAAAAACTATGAAGGCCTACCTGTACATTAGTTTAAAGTATATGACTTACCTGAACTAGACAATTCAAAATGTCTTAATTGCAGCATCATCTTAACAAAAGTGTTCCTCCCTCTTAGTCTCTGGTTTCCTTGCTTCCTTTCTGCCTTTACTAATTTAAATTCCCATCTCACACAAGAGTAAATGGACACACATGAGTAAGTGGACTCACACAAACACAATTCTCAGTGTGTTGCACAGCAACTGCACAGAGATGCCTTATTTATCACACACAGGGGAATATTTGCTCTTGAGGAATTCGATAACATCTTGGCCTCCCAGAAGCCATGGCAGTGTTTACAAAAACCAACAGGTGGTCTGTCTAGGACAATTTGACAGTTCATTTACATTTAGACAAATATCTACAGTTGATTGGCTTTATGTGTCCTGAATTTTATGCATGGGATACAGTTAAAGCCTTACAAAACAAATATGTTGAAAAAATTGAGCATCTTGTGATGTAAACTGCTCTGGTGTATGGTTGTGTAGAGAAATAATTAGGCTGTGTTTTTCTGTCTGGGTCAAGTAAAAATAGGGCAGCTGCACTCGCACATTCATGTTTATCAGTATTTACCAAATTTCTCGACTTAACGATCTCTTCTTGTTTACAAAATGACATGAAGCAACAGCCCAACAGCCATTTACAGCACTGGCTGGTACAGTACAATACAGCAAATAAATATAAGTTTGTCTCTGCTTGTTTACTTTAGCCATACAAGAACATGTACTTTTCATAACATTATCATGTACAGTAATTGCTAGTGAGAAACTACTAGAATTTCCTTTTGAATTTGTGCTGCCCTGAACTGCTAAATACATTTTTTTCTTTTGCTAAACCCTTGGAGAATTACAGAGTTACACAACCTTATTTGGGTGTCACATTTTCTGACAACATAAGCAATTGCAACATCAGAGGCCCAAACAATAAGCAGTTCTAGCACCATGCACATGTCAAACTCACCGGAGTACGGAGGAACAGAAACAACAACACACTTGCATAAATCGCTACTTACCATTAATAAAAGAACTTAACTCAACTAACCTTCATAAGTTTGTGACTTACTCACAATGCTGATAGTCGGGAATACTGAGCCTCACAGCGTGGACATTTTTCTGATGTGCTTAGTAACACGATCTTGAAAAATATCCGACATGTAATTAACAGAAGCATGCATTTGTCAACAATTGCAAATGTAAGAGCTTGGGCATTTGTGAGCATGAGGCTATATTTGCTTTAGGTCCTAATAAGACTGTAAAGGAAGGCGAGACATATTGAATGTCACTTTTTATTGCAACTTAATCATACCACAAGAGAATATGTCTTAAGTGTCTTCTTTCCTTGGAGAGAAAGCACAACAGTATAATGGACCATAATGGGATCTTAAATTAGCTTCAACTGAACACTTGGGCCTATGCTTGAGAGATGTTTGAAACAATGCCAATGCCTAAGATTTGTTTTGTCATTTAATTATTCCTTATGCAGATGGAAAACATATTCCTGTAAAACAACTTTGTGGCCTATGAACAGAGTTTTAGTTTTAAGAACAATTCCTAATGTTCATTTGTGCCAAAGGTCCTGTAGTAGTATATAAGAAGTGTAGTATAAATGAATTTATCCTTGCCACTTTCTAATTGAACCCCTGTGCACAAAGTATGACATATTAAGGTATCATAATGCACAGTCTTAACCCTTCCCCCCTTGCATAGCTGCTGGTTAGTTTTTGGACAGGAAAATTTGACACTGGGTTTCATTTAAAGTTTGTGTTTGCATTATACAGGATAATGTGACAGAAGTGATGATGAGGTGGGGGCCATGTGATCTCATTTTTCCAAGAGAAGCTCAGAGCCCAGGAGGGCTGTTCCCATATGGTGGCCGGAGATTTCAGTATAAAAGAGGCTCTCCCAGGCTCCGCTAGAGTTTTGGACTGACAGGCTGCCAACAGAGGTGAGTCTTCTGTGTTCTAAATTAAATATATGTACAAGAGCAGTTCTTCAGAAAGATTTGCTCAAAAATGCAAAAAGTTAGCCATCTCTGGCAATAATGTTTATCTATTTTTAATTTACTTTTGCCTTTTTTAGTATCCACGCAGCAACTGCATCACAAGACAGCAAAAAGGTAAATGATGTCTATGGCACTAGTGGCATCTTTCAAATGAAATGAAATATGTTAAATGCATCCACTTTCTTATTTCATTCATGCAATTTCTTATTTTTTTTAATCTAATGTGTGTCCATTAAACACTAACTTAATTTTACTGGTTTTTACAGAGGTGTCATGGGTGACCAAGACATGGAGTGTTTTGGCCCGGCGGCCATATACCTCCGGAAAACTGAAAGGGAGAGAATAGAGGCTCAAAACACTCCCTTTGATGCCAAAACAGCTTACTATGTGTCAGAGCCCACTGAGATGTATGTGAAAGGAAAACTTGTGAAGAAGGAGGGTGGCAAAGCCACAGTTGAAATTCAAGGAGGAAAGGTATGTAGACATCTACAAACATGCAATACAATAGACATGTGAAAGTAATAAGTGCATATCTGAAAACTCTTTATACAAATTCTTCTCTGTCTTGGTACAGACCCTTACTGTAAAGGACGATGAAGTCTTCCCCATGAACCCTCCAAAGTTCAATAAGATTGAGGACATGGCCATGATGACCCACCTCAGTGAGCCTGCTGTGCTGTATAACCTCAAAGAGCGCTATGCAGCATGGATGATCTACGTAAGACCAATTGGAACATGAAACAAAACGTTTTGCACTGTTTGCATAAACATACTGTATACAGTATATAAAATGATGGGCCAAACATTATGACTGCCACTGCTTAATATGCTGGTCCTTCACATGTCACCAAGAACAGCTCCAACCTACAGGGGCATTGAAGGTGCCCTCTGATTTCTGGCACCCACACATTAGCAACAGATCTTTTAAGTCCCATAAGCTGCGATGTGGAGCCACAGATCAGGCTCGACAGCACATCCCCTGACATCATGTTGCCAATTCATTGCCTCGAGCCACTGGTGGTATGTGGTACGGCTGCTTTGGGGGCACCCCATAAATTGTTTCAGAGATGCTCCGACTCCTTTGTAAAAGTCATTTGACTCTTAACACCTGCCCATTTCTCCAACATCCCTCACTTTGACTATGAGAACTTTCTCATGTATTCCAGATCTTGGCATACATCATTGTTAGTGGGTACTGTTATTTGCTTTATCTGTGAGTGGTCATAATGTTTCATCTTCTTTTTGTCTTGGTATTTCATATACACTATGTCCTTTTCTGCTTAAAACAGACCTACTCAGGACTGTTCTGCGTCACTGTGAACCCCTACAAGTGGCTCCCAGTGTATGATGCAGTGGTAGTTGCAGGATACAGGGGCAAAAAGAGGATTGAGGCTCCACCTCACATCTTCTCCATCTCTGATAACGCCTATCAGTTCATGCTCCAAGGTATCAATCTGTTTTTAAGTTATTTTATGTCCTGGGAATGACTCTTTAGAAGTATTCAGCGTGTAAAAATTAGGCATTTTTGATATCTTCCACATTGGTTTATTGTCACTGGAAAACCTGCAGTTTACAAACAAATGTGGCTGCTGTATATATAAAACATATAATGCAACATTATTGTTTATTATGAATGGATCCAGTAATAAAAAAGTGTGTTTATTATTTTAACAGATCGTGAGAATCAGTCAATCCTGATTACGTAAGTTATAATGAAAGGAGCCTATATTACACTTGAATATTTCTGTACATTATTTTGTCAGATTTAAACGAGTGGATGTGTCTGTAATTTTGTACATTCTAGTGGAGAATCTGGTGCAGGAAAGACTGTTAACACCAAACGTGTCATCCAGTACTTTGCGACAATCGCAGTAGCTGGAGGAAAGAAAGCAGAGCCAGTTTCTGGAAAAATGCAGGTAAATAATGTAATGTACTATACATATGTGCAATATTTATGAAAGTGGAAATTGCAAAATAATAATATGCATTGCATGTTATCATTTTAGGGGTCGCTGGAGGATCAAATCATTGCAGCAAACCCACTGTTGGAAGCTTATGGTAATGCCAAGACTGTGAGGAATGACAACTCTTCACGTTTTGTAAGTTATCTGGAAGATTTTCCATCCATTTACAATCATTAGATATTTTGTGGTGACAATCACTCACTGTAACAGACTCTTAATTTTGATATTAATTTGCTTCTGCACAGGGCAAATTTATCAGAATTCACTTTGGGACAACTGGAAAGTTGGCTTCAGCTGATATTGAAACATGTAAGTATTTAGAAAATCATTACACATTTCTTCAGCTGCACTCCAAAAGAGGTTTCTCTTAATTATTTACAACTTAAATTCAAACAGATCTGCTTGAGAAGTCTCGAGTGACGTTCCAGCTGTCTGCTGAGAGGAGCTACCACATCTTCTATCAGCTCATGACAGGCCACAAACCTGAGCTAATAGGTGAGCAATGCAGCCATATAGTATATCATTTTAAAGAATACATACATGCCTGACCTAAATCTATATACTTATATGTAAATGTTTTTCAGAGGGTCTTCTCATCACCACCAACCCTTACGACTATCACATGATCAGTCAGGGTGAAATCACTGTGAAGAGTATCAATGACGTTGAAGAATTCATTGCTACAGATGTGAGTAGACAATGGTGCAAAATTCAAAAGGTTTCAAGTTAATATTGAAATTTTAAAGGGATTAAATTCATAATTTAATTGTATATACTGTAAGGGTTCAATAGACATCTTATTTTCCTGGAGCAAATGATAACACAGTGTGAACATGAAGTTTTGTTAGCAATGGTTTTTGTAATGAATCTAATATTGTAGATAACAAGTAAAATTGTTACTGTAAGTCTGTGTTTGTTATGATTCATTTTGCAGACAGCCATTGACATCCTTGGTTTTAGTGCAGAAGAGAAAATGAGCATTTACAAGCTGACTGGAGCTGTGATGCATCATGGAAACATGAAGTTCAAGCAGAAGCAGAGGGAAGAGCAGGCTGAGCCTGATGGGACTGAGGGTAAAATATCCTATTATCATAATAAT
This sequence comes from Dascyllus trimaculatus, assembly GCA_024666655.1. Classification (NCBI taxonomy): domain Eukaryota; kingdom Metazoa; phylum Chordata; class Actinopteri; family Pomacentridae; genus Dascyllus; species Dascyllus trimaculatus. The sequence continues at coordinate 14,633,191 of CM045450.1, forward strand.
CCAGTCATGATACTCTATTTACTTTAATTTATCATTAAATTATTTATTCATTTACTTACTTACTTACTTACTTACATACACACATACATATATTGTCTGCATATTTAGTCATACTTCTACAATTGAGAATTATTGCATTATAAATGTTAGGGTGTCTTGGAAGTCAGATAAGACCTTTGTGTAAAAGAAGGCAGTTTAGGCACTTTGGACTTTAGATTCTCATACCATTATTCACCTTTTGCTTTATTATCTCTGTGTATATTAGTGGCTGATAAAATCGCATACCTCATGGGACTGAATTCTGCTGATATGCTCAAAGCCTTGTGTTACCCAAGAGTCAAGGTTGGCAATGAAATGGTGGTTAAAGGTCAAACGGTGCCACAGGTAAAGATAATTGTTGCATAAATTTATCACTTGATATAGTATTTTGTATAACCACTTGTCCAACTCTTTCCATTTTTAGGTGAATAATGCCGTCATGGCTCTCTGCAAGGCTGTCTATGAGAAAATGTTCTTGTGGATGGTCGTCAGAATCAATGAGATGCTGGACACCAAACAGCCCAGAAACTTTTTCATAGGTGTCTTAGATATTGCTGGGTTTGAAATTTTTGATGTAAGTAAACTACAATAGGCTGTTATTCATACAGGCTGCACCAGTACAACAAAATTTTAACATAGTGTTTTTTATCTTAGTTCAACAGCTTGGAACAGCTGTGCATCAACTTCACCAATGAGAAACTGCAACAGTTTTTCAACCATCACATGTTTGTCCTGGAGCAAGAAGAGTACAAGAAAGAGGGAATTGAATGGGAGTTCATTGACTTTGGCATGGACCTGGCTGCCTGCATTGAGCTTATTGAGAAGGTACTACAGGGGAAATTTTAACTATGAAGAAAAATAATAATTATCTCTACCCTAATGTAGCATTACAGATTATCGTGTTGTGCTTTGTGTTATCAACAGCCAATGGGCATCTTCTCTATCCTTGAAGAGGAGTGCATGTTCCCCAAGGCAACAGACATGACCTTCAAGAACAAACTGTACGACCAGCATCTTGGAAAAAGTGCTCCCTTCCAGAAACCAAAACCTGCCAAAGGCAAAGCTGAGGCCCATTTCTCCCTGGTGCACTATGCCGGTACCGTTGACTACAATGTTCTTGGCTGGCTGGACAAGAACAAGGACCCTCTGAATGACTCTGTGGTGCAGCTCTACCAGAAGTCTTCAACAAAGCTTCTGGCCTTGCTGTTTGCATCTCATGCTGCTGCAGATGGTAAAGTTATTCAATATTTAAAGTACTTGTCTGAGATTTAAGCAAGTGTTCTATATCATGGTAATTTCAGCCAGTGAGGGAACAAGGTTAAGAAGTACTTCAGATTAAACTATAAAAAGGCAAACAGCAATATCAAATACAAAACAGAAATAATCATTTGTATAACACCTTGTAAAATGAGGATGGAGAGTGAAGGAACTGTTTTTTTTTTTACAGATGCTAAAGGTGGGAAGAAAGGTGGTGGTAAGAAGAAGGGTGGCTCCTTCCAGACAGTGTCAGCTCTCTTCAGGGTAATTTTTACTTGTAAAGACTTAGATGACAGAATGTGTAAACAGTGTTGGGATTGATCATATTAGGATTAGGATTACTGCTATGTGGCATGAGTGGCTTGTTTGTACCTTAGATCTATGATTGTAGCAGGTCGTCCTATTACCTGAATACACCCTGCTGCAGGTGAAGGTGATGATATGACTACAAAGACCTTTAACATGGGTGGTGCTTGTCTAATCTAATGAGAGGAGGAGAACGTTTTCGCAGATTATCTGTAAAAGTCAAAAATAATGCAAAGAAGTAAACTTCTTTGAGGTGTAAACAAAAACATACACTATATTCCAGTTTGGAAGGTCAGACTTGCCACAACATGTCACATTTGAACCTCAACAAACTAAAACGTTCATGTCAAGTGCACTCCTTTGTATGATTTCTGCTTTTTATATGTTACATTTTCTTAATTTTTTTTAAAAGGACAACAGTGCAGTCATGCCGGTAAAATGAAATACAATGAATTAAAAATTGTAAATGTTTCACCCATGAATAGGAAAACCTGGGCAAGCTGATGACCAACTTAAGGAGTACTCACCCACATTTTGTGCGCTGTTTAATTCCCAATGAATCCAAAACACCAGGTGGGTCCCAAAAAATGTATAATTTCTGTAACAGCTGAAATGAGGGAGCTGTCTATGCTGGTTGGTTTTTCAATATAATCATCCCATAAATCCCTAATTAACTTTTTCATTCATTCATCTACTGTGTGGTTAGCCTGTTTTTCCTATAGCTAGTGTTTCAAAGTAACTTGGTGTCTACAAATAACACACTGTACTCTTACTGTACTCTTTACAGTAAGAGTACAGGAAACATCATTTACTGTCTTTGTTGATGTTTAAGGTCTCATGGAGAACTTCCTGGTCATCCACCAGCTGAGGTGTAACGGTGTGCTGGAAGGTATCAGGATCTGCCGCAAAGGCTTCCCCAGCAGAATCCTCTACGGTGACTTCAAGCAGAGGTAAACTTTTTATTTCTGTAAGTCAGCAGATGTTGATTCTGTTTTGTTGGTGATCTGACTTAATTGAATTCTCTCAGGTACAAAGTATTGAACGCCAGTGTCATCCCTGAGGGACAGTTCATTGACAACAAGAAAGCTTCAGAGAAACTCTTGGGCTCTATTGATGTTGACCATACACAGTACAAATTTGGACACACAAAGGTAAAACAATGTATTAATAACAATCATGAAATACTAAAATCACTGTGTAACTTGAAACAAAAAAATTGGTTAAGCCAGCATTATTACATCTGTCTAAAGGTATTCTTCAAGGCTGGACTACTGGGTACGCTTGAGGAGATGAGAGATGAGAAACTGGTTTCACTGGTCACAATGACTCAGGCTCTATGCAGAGGTTACGTGATGAGAAAAGAATTTGTCAAGATGATGGCGAGAAGGTAGGTTGACTAAAACTGGACATTTTTAGAGTATGAATATGTGACACTTGCATGGAGCAACAGATTTGAAATAGATTTGGGTAGTAATTAATATCTGCAATAGGAATTGGAGGAATCACTGTAAAAAAAAAAGAAAACGTTACATATTGTGTATTATTTAAAAAATGTACAGCACAAGTACAGCATCAGCACAGTGTATCTCGGTGGTCTTTCAACCTGTAACCTTAACTGTAAACATAGTATTTGATAGAAGTAGAGTCATGCTTTTAAGTCTGCTGAAGAATATTTCTGCTACACAAGAGTGCAGTTTTAAAACTTCAATTAAATACTAAGATGAAAAGAAAACTGAATCGGTTTAATGAATTTACTTGCCATTTAATGTTCATACATTGTTGTTTGCCTACAACAAACTATATTTTTGAAAGGAGCCGATTAAGACTACCTAACTCCAGTTATTAGTCCCAGAGATGACGCTGCTTCTTTCCTACTCTTTCTGAAAGAGCAGAAGAGAGGTGTGTTCATTCTATAAACCTGAGCAAGAGAAGAAAAATTCTCTTTGCTTTGTATCCCCAGGGAAGCCATTTACTCCATTCAGTACAACATCCGTTCATTCATGAATGTCAAAACCTGGCCATGGATGAAGCTGTACTTCAGAATAAAGCCACTGCTGAAGAGTGCAGAGACTGAGAAAGAGATGGCCCAAATGAAAGAAGACTTTGAAAAGACCAAGGAGGAGCTAGCAAAGGCTCTGGCTAAGAAGAAAGACCTGGAGGAGAAGATGGTCACACTCCTACAGGAGAAGAATGACTTGCAGCTACAAATTCAGTCCGTACGTTACATGGAGAGGGGGAATTGCTTTTTAAGACATTTTGTTACAGTTGACTATAAACTTTTAATATTCCTGCTATTGCATATCTAGGAAGGTGAAAACCTCGCTGATGCTGAGGAAAGGTGTGAGGGGCTCATTAAAGCTAAAATCCAGCTCGAGGCTAAAACCAAAGAGATATCTGAGAGACTGGAGGATGAGGAGGAAATCAATGCTGAGCTGACTGCAAAGAAGAGGAAGCTGGAGGATGAGTGCTCTGAGTTGAAGAAAGACATTGATGACTTGGAGCTCACCCTGGCCAAAGTGGAAAAGGAAAAACATGCCACTGAGAACAAGGTTTGTGTCCCTCTTTTTGATTTACTAAACTGTGATTATTAGAAAATGCATATTTTGATCAAATATGATTTTTTATACAAACAATTTAGGTTAAAAACCTTACAGAGGAAATGGCTTCTCAAGATGAGACCATCGCTAAACTGACTAAAGAGAAGAAAGCTCTCCAAGAGGCACATCAGCAGCTCCTTGATGACCTGCAGGCAGAGGAAGACAAAGTCAACACTCTGACAAAGGCCAAGACCAAGCTAGAGCAGCAAGTGGACGATGTGAGTGCCTGTACATACGTTTGAATCAGGAAGATGCCTACAAGTGCAGTAATTCTTAAAAAAATGTTTCCTTTGGTCCTCATTGTGCTGTTTGTAAAATCATTAGATTGAAGGTTCATTGGAGCAAGAGAGGAAGCTCCGTATGGACCTTGAGCGATCAAAAAGGAAGCTCGAAGGAGATCTAAAACTGGCCCATGAAACGATCATGGATCTTGAAAATGACAAGCAGCAGTCTGAGGAGAAAGTAAAGAAGTATGTACAAATGAAAGCTCAATTTGACTCTGACAGTTCATAAAGTAACAGTGTATGTCTAACGTAATTGTGTTTGCTGTTGAAGGAGAGACTTTGAGGTTAGCCAGTTACTCGGCAAGATAGAAGATGAGCAGGCACTTGGTGTTCAGCTTCAGAAGAAAATCAAGGAGCTGCAGGTAACGTGTAAATCTGTTTAGGGGCATTGTGGATGGAAATTTTGTTGAATGTTTGTGGTTGCTTTCGATCAACAACGTGTAGGTTAAATAGCTGTCACAGCAGAAAAAATCTGATTCTACTATGAGGAAAAAATATTTCATCACCAGTGTTGAAATGTTGAATTTAACTTCTGTCTATAAATTTAAGTCTTAGTTTTTGATGTTACAATTTCTCATATGCTTAGAGATATAAAAAACTGTGTCAAACACACTGTTGCTCAAAATAAATGGATATCTACTAACATAGCACACTTAACATTTAAACATGACTCACTTTTTTGCATCCTACAGGCTCGTATTGAGGAGCTGGAGGAGGAGATCGAGGCTGAGCGAGCCGCTCGGGCCAAGGTGGAGAAGCAGAGGTCTGATCTTTCCAGGGAACTTGAGGAGATCAGTGAGAGGCTGGAAGAAGCTGGTGGAGCAACATCAGTACAGATTGAGATGAACAAGAAGCGCGAGGCAGAGTTTCATAAGCTGCGTCGTGATCTTGAAGAGTCCACCCTGCAGCATGAAGCCACCGCTGCAGCTCTCCGCAAGAAGCAGGCCGACAGTGTGGCAGAGCTGGGAGAACAGATTGATAACCTCCAGAGAGTCAAACAGAAGCTGGAGAAAGAGAAAAGCGAATACAAGATGGAGATCGATGACCTCACAAGTAATATGGAGGCTATCGCCAAATCAAAAGTAAAACTTTCAGATGTTTCTTTTGATTGAAAAATAAACATTAATGATCATAATTCATGTTTTTTATCTCCAGAATCAACATGATTATAAGTACATCACAGTCATTTTTGTCTGCACTTTAGGGTAATATGGAGAAAATGTGCCGCTCTCTTGAAGATCAACTGAGTGAATTCAAGTCCAAGAATGAAGAACATGTTCGTCAGCTAAATGAATTGAATACTCAGAGAGCAAGACTGATGACTGAAAATGGTGAGTGAGACATCTGGACCTAAAATTAATGTCCAAAAAGCACAATGCTGTAAGTTTTTACATTCAGTTTATAAAATACTTTCTCTTTATTTCATTCAGGGGAATTTGGCCGGCACTTGGAGGAAAAGGAGTCTCTTGTTTCACAGCTTACAAGGGGAAAACAAGCTTATGTTCATCAGATTGAGGAGCTTAAAAGGCACCTTGAGGAAGAAATTAAGGTACCTAATTAGACTCTTGTTTATTCTGGAAACAAATGGCCAAATATGTTTCTTAATAACAAATGTAAAAAGATGAGCTTGTGCTTTCCACATTAAGCTGGTTCTCATTTGGTTTACAGGCCAAGAATGCCCTGGCTCATTCTGTTCAGTCTGCTCGTCATGACTGCGACCTGCTCCGAGAGCAGTATGAGGAGGAGCAGGAGGCCAAAGCTGAGCTGCAGCGTTCAATGTCCAAGGCTAACAGCGAGGTAGCTCAGTGGAGAAGCAAATATGAGACTGATGCTATACAGCGCACTGAGGAGCTGGAGGAGGCAAAGTAAGCTTTCAGTTTTAACTTGTATTAACGCCACCAATGGCAAATTGAGGCACTGAAAAAACTATCAGCTTTTAGAGGTGTAGAATAAGATTAAGTCTGACATTGCATTGATTCTGTGACTCATTAAAACCTATTTTTGCAGGAAAAAGCTTGCCCAGCGTCTTCAGGATGCAGAGGAATCCATCGAGGCTGTGAATGCAAAATGTGCCTCTCTGGAAAAGACTAAACAGAGACTGCAGGGTGAAGTGGAGGACCTGATGATCGATGTGGAGAGAGCTAATGCTCTGGCTGCTAACCTTGACAAGAAGCAAAGGAACTTTGACAAGGTACAGTATTTTTGTGTACAGCTACACCAAACTATGTGACATGAGGTCAAAAAATAAAAGCTAAATAGTTTGCTGTACTTTTAGGTTCTTGCAGAGTGGAAGCAGAAGTATGAAGAGAGCCAGGCTGAGCTGGAGGGAGCTCAGAAAGAATCTCGCTCACTAAGCACTGAGCTATTCAAAATGAAGAACTCCTATGAAGAAGCTCTGGACCACCTGGAGACCCTGAAGAGGGAGAACAAAAACCTGCAACGTAAGAAAAAAAAGTGATTGAATGCAATAATTAGAACTCACTACTACACTAAACCTTAAAGACAATGAAGTGTTAATGTATGATGTGAATTTTGTGTTTGTTTCAACAGAGGAAATCTCTGATTTGACCGAACATATTGGTGAAACAGGAAAGACAATTCATGAACTGGAAAAGGGGAAGAAGACTGTAGAAATTGAGAAAGTAGAAATACAAACTGCCCTGGAGGAGGCAGAGGTATAAAATTATATATATCCAAAGGAAGAATACCGACAAGGATCTGTGAAATTATGATCATGTTCAAAAGCTTTCAGCCAACTGTGTAGTTATTACATCTAATTCTGAAAGATTTCACTTCACTTTTTATTTTGCAGGCTACCCTGGAGCATGAGGAATCCAAGATTCTCCGTGTTCAGCTGGAACTCACCCAAGTCAAGAGTGAAGTTGACAGAAAAATTGCAGAGAAGGATGAGGAGATTGAGCAGATCAAGAGGAACAGCCAGAGAACAATTGAGACCATGCAGAGCACTCTGGATGCTGAGGTCAGGAGCAGGAATGATGCCCTGAGAATCAAGAAGAAGATGGAGGGAGACCTCAATGAGATGGAGATTCAGCTGAGCCATGCCAACCGCCAGGCAGCTGAAGCCCAGAAACAGCTGAGAAATGTGCAGGGACAGCTTAAGGTCTGACATAAATATGCATAAACACACAGATTTGTAGTAACAAAATAATTCTGAGTGGCTCAAAGATATGTTAAATGCTGAATACAGTTTGCATTGGCTTGATTTCAGGATGCCCAGCTGCACCTTGATGAAGCTCTCAGAGGTCAGGCAGACATGAAGGAGCAGATTGCAATGGTGGAGCGCAGGAACAACCTGATGCTGGCTGAGATTGAAGAGCTGAGAGCTGCTCTGGAGCAGACTGAGAGAGGACGCAAGGTTGCTGAGCAGGAGCTGGTGGATGCAAGTGAGCGTGTGGGACTGCTGCACTCTCAGGTATTGATAAGTGCTAAAATATAACATCATTTAATAATAGTACAGTAAAACCTGAGACCCTCACCATATATGTTCGTCCCTTTAGAACACAAATCTCATAAACACTAAAAGGAAGTTGGAGGCTGACCTTGCCCAGATCCAAGGTGAAGTGGAGGATGCTATCCAGGAAGCAAGAAATGCTGAAGAAAAAGCAAAGAAGGCCATCACTGATGTGAGATCTGTTCAAGTATTTTAGCATGTGCTTACTGTTGATTCAGATTCCAGCTGTTTATGCAGTAGTTTGTCCTTTCCTTTCCTTTGGAGCAGCCTATTGAACATTGATTTGGAATGAAGGACAGCTAAATGAAATTGATCTTAGATAGCCATCAATAAGCAGTGAAGCGTGGTTACATAGAAAATGGTTGAATGAGATGTCTCACACTATGAACCAGTTGAGAATCATAGGTTGACTAAACTTACATTTTTGTAAGAAACTTTTTAATTTTTGCATCAGTTAAACTAAACTGTAACAACCTACGATATGACACAGTGTGGTGTGACAGAAACGATGGAATTGACATTTATGAATATTCTAGTCCCTCTGGACGTGAAGTAATAGCCTTTTGTTTTTGATAACCCTTTTCTTTGATAACTCACTTTATTGATCATTTTTACAATTACTGCATGTATAGGCTGCCATGATGGCAGAAGAGCTGAAGAAGGAGCAGGACACCAGTGCTCACTTGGAGAGGATGAAGAAGAACCTGGAGGTGACGGTGAAGGACCTGCAGCACCGCCTTGATGAAGCAGAAAATCTGGCCATGAAGGGCGGCAAGAAGCAGCTCCAGAAACTGGAGGCTAGGGTATGTATGCTTCATTTAAGTTCTTTTTTTTTTGGCGCTGCATTGCTTTACTTTGGATATAAAGTTATTTTAGGGTCTTGATATCTACTTCTAATAAAGAACATAGATTTTTTTCATCTTTTTATACATACCCGCTAAAGTATAAAGGGCTATGAGTCTATGCAGCTCTTCCTGTATGAACATGAACATCCTCCTTTTAACACACCTGAATGTAAGCTCTGTTCATTTTGCTGGACAGTTTTGTGCTGTACCAAATATTTTTACCTGTCAAGTTTACCAGACTCACGGCATGTGACTCCTGTGCTTGACCTCTATTAACATTCGGACTTCTTGTTGGCAAGGTTCGAGAGCTGGAGGCTGAAGTTGATGCTGAGCAGAGGCGTGGAGCTGAAGCTGTGAAAGGTGTCCGCAAATATGAGCGTCGAGTGAAGGAGCTGACTTATCAGGTACAGTAAACAAAACAAATTAAACGGCTGTTTACATGTATGGAATACATTTCCAGACATACTGGAAAAGGCTTTATCACATTTTGTTTTCTGAACAAGTTCTTTACTTTGCGCTGCTGGAGACAAACTGGATGTAGAATATGTCTTTACCCCTAGAGGGCATCAATCTCCATTATTTGTCTGTTGTCCCAACACTGCTTGATATAGAGTAGACACTGGCTAAAAATAGACACTCTGGTTTTAACTATAAGTGCATGAAGTTTTGTGCTTTTATTAGTACATGTGTGACATTTATAGAGGTGTTGAACAGATTTTCACTTTGAAAAACTGGAAAGAGAAGTGAGCCTTGCATGTACAGTACTCTCAAAGATGTGCTGCACTGATGGATCCCCTAAAGACAGTCTGTGCTGGCAACAGTATGCAAATTTCCCTGCTGTTGTAGAATTGATTCATGTCATCAGCATTTGCAGTATATTTGGTTGTTGTCGCTCTTCACATAAGTCTCCCTGAAATGTCTTTTCTGTAGAAGATGTATGCACAAGTGTGTTGTGTGTGCTGAAGTGGTTTGTTCATAAATCAAAGAGGGATGAAGGAGCTCCCTGTAGTTTGGGTCTCAAACAGACTTCACTGTGTACCGCTTCTAGACTGAGGAGGACAAGAAGAATATTGCCCGGCTTCAAGATCTGGTGGACAAGCTGCAGCTAAAAGTGAAATCCTACAAGAGGCAGTCTGAGGAAGCTGTGAGTGTGAAATATGCAACACATGCAACACAAATAGGTGTCACACCACTGACACCTTTACTGTGGCCCCTTTCAGACGTGTGCTTCTTTCCATTAATCTGTCGACATCCCGAATGTGAAGAACCCTGATCACTTTTCTGTAAATCTTGCGAGGTCAGACCCACTAACATTTATGTATCACTTTCATCATGGCACAAATCTGACCTGCATTCTGTCACATTAACAGAGAAAATTAGGAACGTCAAGAGTTTCCATGTCTTTAGTTGCCAGAAGCGCACACAGACCTCTCCAAAATTATGAAACACCTTTTGTATACGTTGGTTTTTGGCCTCAATTACTTTGCTCTACAATTTTAAATCCATTGCAAACTGAAATGCTGCTATTAACATGGAGAATGCAACAGGTCAGACTTGACATTAATGAATGTGAAGGGGGTTTTGACAAAGTGTTACCAGAAGCTGAAGTTTACTTTGTTGCTTTCAGCTTTTTGTAGGAGTCTTTTTTATTGAGTTTATTAAATAAATACTGCATCAAACAGCAGCAGAATCCTTAGGAGCATCTCCAAAGCGAGAGAGTTTTGCACGTATGTGGAACAACAGCAGTAGCCTCGTCAGTCATAAATTATTCATAGCACGAGGACAGGATTGGTCAGGATCTGACACTTCAGACAGGTGAGCCATCGCACACAGAGTCAAAATTTATAAGCTACAGTTAAATCATTATTTACACAGATGAGTCATGAGCTCCATTAGAGCTGTCAGGGTGTTATTTTACATGTAAAACTCTGTTCTGTGATCCTAAACTTAAGTCTAAATATTTGTCTGTCACATCAAGCTTTATTTTAATTACAGACATTGTTTGGTTTCACAGTCTTACATCATTGTCTGAGTCTGGATGCTTCCCATAGCTAGCCTATAGTTAGAACTTAACATAATGAATAATGTTACCGAGCAAAATATGGTAACGGGTAGCCAAGTAACAATGACAGCGCATGGTATTACCTTCAGATGCTGTAGTTAGACAAAGTAGCATTTCTCTTTCTTAGAATTTTCAGTGTTTAAGAAATCATAAATAAGCTATTTATTAGTTGTTAATTAGTGCATTACTATGGATTATACTGATGTACTGGCCAATCTCACATGTATGACAAATATAGCAAATGGCCTGTGGCTCTCTGTGTCACAGTTCTAAGTTTATCTGAATGAAACCATAAAAAACATCAACGTAAAAGTGACCGAGGTCTGAATGACAGAATGTGGTGACTTTGGAATGTTGAAAGCTTTTCGTGTCCCGTGTCTGAAAAGGACAGTAAAATGTGTAATTGCCAGAGAACTGACACCATGATGCAGAACAACCTTAAAACTGACTGGTTTTCATCCCATACGAGGCGCTTCATTGCTTTATTTTGTATTTCTCAGGAGGAACAGGCCAACACTCACCTGTGCAGGTACAGGAAGGTTCAGCATGAGCTCGAGGAAGCTCAGGAGCGAGCTGACATTGCAGAGTCGCAGGTCAACAAACTGAGAGCCAAGAGCCGTGACATTGTTAGGGTATAGTAGATTTTATTTCTATTTTAATGATTACACTTTCTGTCATAATAATTAAACTGATGCAAAGGATGCTTTACTAATTTCTTACTGTCTCATTTTTGTTTTCAAGGGAAAGGACGCTGAAGAATAAACATCAATTTTGATGTGACATGATACAAGAAATCATACAATATGATCTTTTTGTCTGAAGTGTGAAGTGTGAAACAAGAAATAAACATGCAAGCAACTGAATCTGTTTTGGTGTTCTGATTTTTATGTTTAGTTTATCTTTATACTTAAGTGATAAGTACATGGATATGTATATAAAAATAATTATGTACCAACATCACAAGCTGCCAAAGAAAAATGTTGTGATAAAGCAAGTAATCAGACAATTAACAATATTTTTTTGCACTAATTTATGCAGTGCTGTAAAATATACAATTCACAAAACTATTTGTCTCATTTCAGACCACATACGTATTTTGGATGACAGGAATTCCCCTCAACTGCACATCAACTTTTAAATCAAATTGTAAAATGCTGACTTAAGTGGCTTACGTGTTTGTTTCCATACGACAGTGTAAATATTGGTCACATAAAAACAACATTGTGAACAGCAGATCTGAGCAATAGGTCGGACGTAAGCACTAGGGCTTGCAGTGTGAAGTAGGCTAACTATATTTCATCACAGCCACTTAGTGCACCTTCTTAAAATACATAACATGAATTAAAGCATGACTATCTAGTGTCATAAATGAGAAGATTGATTAAGTGTTACTAGAAGACCACATATCTACTAACTGTGAACTCACACAGTGATCTGAGGGATGCATTTTGTGTCTAAATGTGGGCTGCACAGCTTCGTGATTCAAAATAACCTGCCTGTCAACTGTTTCCTGTTATCACTTAAAAGTTCCCCAGGTTACGATAACTGCAAATCTTTGCCTTGTGGTGTTAATGTTACTGACAGGCTAGTCACCTTACAGTTTTTCTATGTGCTTCAAAACACATGCTGTGCCATGTCAAGTTGTGGTTGTGTGATGAAAATAGACTAATTTATGGCTCACAACATGCAGTGAAACCTGTGCTCATGCTGAAGCACAAGCACTGATGTCTCTGGTTAGTTACTGTAGGTTTACAATCATTATGTAACCAGTTATTGATTATTAATTGATCATTTCTGAGTATAGATGCAAGAAAACAGACACATAGCATTTTGTTTTACACAAAATAACCTCTAATGTAATTTCAGCCTAACTTGATGGTTTGACAATATTTGTTTGCATTACAAGTAAAGTACTGTACAGGGAGGCTGAAGCTGAGGTGGAATATAACTAACTGCATTTGCTTAAGTACAGTACTTCAGTACAAATATGATGTGCTTGCACTTTACTTGAGTCTTTCTCTATTACATGATTTTACTTAACTACATTTACCTAACAGCTTTAGATGTAATGTAAAACATACAGTATGTGATAGTATTAATAGTCACAGGGGACTTTTACTTGCAGTACTTTAAGTATATTTTCCTGATTATACCTGGATAGCTTTTTTACTAAGGTAAAATTTTCAATGCAGGACTTTTACATTGTGGTATTAATGCCGTTACTTAAGTAAAGGATGGGGAATACTTCCCAGTCACTGGAACAAAGTAGCATTTCAGTACTTTTACTTCAGAAGATAAAGTAAACCAAGCTCAGTAATCAAGTTTGACAAGTTCATTCTGACTGGCCTGTACTGTAGGTGTTTTAGATTGTGAACAGATTTGTCCTTGTATTGAAATGTATCTTAGACATCTGTATTTTTCATTTCTCATAAATCCTTTTGAGAAATGGTTTCATAAAGATTGGACTATAGAGCACTGACAGTGGAGAGAAAGGAAAGAATCAAGATTAATTTACCTACAAATACTAACTGACGGTTTAGATAGATTGTGTCTAACAGAGATTGTACTTTGATTTTCTTTTGTAATTAAAATGTAGTTAGCCAAGAAAATGTATTAAAATCTGGTTATTATATGTAAAATAATCTGCCACTTGGATTTTTGGAAATTAGAATGCCTATATAAAACTACCACTAGTTGAACAAATTAGAGAAATGATAAATTTTAAATAAGTGGTGGCTCATTATGTCTACATGTAATTAGTTGTCCTTTAAACATGCTATCAATTTCTCCTGCTGCAGTAAATTATGATGTGACATACAGTACATAACAGCACAATGAAGAGTTAGAAAAATCAAACCTACTGTCAAATTGATAAAAGCATCAGCAGAGTATTGCTTGCATTTAAATTTTAAATGTAACGGTGAACTCACAGCTTATGTGGGTGACCCCTCTTTCATTATAAAGGAGGCTAAGACCACTGAGGGCGTGATCATTTTATATCAAAGGTTGTTCCACAATAAGACTTGAGGCAGTAACAAATGGCTAAGCTCTGAGAGCATTGCTGAGGAGACAGCTATATTTGTGTTTCTTCCTAATAAGCACAGCCAGGAGCATAAGAGATCAAGTATCACATTTTTATTGAATATATAGGCCTATTTTGTGGGGTGTGAAGTCCTCAGTATTTAGCTCCTAATGCCCTCTCCCCTTCTTTGCCAGTTCAGTGTCATCTTTCAACAAGGAAAGAATGCAAACTACTACACATCATATAACATGATCCCCTCCTTGTCGCGTATGGGGAACAAACACTTGACTTAGGGGAAGGTCAAGCTACAATCCTGGCCTTGTCTTCAGTTCATCTGTCAGGACACACAGCACAACAAGACCATTTAAAGAACGGGTTTAAAAATACATCAGCGCCCTCGAGACAACACAAGTGCCTGTCTCGAAAGACCTGGAGACACAGATCTAATCACCTGTTCCCTGCAGATTCCGCACTGGACAATAGAAAGTTTACTGTCCCGCAAACAAATAAACATTTATGAAGCAGAATGTTTAGGGCTTCAAAAGCTTCCCGCCGTGTCATGTGAGGCACTAGAATAGGTGATTTACTGCAGTCGAAAACATCAGAAATGTTCCTCCTGTCAGACACTGACAGTTGACTTGTCAACAGCAGCGGGTCGACCTTAACATAAAGCTGTCTGTGTCTTCAAACCTTTGACTTTCAGCTGCACAGAGGGCAGACGACAGGGTCAGTATGTGAACCCCCTCACTGACTGATTAGTGTCAAAAATGCAGCGATGGAATCTGACAGAGAAATGTTAAACAGTGAAAGTGCTAAAAAAAAATGTTCAAACTGAAAGGAGAGGAGGATTGATAGATAAAGTAGATTAGGGTAAAGAAAATAATTTTCACTGTGTGTTTTATCAATAGGCATTTTAAATTGAATTTTTTATGTGAGCAAACCTGGGGGGGTCGAGGTAAAACATTTTACAGCATCAGACTGGCAAACCAGGATTTTTCCTGCGTAGAGGAATTTTTGGCGCCCCCTAAAGTGGTTTGGAAGAATTGACAACAAAAAAAAATATTTTAACTAGTTTTGTTGCTGGGTTTTTATTTACTTAAACATATTAGATATTTTCATTTATCAAATGGTCAGAAAAGGCATGGAGTTCTGTCAAGAAAGGTAGCACAGACCTATGGACATAACTGTATTGATCATTATAACTGTGACGAGTTCCACTCTAAACCATGAAAAACCCTGTAAAACATTTTAATGTAGTAAACTGAAAGAGTGACACACTGATAAACTAATTTAAAATGTCCTTGAACTGCTGAATTTACCGTTAGAGTCCTTTATTGTTTGGTTTGAACTGTTTTTGTTGTGGCTTTAACTGATTACCAGCACTGTACAATCTGTGTGGGTTTTTTACTAAGTGATGAACAATGAAATTTAATTAGGCTGCATGGGAGATTTTCTCTTTTTAAATTCTTTTTTCGCATTAGTTTGCTTATCTTTCAGGCACTTTTAGGAATTCTGGTATCAACTCAAAGTCCTAGCTATCTAAAACGAAGACATTTTATTATGTCAGTTAGATAAAAAAATTAGGTTAATTTCTTGAGTCCGAATAAAACTTTTTTTTACATCAGTAGTCTGTGGTAAACTCTGATATAAAACAAACCATATCTGGATTTTACATCTAGTGCATGTATCTGAAAATACATTCACTTGGTCAAAACTGTTTTAAAACTTCCTCTTTTTGTAAATATATAATATAAACATACAAATCCAGTAAATTTCTTCTTGATGTAGCCCTGCTAGGACCTACAGTATATCACATTTCAAGCTGGTCCCTAGAAAGCTGAAGCCCTTTGACCTCCAGCCAGACGACCCTGTTATGGTGGAGACATCTGTCATCAGTCTGTGCTCGAGGATTATAACACCTTGGCCTACAACAACAAAAATATAACATCTGAGCCTTTACCTCGCTAAATATTTGTCATTCTGTAGTTTCATGAGAATGCTGTGAGCCTATAGGCCTAAATATGTGTTGAAACGACGATGAAACCAAACCTCAGACTGCTTTCAGGCACTGTCAGTAGGGGATTAATGGAAACCCGACGCTGGTTCCTCTTCAGACGAGTCCCGAGAACAACGTATAGACATGGCAACAACTGTTTTTGACCTATGGGGTGGTGTGACCTGATTGTTGATCATCACTTTATACACATAATTACTTGGTAAATTTTGCTCTTATCACTATTTGTATCTATATGTTGAACTGTGAAGAAAGTTTGGTTTATTAAAAAAAATCATACTGTGCAGACTCTAAAAATGACACCAAGAAACAACATCATAATGTTCACAGAGCTGCTTCCAAACAAATAACACTGAGTAAACTCACTGTGTTGCTCATGTTTAAGTTTATTCGCATTGTGCAGTTTCACACAAAGAAAATTCAAAGTCCTTGCAGGGTAATAATGCATTTAGACCTTCATACGGCAACAGATTACAGCAGAGACAAAGAGCAAGAAGGAACAGTAAAGAATAAGATATTAATAAATGACTCAGACTTGGATGGAAAGTAATATGTTCAAAAATAGAAGAAGGCTTCCTGCAGTCGTCACCTGTCTGGTTCTAGCTGCAGTATAATCAGCCCAATATGTCCAGCGAGCCTAATTTATTCCACAGTGATGGTTAGTGCTGGAATTCTTTGGGATAATATGTCATTGATCTAAAAACAGGACAGCTTTTTTCAATAACATTTTGTAAAATTCTCCCAAAGAGAGAGAAAATGTAAAACTTTTAACGCCATTCTTTGCGACATAAGTCCGTGTTGTGCTCTGTATTATGTAGTGCACATTGGTGTAATACCAGGATATAAGTAGAAGGGCACTCGAAGAGCGTAGGCCTCCACTGAGGCTAAGAGTCTGTTCATTTGCGATATGGGTTTCTCACAACCTAAACCAGAGATGTACCAAAACTTAATGGCTTCCTCATTTGCAAACGTTTCATAGAAATCAGTGTGGAAGCTTTTGTATAATTCTGCTGACAGACAAAAAAAGCAGACGGGATTGAAAACATAACCTCAGGGACAGAGGCTATAAACATGATCAACATAACAAAAATTACACGTTTAGCATTTATAAGAAGCATACAAACCTTTAACACATGGTTCATAACACTACAATGAAGTTGAAATCAGATATAAGGACTTTTTACAAATGTTTATTAATGTACAGTATTATAGACTTATTTCATGAAATTGTAGCTGTGTTGAGATACTATTTATAATGTTAATAGGAGGTGTAATTCATCACATTAACTAAACACCCTTGGTTTGTATAATGACATAATAAGACTCTCTGTTGGACATTGTTATCATTCAGAGAGTTACAGAACTTTTTGAAGTTTTCATGTTCCAAAACGTTTCATACTAAAAGTGTTTTTTCACTGACTTTTGCATCAAGAGAATTTCAGAGCAAATGCCATCAACACGTGTTTGACATTTGTTTTTTTTTCTGGATGTGTATTTCTGGGGCAGGGGAAATTAAAGTGCTATAAATATGAATATTGTTCTACTTTCTGTTGTCCTTTCTCCCCCGCTGCACAAATCTAATTAAGTTTGGGATTTTGTAAAACGCAGCCCTCCGTGCGTGTTTCTGCTATCATGAGGTATCATCATTTTCACAAGTTCTTAGATTAGCAACAGCTAGGCCCATTTCTGCTCCTTTGTCACAGGAAAGACTTGCAAGGCTTCTGCAACAGAATACCAGTGACACATGAGAGCTTCTCCACGGCTAAACTCAAATCCTCTGCAGTGCCAAGGTGCATTAAGGAGATTATTGTAAAGACCGAAACAATGCCTGAACTTCAGTAACATATACGCTTGCCAGAACAATATTTACACAAGGTGAAAAAAATGCTGCTTTGTGAGTGTCTTGATCTATTAATACGCTTTTAAGATCTGCCTGTAGTTTCATAGTGTTTATTGGGTGGCTCTGTTACACTTCCAGTGAAATAGTTTGCAACAGATGTGTTGTCTTCTCCTTCTTTCTCATACCATATACTGTGGCACCTAAGGACACTGTTGTTTTTGTTTTCAACAAATAAGACACTAAATAGCATTTTTGTCAAACAGCAGGGGAAACAACACTAGCTTTGTATGTGTGTTTCAGTTTGTAAAATTAATCTGGCAATGACACCAGTAAGCAGCATTTGCCATTACAAAACACAAATAGTAATTCTAAGAGGTTTAGGAATATTTACCATTTAAATTCTTATCATCTACAATGTGCCTCTGTGGACAAATAATTCTAAAAGGAAAAGTAGCTGTGATAAACTGCTTGTGGAGGTACAGTGACAAAGGATGCCAAATACCAGAATGGGTGGCAAAAATACTCAAGCAAAGACCATAAAACTGCATGACCAAATAAAGGGGGTCATTTCTGCTGAGTGAACACTGATCTCTCTATATAAGAAGGAAGGCTGGACTCCTCCAAGGACTGTCAGGCCACCAGTCAAGGTGAGTGAGTTACAGACTTTTATTAGCAGGAGGAAAGCCAGCAGCTTAATGAACAATGCAGGGCATGACCACTTACTGCCAGATACAGAGCAGTTGTTTTTATGCCAGGACCTCACTTCACCGCAAGCTTCTTTTTAATACAGAATAGCTTCATTACTGTTGTTAATTTGAGCTATTTGTGTTTCTTTCTTCAGAACGCTCATAAGACCATCAACAGCTGTTCTCTTGAAGGAAGGGAAGAAGGTAATGCATCTCTCACTGTTTCCTTCTGTCATTTTTAATCCATTGCTGTGTTTCTGTGATATATCTGACTTTGATTTATGAATGCCTAAATGTTCATTAAACCTTTACCTTGCATGGACTCATTAACAAATCAATTAACATAGTTAATTTTGTACATATTTTATGACTTCTTGCACATCTTCCACATCATCTTCTAAGATGTCATTAATATGTCTGCATCATTAAATGGAAAAGAGAAGAGAAATTGTCTATTTGCTTTAGTTTTACTGCCTTTGACGTCATCTAAGTGACACATTTTAACATTGAAGATTTGGAATAGATGTCATTAAACAAATTTAACCAAGATATCTCTGCCACAATGTGTTGTCAATACAGTCCAGTTAAAACACAATAATAATAAATAATAATCTTTTTTCTGCTCTTTGGTTGAGTGAAACCTGCATTGCATCATTAACAGTATTTTTCTGTTATTCAATAGTGAGGAATCATCATGAGTGTGAATGGAAATCTGAGGGGGAATAATGACTGAAATTAATGACAGCTCTCTTGTCTTTACCCACTTCCAGTAAACCAGTCACCATGAGTGGGGACTCAGAAATGGAGTGTTTTGGCCCGGCGGCCATTTACCTCCGCAAGCCAGAAAGAGAGCGAATTGAGGCTCAAAACACTCCTTTTGATGCTAAAACCGCCTATTTTGTGGCTGAACCCAATGAGATGTACCTCAAAGGGAAACTCGTGAAGAAAGAGGGTGGCAAAGCCACCGTGGACACTCTGTGTGGAAAGGTAAGATGGCATTTAAATTTATAGTTGACAGCACTTTTATTTCACAGTGAAAACTGGTGTCCAACCATTTCATCAGAACAGCTGCACTGATCCTGATGTGCTCTTATTCATCATTAAATATAGGACTGTGTGTTTGTCTCTATATTGCAGTAAAAAAACATTAAACTAAGGAGGAAAATGTCACTTTAGAGAGGTTACAAAATAGGTTAACATAACACTGAATGAATTCGATGAATGTCTTATGCTATTTGGCAAGACAGTATTTCTCTAAAGGTAAAACTAACCTTACTTGCTTAACCTGTGGACTGTAGTATACAATAATATTAAGTGGTGACCACCTCAGTTTGTCCTGAACACATCGTGTTCCTGAACACACTGACATCTTTTCTATCATTGTGACAGTCTATCACCGTGAAAGACACTGAAGTCTTCCCCATGAACCCTCCGAAGTTCGATAAGATTGAGGACATGGCCATGATGACCCACCTCAGTGAGCCTGCTGTGCTGTATAACCTCAAAGAGCGCTATGCAGCATGGATGATCTATGTAAGTCTGACCTGATCATCACATCCGTACATAAAACAGCATGATGACTGCAGAAAGCTGTGACTGATGAATGATGCTATCTGTCTTCACAGACCTACTCAGGACTGTTCTGCGTCACTGTGAACCCCTACAAGTGGCTCCCAGTGTATGATGCAGTGGTAGTTGCAGGATACAGGGGCAAAAAGAGGATTGAGGCTCCACCTCACATCTTCTCCATCTCTGATAACGCCTATCAGTTCATGCTCCAAGGTATCTATCATTTTGTAAGCTATTATGTATTTGGAAATATGGCTGCCATACTTCAGAACTCTTGACAACTTTATATGATCTTTGATGTCTTACAGATAGAGAAAACCAGTCAATCCTGATTACGTAAGTATCAACAAATTTTACATAATTAGGTATTTCCAAAAATAGTAACATCCGTGATTATTGAAAGACATTTCTGAACACACCCCTCAACCCAGCGGAGAATCTGGTGCAGGAAAGACTGTTAACACCAAACGTGTCATCCAGTACTTTGCGACAATCGCAGTAGCTGGAGGAAAGAAGGCAGAGGCAGTTTCTGGAAAAATGCAGGTAAACAGAGATGCACAATATGAAATGAAAAAATAAATATAAAGTATTGTTAGACTGACAAAATGAATGCTGTCTCTAGGGGTCACTGGAGGATCAAATCATTGCAGCAAACCCACTGTTGGAAGCTTATGGTAATGCCAAGACTGTGAGGAATGACAACTCTTCACGTTTTGTAAGTTATCTGGAAGATTTTCCATCCATTTACAATCATTACATATTTTGTGGTGACAATCACTCACTGTAACAGACTCTTAATTTTGATATTAATTTGCTTCTGCACAGGGCAAATTTATCAGAATTCACTTTGGGACAACTGGAAAGTTGGCTTCAGCTGATATTGAAACATGTAAGTAGGCTATTTAGAAAATCATTACACATTTCTTCAGCTGCACTCCAAAAGAGATTTCTCTTAATTATTCACAACGTAATTCAAACAGATCTGCTTGAGAAGTCTCGAGTGACATTCCAGCTGTCTGCTGAGAGGAGCTACCACATCTTCTATCAGCTCATGACAGGCCACAAACCTGAGCTATTAGGTATGAGATTACTTAATCATTCATGTATTTTTTTTCAATTTGGTGTATATTCTGGTATAGTAAAAAGTTTTTTTTTGCTTTCTTCAGAGGCTCTTCTCATCACCACCAACCCTTACGACTATCCCATGATCAGTCAAGGGGAAATCACTGTGAAGAGTATCAATGACATTGAAGAATTCATTGCAACTGATGTAAGAAAATGGCTAAATACACACTACAAAACACATTACAAAAATCTGCCCTTCAGAGTGTCCTAATTTTTAGGGCTTTATCAAAATGAGGACTTTAGTTTCTTTGAATGTACGCAGACTGCCATTGACATCCTGGGCTTCAGTGGAGAGGAGAAAGCAAGCATTTACAAGCTGACTGGAGCTGTGATGCATCATGGAAGCATGAAGTTCAAGCAGAAGCAGAGGGAAGAGCAGGCTGAGCCTGATGGCACTGAGGGTACATTTAACTTTTCTTTTGTGTGTTACAAGCCTTACGTTTGAAAACTTACTATTAAACAGATTCCTTTCTTTACAAAGTCAAACCTGCTTTACTCAGTTTTGTCTTTCTTTTTTTTTAGTTGCGGATAAAATCTCATACCTCATGGGTCTAAACTCTGCTGACTTGCTGAAAGCACTGTGCTACCCGAGAGTGAAAGTTGGAAATGAGTTTGTGACAAAGGGTCAGACTGTCCCACAGGTGAAATACTCTTACACTGCCCTGTGATGCTCCTAAACCTGTTTAACCCCTGAAAGTTTTAATCATTTTTATTAAGTGTTGATTCATCTGTATATTCAGGTCAACAATGCCGTCATGGCTCTCTGCAAGTCTGTCTATGAGAAAATGTTCTTGTGGATGGTCGTCAGAATCAATGAGATGCTGGACACCAAACAGCCAAGACAGTTCTTCATCGGTGTGCTCGACATTGCTGGCTTTGAGATCTTTGATGTAAGTTTGATGATACAGTTAGATAGCTTTTTGTTTGTTTATTTTAATGTGTAAAAAATGGCCGAAAAGATTTTAATCATCATTAAGCAAGTTATATGGGTTTGATACAAAAAGTATTAAATTGTATTCCACTTTTGTCTTGTTAATATTCAGTTCAACAGCTTGGAACAGCTGTGCATCAACTTCACCAATGAGAAACTGCAACAGTTTTTCAACCATCACATGTTTGTCCTGGAGCAAGAAGAGTACAAGAAAGAGGGTATTGAATGGGAGTTCATTGACTTTGGCATGGACCTGGCTGCCTGCATTGAGCTTATTGAGAAGGTGAGCGGCATGCTGTACTGTATACTGACAAACATAGAAACAATCGGATGACTTGAAAGTTTTTGTTTAAAATAATCATTTCCTCATGACAGCCAATGGGCATCTTCTCCATCCTTGAAGAGGAGTGCATGTTCCCCAAGGCAACAGACATGACCTTCAAGAACAAACTGTACGACCAGCATCTTGGAAAAAGCAAATCCTTTGAGAAGCCAAAGCCGGCTAAAGGCAAAGCTGAGGCCCATTTCTCCCTGGTGCACTATGCCGGCACTGTTGACTACAATATTGTTGGCTGGCTGGACAAGAACAAGGACCCCCTGAATGATTCAGTTGTTCAACTCTACCAGAAGTCTTCAACAAAGCTGTTGGCATTCCTATATGCATCACATGCCTCCGGAGAAGGTAACTGCTTGCCTACATTATTAAATATTAAAAGTTCTAATTCTCTACTTGTGTTGAATTGAATAATTACACTGCCATTCTTCCATCAACAGGTGAGGGTGGTGGAAAGAAAGGTGGTAAGAAGAAGGGTGGCTCCTTCCAGACAGTGTCTGCATTGTTTAGGGTGAGATGTGAAAAACAGTCTTATGTGCTTCAGGTTTTAATGCATTTTGCTAATTTTATGACTATTTAATTCTTCAGGAGAACTTGGGCAAACTGATGACCAATTTGAGAAGCACACATCCGCATTTTGTGCGGTGCTTGATTCCCAATGAATCAAAGACACCAGGTACATGGCAAATCCTAGAATACCAGAAAAATGCCTTAAGTAATGTGCTCTGACTGCTATGTTTGTCATTGTATCATAACTTCTAACATGTCAGAAAATTTAATATTGTATCGTAGGTCTTATGGAGAACTTCCTGGTCATCCACCAACTGAGGTGTAATGGTGTGCTGGAAGGTATCAGGATCTGCAGGAAAGGTTTCCCCAGCAGAATCCTCTATGGTGACTTCAAGCAGAGGTAGCAGGAATATCATATGAATCATGTCCTTTACAGGCATTTAAAAGTGTTTTCTTAAAATCTTAGCAACACTGCGTCTAACTTAATGAATGAAATCTCTACTTTTAGATACAAAGTATTGAATGCCAGTGTCATCCCAGAGGGCCAGTTCATCGACAACAAGAAGGCCTCAGAGAAACTTCTGGGATCCATCAATGTGGACCATACACAGTACAAGTTTGGCCACACCAAGGTAGAGTAAGAAACACTTTACTGGAAATGGCTGTTCAGAAAATGGTACAAGACAAGCTATCATAAGTAATTAATTACTAAAGAACTATTTTAATTATTGACTCTCAGGTGTTCTTCAAAGCTGGTCTGCTGGGAACTCTGGAGGAGATGAGAGATGAGAAACTGGCTGAGTTGGTCACAATGACTCAGGCTCTCTGCAGAGGCTTCCTCATGAGAGTCGAGTTTGTCAAGATGATGGAGAGGAGGTAATTTGTTTGTTTGTTTGTTACTGTTACACCCTACCTTGCTAGGGATAAGGGAAGTAACAAAGGTAACACCCAGGTGGACACTATTTCACCAAATTTGATGTAGTTTGTTTAAAGGTAGGTAATTAACACAAATTAAACAACAGTTTTACCAAAAGGAGGAACTTAAATGAAAATAGTACAACAAAAGGATGATTTCTATCAGAAGATACAAAAACTTACCTCTTGTGTTTTTACAAAATAAAAACTTCAAACTCAAATCCTGACTTACTCTGCCTACACTGTCCAATCAAAAAGGTAAAAAAGAAAGTAACACCCCTATCGTTTTGAATTTCGGATTTGGATGCATCAGCAATCTCCGTCTCCCTTTCCATCTCCACCTTCCTCAACTGAAGACACACACCAACTTAAACATTCAGCTTTGCAGGAAGAAACCTAAGCTCTGTTGTTGGCACCTCCACATTTTGTAGTAAAAGTTGGAACCAGTTTTGCACCCCTCGTAAGCTGGGTTGTAACAAAGTGGGGGCTTGTCCGGGATACTTGTTTCCCACACCCAAGTCTGATTAATCGGTTAATTGATTGAAAGTAGTAGGTATTGTAGGTATTGTGCCTAGAAAATGGCATATGCTGTTAATTTGGAGTAGTTTGTGGCCCCTGATTTACATGGCTTTGCACACAAATTTGTATAAGCTGCAGAAAAGGTTATTCCCACAACATGGAGAAGCAGCATACAGCTGTTGTTGTAACAGTTACTGATGCTGTCAGAATTTCAAAGCATTTTTTCCAAGGCTGCAACTTTTCTTATACAATGAACATTTTCCAACTAATTTTTTCTTTTTCTCATCAGAGAGGCTATTTTCTCTATCCAGTACAACATCCGTTCATTCATGAATGTCAAAACCTGGCCATGGATGAAGCTGTACTTCAAGATTAAGCCTCTGTTGAAGAGTGCAGAGACTGAAAAAGAGATGGCCCAAATGAAAGAAGACTTTGAAAAGACTAAAGACGATCTAACAAAGGCTCTGTCTAAGAAGAAGGAACTTGAAGAAAAAATGGTTTCTCTGCTGCAGGAGAAGAATGACTTACTATTGCAAGTGCAGTCTGTGAGTTTAAACACCTCACAGCATGTGCTTTTTTACAAATTATGCTATATAAAATGATTAATTTGATAAACAAACATTCTTGCATCCACTTTTAGGAAGGTGAAAACCTCGCTGATGCTGAGGAAAGGTGTGAGGGACTCATTAAAGCTAAAATCCAGCTTGAGGCTAAACTCAAAGAGACATCTGAGAGACTGGAGGATGAGGAGGAAATCAATGCTGAGCTGACTGCAAAGAAGAGGAAGCTGGAGGATGAGTGCTCTGAGTTGAAGAAAGACATCGATGACTTGGAGCTCACCCTGGCCAAAGTGGAAAAGGAAAAACATGCCACTGAGAACAAGGTTATAAGACTTGTTTTTAAATAAGATGTTATATTCATGAAGCATGGATAAAAGCTTGGTGTTAACTCAAATTAATGTCACTTTTATAGGTCAAAAACCTTACAGAGGAAATGGCCTCTCAAGATGAGACCATCGCTAAACTGACCAAAGAGAAGAAAGCCCTCCAAGAGGCACATCAGCAGACCCTTGATGACCTGCAGGCAGAGGAAGACAAAGTCAACACTCTGACAAAGGCCAAGACCAAGCTAGAGCAGCAAGTGGACGATGTAAGTATTTGAAAATACATTTGAAAACAGAAACCATACAACAAAAACCTTTTCTTAAACTATATGAAACATCTATGCCCACAGCTTGAAGGTTCTCTGGAGCAGGAGAAGAAGCTCCGTATGGACCTTGAGCGAGCCAAAAGAAAGCTTGAAGGTGATCTTAAACTGGCCCAGGAAACCATTATGGATCTGGAGAATGACAAGCAGCAGTCTGAGGAGAAAATAAAGAAGTAAGAATTGAATTCATCTATCCATTAACAGTAAAACATTTTTTAAGAGGCTCTACTGAAGCGGAACCTTAATGTGCCAAACTCCTGTCCTCCCTCAAGGAAAGACTTTGAGATCAGCCAGCTACTGAGTAAGATCGAGGATGAGCAGTCTCTAGGGATCCAGCTACAGAAAAAGATAAAGGAGCTTCAGGTATAATTAGAAATATCAGGAGAACTTTGAAATTTCTTCAACAATTCAACATTTTCATTCAAACCTCCTGTTTTTTCAGGCTCGTATTGAGGAGCTGGAGGAGGAGATCGAGGCTGAGCGAGCTGCTCGGGCCAAGGTGGAGAAGCAGAGGTCTGATCTCTCCAGGGAACTTGAGGAGATCAGTGAGAGGCTGGAAGAAGCTGGTGGAGCAACTGCAGCTCAGATTGAGATGAACAAGAAGCGCGAGGCAGAGTTTCAGAAGCTGCGTCGTGACCTTGAAGAGTCCACCCTGCAGCATGAAGCCACCGCTGCAGCTCTCCGCAAGAAGCAGGCCGACAGTGTGGCAGAGCTGGGAGAACAGATTGATAACCTCCAGAGAGTCAAACAGAAGCTGGAGAAAGAGAAAAGCGAATACAAGATGGAGATCGATGACCTCAGCAGCAACATGGAGGCTATCGCTAAATCCAAGGTCAGAGTGCTGCATTTTCATGAAGTGAAAATAAATTATAATCATTTTGGGTTTTTTTTACTAATAGATGCTTTCTATCATCAGGGAAACCTTGAAAAGATGTGCAGGACATTAGAAGATCAGCTGAGTGAGCTCAAATCCAAGAATGACGAGAATGTTCGTCAGCTGAATGATATCAGTGGACAGAAAGCACGACTTCAAACTGAAAATGGTATCAACCTCAGTTCACGGGTTCTTTATATTGTGAAAAAACAAGGCTCTTATGCATGAGGCCAAATGTGCGTCACTCAACAACTTCACCCAATGCTGATGGTACAAATGTGCCGTAAATGTGGCAAAAAGCAACCAGTAACAAGATCTCTAACAATTATCCTTAGTATGTGGACTGATCTTGTGTACAGCCTAGGATTTTTTTATGGACACAGTTTACATTTTACAAGTTCAAAATAGAGCCGTGTGTGTGTGTTTTGACGGTAGACTTAAGGTCACCACATAGCAAGCACACAGGTTCAAGGTTTAGAGTATCTGAATTTCTTTTTATTTAGTTGAAAAGTTGAAAATTGGGCATCAGTTATGTCTCTGTCCTGGAGATAACTACAGTAAATCAAAACTGTGCTTATTTGTTGTTGTTCTGGTGTACATTATGTTAATTAATATCTTTGATTAGGTGAATTTGCACGTCAGCTGGAGGAGAAAGAAGCTCTTGTTTCTCAGCTGACCAGAGGCAAACAGGCTTATACTCAGCAGATTGAAGAGCTGAAGAGGCACATAGAGGAGGAAGTCAAGGTAACAGTCTATTAAAACAGCAGAATAATCACGGTGAAAAAGGCTACATGCTAGTTGGTGTCCAAAATTCGTCTGGTTCTCATTTGGTTTACAGGCCAAGAATGCCCTGGCTCATGCTGTTCAGTCTGCTCGTCATGACTGCGACCTGCTCCGAGAGCAGTATGAGGAGGAGCAGGAGGCCAAAGCTGAGCTGCAGCGTTCAATGTCCAAGGCTAACAGCGAGGTAGCACAGTGGAGAAGCAAATATGAGACTGATGCTATACAGCGCACTGAGGAGCTGGAGGAGGCAAAGTAAGCTTTCATTTTTAACTTGTATGAACGCCACCAGTGACAAATTGAGGCACTGAAAAAACTATCAGCTTTTAGAGGTGTAGAATAGGTTAGGCCTGACATTGCATTGATTCTGTGACTCATTAAAACCTATTTTTGCAGGAAAAAGCTTGCCCAGCGTCTTCAGGATGCAGAGGAATCCATCGAGGCTGTGAATGCAAAATGTGCCTCTCTGGAAAAGACTAAACAGAGACTGCAGGGTGAAGTGGAGGACCTGATGATCGATGTGGAGAGAGCTAATGCTCTGGCTGCTAACCTTGACAAGAAGCAAAGGAACTTTGACAAGGTACAGTATTTTTGTGTACAGCTACACCAAACTATGTGACATGAGGTCAAAAAATAAAAGCTAAATAGTTTGCTGTACCTTTAGGTTCTTGCAGAGTGGAAGCAGAAGTATGAGGAGAGCCAGGCTGAGCTGGAGGGAGCTCAGAAAGAATCTCGCTCACTAAGCACTGAGCTATTCAAAATGAAGAACTCCTATGAAGAAGCTCTGGACCACCTGGAGACCCTGAAGAGGGAGAACAAAAACCTGCAACGTAAAACAATTATTCCTGTTTTTGATCAGTCACATCTTTCCCCAAAACCCATAAACAGAGTATTTTCATTATTTTATTTCTAAATGTTGCATTTTTTTATGCATCTGCAATGATAATGGTTTCAACAGAGGAGATCTCAGACCTGAGTGAGCAGCTTGGCGAGACTGGTAAGACAATCCATGAGCTTGAGAAGGGAAAGAAGACAGTGGAAGGTGAAAAGTCAGAAATCCAGACTGCTTTGGAAGAGGCAGAGGTAAAACTGAGCTCTACCTGCTAACATATAGTTACAGTCAGATCAGAACTACTTTGTCCAAATGTAAACTTGAGTTACTGAACAAGAGGTAATGTTAAATGAGAGACCAAACTTTAATAACAATATGAAGAATAGGCACAAGTGTACAGTTTATATTCTTGATTCTGTTGAAGCTGTGATACATCTTTTTTTTAAAAGCAGTTTTAAAGCATATCTGTGTGAGATTCATCCTGCAGGTATTAGGTGGTGTTAGACATTAAACCTGAGCTATTTCTCTTCAGCATGATTCAGTTTGTGTATTTTTTAATTAAAAATATGTTCTTTGCTGTAGTTGATAAAGGACATACTTGTTTGCAGGCTACCCTGGAGCATGAGGAATCCAAGATTCTCCGTGTTCAGCTGGAACTCACCCAAGTCAAGAGTGAAGTTGACAGAAAAATTGCAGAGAAGGATGAGGAGATTGAGCAGATCAAGAGGAACAGCCAGAGAACAATTGATTCCATGCAGAGCACTCTGGATGCTGAGGTCAGGAGCAGGAATGATGCCCTGAGAATCAAGAAGAAAATGGAGGGAGACCTCAATGAGATGGAGATTCAGCTGAGCCATGCCAACCGCCAGGCAGCTGAAGCCCAGAAACAGCTGAGAAATGTGCAGGGACAGCTTAAGGTACATCCACTGATAGATTTGTGGCAGAGCATCATCTCTCTCAAAGTAGCTGAAAGTATTTGCTGACATTTATCAATGTTTTACAATCCAGGATGCCCAGCTGCACCTTGATGAAGCCGTTAGAAGTCAGGAAGACATGAAGGAGCAGGTTGCAATGGTGGAGCGCAGGAACAACCTGATGGTGGCTGAGATTGAAGAGCTGAGAACCGCACTGGAGCAGACTGAGAGAGGACGCAAGATCGCTGAGCAGGAGCTGGTGGATGCCAGTGAGCGCGTGGGACTGCTGCACTCTCAGGTACTATTAAAAGCTGAAGAATGTAGCTATTATTCTTTAGTTGATCACATGGGATTTCATTGTAGCTTTTTTTATATAGAATACCAGCCTCATCAATACAAAGAAGAAGTTGGAGGCTGACCTTGTCCAGGTCCAAGGTGAAGTGGAAGATTCTGTCCAGGAAGCAAGAAACGCTGAAGAAAAAGCAAAGAAGGCCATCACTGATGTGAGTCATCTGGATGCATGTCTTTGCAGTAACCATTTCTCCACCAAATAAAGCATCCAAAAATCTGAAACAATACAAATTCTTCTAAATTTCAGGCTGCCATGATGGCAGAAGAGCTGAAGAAGGAGCAGGACACCAGTGCTCACTTGGAGAGGATGAAGAAGAACCTGGAGGTGACGGTGAAGGACCTGCAGCACCGCCTTGATGAAGCAGAAAATCTGGCCATGAAGGGCGGCAAGAAGCAGCTTCAGAAACTGGAGGCTAGGGTAAAGATACATTCATTTGCCATTGTGATCCCAAGTTTAGTCAGTTTTGAACTCCTAGTAATACACTCCATGTTCATATTTCAGGTGCGAGAGCTTGAGGCTGAAGTTGAAGGTGAGCAGAGACGAGGAGCAGACGCTGTCAAAGGTGTCCGCAAATATGAGAGAAGAGTGAAGGAGCTCACCTATCAGGTAGGAGGGTGGTTTGTTTTCCATTTGAACACCACAGCTGTCTGCTAAAAGTGCATCTAAATGAATTTCACTTGTAAATTAATGTGAGCACAGACTGAGGAGGACAAGAAGAACGTCAGCAGACTTCAGGATCTGGTGGACAAACTGCAGCTGAAAGTAAAAGCCTACAAGAGACAGTCTGAGGAGGCGGTGAGTTACATACTCGCTTCTTCATTTGAACTTTTTCTCTATATTGTCTCAAGTACAGTTGGTTACAGTTACACAGTAATTTGACAGTTATTACCAGAATCATTGAGTCTCTGTCTTCAGTCTTCATGGATGTTGACTCCAGTGTTGAATTTCCTCACAGGAGGAGCAGGCCAACACTCACTTGTCGAGGCTCAGGAAGGTTCAGCATGAACTGGAGGAAGCTCAGGAGCGAGCTGACATTGCTGAGTCTCAGGTCAACAAGCTGAGGGCAAAGAGTCGGGAGATCGGAAAAGTAAGTCAAACATTAGACTTAAGTTTAAGTTAAACTGTAATGATCCCTCACTGAGGAAATTAACTTGTTAAACAGCTCGATAAAAAGGAAGCATAGTAAAAAACAAGACAAGAAATATAGGATATTATTAACGGCTATGTGAACACCTTTCACCCGTATAGCTATAGTACGGTGGATAATGCACCCAGATTGTAAGACACACACAGTGTGTAGAACTGTACATGAAAAGCGATAAAGATAACTTGTTATTGCACTTAAAAAGTTATAAAGGGAAACAGTGTTACATTTTGTTGTTATGTGTGGATTTGAATTCAAATTTGATTTGACATGGTCCAAATGAAAGCGAAAGACAGAATATTTTCTCTGGCATCAGTCCTCTCATTGGCCAAAACTCATTTATTATGTTTTGTTGTTTCTTTCAGGCAAAGGAGGCTGAAGAATAAGTTGCAACCTCAATGAGAGACCCAAATGAGAATCATAAAATATGATCTTTCATTGAAATTCTCTCCTTACATGTTGTAGATCTACATTTAATAAATTATTTTGCCAGTCTGTTGCCTTTATATTTGTCTTTGTGCAACACAAAATACTACCAGTAGGTTGAAAGAAAAGACAAGCATGTATGGTTTTGTATGTATTCACAGTCTTTATCGCGTTTTGGTGCCTCGTTGATCCGACTGGAATCTGGATCTACAACAAAAACACACAAAAACAAAAACAAAATAAGCCGTCAATATCCCTGTTTCTACCATGGGTTCAACTTGGTTTATGTATTTCATATGAAATGTATTTATTGGGCATGGCATTGGTGCAGTGATCAGCACTGTTGCCTCTCAGTAGGAAGGTTCTGGTTTCAAACCTGCTGGTCAGCTGTGTGGAGTTTGTATGTTCCTCCCATACAGTCTGCAGACATTCATGGTTGGTTAATCAGTGATTCTAATTTGGCTGAGGTGTGACAATGAGCATGTACAGTTGTCTGTCTCTTTATTTTAGTCCTGTGATGGAATGATGACTTGTCCAGGGCGTTAGCCACTGTCATCTGATATAGACTTCAGGCCCACTACAGCAGGAGTGGCCAACCCTGGTCCTCGAAAGCCACAATCCAGCATGTTTTAGATGTTTCCCTCTTCCAACACACCTGATTCAAATGATCAGCTCATCGTCAAGCCCTGCAGAAGCCTGATAACAATCCTGATCATTTAAATCAGGTGTGTTGGAAGAGGGAAACATCTAAAACATGCAGGACTGTGGCTCTTGAAGACCAGGGTTGGTCACCCCTGCTCTACAGGAAGATGCGAGTAGAGCTGCTGGATGTATGGAATTAAATTAGTTTATAAAGCAGAGATAGCATTGGAGTCACAGTGAAAAGCACACACAGGATAAAAGTGGCAATATGCATGACAGCCTTAGTCAAAACCAGTTTAGCCACAAGAACCTTGATTAGTGTTTCAACTGTTTTCAGCAGTTTACTCTGCTTTGGGAAATATTTTACCTTGTTAACACGTCAATATAACTTTTTTTTATGTACTGCAAGGCACATAATGAACAAAATAAGCAGTCAACACCACGGCTAAGCATATGACGGTGCCAAAAACACAGATTCAGGCTTCCAGGGTTTCACGCACAACAAACTTAAGGAACCCAGTCCTGTCAGCTTACAGAATTGGGTTTTCTGTGTCATTATTCTTCTTCAGAATCAGTTTCTGGTTTGAGCATGTATGACTGAATTACTTCAATGTTACAGCTGGAATGAGAGAGATTATTTCTATGGGAAAAAAAACCCCTTCTAAATACATAACTGATTCCCAGAGATGAGTTTTAAGAGGTTTAATTAAGAGAGGGACTTTAACTTCTGGTATCTTGTCAGCAGGGTGAGGACTAGAACACATATCTTAGATTTATAGAAAACTGGCAACTTTACTTTAAAACGCTAAAAAACACATCAGCATTGTCATACCTGAACAGGGTTTTCCTTATCTTTACCACAGTACATTTCTGCCTGTGCTAAAGTGTTCAACACTTGATTTTTAACGATCATAACTCTCATAAATCAGCTCTAACAGACCGAGTCTGTAAATACGGTATTTTCCTTCGACATTAATCATTTAAAATGGGGTGTGTGGCATTGTTGCTCTGCCTGACAGCAAAGAATGAAAAGCAAATTACAGAAATCCTTCGGGGCAGAGCATTCAGCAAGTGTTTCCTCTTTAGGGAGCCTTTACATTAACATTGTAAAAAATTGACAGCTGCTTCCTCCCACTGCTAATCTTACCGCACCTGTTTGCTCCTGAATATACGGCTCCATGTGAGTCAGACACTTTATAATCCTACGTTAATGCTGGAGGTCCCTCGTTGCTGCACACACAAGAGGCAGACAATTATTTCATGAATCTTTGTCTGCTTCAGTGTGTGTTTTGTCCTTTTTTAAAATTCCTATGTATAAATATAAATGCATAATTAGCCAGTTATGGTGTGTTACAATATTTTTCTCCACATGCTGAGTAACTTTAGACCCTGTTCAAGCCTAAATTTTGCTCTGAGAACCTGAGAAGTAACTGTATCTATGTTGGTGTAGTAGCATTCACAAACAGATGCACCACAACAGTCACTGAATGCCTCCATCAGTAGACTTCTACAACACTTGGTTAGTCATCAGCCCACTCATCATCATAGTATCTCTGAATTTTGACCACAAAAAGTAAAGAGGTTACATTTTTACCACATATAAAAGCCTTAAGCAAAAGCAGCAGGACATTATTTGATCATTTTAACCAGATATTTACCTTTTAAAGGAGTACCTTTAAATGCAATTAACATATATCAATATAAAAACAAGAGTAGAAAAGACAAATCAGAAGTGTAGACACATCAGATGCAACATTTAGATTCTAGTCTTCCTCTCTGATTATCTGTAATAAGAAGCAGTTTTACCCTGAAAGAGGTTGTGCAGCAGACCTACATCCTCCTTCGTCTCCCCTCAACGCTTTGTGTGTTCTGTGTCTCTTATGTTCACTTTATGGGCAGCAGAGCTCTGCTGGATAAATCCAACATGATTTATTAAAATGACAATAAGACTCAAACTGCTTTGCCAAACACTGATGGTCTGATATCAGAGCTAAATCAGACGCTGTATTTCTCTTTAAGCCACATAACGAGGCACGACGCCTGCTGGATAGAAGGTATCACTTGTCCAAACAAGACTTCTGAGAGCAGCTGGCCAGCACAACTTTAGGCTTGTTGAATCATAGAAGCCAAAACATCCCTTAACTCCCATCCAGGGTTTTGGGTGTCGGTGACCTATTGTGTTTCCTCTGAAGACCTCAGCCTACTGTTTGATATCCTGGCTGACTGACATCGGGAGCACTTTGCTGGCTGCTTGACTCTTGGATTTCGTTTCTGGTCCTCACCCAGGCTGCTTAAAATTCACGTTTTAATCCTCAACAGCTGACGAAGAAACGCGGCTGCTCTGGTTTAGATAAACGAAGAGCTGCTCACTGGAATGTACTGACGTAATTAGACCGATTATGCAGCAGCTTCACTCCAGATCGCTGCCTTGTAAACTTGTGGTGTCAGGACATTGTTCACTTCCTGAAAAGCTCACTGACCAAACCTTCACCGGCCTGAAGATATTTAGAGAAACCTGAAGCCAAACGGAAACATTTTTCCTGATCTCTTCTGTGGTTGAGCAGTCGAGATGTCGAAGGTCACGGCTGATCTACAAAACCTGCATCTTACAATCATCTGACTGTGATGTATGATGTAAATACTGTTATTTATATTCCCTTAATGTAGCATGTTCTCTGTGGAAAGAAAATATCCAAAACGCATTCTTACAACTTAGTACATAGTTAGTGAGGTAACCCTTAATTTGCATATTTAAACCTAAAATGTAAATAAACTTGTAATACAAAAAATGATTGTCTTGATATAAGTTATTAACTAGGGATGTTTCTAATATCTAATAGTAAGACATTACTAGCATCTCTAATGTCCCTTAATCTGTCATGTAAGAGTTAAAAAAAAAGACATTTCAATTAGTGAAACAACTCGCTGATTGGTTGACTAGTTTACAGAAAATTCACATGGATAATCAGTTAATTGATTAAGTCCAGGAGAAAGACTCCAGGTTCTTAAACATGAGGATATTCTGGATTACTTTGTCCCATATAATAGTAATCTGAAGTTCTGGGCTTTGGACAGGAGATTGGATGTCCAAAATAAGAGCTCAGAGTCATAGATCTTAAGACGGTAAACTATCACAATGTTTGCCATTTTATAAGCATCTAATTATTAATGAAGCTTAATACCTCACAATAAAAAAATAAAAAAATAAAAACAATCAGTTCAGCCTCATTTTAATTTTAGGAGAAGTCGTTAATTCAAGCATTTGTGGTTTTAATACCAGTTGACAGCTCATCTTTAAATGTGTTTGTCATTTGGTGAAACAATTATAACTTTTCTTACTACAAAACCAGTGAACCTAACCCTGTATTTAGTGGTGTGATTCATAATGGCAAGATCATTTAGACTTTAGTACCTTTCACACTGTAAATAGCTTTTCTTGCTATACATGAAAATGACTGACATGTGGTGTATAAAATGCTGTAATGGTGTGCAGCTGATCGGTCCAGCAAATGATAAATCAGTGAAGAACAGCGACCATTCAGAGCTGAAGTGAAAAATATCAATAGCATTTAATCACCAAAGATATAAACATTTAAATATCCATTTTGTAATGTGACTGACAAAATCTTTACAAAGTTGGCCTTCATCTTCCGCAGACTGCTTCACATTGTCTGTACAAAAATGAGGTGGCGTTTGGAGACTGGCACAAAGAGAGGACACTGTCCCGAGTAAACGACAACGTCAGCAAAATGTAAAGCAAAAGTTACAGCGAAAAACATGAACATTCTTATCGTTGGATACTCAGTAAATCAAAGGACGGAGCAGACGGACAGGATATATAGATCATTTCTGTCTGTTTTGCTATTTTTCTTGTAAACTGCTTCTTGTGCTCACGCAAGCTTCAAACACATTCAGTTCCTTCCTGTTTAATACAAAGATTATTCACAATACCCAAATCAATAAATCTATCAAATGAACCAGAAGTAAATGAAAAAAGCAACACTTAAATCTACTACATAAACAAAGTTAATCAATAAAGGGGCGTCCCCACACATGCCGCTGTCTTATTTGCTTGTTGTACAGCCTTTAAATGCATAAACCATGTTTTTATATCACTTTGAGACCTTTTTTTTGTTCCTAAATAACTGAATAAAGATCCATCAGGCAGTATGTTGCTCATAACTCTAAACTCGTCTGTGCTTTTTTTTTTTTTTTTTGCTGCAAAAGACCTAAGTTGCAAACACTGATAGTTACTTTGGGCTTCACTGAAGTCAAACTTTCAGCTTCATTCGTTCAAACGCAGCAGAGAGCTCGTCGGACCTCCACGTCACCGGAAATGACCCCCCCGAGGGTTCAATCTCTTTCCCAATGTGGAGCTGGGGGGCCGGATGCGGACAGGAATGTAAAATATCCATCAGACTATGTACACAAATCTGTAAATTGTTCAAAATATCATGCAAATAAATACCAGTAATTTTAAAACAAAAACTACAACACTGACCTCAAACAGTAGGAATATATTGTACTGTACTGGCTATAAAGAATTCCACAAAATGTCTTTCCTCAACAGTGTTGTTTTGATGATGTGAAACGACCTAGAGTTAGTGCTGCAGGTCTGTTGTCTGTCCGTTTTCTTGAAAGCAGTGTTTGTGCTGAGGTCTTCGATCAGTGTTGAGCTTCAATTCTGCCTCTCCAAGTTCCCGCCATGCTCGGGTACAGCAGAGATGCACAACAGTAGGTTCACTGTACATAAACATTCACTCATTTCAGTCAGTCCCAACTGAAAGGTACGTGTTCCTGACAAACAGAGAATATACAGTGTGCAGATGGGACGAAGTAGAAATCTATGAAAATGGACAGTGTCTGTGCTTTGATTCGAGGCTGAACCACAGTGTAGAGATAAACGACACGTAGCAGGAGGGCAGCAGGGTTCCTTTGACGAACATGTGTCCACGAGAAGAAGGCAGGAGGGGGGGCCAGCTGCTCCTTCACAACCGTGCTCCGTTTAAAAATGTCTCCTAAGTTCACAAGGAGCATCTTTTTTTTTCAGATTCCCTGACCGAAAAGTCCTTTCAGAGCTGAACCGTTGCAACCCTTCGAAACGCCTGCAGGATCAATGTCCACGTCTAAGATCCAAATGTTCCTGCCATCCAAAAAGACGAGTGCAACAAGGCACTGCAGGGCGGAACACCAGGCAGACGGACAAAAACAGCAGTTTACAAATATTTTGTCAAAAAAGCTTTTTAAAAATATCCCCTGTTAACTCTGCGATTGGATCAACGGAGAACACAAAAACACACGAGTGAATGAATCACTGTGGGAAATGGTTTTCTGGGTTTTATCATGTATATACTGACCTCATCACTGTCATCTTGATGCCTCGCCTCTGAAAAATGTGTTTCTCCTTTTGTTACTCTGGGATGTTTGAGCTTTGCTGTGCAGAGTCATATAAGTGCAGTGTTTGACACTAGAGCGCTGTTTTCACCTAAAATCTGAGTTTTTGTGCAGATTTTGTGTAATCTATTTTGGAGGCAACCATGATGTAATAAGTAGTCAGACAATTTAAAAACTCCTGTGCACATGAACCAAGAATAAACTTTAAAACTAAAAATAATAGCATATTTATACATTCTGGATTTTTCAAAGATTCTAAATAGTTTTTAACTAAGAAAAAATGAACACAAGTCATTATTCCAAACACAGTGCATTATACATCTTAAAAGAGTCTATAGGGGTCTATAGAGGCATAACATATAACACAATAACACATTTATTGTGTTTATAAATGGATTTTTGTGTGAAAACAGCCTAAAAACTAAATACATCTCTGGAACTAAATACTACTAAAAGATACCATATAACAACAGAGATTTACACATGAGACATACTGTATGTAGAGCAGAAAGCATTGGTTACTATTGGCCAATTGACAGTAAATAAATTTGAAGATAAAATAAAGAATCTGAGTATTTTTTAATGCAAAAATGCCAAAGAGTGGCATGCTGTCGCTTTTCCAGTGTAAGGACTTCTGTGTTTTATGTAACTTTAAATGGAATGCTAAGCTTGGCTCTGAGAAACTAACATGGGCTGTTTTTTTGTCATTTTGATATTTTTTGGCAGGAATTCAAAGACAAAACTGCAAAGTGAATGATTAAAAGTATAACTGTAACAGTTTTAACAGTTTGATCAACAACTAAATTAAAAAAAAATAAAAATCTTTGCAGTCCTAAAAATTATTTTGGGTTATTGGATTAATGTTAAACCTGTGTCAGTTTTCAGCTGAATCAAAGTTGCACAAACTAACCAGATGTGTAAGTGCGTCATTTCTTGCTACTGTTGGATCAGACTTCTCTCCATGGCGTCGTATACATGATAAAAGGTACATGTTCTGCCACAGTGAATCATCACGTTCAGTGAGACATCAGGGGAAACTGGACAGAGGATCAAAAAGCATCACATATTGATAACGTATTGATAACACCGAAAGCTGTTCAGTAGCTACATTCCCCATACAGAAGCATACATAAGTGCATAAATTCCGATTTGACAAATAGTGGCAATACAAGATACAAAAAAGAACGAGGAGCTTCCCAAACAACAGATGTTTAAAAACATATTGGCCACACATCAACTTCTGCATGTTCTGTGCTGTTAGACATCAATAACACTACAATTAAATTACTTTTTATTGTAAATCAAATGTTACCGCTAGAATAAAGTATCCAATGATTATAACATTATTGCACTAAACACTGTGCAGTGTTACTTAATACTGTAGCCCACCAAGGATCCACTACCACACTACAAAATCAGCGTATTAATGTTGGATGATTTTGGTCGTCTGTTGTTTGATTCTGCATCCTTGGACAACATCTCACTCGACTGGAAGCACTTCAAGATCAAACCAAGCATCTGTGGAAGCATTTCAGCAAAGCAAACCTCCACTTTAGCGATCCTGCGTCACAATGAAACAACACGGATGTTTCTTCGCTGATATGTGTCATGAAAAGTCAGGGGTGCTTTTCATCATATTGGCCTTTTCTCATCTCTAGTCTCATAAGTGCTCTGAAAACAATAATTACAGGGCAAAAAAACCTTTTCTTGTAAGTTCTGCTTGAAATCTGGTTTGGTTCAAAGACATAAGAGACAGAGCAGGAGAGAGCAGAGGGCAATCATTCAGGGACCTGTCATGTGAGACACAATTTGTAGTACTAAAACTGTCTTGGCAAAAGTCAGAGGTGGATTAAAAGACACTGAAGTGAATGTGAGGTTAAGGCCCGGATCTACCATCATGTGAAAACAGGAGCTCCAGTACTGTGTGTGCAAAGACGCTCTGCTAGGACCCAACATGCAAATGAAAACAGGCGTGGCAGATTTATTTTAAGCCCACGAAAAACAAAGTTGCCACAAGTAGCATCTAAGCAAACTGCGGGTGGGAGTCTGAAGCTCATCCAGCAGCAGATTCAGTCTATTTTTATTTACATTTTCAAGGCTGGGCATGATTTAAAACTGTCCTCTGTGCGAATATCTTGGACGGCACAGTTAATTACTCAGGTTTGGCATCCGAAACACAGCAATGGTGTTACATCTACAGCCTAACATCCACATAAATGACTGAATATTCAAAGTGGTTCAGTAACGTGACGATGAAAGATCTGAAAAATCTGACTGCTGTCTTTACAAACTTGTTGCTGTTCGTCCAATCACCAGGCTCATCTGAAATAAAGAAGTAACTCTTGTGTCTGTTTACCTGTACATTTAAAGCCTCTCAGGCTGCACCCAAAATAATGTTTTTTCATTTCAAAATGAAGAATTTCTGTTAAGTTTATGCCAACTATCCACACTACTCCTGTATTTTAGGGTATAAATTATTGTTATTATAATCTATTATGCAGACTTCAGGAAATGCTGCTAACCTCATTTTAGTTTGAAAACTCAGATTGCATTTTTTCCTGGACGTACAGAAAAAAAAAGCCTGTTGGGACCTATGACACAAACACCCACTTTAGCTCCCTCATTGATCTAATCAGTCATTGTTCTCTGATTTATTCAACTGCTATCATGTGACATGTTTTCTGGAAGAAAACAAAATCATTAGTCTTGACTATCAGAGGATAACTTAACATGGATAACAACTGAGGCTAGCAGCTGTTGTGCAGTTAAAGGAGATCTCCAGTCTTACTTTCTGCCATTATTGATCTTCCTCCATGGCATTTTTTGCACCTCCTAAGCAACCAACCTTCTGTTTCTGCTGTTTCATTTTGAGATGCTAATTCAAAATGAAAGTGTATTATTGTGGACGTAGCTTTAAAGGTACCCTGTGGAGTTTTGACCACTAGAAGCACTATAGAGCCGTGTTTTTATTATTTTTTACATACAGGCACACCACACCCAGGTGATACTGAAGAAGATGGTTATAAGAATTATTATGGTTGTAAAGAATACAGGTTCATACTCTAAACAGATCTACTCTGCATATGTTTTATGGGGCAGGAAATGAAATCAACATGGTTTTGTTGCAAAACACTGATTGTCACCAGAAACTGCAGCTGAAAACCCCACAGGGCAACTTTTGAAGTCGTTGAACCAGTTACTTCTTATTTCAGATTTTACACAGAAAACCTGTAGAAAACGCCAGAATGTTTATTCCTCTACAGCCGAGTGATAATGAGGTGCAGTCAGACCATTCTACAGGACTGACACTGCACTGTAGAATAGTCTGACTATACGCAGTCTAACAGAGTCAGACTTAACTGTATGTGGCTCTGTCTTGTTTGCATCAATAATAATAATGCAATGCACAATTTGCTGCTGTCAAATTAGTATTTCTGTTTGGATATTTTCAGTATATTTCTTCATCTACTTTTACCTTGGTAACATTTCAAATGCATTACTACATTTCTACAAGGTCGTATTGTAACTTTACTTATGAAAGCTCTAAACATTTCGTCCACTGCTGTGTATTTAAAACAAACAAACCCAAATAGGTTTTTAGATCTCTCAGAATTTCACCACCACAGTCAGATTGTGACTGACGTCTGTTCCAGCTGGGTGACTGTTCATTGGCCCGTTTGAAAGTACATTTCGGCTGCCTCCCTGACTTGACTGATGATTTTGCTGAGGCCATGTGCAGAAAAAAAAAGTCAAACATGCTCGTCCTAGTTTAAGTAGCATGCACACTCGACACATTCCCTTCCTATATTTTGCACTCGTGCCCTGAAACACCACGAATGCATAAGCAATAAGGCAAAAGAAAAAAAGAAAAACGCCAAGAGCTGATCTAGGGTTTTCTCTCTGAGCACAATGCACTGTGAGCTGCTTGTAGATCAAAAAAATTTGCAGTTGCTGTTTGATCTGACCTTCAGCAGATCCGAGCCTAAACCCAAAGAGATGAAAAATGTCAGAGTGTTTGTACGTGTAAGAGATGAAAGAGAGGCAGAACCAGCTGAATGAAGAGAAGGACTCCTATAGAGGACTGCAGAGAATGACCCCGTCCACACTCGGACGTGTTTTCCTGCAAAGAGAGTTCACAGTAAATCCTCTTTTTTCAAGGGGTGTTTGTACTTTACATATATAGAACGTGTGTCTTAATCCTGAACGTGCAAATGGGACATTTTGAGCATTTAAAATCCTATTTCATAAAGAAATCATGGCTCAAAGTAATTACGTCTGACATAAATCCACTGTGAACATTTTAGCTGTAGCCATCACACACCTGTTGGTCTGCTGACATCGTGGGTGTGTGTAGTTAAGGTTACTTACTGAGCTCTATGTGTGGTGCATTGAAACAATAGTTACTTAAATCAGATCAACCTTTTATGTTTTTTCCTCACACTAAGGAGCAATTACACCATCCTTAATTATACTGCATTGTTGTGCAGTTTCGTACTGTTCACATAGTGCAGGACCCCACCCAGATCACACTGCAGCCTGCCTGTATGTTGTAGAAAAACCTGCATCTTTTTCTGTGCTGCAGCTGCTGATCTGGCTCTTTTCTTCCATTCTCATATGATTTATCACAACTACAAAAGTGACTTTTGTTTTTACTTTGCAACAGATGTGACTTAAAATATAGAAAAGTACAATAGATTTTCAAAATAATACTCAAAAAGAAAAAATAAACACCAAAAAAGACTTTGTTGCTGTAACAAGAAAGTCTAATCAGCTGTTTTCTCTCCAATCCCGTTACTAATGGCTAACAGAGAAGTCAAGAAGCACTATAAGAATGGCAAAAAGGTTTTCATTAAAAGTATGATGATGTTATTGTTAAGTAGTTAGCTCAGTTATGCAACATGAACATGACATTTTGCAGCTACACACTATAAGGACACTCATTAAAGGTCCCACATTGTGCCCCCTTTTCAGCAAAAGTGTCTTTCAGCTTTTCAGCACAAAAACTGTAAAGATGATTCATTCCATCACGACTGTATCACTCCTGGTTTTAGTTCTGTTCTAAACAGTCTGTTTTGCTCAGAAAACCAGTGAGCTGCTGATATTCCTGCTTCTTTCGGGAAGATCACGCTGTCAGAGCTGGATGACAACTGGTTTGGTGTTACACAGCGCCTGGGTCAAATTCTTACTTTCTTGTAAAGCTGGGAGGTTAACTAGTTGTAGAAGGAGCTTGAGGAATGACAGAAGTCGATAAGTTTATACCCGCAAAATGCAATAAAAATAGATTTTTTTCACCATATGGGACCTTTAATGTAATTCTTGTAAAAACAAGTAAAATTGCTTTAAAAAAAACAAATCATATCATAGAATTACATTTATTTTAATTTAGAGACACAAAGTTTTCTTTATGGGAAAAAAATTTGCTTTGCTTTTCTAGCTATCTCATGATATAGTCCAGCAGGAACAAACTTAAAGCTGGGATTGAACAAGCACAAAGAGCTGGGATTTTGTCAGTAAATGAGCAAGAAAGGTAATTATTGTGTGCTTAAGCAGATAACACTCAAATAATTTTGTGGAGACGACATTATTGTTAATTAAATTGGATTTTTCTTCAAGATCTAGTTCATGTCATAATATATTTATACTCAGATTGTCCCAATAAGAGCTCAGGATCGAGGCACAATATAATTTATTGTGTATCTACTTACTAAGGCACTGTAGTCAAAGCAGGAAGTCGGGCCTTTACGATATCGTGCATTGCTCAGTACTTCACATGGATTTTCTTCCTGAACTGCATGTTTTCAGTTAAGGGAGGTAACAGTGAACTTAACTGCCACACAAGACGGATGAGATTTCCACCTTCAGCAGAAATGAAAGCACTTGAGAGCACTGAAAGGATACACTCAGTCCTGACCTGGGTCAGTCTCTCTATCTCACAGGAGCTGCAGGGGAGCGTCTCAGCGACCACAAAGAGCAGGTTGGTGTTTTCTATCCGCTTGGCGTGGAACAGCCTGTAGGAGACAGTGATGGATATTTAGCCAGCTCCATATGGACAGCTCAGGCCTGAGAGCAAAAACGCTGTAAAATATATTTTGCTGATGCTCTCAAAAACACACCGCGAGCAGTTTCCACAGTCCTGCAGCACGTTGTAGGAGTTTGTGGTGTTTGTGAAGTAAAACTGGCTTTGGATGGTCACACAGCTGCTTTCCTTTGACTCAAAACCTTCAACTAGGACATCACCTGAAAGACAAAAGCACATTTAAATCAGCTATTTACATGGAAACTGTACAATATTCTTGGACCTCATCATTTTAGGTGTAGTGGTATTTGTAATAGTTCCATTTAAATAATATTCAAGCAGTTTTATGTACATATATGAACCCAAAAGTTGTTTGCTTGTGCTTGACTACACTGTTTGTTTACTTGTAACATAATGCATCTTTAATGAGGAGAACTCAGAGCAGGTAGCACAAGTTTGGGGGAGAACAGAATGTCAAAATGTAAAAAAATAGCTGATTGCACTGCAAATCCATCTAAATAAATATGAAGTAGAAATGGTGAAAGTAAAGTTCTTTCTCAAATCAACATGAAAATAATGAATCCATTAGTACCTCGGTAGAGCCAGCTGTTGTAGGCCAGGCCATACAGAAGCTGCTGCGTCACAGACCTGAAAAAGATGTTGGCGTAAAAGACCAGCGTTCATACTGGAAAGATCAATAAATAACAGCAAACGTGTGTCACAGCCACAGCAACACGGAGCCGAAAATAACCGAGTGACAGATGCCAAGCATGAAAAACATTAAAATCACCCTCCTCCTGCAGAAGTCTGGACACACTTAAGATTGTTTTAAAGGACACCTCACATGCCCCTGGTGTCGCAAAGTCTCACCATGCCACCGTGGACGTCCACCAGGCCAAGCTCAGGATGTCAGCGATGGATGGCTGCAGATATAGAGAACAGATCAAAGCAAGTTTTAAACTGCTCCGTCATCCAAAATCTGCACAAGCAATGTTTATCTCGTACCACGAAGATGCCTCTCGGTGCTGCTCCGGTGTGGCTGCTGCTGACCGGCTCACAAGCAGACTGGAAGTGGAAAGTCTGTCTCCGAGAGAAGATTGAGTTGTTGTAGAGCGCGTGCATCAGGTAGGGGTCCACGTCACCGAAGAAATGACCCATCTGTGACGGAATGAAAGGAAGCGCAACTAAAGAAACAAACATCTAAAGGTGGTTTGACATAAGTCTTTTAAATGTTTCTACTTGTTCGTTTCATCTCTTCTTTTATTCATTTGACAACCTAGTCAAAAACATGAATGATCCTGTATGTAAAAGCTTTTCGGAAACAAACAAGCACAGAAAACTATTTCTATGTTTAGATTTACTGTCACTTGAACCTTCAGTGAATAAAGGAGACTTTGTTCTGAAGTAGACAGCAGGTGACAAACGTAGAAGAGCAAAACAGACAAACCTTCTTCCAGTGATCTCTCTGATTGGACATAACCAGGAACCCACCGTCGTCGATGAGATAACAGAGGAGGTCCTGCAGACAACAGGAACAGTGAAGAATATAAATGTATAAATGTGTGTGTGTGTGTCTGTGTGTGT
This sequence comes from Dascyllus trimaculatus, assembly GCA_024666655.1. NCBI lineage: Eukaryota > Metazoa > Chordata > Actinopteri > Pomacentridae > Dascyllus > Dascyllus trimaculatus. The sequence goes on from CM045450.1 coordinate 14,677,682, forward strand.
GTGTGTGTATATATATATATATATATATATATACACACACATATATATATACACACACATATAACAAATTTTAATGTGTTGTATTTAGTCTCAAACTATGCAGTTAAAATGTAAATGATGATTGATTAAGAATTTATTATTACTGTACATTTGCTCCAAATTTCAAAATAATTAAATGTCAAAACAGATTAAGGCAAATCACTAAATAATATAAGGAGCATTAAGGACTTAAACAAGTCAGTATGGAGAAGAAATAATAGATATGATATTAACAAAATGATCTTGATTATCTTAAATCTCTCTCCACAGGCTGACCTTTTCTTCTTTTCTTCTTTTTTATAGAATATAAAGTTATATGGATCAATCTGTGACTACGTTACTGGTTAAGAGGGAGATTTTTACTTTGTCACATCCCATAAGCTACAGATTGAGCTCACAGCTTCTTCTCATTCTCATAATTGTGCGCATTCAGCACTGTGGGTTTTGTTAATTGTACTGGACATGTCCACTCTAACAAGTGGTCCTTTCATCTGAAGAAGAAACAAGCAGCGACAGCAGCTCTGTTCTTGCGTACAAACTGATGATGGAGTCAAATGAGAGTCGAACAAAGAAAAGTTCTTACATCTGTGTTCACTTCACAGTCCATCTCACAACTTCTGGACGGCCCACACTGTTCAACAAAACGAGTATATGTGAGTAAATTAAGCTCTAATTGGGCGACGAATGGCTAAAAATGAGTGACATCGTGCTGCACCTTGTGTGAACCCTGTCGGCTGTCTGACACGTTGCTGGCCAGTATTTTAAACTTGTCCACCCAAGCTTCCAGGTCCAGCTTCACTCCGACCACTGTGGGAGAAGATCCACAGAATCACAGCAAACAGGGAGAAAAGAAGACAAGAATGAACACAGAATAGATGCTGACGTATCTGAAACATATCTTAGATAATGAAGCATTAACCTCAGCATCATAAAAACTTTTCCTACCTGCAGGTTTGAGCAGTTTGCCTCCTAAATTAACCTCCACAGCTGAGCTGACCAGAATACTGATAGTGCCGTTTTCTGCTCCCACTGGGTCGTCCAGAGCTGTTCACAATACACACACACATATCAACACTGGATAAAATGCAGCCTTTTGAAATCAGCCACAATGAGCTTCAATCTCAACTCAAGTGGACTGAAACAAACAGTGGATCACCGATAATATGACAAAACAAGGAGGCTGTAATCCTTTCAAAAGCCAGTGACACACACTTGAGTCATGAAAGAGAGAATGCATGCCAGTTTCTCATGGCTCAGAGTAGATAATAGGCTGGCATGCAACCTAATGAGTTTCTTTATGAATATTGTAATAGTAAACAACCCAACTGTCTGTACTCATGAATGAATTATGTGAGAGACAAACACTGAAGCTTTTATATCGCTCTCTTCAAAGCTGTCGCTCTTTCAGACTCTTGCAGAAAATGTGAGTCTGCTGCTGCTTCGATTGATTTGTTTGTTTGTGATATTGTGCGACTTTGCTCTGTCTGCCGGCTCTGGATCGAGCCTTATAACTGCTTCAGTTCCCGGTTGGACAGGTCTGTCTGACAGCAAGGTAACATGGCGAGAAATATTCTAAATATAGTGCACCGTTAAACTGGTATTGATTTTCTGATACATTCTGCTGCTGACCCTGTCTGTAGCAGTTCACTGCTCAGCTTCAAGGCCGACCCTCCCGTCTACGAGTCCAAACTGGGGGCAAACTGAATGTCATCTACTGTAGGTGATACACTGACTGATTGATGAGCACCTCGTACAACCAAACTTCAAAATAACCAAACTATTCCTTTAAATAAAAACCCAAAATGGATGCAGTGTGCAAAACTGTAATATATGGAGCCATGAAAGCACCCTGTAAAGCAAGCTTTAAAAGATTATTTTTATAAAACACATCAACACTAACCATGACGTTAACTGACCGACCTGAAGAACTATGATTGAGGCTTTCACATGTGTGGTATGTCTTGTTTTATATGTTATGTTTTGAAAGAGTAGCTGCTGCCTCAGTGGAAGCTGATGGAGATCCAAATAAAGAATAAAAAACAAAGAATAAAACCAAGAATAGGCAAGAGTCTGGAAAAGAAGTAAACAAAACAAAAAACAAAAAAAAACACCAGAATTTGAAAATATCACTCTCTTCCTGCAGCCCTTGACTCTTTGTCCTAAGCCTAATCCTAACAGGTTTTGATATCAGGCTGCATAAAGAGCATCTTCAGAGATATTCTTCCCTCGAATATCAAAATAATGTCACATCACACGCTGCAGGATGTTATTATGCTGCCAGAGGAAGCAATCAGGGAGCAGTGCACTACCGCATGTGATTTCATGGGGAAACAGTGTGAACAAAATGGTGACTGTAGTGCAACAACTGGCTGTAGCGCTAATAATATTCAAAAAACAAACAAAAAACAAAAACAGAAGGCTTAACGAGTTTGAAAACAAGATGCAGTCAACATGAACTGAGGGTGAAATTTTACTAGGTTTAACATCTCTAGCTAACATTAGCCTCAAGGGCTAGACTGCTTAGCATTGCTTGGGAACATCCTCTGGGCAGTAGAGTGACAACTGTAACCATCCAAATTTGAACATGTTTATAGCAAACGATCAGAAAAGATCAGGAGGTTTAAGACTGGATCTGTTAACCACTCACATTGTCAAATAATCATTGGATCAGACCAAGATCCCTGACTAGATTTGTCCTCTAAGTGTCCGGAGAAAAGAAACAAATAAATAAATAATAAATCATCCCAAAACTGCTGTAGAGTGAGCTTGTAATGTTATGCAATACAATAAAATGCATGCCTGTGGTGCTGGTTCAAGAACATAGTGGCAATTTTACAAGAGTGACTATCCTGTTTTATTTACAAACTTGTGGGTCTGTAAAGATGAGATGACAGCAGCTCACCTGTCCAGGAGAGAAACGATGCTCTCTTACTAAAAACAAAGGCGAGTCTCTTGTCATGTGCCTGATTTTCTAAAATCAGAATGGTGGTGCAGAATGCTGCTTTCCTCTCAGACCACTTAGTTTACAACGTGCTGGAAGGTCAGCATGGAATTTCTTGTCTCTTGCCTACTCCTGCTTTAATGAACATTTACAGTAAAGTTACATCACAGTGTATCTGCTACTCACTGGATCTGAACGGAGGTCTGAACATGTAGCCTCTGTTGTCGAGGCTCCGTCTGTAGAAGTTCGAATTGAACGGTTCAGGATCTTCATCCCACAACTCAGCAGCTCTGTAAAAACATAAACACACATCACAACATGTTTGAAAGCAAAATGTTCGTGGTAATTCTAACACATGTCTCTGCTTGAGTAAGTAAGTATTTTAATCTCACTCACATGTTGGGAAATACTCGTGTTATTCCTCCATCTGTCGATGCAAATACAGCCAGGAAGCCGTACCTGTAACAATTCATTTTCACTCAGTCAGCTCTGGTGCTCTTTGCCATGATGGATGGTTTGCATGTTCACAGTGTAGAGCAACAACAAGCTGACTCACGAATTCAGGTCCTTGTTCTTCCAGACACGAGAGGCGAGCTGCCCGATAATCCTAGAATCCAAAATCAGGTTGTGGATGAGGCCTTGATCACCTGCAACAAAGCCACAGTCTGATTATCTCACCTGTGTATCTGCAGCATATTGTCTTCTGCTACTACTAAACTGTGTTAATGGACTCACACTCATCAGATTCTGGAGAGATGTCCAGCATGAGGGAGAGGAAGTTCTGCAAAAACTGGGTGTTGTTGTCAGAGAGCTGCAGGCGCTTGCAATATTCCCTGCAGACACAAAAGCACAAATAAGCAACTTTCTCTTTTACTGACGAATGAAATCAAGAGAGATAAAGATGGTCACCTTGGAGCCAGAAACACGTGTCCCGATGATTCAAAGGAGCTGGGCAGCAATGACTGCATATCTGCAACAGAGAAAGAGGGAGGCTGATGTTTCTTTTATGTCTCTTTTCTGTGGAGCATCTTTATGAAAATGCCTCTCCGTACTCACACTGGAGCTGCAGCATCACATCACTCAGGTCTGCCTGGATGTAGTACTCGTTGTAGGGAGGTAATACCAGACCAAGACTGCAGGTGGTGGCATCCCGACATGAAGATGCATGAATGAGGAGACAGAGAGAAGGCGGATCTTAGAGTGAATCAATCTGTGCCTGCAGCCTCCTCATCAGACCACAGCTGGTTGAGTTACTGTTTGTGATTCATAAGACTGCATGAGCTCACCTGTAATCTGTACCATTGATGGGAGTCCATGTGTAACCTCTGTACACCTCATCAATGTAGGACTGCAACGGTGGAGACAATTCAGTGTGCGTCAGTCAAAGCAGCCAAGATAAACAGACTTTAAGTTTACCCAGTTTTTTTATGTGCAATACCATGTGTAAACACAGCAAGAAAATTGGTCTACTGTACATTAAACTATGATCAGAATAAAGAAAACATGAAGTCACCATACATTAAAATGCTTTTAAATCAGAATGGATGAGAAGAGCTACCGAGGGTACCTTGAGCTGATGCTGTTAATATCCTCAGTTGATGAGTTTTAGGACTAATTATACAGACAGTATGTGAACTTGGCTGAAATTCACTAAACATGGTAATAAACTGGAATTACTAGCTTGTGGTTGTGAGCCTCCACTAACCAATCAAGCTGCAATTTACATCAACGTCTGCCGACCCTCACATAATATTATGTAAAGGAGACAAAATTTTTGCTTTGACAGCTGACAGTGCATCAATTATGGATGTTGCTGCAAAGAACCTGCAAATTCTACAACGTGGATGATTCACATATGATTACCACAGTAGCACAGAAGGTTTATACAGTCACCACAGTTTAAAGGCTGACACCCAACGTTACTGAGTGATGCTATTTTAATAATGGCCAGTTAAGTGTTTTTACAATTTCACAGTGAAGTTCACCTTTGACCTTTTGGAGATTAAATGTCATCATTTTATTCTATTAAAAAACTTGTCATAATTACCGTTTGAATTCTAGAGTTTTACAAATGAGCATCTGTGGCTAATTCAAAAAAGTTCACTCAAGGGGTTTCTGACATAACACATTCATGAAAATGGGACAAACAAATGGACAGCCTGCCAACATCATGCATCTGACTACTGCTGTCCTGGTGTGAAGGCATAAAGAATAAGCACTGGTCAGTTGATAAAACAACCTAAACCGCTTTTAGAGACAATTATATAGTGAAAGCTGAAAAAATAGTTGCCTTGAATATGCATTATATTATATACATTATCACACTGCAGAGCTGCTTATTGTTTCAGTGTGCAGGAACGAAAATATGAACTTCATACTGATTCTACATCACGTTGTTACAAACGTTATGCTGCAAATCAATGAAATAGTCTGATAAAATAGCAAAAACAGTTTTACTATGTTGTGGGTTTCAAATTATAACTTACTTCACAACTTACTTGCTTCAAATAGTGGGTTAAAGTTGACCTAGAAAGCGGTTCTGCAGTGATTAATATTTCAGCTAAAAACTTTTAGAATTCTACATCTAATGTCCAAACAGTTGGTTTAGATCATAAAGGTAAATAAGCATTGTTTTTACTGTGTGAGCAGCTTGTTTTCATGGACCTACTAGACAACACTGTAAATGTATGAGCCTCATCTTACTACAGATTACAACTGAGCACAGGTGTAAGTGAACTCTGGTAGCCAAACAGGTGAATGTGTAAGGACCTTAATAGACATAATTTACTTACCTCATCTATGGACTTGATAAGAGTTTTAATCTGCATTTCACCTGGTCTTCCATCAATCATTTGGCGCCGGATCTACGATGAAATGAAAACGCAAAGCACTCACCAATATGTTACAAAAACATGCTACGTGGGCCTTCGAGTACCTGCACAAACACTGTAAACTGGTGGGCAGTTTGTCCTGAGGCAGACATTGTTGTTCACTGGCCTGGTAATGACTTTAAACACAAACTTAACAACACGAAAGAACATAAAGTGCCCGAAACCTGAAATTTTTTAGTTCCACTTGGTGCTCACCTCCTCCTTATTACCGTCCTCCACCTCTGCATCCAGAAAGTCCAGCGTCACAGGTTCAGGAAGGTTCACAAGCTGAGTCAAGTACAATATGTAACACAAAATGAAAAATGACTTTGGAGGGTACGGGTCTCAAAGTGCAAATATAAAGCTTTCTGAATGATTAAACATAGCTCACCTTTGGCTGAAGATTGGGATGAAGAAGCAGATATCCATTTGGATCAATGGCAAATATGTATCCATTGGCTCCGAGCTGTTTCAGACACAAAGACAGTGAAGAATAGCAGCGACGTGTTGGTCTGCTTGTCCATCACGTCAAGTACAAATGAAGAAAAATGTGACTAATAGCTGCTAATTATGTGTACATACATTGTACCGCGGTGTGAGTCGCTTTATCTCATCGAGATGCACGTCGACTCCCATGACACCTAATATCAACTGATTCTGGTGAAAAAACAAAAGAACAGCAGTGATAAATACAGTATATGTCGATAAATCGCCTGACTCACTGGATATAGAATGATAGCTTAAACCTGCCATTTGTGCTGCACATTTCCTTTGACTATCTGCATGTGCTGCTGTTGTCAAAATCTGTTTAGCTGCGGGAACCAACAATAACAACCCTAAACTAGCAGCCTACGCACCAGATATTTTAAGTTTTACCTAAGATTTGGATGTGCAGTAAGACCTGACAATGACAGTTCTCCCCTCACTGCAGGTAAATGTTCCAATAGAGCAACTCCCCTGGCACTGGGGCACCATCACTACATCTCGGGCTTAGCATCGCCCAAGACAATTGTGATTGGTTTAAATAAATACAAACAAGCTTTTGATGAGTAGAATAAATAATGAGTTGCACCCACACCTATCCCCACTGACAGGGCTGTGCAGCCAGTTAGTAAAACTTAGCACCAGGAGGTCACTGCATCCAGCCAAGAAAAACTGGGGCCCGTAACCCCTTGCAAAGCCTTGACATGCAGTTTTCAACACTTCAGTTTTTGTACAAATTAACCAAACAAAACACAAGAATTTGTAAGTTTTGTGCACAACACTGGTGTCACATCAGAGCACCTTCAGGTGTACTCTAAGACCACTGAGGTGCAGCACAGAGAGCCATTGGAGGTCTTTTCTACCAGTAGTAATTAAACTATATCATTCCCTCCTTCTCTGCAGAAATGATAGCTAAAACATCAGACACCTAAATCTAAATAATAATATCTATACTATTTGCAAAATTGCTGTTTTAAATAGTTTGCATAATATCAAATTCAGTACCATGTGTAACATTTCATATACATGTGCAAAATTGCAATTTTATGTGCAATATGTAATTTATCGGGACTTCAGTTTCATAGCAATGAGTGCTGTTTTAATTTTGGCTATATCTTACGAGTCCTTGCAGCAACAGCATGTAAAACAGTGCACCATCCACTACAGACACTAACATTCTCTGTTGCATTAATACAATCACACTTAGTCTAAGCCTAGTCAGATTTTCCCACGTCTTTATAAACTCTCCTTCACATCTTTTCTTGAGCTCATGATTTGTTTCATCTCGGTCAAAAAAAGAGTTTAATGAAAGACATAGAAGGTAATTTTTTTGAATGTTCAACCACAAGCAAAGAATCTTTGCTCCACCGTGGTTGATATTCTATTGAGTTATACAGCAGAGTGGAATTGACTGCATTAGTTAAAAATACAAAAATAAAAAAAACTCAACATCTAAACATAAAAATCTCTCAACCACATAACCCAGCAGTGTAATTGCCAGTTTAATTACCTGTGAGTTTCCATCCATGGTGAGATTGAATACAGGCAAAGTCCCAGTTACCACCATGCCAAGACCCTTCAAAAAGCAAAGCCCCAAATCATCAATGTCAATTTACATGAGCTTATTTTTTTCCACTGTGTATTCAATGCATTTCCTGTATTTGTTCAACCAATGGGCTCATGCCATCTCACCAAAGCATCCTGGTACACATTGGTCCACTGAACCTGCTTGGCATCGCTGCCTGTCAGAACCATGGGGCGTCCCAGCACGTCGAGGTACTCCTGACAAAAACACAGACATACATGACCGGCTGCAGCTCCCAAACACCAACCACATCAGGCCGGGGGGAGAATGGGTGTGCAAACAAATGAGAATAGGTGTTTGTGCAGAGCGAGTGAGAGGATAATTAGAAACAGTGAACAGGGATCAGCTGTGTCAGAGGCACTAGACAAACCCACCTGGGTGTTAATCCTTATAGCACAGATGGAACGGATCTCAAAATAGTAACCTGGCAGGCGATGGAGAAAAAAAGACAAACAGAGAGAGAGGGAGAGAGAGGGAGAGAGGGAGCATGTGTGAGCAGTTCTATCAGAAAAAACAGGAGCTCATAAATATTCCAGATTTGACTAGATGTTACTAGAATAGTGACTCAGCCCCTTGAATCCCACATATAGGAAGCTTAAAGACGGATACTACTGAGCTTTAAATCTGAGGCATCTCTATTTACACAGTTCAGTCAAGAACATTAGATCAACTGGAGTCTAAAAGCTCCTTTAGAAATCAAAACACATATTAACTTATCTTAGTCCTGATCCCTTATCAGCCAGTGTTTCACTTTATTTTCACCTTAACAGCTTTGCTTTAAGATTACAGCAGTTATGCATGTTTTTAAGCCTAGAACATTCAATCAAATATACATTGGCTGTGCATTATATAATACTGTTGTTGTCTTGACCTGCACACTTCCACTTGACATATTTGCTTTGTTTGTAAACTTTGGGATCCTCAATAGAATTTAAGAGATTATGTAATAACTATCCAATAGAGATTATGAGGATGATAATGTGGATTATGTGGAAATTAACAGAGCTCAGGCCATAATCTTTATTGGTTAATAAAAAAGGATATCAGTCGATCAGTTTCATGAACAAACAAATAATTATTCAGCCAAAACAGGGGCAATAGCAGGAGGACATTGGCAATGTTTTAGGTCACTCAGTGGACATAACCAGAGGATTCTTTAAAAAAAAATCTGCTTGTAAAGGAGTGATGGCCTGTCAGACACCAAATCCAGTTCATTGTGTCAGAATAATGATGAAACCCACACGCAAAAAAACAGTTCTGCATCAACAAAAGCCAAAAGTATTCCCAGAGCCAGTAAGTCACTGCATCTGATCTACAGGAGCCAAACTGAACTCTGCATAAGCAGACAGAGCTCTGTGAACACTTGTCTGCACACGGATCTTAAAGTCATGCTCTCTGTTGGGAACAGTGCATGTTATAGTATGTACTGTAAACGAGGCTCCATTAGTTGATTATTTGTGAGCACTGATTTATCAGTTTAGAGTACAGACACAGCAGGCCTATCATGGCAATGAAGTTAAAGATTATTTACAAAGCTATAAAAACATGTTCAGTTCATGTTAATGCTTAGCAACGTTCATATAGCAAAAATCCCTTTGGACACAACACAAAAAGTAATAATGGCATAATTATTATTATTTAACCTTACATTCTGAAAAGTGTCAGTATTTTTTGTCAACATTCACTTTTAACTTCACAGTATGTGATGTAGGGAACAAATAAGGTGAAAGAATCACAGAAAAAGTTGAGCTCACCCTTGTTTGTGCAGGCGATCCACTGCAAAGGTGTGACATCATAATTATGCTGACCCACAGAAAAGGTAAAGACTCGAACCTTAGGAGGGAATAAGAAGAGTAAATTTAAAGGAGTGATTAAGATGCTCGAATCCAGGAAGGTGAGATGATCGCAGGAAACTGACTGTTTTGTTGGGCCAGTTGTACTGCATGAAGACATCCTGAGCTCTGTCTTCTCCTCCATCAGTGAACAGCATGATTATTTTATTGCAATTAGCCCGGGGGACATTTGTCTTCTAAAAAATACACACAAAAAAAGATGGGTTAGTAAATACAATAAACTGTGCATACACCCCCTGGCACTGACATCAAACTAAATGAGTAGGTCACTTACATTTAACAGCTGATTGAAGGCAAAATGAAAGCCGGACTTGTAGTCGGTGGTGCCTTTAGCCTGCATCTGCTGCACTGCGTCCTTGAAAATCTTCTTGTTGCGCACATTGGCCTGGACCAGATGTTTGAAGCAAGGAACCACAGCCTCAGCCTTCTCGTTGAACTGAAACACACAGACGGAGACACCGTTTGAGATGAAATATGAAACAAAGGAGGAACGGAGAGACGTGGAATGATGGAGAATCAGCGATGAGGAGCTGGTGGCAGAAACTGACCCGGGCCACGTTGACATAGTCGTCGTCAGACAAAGTGTCCAGCATTTCCATCACCGACGCTTTGATCAGTTTCAGAGTGAGTCCACTGACGCTGCCGCTCCTAGAAACACAACAGAGAAGCATCATCACAATTACATAAACACATACAGGAGGATATAAACAGATACAAGCAAATAAAATTATGCAGAATAATGCAGAAGCACAAATTTCAGTTTCTATTTATATTCAAGCAAATTGACTAAACCTGAAGGTGTGAGCCCAGCTGCAGTTAATATGAACAAAGTGTTGCCGAATACAATCTAATCTTGTGCTCTTCGAGACACATTTTATGCAGATTAGTTGTAGAGATGCAGCTGATTAGTTTCCCTGCAACTATAGAAGATATGTGAGAAAACATTAATAAAAAGAAAAGTGACTGAAAGTTAAATTTGTTCTCAGAAGCAATGTAGAAGATGTTTTGGTGCATATTTAAACTCATTAGATGTGGATGTTGCTCACATTCAGTAGTGTTTCTTTTTTTTTTGGTAAATAATAATCTCATAGAACACTGAAACGAAACATGCTGTTCCAACACTTCCATTGTTCAGTAGTAATGTTTTTTCCAATTCGTACTTTAACACGTGACTGCCTCGGTGATCATCTTGTACATGTGACGAGCAAACAAACATGTTTTATGTTGATAAAAAGGTCAATTGCTTCCTATTCTCCTTATTCAACTCAGCAGCAGGGCCAACCTTGGACAGAGAGCCAGTGAATGACTCTCTATGTGAGACAAAAACACTCTGGCCACACTCAGTGAAGCACACAACTGTCTGATCTACACAGAAACAGGAAAGACTTGGCTTGATCATGTTTCAGCTTCAAGCAATACTTTCTTTTTTCTTTTATTTGTTTCTCTATTAAACATGAAGCTCCAGCCAGACTGATTCATTTACCAGCACTTCTATAGCTCACTTTTAACACGTTATCCCATTTGTTTGATTTGTATGAAAAAACAAAGTACAAACGCAATAATCTGCTGTTTTATGTGGGTATGTGCCAGACGGTTTCTTGGCTGGGAGCTGTTACTTCCTGGACTCTGCAGGTGGCCTGCCAGGCTGTTAATGTCCCCCTGTTTCTAGTATTTATGCTAAACTGAGTGAAGGAACGTGAAAGTATTTTCATTTAAAGGGACAAAGTAAGTTTTTACTGGAGACTCATGAGCCAATTATAAAACCCAAGGCGACTACAAACTCCAGTTCTTAATATATTATCAATTACTTACACATCAACGAGGATGACCATGTCTTTGGGGGATGAGGCGCCCTGAATGTACCTGTAATGGAAGAAAAAGAGGATACAAAACTTCAGCTCTCTAAATCTGCTGCGCCTATGAAAGGCCAACATGAAAACATGCTTTAAGCATCATACAGTACCAGGGCCTCCTCCTGACATCATACAGATCGATTTTATCAGGGACTTTCCAAGGTGTTGCTGCAAAGATGAGAAGAAAACATTTACCTCCTAGTATTTATGTAACCTTGATGTTGGCCTTATTCGGCCAATTTAAAATAGCACATCTTAGTTCACCTGTCATATCTGACATCAGGTGGGTGAGGAAGCACTGTTTAAACCCACCTGGATAGTAGCGAGTGACTCCTGTCGCGCTCCCAAACGCCTGCCACAGCAGAGACGGATCCTCTCGACTGTTCTCCATGAACACTTTCTCCAGCGCTTGAGTCCAGTTCAGCTCATTCAGAATGACTGGAGCTGATGAGAAAAGAGGGAAACATCATGAAAAACACTCCTTAGACTCATCTGGAATAAAGGACGAGCATGTCTTATATTAAAAATGACATAATGATGAGTCTGCTTGCCTCCTTTATAAATATCAGTGGGGATCTGAACAGCCGTGTAGGAATAGTTGACATTGTTTTTGAAGTTCGGATCGTACACAAACTCCAGCTTGATGTGAGAGGGGTTTTCCACCTCTCCTTCCCCGTCCATGGAGTACTGCAAGGCCAGGAGAACAAATACGTTATACATAAATGTTCATCTTTTCATCTGTGACTAATACTACAGTTTAGAATACAGTTTTCTCTGCATCGCTTGGCCTCAGTAGCAGAAAAGTCTGTTTATTTGTCCCTTACTCACATAGTCCAGCTCTGCCTTGGAGTCATAATAAGCCATGTCCAGCTCCTAGAAGAAAACAGATGGAGGTATGAGGAGGCTGCCATGCTGACAACTGTGAAACATTGTGAGGACACGTTGTTAAGCCAGTATCTGGTCACACTGAGAGCACTTCGGGAGGGTTTCAACTAAATACTTTTTCTGGTTATTTGTAATTAATGTTTATTATTAGTTAAGTTCATCAAACCCCAAAATGAAATTCTCATATTACTACAATGTATGTGTCTCATATGACTTTCAAATACTGACATATAATTTTTGTGGCTTTCTTTCAAATGTTTTTGTACAGTATAGCAAAATAAAGATGCAAAAACCATTAAAAAAATACAAGAAGAAATTTGACATTTCTTTGATTGTCTATTTTAACAAAAATGGAAAAAACTCAGAATCAACATGCACAACCTTTTTTTCAGGTGCCCCCTTGTGTTATCAATACCGGAGAAAAAAACAGTGGCTCTACATACTACAGATATTAAACTGCATACATTTGTTTCCATACTTAAGTGCAGCCTGTAGTTCAGCCCACTGAAGCTGAAAAGTCCCTGAATTTTTGTCACATGACTATTCCTCATAGGTAAGGGACTAATGGCTTCCTTGTTGTGTGTCAAAGTACAGATTTTTTTGTTTTTTACAGAATCTGATTTGGACACATGATTTATTTTTGGTGAATTTTAGAAATCTAAAATAACATTATTTTGACAAAAAAAAATACAATTTTAAGCTCCGATTTAGTAAAGTTTTTGATGGAATAAAACACTGCATTTGAAGTCATTGTTTCATTGAAGAGTTGAAAATCAGAAGATACTTTCTGTAAGGTTTCTGGTTCTAATAAAGAGTGTAATTTCTGTGATTTTTCAAAAGATAACATGTCTCAAAACAACTAGTTTGCTTGTTTGGGTTAAATAACTTTTAAAAAAATGTTTGAAAAATCATTTGATGTGAATAGTTGCAGCCAAAATCAAGTTAAATTGAATGAATGTAAAATTTAGGTTTAACCTACCAAAATCCTGTTCCAAAATACATTTTATTACAATTCTGAAGATGTCGAAAATGATAAATCATTACAGGAAAGTAACCACAGTCAGTGAGACCTTCAGTGGAACTGACAGCAAACATTAACTTGCGTCATAATCGATCAGTATCAAAAGGTAAAATTTGCTTAAATGCTACAACAATTACTCACACAAAGCAATAATTACTCAGGTTTTATACAAGTCAAACCCATGTCACCAGCCTTTCTGACACTGTATTGATTGAGCATTAATGTGAAGTATTTACAAAAGCATCATAACTGATACCAATAAAGGCTTCTATTCTATTTGCTACTGAACATATAATAGACTTTTTTGCCACTTCAAACATGAATTACAAACAATCAAGCATAAAAACTATTAATTCTGTTAATGTATGAATTTCACTTCTGATACTCAGTATTAACCAATTTATTTATCACTCAGCCTATAAAATGTTAACACATGCACATGCAAAGTGACCACATCTTAAAGTTCTGTTTTGAAGTTGTACATTTCATTGAAACAACAACCTCAAAAAACCAACAAAACTCTTCAGCTCGCAATTATATAAAATGCAGAAAAGCAGCAAATCTTCTCATTTGCGAAGCTGCAACCACCAAATGTTTCCTATTGTTCAGTGCTGTTTTCTGCTCAGCACTGTCACATTATGAATCAGTAGACAGCCTGTAAGGCTTGTGTGGAGCATCGCCATCTGTTAGTTTCTGAAGAGACCTAACATACTTCAGAATACGCATGACATCTACTCAGAGGTGGATATGCTCCTATTTTTGGCCTGTTCCGATTACCAAACCTCATCTCCAAAGAGGACCTTCGCTTGTATCACAATCCAACTTAACATGACAACTCTCTCAGTCCACCGTTTGTCGTCTTGCTCCTTCTAATACACATCTCCTGTCCTCAGCAGGGTACAGCTTTGAACACATGTAGCTACTTTCGCTTGCTGTTGTTTATCAGTCAGTCCAAAGAAGCAGCATCACTCATCCACCACGTTAACTTCTCCTGGGAGCTCAGCGTCTTCAGATCTGAGTCTGTCAGCGGCAATAAAGTCCTCTGAGAACGTTTCAGCTGCCTCATACATGATAAAAGAGGAAATGTTTAGTTTTTCTCTACAATATTTAGTCTCAGATCTTCTCTTGAATCAACTTCTCTGTCATCATAGTGGATGAGTGTTCACTCACCCTCATATATAACAGTACAGTGACTAATTCGTCAGGTTGTGAAAGATGCTTGCTCTCTTTCTTGTCGAGACTTAGATGAAAAAATGCATGACTCTTACATCTGTCCTCTAAATAAAAGCTCTATTCAGTAACCTAGTTAACTGAACTCACCAAAGGTAATAAAATGTTTGAAGTCTTTGTACAAAGATGAGTATTTCCCCAAATACCAAACTATTTCTTTAACATCAAACTATGTTCCATATATATGTATAATCCAGCCAAAAAGGACACTGCCGACCTGTATTTATAGAGACTGTCATGGTAGTTTACACTGATTTTCAAAAAACTGTATGAATCTTCATATGATACACAGAGAACATGAGAGAATTATAAATACATTAGCAGTGACCACACCAGCTGCTGACATAAATATGCACAGAAAGTGGCTGTTGGCAGTCATCAAAATCAGCTGAAATCTCTGGAAAAAGCTGGTCATTGAGTCTAAACTCAACAGCAAAATATCAGTAAATCTAATCAGAGTTTAGCTGCATAGAAGTCTGATTCTGAGTGTCTAAAATTCTCTAAATAATTCAGATCCATTTTCATGCATTCCCCCTCCCCAAAAAAAGGAAAGAAAGGAAAACAAAAGCTTGCTGAAAGTTTAGAGCACGCTTCAGAAGACATTCAGAATTGTAAAGGCTGCAGAGCTTACAGTGAATGGGCTGAAAGATGCAAAACCACCACTGTAGTCTCTTAAAATGACAGGGGGATTCAGTGGCTCTGAGAAGGATGAGAGAGGCCATGTGAGAAGGATGAGGTTAACCTCGTCTCGTTTTCTCGGGCAAATGAAGCAGACCGAGTGGAAAAGTAGAATGCCAATGTGTGTCGGACCCGACGGTACCGCACGGATGAGTGCTCTCAGTCATCTGTTTCAGCCAGCTGAGCGCTGAGGGATCCGCTCAGCTGACTGGTGTAAATGTTCTTTCTTTCTCAGGTTGTCCCATTTCCTGCCACAGTGCTCAGAGATGACCCATCTGATCAGATTATTTTAATCAGTGGTTATAGCTGAACTTAAATAATTTCCAGTAGGAGAGGAAATATGTTAAATTAATGAATATTCAAGATGTCATTTTTTATGGAAAGCGAAATAGTGCAGACACGGTTTACAGCAGAAGTGAGTACATCCCTGTGCAATGTCACCTAAATGTCCAATATCTAAAACTGTGTCTCTCTAAATAATAGTAATTTTTCTAAGATGACTAGTAGAATATTTCCTCTTATGAACAATCAAAAATGAACACCTCTGAAAAACTTTATTAAAAATCTGGGCCCTGGGGCTGCCGTTTAGCTCACTGAGTTAAGGCGATACCACATGGGTTCAGTCCCTTAGCAGTGGTTATGAGTTCGAGTCCAGCTCAAGACCCTTTGCTGCATGTCTCTCTCCTGTCTTCCCTACTTTCACTCTGTCTCTCTCTCTATCCAATAAAATGGAAAAACTCTCCCCCCAAAAATAAATCTAGAATAAATCTAGGCTCTAAAGTAAAAACTAGTAGAACAAAAGTGAGTACATCTGTGATTTCCAATTAGCCTAACAGCATGAACACGGTTATAATATTACCTGTAAATGTCAGAACTTGTGAATGTCTGCAAGATGGCTGCACGTGGAAAAGAGCTGCCAGAGAAACTGTCAAATGACACTGTGATACTTGATGAAAAATGAAACAAGAAGGTCGGCGAACATAGGAAAAATCGGCCTAAACTCAGCTGCAGCAGTAATCAGGAAGTATAGAAGGAACTATAGCATCACTAATCAGAACTGCAGTGATCGTCCTCTTAAAATGACTCCATGGAGAGTGCACCACTTGAACAACCTGACTATGAAAAACAGACAGGCTGCTGCTTCAGCCTTGGGACATGGGTTCAGTGGAAATAAGAGTCTTTGTGTCAGCTCATGCAGTGTGAAGGACTTTGCATAATGTCAACCTCTATAGACAGTGTGTAAGAATAAACACTTGCTTTTTTTTTGGCACAAAACTGCAAGATTCTTTGCTTAGAAACATGAAAAAACTGACCAATATTGGAAGCACATTCTTTGGCCAGATAAGACCAAGGTAAATTTGTTTGGCTCAGATGGGGTCCAGCATGTTTGGGGTGAATCTGGTCAGGACTACTACAGTGAATGCATAGTCCTGACAGTGAAGCACGGAGCTAGATGTGCAGTGTTATTGGGCTGCATGAGTGAAAAAGTTGACATTAATAGATGGCAGCTTGAATGCCTGAAGATATACCAAAATACTGGCAGATGACTCCCGGTGCCTAGGAGCTCGGCAGACGAGGAATATTCCAGCATGATGATGTTTCAAAGCACACACCAAAATCACAAGTTTCTACAGAACTACACAAGAACAAAGCGAAATCTGCATGTTGCCTGACTTGAATACAACACAATACCTTTGGGGTATTTTAAAGAGAAAAGCAGAGCAAAACAATGCCTCAAGCAAAGAGAAGCTGAAAAAATAGTCTCTGAAGAGTGACAGAACATCAGAAATCAGTGCAACACTGGTATCCTCCATGCAGAAGAGGATGGAGTCTTTTATCAAAAATAGAGGCGGACAAAATTAACCACATGAATCTCAGTAATGAAGGATGTAATGACTTTTTTGCATCAAGTTCCTCCTGTGGGGCCTACATTCACAATTTAATACAGTAAATCTAAACTATTTGTTTTTAATTTTAAATGAGAGCAAATACCTGAGTATCAAACTTAGACACAATGCAATTTCAAGACAATACAGATCGAATCCTTTGACCTTTTAGTGACATTGGACACTCCTTCTGCATACTGTGAGCTAATATTGTTGTAATACTCTGTAATATGTTGTTTCCCCTTCCCTCTTTAATACATGAATACTTTTACAGGGACTTTTCAACCAGTACCTCTATGACACTGAATTTACTGTAAAACAATTATATGCAAAAATGAAAAAGCTGAGGAAAGTATGTTGAAGTGATGAAACTCAGTATGAAAATCACTGCATAATATACAGATAGATGATGGATTTAAGTAAAAACCTGAACCCTTGAACCCAAGAGTGATGGAATGTGATGGCTCAGTTTGCTGCAATGGTTTAGGTCCACCTGTCTCATTTATCATGCACTCTCCACCACCATAATTACAACTCCAAATGAGAGAATATGTTTTGGAAAAATGGCATCCATCCATCCAGTAGAGCTCCAGACACTTAAGGCTTACAAAGACACTTTATATTGATTTTTAATTTGTCCTTCATATGCCTAATAGGTTTACATAATACTCATAATATTATAGAGGGAACTGGTCAACACTAAATGCTGCAATGATGCAATGTTGAAAAACAGTTCAAAACCTTTAAAGTTA
Source organism: Dascyllus trimaculatus (assembly GCA_024666655.1). NCBI lineage: Eukaryota > Metazoa > Chordata > Actinopteri > Pomacentridae > Dascyllus > Dascyllus trimaculatus. The sequence goes on from CM045450.1 coordinate 14,695,758, forward strand.
ATGTGAATATTCAATAATCATCATCATCATCACAAATGGAACTGGAGTGGAGTAAAGCTGACACTGTGATATACATAAATGCACTATTTAAACTGCAAATGCTGTGTCGTTTTAGTTTTACCTTGATTCCGTCTTGCCACAGATGCTCTCTTTGGAGCCGCTCTGCTTCACTGGCTAACCTCTACATGGAGCGAACAGAGAAACAGTCACATTAGAGGAACAAGTATAAAGATGTTAATCAAGAAAGAAGGAACCAAGAGATCACGTGGTGGAATCCTCTGAAACACACATGGGTTGAGTGGTTTTTCTAAGTAATACTGGGGTACTGCAGTTTTTAACACATGACAACCACTCGGATGGACCAGTTGTCTTGCTGCTGTCATTGTCTACTTTATTTCCTCCTACAAAAAATAGCCATTAAACCAACTGAAACCAGCCACTCAACCAACACACAAAAGTATCTGCTGAATATTGTTTCTATTACTCACAGCTAAGCTTCTGCTGTAAGCAAGTCATGCTTATACCCTCAGGCTATATCATCACAAAACTTTAATGCAAGTGGTGCAAGAAACTTTTGTTCTGTCAGCAAACTCATCCGAACATTTCCAGTAATAAAACAAATCTTCGGATCGCATTGATCTCCTGCAGAGATAACAGCCGAGTGTTTGTACTGGAGGCAGGCTGCACATTTATACAACGTGTACTGTATTATTTTTACATGTAACTATGCTAAATACAAACTGTAAACATTAAATTAGCAAAAAAAGGTGCTACTTTACTATAATATTAGAACAATGTATTACTGGAGCATTTACAGTTAAAAATACACACTTACATCAAGTGCTTTGCGTTTCTTAGCCAGGAGCTTCTCAATATCCAAGGCCACCTTCTCCACAATCTTCCGAGGCTGATTCTTCACCAGACTAAACCGTCGTCTTTCTTCATTGTATATCTGTAAATTTTTAATGGGAAATGTTAAAGACACGGGAGCAATAACAGCCTGCACAACCACTCTGTAAAGTACATTTCTGCTGACATTATGCATTCTCTATGGACAATTATCTAAAGCTGACTTTGCATACAATCTATGTAACCATTTGTTCAGTTTATTGTTATGGATACTATTTGATATTTGAAACTGATCATTTCCACGTCTGTAATCGCTCAAACCAAAGAAACAAACATCTAAGAAGAAGAAAGGATACGGAAAAGCTTGACTTTCAGCAGACTCTCAGAGCAAATCTGAAAGCAGACAGTTTCTTACAATTCAAAGCTCATGAATCTGCAAAAGCAAATCCTTTTATGTTTAAACAGTGAGGACACAGAGGGACAGCCACTTGTTGTGTTTGTGTGTTCAGTCCAAATCTAAATGTAGTTTCATGCAAACGTATTGACGCACAATGTGTGTGACGTATTTGTAAGAGTTTTTACTGAAGAGTCACATTAACAAGAGTCTCTATAAAGTCACATGCATTTATTCACATTAAGAAAAGCAAGATATTTTATACAGCACATTTTATACCCAGAGGCAGCATAAAGTGCTTTACAGAGTGTAAGGGCAGAAGCCCAAGAAAGAAATATAAAAATAAAGTACACAGATAAAACAAACCAGCACATCAATTTGACATAAAAGTAAATTAATTTTAAAGCAGTAGTAAATAGGTAGGTCCTTAGCTTGGATCTGAAAGTAGTCAGCATTGTCTTGAGTCTTAGTTTACATATGAGCAGCGTAAAAGCTTAAACTAAAGCACCAGAGTAACAAGTCGTCAGTGTATCGATCAGAGAACTGAAGTTATATGCCGAGCTTTAAGGTTTTTCATCTTTATTTATTTTTTTACATTTTCATTCTAAATCTGCATGACAGGAGCCACATTTGCATTTGGAGTTACAGTATATTCTGAACTTTAAGTTATTATTCACTTTTTCATATCAGAGAGAATAATTTAACAACATATGAGCCTAAAAGCATCCCATCATCCTGTGTCTGCTACATGTAAAGTAATGTAATGTGTGAAAAATACACTAATTAAACAAGTTGCTAACTACAATCTGCAATAACAATACAACAATGCAAGTATGACTATGTCTGTCTAAGCTGGTGTGAGATTATTTAACTTTAAAAATACAGATATGCCAGTTAACGGTGAGACATTCTACTTCATCTCCGCTACCAATAATGTTGTCCCATGATATTTCATCACATACAGGGCCTATAAAAAGTGTTCATCCCCCTTGGAAGCTTTCCACTTTTATTGCTTTTTCAGAACTGAGTCATTGTAAACGTAATATGCTTTTTTAAAAAAGAATTTCCAATAAAAGACTCTTTCATGTCAAAGTGGAAACAGATGTCTACAAAGTAATGTCAATTAAATAAAGATATAAAATGAAAAAAACAAGCAAAAAGCCAATTGGTGCTAAAAGTCAGAAATGAGTGAAATGGAGATCATCTGACTGCAGTGAATGTGTCTCAAGTGATTGTAGTCTAAACCTATTTTATACTTTATATTTTTAACTAATTGATATTACTTTGTAGAAATCAGTTGCTGTTTTTTACTTTGACAACAAAGAGTCTTTTTGTGCATTTCTGTCAAAAAAAAAACAAATTAAATGGTTTAATGTTAAAGAGTAATAAAAGGGGAAAACTTCCAAGGTCAGGACTTTCTATAGGCACTGTAAATAGCTAATTGGACCCCACATTAGGTTTATTTTACGTTTTAATGAGAAAAAACTCTACTTAAAAACATATTTGCATCTGTACAGTTGTCCATATGATGGACTCCAGGACCTAATTAACTATTTGAACCACATGTCTACAGATGTCTGAATTTAAATTAGACCACACATGGAAAATACATCAGAGTTGACCTCAGAGGAGCTTAAATGTGGCTCTGCTACTTCCTCACAGAGTATTCCTTATGATTTCTTACACCCGAGAACTTTATGGGTCATCGAGAGACATCTAGGAATTATACTGAAGTGAAAACTGGTAGAGCTGCATGGAGTACACCTCTGTCATATTTGTATTTCACATATTTCTTTTTCAGTTCTGGTATGAAAGTATTCATTAAAAGAACAAATATACACTAAAGTTTATTTTATTGTTTCCCTCTATTACTTTTCTTATCGACGCGTATATTTAGAATTTAATGCCACTACACCATTTTGTTTGCAACACTATCATAAACACAATAAAATCACAGTTACATTTTTGAATTCTTGCCATTGAGGCTGGTCCATACCGGTCTATTTGGTAGTTTTTAGTAAAACTGACATCATTTTGTTGTTAAGGTTTTTACTTGACTCCAACTAATTCAGATCAGACAGAGAACAAATAACACCTTTTATTATGTGTTTGTGTTTACCAGAGATACCTCACTATGCAAACATTGCTTTCATCTGTACGTTATTACACACAGAAGCCACAGTGACTGGGAGTTCAGGAGATTGGTCATCATCAGATATGCAAGGGGACAAGATATTTACAGTATCTCACTGTCTTGTGGGTTTGAGGTCATCAGACTTTCTAACCCAAGAGGAAAGATGTCAGAGAGAAGAGAGGAGGAGATGAGAACATGCAGTAATGAACCAAGTGTTTCTATAAAGAACTGGGTCTTGTGCAGAATATATCCAGGATCATGTATGTCATAGAGGATGGGTGTGATGTAGAGACATTTTAGGCCTTCTCAGATATGGGACAAATAACACTATTGGCTTCATCAATCTGTTGAAGTGCCAAAATTCTGTCATTCAGAATTTTGGCACTTTAATCTTACTTTTACTTGTATTATAATGCAGAATAAATACAAAATTAATAAAGTTACTTCTTTTGTTCTGTGTGCATAAATGTGTTCTTTCTCTTTGGAGTTAGTCATATGGATCCTACTGTGTTACCATTCAGACACGAAGCCAACATGTTCAGATGCTGTCAGACTAAAGTAAAGGAGCACATATCTGACTGTATATAATAATGATGTCTGCTGGCTGTTCTTCCACCACTGAAACGCTGCCACAACTATTAGATCGATTCATACAAAATTTGAACATTCGTGGTCACCAGAGAATGAACTCTATTGCCTGTGATAATCATATGGGGTCACCATGATATTTATGTTTGTGGTTCTGAGAGAAATTCCTCAACAGCACCTGAATAGATTGCACTGATACACACATTCGCATTTTCGTCAGGATGGACTGTAATTTTGTTCGATGAGTGCTTTTATCTGAACTTTGACTTGTGACCAAATAACTACAAAACTAATAACACTCTTATCTGCACCTGCTGTACTTTATGTGTAAATGTTCGTATGTTGACACACGACAAACCTGGTAAACATTAGACCAGCTGAACGTCATCAGTATAGCATGGTGTCATCAGCACAGAGCTGCCTGCGTGGCTACAGCCTTGTTATTCTGATGACGGGGGTCTTGGAGGGGGTTTTACTAGCTCTGCCATTACAGATAACCACGTTAGCTTTTTTAAGGATTAAAAATACAAAATTGAAGTGCTTTAGGATTTAATCCAAAAACTGCATGCGAGCGGCAAATGGCAGAAAGCTAATGTCAGAAGGGCCAGCATCACAGAGGCCACCACAATTATCTGCAAATGTAAAATCAGGGCTTTTTCTTGGTTGAAGGACTGAGAGGGACGTTTCATTTGAATTACACTTGTTTTCCCTCGACAGGAGGAGATTGCATCGAGGTTTCCAGGCTAAGAACAATTTCCCTAACGGATCGGGAGTGTTTGAGAAGCATGGAGGGATTAATGAGAACTGAATGAACAAGTGAGTCTCACATCAAGGCATTACTGCAGGCTGACCATCTGCTCTGCTGTGACACAAACAGAGAGGACACGTGCCGCTGCTCTCTGCTGAGGAAACGCCCCCACACAGCTCCACAGAGCAGGGCTCTCTTGCCCCCTACAGATGATCTCTGGTCCTGGTTTTTGGCATTTGCCTTTTCAGGGACAACCCCTCCCAGTCACCTGTTACACTGAGGATGTGAAATAACCCTGAAAACCTGTGAGAATGACATGATTTCCCAAAACACAGACTGTGTTTACGTGTACACAAGAGACAGAATAAAAATAGTAAATCAGATACTTACATGCAGTCGCTGCATTAAAAAAATTTAAAATCCTAGTTGACACTGCATTTACACATTTAACCCTCTGAACTACAAGCAGTTTCTGGGCATTGTCACATGGTCACTAATTTTTAATCGCAATATAAAATCCTGCACCTCTATGGAAACAACATAACCATGACTAGAAGCAGAGAGAACCCAAAAATGTCTTTTATGCAGTATGACACAATTACAATGCAATGAATTATAAAAATAGAAAAACTGAGAGTTTAATTTATTTGATTATTTATTTTTCAAAATTGGAAAACTTAGAATCAACACTTACAACATTTTCCAAGGGCCCACTAGTGACTCTGCCTACCAAAGATATTTTACTACTAACGTTTTTCTTGTTTTTATACTTTTTCAAGCCCAGTTCAGCTGAAAAGTCCTCGGGTTTTTGTCTTGTCACTGTCGATCCCAGCTAAGTTGCTAATGGCTTTCTATTTGCTCTGAGAAGATGTGAGAGGTTTTTAGTTTTTTTACAGAATCTGGTAACTGCATATTGTGCTTTATTTTTGGCTCATTTTTAGATGACACATGTAGAAAAAAGCAGTGATTAAATATTATAATTTTAAGCTCTTTGATTAACTTAGGTTTTCTGACAGAACAGCACATCACAGATGAGTAGTTTCAAGGACCATCAGAAAGCTACAAATCCAGCTTTTCTTTCATTCTTACAGTTTCTGACTCTCCTAAACGGTGCTATTTTGGTTATTTTTAAAAAATACCATGCTTTTCTAAGCTTCGAGTGGGTTTTGAGGTTAAATGATGAGACTAGTGCTTTTCTACTATTTCCATAATCTCAACAAATGCCACAAAAAAGACCAAAACAAACTGTAAACGGATCTTACCAACAAGCCCAAGTCTGATTTAGCTTATTTCTCTGAGCCATAGAGCTCCACTGTTGTATTGAAAAACACTACAACTACCCACACTGCTACAGCACAATGGGTGACATGCTCTTTTTATACGACAATTTATTTATTTCAAGTTCATCCCACAGACACAGTCCATAAATCCTTCCTACCACATGAAATTTCTGGTTCAAAATAATCACCAAAACTGCACTATTTCCTTCTGTTTGAGTATTGTTTGCCAAAAGCTCTGGCGCCAAGCTGTTTTGGCACAATTTCGATTAATATTAAAGTGAAAATATGGATTCGTGACATGTTTTCGAAAGGAATGGGCTTGGAGCACAGAGGCTGGTAAATACTGAGACTAACACATGGTCTTTTCAGTAGATTTGCCGACAGGAAGACAAATATAGAATAATATCGGCCTTTTTCTTTCTCACATTGAAACGCATATTTCTGCCCTGTTAGAAAAAGAGCTGAACTCCAAACAGTCTGAAATTGAGCCCATTTAGCCTTAATATGGAATTCAGTTTACAGGATATGACAGCTCAGAAAGCTGGCTGCTGCAGAGAGCCAGGAATCAGATTACTGTGATGTATGTAATGTCAAAATGCATCAGATGTGTCCGAGTAACCACTTCTGGTCTACAGCTCGATGAAAAATATCTGCCATGTGTGCGAAAGCAAACAGTTTCACTCTTAACACACAACACAGGCGTTACATGATCAGCTCAAGAAAGCTCTGAATTAGTATTCATGAATGTAGGTGTTATTAAGCTCATGACTTCACGAAACATAATACTAAATATTCTAAATCTAACCACTGTAGGCGGCCGGTGTTCAGGCATCTCCTTCGCTTCGTAGGAATCAGAAAAATGTGTGCAAGGCTGATAATTATTGCAGACAATACACAAAGAGCCAGCAAACATATGGAATGTAAAAAACAGAGCATACATTCTGTAAACTGCTAAATATGAAAGCTATTAGACAGAGTTTTATGTCTGTCCTGGGAAAACAGAAACATTGTGTTATCGGCTGTTCGTGACTCTGTAAGGGGTCCCAGAAAATCATGCAAAAAACCAGAAATAGCGTGGTTTCTAGGAGGCCGACTGTAATTGCTTTCTTGTTTTATGCACCTATTAAGCTTTAGCTCTTGAACTTAATGGATTTACAGCTATTTTGCGCGCTGACCTCTCTGCTCTGCGCACTCCTTAGTGAGTTTATGCAGCACTGTGATGAGTAAGACAACCACACACTCACCCCTTTCAACTGCTGAGCTCCAGTGATGTGCTGAAAGACTCTGTCAATCTCCTGCTCGATACGCCGGGCCCAGTGCATTATCCTGTGGATAAACATCACAGACGGACTGTCACACAACGCAAAACAGATGAAAGAGATGTGTGTGTGTGTGTGTCTGTGTGTGTGTGTGTTCACAGAAGTAACTATTGATACTGTAACAAAAAGAGCTGTTACATGTGCACAAATTATGAAAACTAAAACACATAAATTCTCTCAAAAAGACAACTCATTGACAAATATTGTTTCAACATTAGCAAAACAATAGTAGTAATGGATGTTTCACACTGCACACTGAAACCAACAATTAATAAGCCACCATTCACCCAGTCACTGCCTACAGAACAGTGTGCAGTAAAATCGGATCGATAAGCAACTCATAGGATGACGATGAGGCGGTCATGTCTGAAGAGTTCATGCATCCAATGTGTGCACTGAGTACCAGCAATTCATAAATTATGTTTAGACAACAGCTCATTTATTGTTGAAGTTTAGAGAAATCTTAGTGATGCTAACAAAAAGACCTTTGTTGACTCATCCTCATAACTGTAAGAATGGATTTAAAAAGCAAAGAAATACTATAATGTGTGTAATAGCTCTTAAAAGCCACGGTGTTGGCCAAGGTGTTTTTGAGTAAACACAGTTTTCTCGCAATGCATTCAAAACAGAGCACCTAATGAGCCAGGGTGAACAAAACATCAGGACAACAGGGAGAAGTTTGAAGTTAAAGTGAAAAAAGTTTTATTGGCCACATTTCTTTTTTTTGTTTGTTTTCAAGAGTTGGTTGTGTGCCTCGTGCTATTTTAGTATACTCTAAATCTGCATGTAAAATCGGTTTTATCTAAAAAATGTATTTAACCCTCTGGAACCCAAAACCCACCAGCGGGTTAGTCGCTAATATTTTATCATTGGTCAGAGCCAGAAACTGTAAAAACATAACCACATCAAATGTTAAAATACACATATTTCATCAAAGTCACTTTATTCTACACGTCTTGCTTAAAAATTTGCCAAAAACAAAACATTTGCTCTAATCTCATTAGATTCTGTGAAACCCTAAAATTCTGTGCACCTTAGTGCAATTGGGAAGTTATTAGTGACTCAGCTGCAACCACCAAGTAATGTGTTTTGAGACTTTTCAGCTGAACCGCAGGCTGTGTTTACACAGAGCAGACAGGAGACAGGTATAGAAAAAAGTAACTAGTAAAATCTCTATGGCATGTAGATATTTAACAGGTGTGACCAACACCTGTGGACACTTGTAAAATTGTTGTACATGTTGATTCCAGGTTTTGTCAAATTTTGTGAAATAAATAAACTGAGAAATTCAACTTTAGTTTTTTTGTTTTTAGTGACTAATGACATTATAACTTTGTCATACTGCACAAAAGACACTTTTGAGTTCTCCCTACTTCTAGCCATGGTTGTGATGTTTTCACTGAGCTGCTGGACTTTATACTGCTGTAAAAAAAAAAGAGCCCACAGAGTAAAAATGTGACAGGAGCAAAAAACATTCAGAAACTACTTGAGGTTCAGAGGGTTATGCAGAAATCAAATGGTTTTCAATAAGTATCTGATCTGATAATTGATCTAAATTAGGGATAACAATATTTCAGTAGGAAATGTGCTTTGTCCTTCTATTACTTTCACCCTGGTTTTCAGAACTACCCACATCACACAAAACTGGCTGTAGCTGGGTTCAGATGATCACTGTGGGTGTTTGGTTCACGCTTTCAGAGGCATGAAGTCAAGGTCAAGTTATTTTTTGTTACTGTGAGAGAAATAGTCAAACAGTCCCAGATATTCCCAATGAAACTAATTCCAAATCAAAGTTATATTCTTCACTCAGTGGACTTCATAACAGACACTCGACACACAACTGCGACAGGAAGTCTTCTGTTTGATCCATTAAACTGACGACCTGCTGCACTTAAAAGCCACTGAGGGTCTGTTATTGTGAGAGCTGTGATGTTTGCCTTCAATTCAGCCAGTAGGTCTGCGATCAAATTCATTTTTATTATGCATGCTGATTCAGCTCACCACTTGCTGATCTTTGATCTGGATCCAAACTGAACATGAGACGGTGCAATATTCAACAAAAGGCATAACACAAACAAACAACTGGTGAATGGAGTGATGCACAACCTTCTGACAAATAAGCAGCACCGGGAGCCGATTACACTTGACCTTCTTAAATATGACCTTCAAAGGTAGAGTAAACAAAATATATATGTATGTGTAACAAAAGTCACAATGACCCTTTCTCACTTTTTATCCTACCGATTTTGATTTGAAGATTCTTTTGCAATATCAACTTTTAGTCCTGGACACACTCGTCAGTCTAGGACAGTCACATTACATTTCTACAAGTGAAAGGCTCAGTATTACAACCACTGCAGTCACTGATGGAGAAACAGCAGCACCAACACTACATGTTAACTTCAGTTACAAAGAGGACAGTCTTTGGGTGATATAGGATTTAGGTATCTGGTTATTCAATGAATGTGAATTAAGTGTCAAAGCATCAGTATCTCTGGGAATTTATCTTAAAAAACCCTCAGTGCAACACATAAACAACCCACCATTCATTAGATCCTTCCTGCCTGGTAAATGCTCACATCTTTCAGAGGCCACATCCAATTTTTCTGTTTAAATGTTACATCCAATCCAAGTGTCTGACTTTGGAGAGCTCCTTCAAAACCACAAAAGATATTATACGACTGTTTTCAGAGATTAAATAGCATTGCTCACAAGCAGTGAAAATTTAAAGTAATTGGTTTGGCGGTAAGGTAGAAGCAAAATAACTGTTTTAAAAATAAATAAACCTGCAATCTTTAGGCAGAGTGCAGCAACACAGTGTTAATGAGCCAAGCCAAACTATCACCAGAAGCAAAGATTTAGCTGAGACACACTATGGCTACATAATATTCCTGTTTGGACATCATTAATTAAGCTTTGAAGGAGGTAATTCAGGTAACGCTGGTTCTGAAAATAGAAATTCCATTCATTTGTCCCATAAACTAAGTACTTCAAAGGTGGGGTGACGTGACATTAATCTCCCTGTTGTCTGTAAGATTGACAAATGTGTTGGAAAACAACTGTAGAAACTTGTGTACAAAAACACTTTGGGAGGAGTTAAACGTGTAGCACAGAATTTTGATTTCCTCGTTATGGCAGTGACAGTAACGACACAAACACCATCAAAGTGTGCTTGATGTTTGTCATTGCTGTTGATCTCTTTGATTTTCAGACTGTAATGCGTCTCTCAACGCTGAGATTCTTTTTTTATCTGAAGCATCGGAAAATTTTCTTGGAGGTTTTTCCACCTTACGACACCAGAACAACACACCACTGTGCTCTGTAACACACTTTTTTCCAGCGGCTCATGCTGCATCACAATGGTTTGGCACCAAGTTGAGCAAAGAGCAGAATGCTGCCTGGAGAAGTCGCACGCAGTGGTCAAAGTTCAAAGTGATGAATACCTGGAAAGGAGGCATCCAGGCGACAGGGAAGAGAACACGCAGGAAAAGCTGACGTGTGTCTGAATTCTTTTGATCATATGACAGAAGTCTGCCTTAAAAGGAAAGTCTGATCTCGTAAACAGCTTATTGTAGGTCGGCAATACACCAATTAGCCACAACACTCTGACCACTGACAGGTGAAGTGAATAACACTGATCATATTGGTACTATGTGTTGTTCTGATGGAAAAACCTTGGATTTTAACATCCATGTTGATCAGACTCAGACACCCAAATAAACATTGTCCCAGAACAAGCACACTCCCTCATGCAAATGGAAATCCCAAATGTCACTGGCCTACCCCTGCAGGAAAATTCACCCCACCACATGGAAAAAACATCAAACAATCAGGAACATGTTGAGGAACATGACAACGACCCAACATGTTGATTTGACCTCCAAACTTCCTACACCTCATTCTGATCAAGCATCAACAGGATGCAGTGGAACAAGTTTGATTGACAGAGGCCCCACTGCACAAGTCAGAGTACCCAAAGGATCCAGTGCCAACATCCTGGTTCCAGACCCCATAGGACACCCTGAGAGGTCCTCTTGTCCATGTCCAATGGTTCAGAGCATTTTTGACCACATAAGAGGGACCAACACAATATTAAGCAGGTGGTCATAATGTTATGTCTGATGGGTGTATGTGCAAACAGAGCTTAGGTTTGTTATATGTTCCCCTCAGTCATCTACAGATCCATCAATGTTTCTTATTTGAGGCGATGAGATAAAGATGTGTAATTTTCATACAAAATATTTGACTGATTTAGTGACTTCTAATCCAACTCCTAGCAGCTAGCACAGATATAAAACTATAGTCCACTGCAAAATACAGAGAGGTTTACCTGGCATTGATAAGTTTATTCATCATTGTGTGAACTGGAATTGGACATTCATTTGTTTGTAAAGGTTCAACAGTTCACCTATAGTTACGACGGTCTACTTTAACAAGAACCTAAAATAAAGCCTACATTAATTCATTTTTGCAGTCTGGGTAAATTCTGAACTTTGGTAATAAGTTTAGCTCCGAACTGCAAGAATTAATAATGCACCACCACTCTGATTTTGTACCTCTGAGTGGATTGTTATCAAGGTTCGAGGCACAAAGTAGAATTTTTTCTGTACCTCTTATATTGGTTAATTGTTTAAAGTAAACGAAAATGGAGAGAGACAATAACAAAATACACCTCCGGAATAGAGATCTATTAAACTACACGCTGTCATGATTTTAAATGATTCCAGTGTTTCTGGGATTTATTTATTTATTTTTATAATAACACGCTGCCTTCACTCAACTGGTCGTTTCACTAAGAATCTTTCATTTTTAATAACCTTATAAATACAGTATATTATAAGATCTGACTGCCTTCTTCAGAATCGTGTCCTAAATAATGAATGCTGCCGTATAATCACATCCAAAGCTGACATTTCAAAGCAGCATATACAATCCTACCCAGGATCCTGCGGTATAAGAATCGGTGTGTGTCATGTTGAGGTGCATGCCACTAGCCACAAGGAAATACAAGTACTTACAATGAAAGAGGTGCTTTAAATGACCTTAGACTATCCTGAATAATAAATAGTATTAATGTTACAGGCTTCTTTCTATATGCAGTCTGTGCCATTCTGTCCTCAAGAGACCCTGAAGATGGATGCAGCTTCAATAAAAATACACATCTCCATCTGTTCACCTGTCTCACCCTACCGGTCCAACATTCACTCCTGGGCTGAACGAGGTGATCTGAAGTTCAGTCGGACCAAACGGCTTAAAGAAAAAAAGTTTATGGGGCCGAAACATTTATTTGAGCATTCTACTTAAATTAGTTCAAACCGGGAAATAAATCTTAATACCCAGAAAACCACCCAGGATCCTCTAAGTGCCAAAAGAGTCGATTCATTATCGGGGAGGCAGCTCCCAGCAGAGTTACGAGACAACATCACAGATTAAAGTCTTGTCGGGCTTGTTTCTACTGTCAGACGAGGCCACAAATCTCCACTCAACTGTCCAGATCCACTGAAAGACACAGCTTCCCGATGCTGCAGAGCATTCCTTCCCTCTTTTGATTGTAGCTGAGCTGAAACAGATGATGCAAAATACTTTCAGAGCTTACGATGAATAGGCAGCCCTTTGTGCAGTGCTCGATTTCACACTCCTCTTTCTCATGTACAAAAATTTACTTCTGGGTTTCTGGAAAGTGCCAAACTAGAGGAACGGTGTGAAAATTAAAACGTAAACTATCTGGGTTTTTTTTAACCTCCAGCAACATTACGATAATCAGTCTAATAGCACATTTAAAATATGATTGAATGCCTGACAAAAAGTTTTTACACAGCACTTTTTAAAAGTGAAATTATTTTCAGCTTGAGACAGTCGAAGCAGAAAAAACTGAGGAGCACTCCAGAAAAGAGCAGCAGCAGGCTGCATTTTTCTCTCTATATTGACAAAACAAAATGGAGTAGCAACCAGGAAAAACGTGCATTTTTGGAAAAACCTATTTTAAAACATATATTCCAGTCGTCATTATGCTTCGTCCTCTGTTTGTTTGTTTTTCAGGCCAATGTGGGATCGCTGCACCTCTTAAAAGGAGCCCACACCGGCTGATTAAATGAAAACATTTATGGAAATGATAAACGAGCAGCTCATTCTTGCTGCAGAGACACTTTTCCAAATATAAGCATTACACAGAACAATGGTGACTCAGCATGCATAGTGATTTCCACACAGTCCTTATTCATTTGACGGAAATGAGAGACCTAATACAAAAATGATAAAAAGCCAGTTTGATTCTGTGCATCCAGTTAATCTCTCATCAAGGTAAGTTTGTGAAGGAGAGAAAGAGCAAAGTACAAGCAGTGCACAAGATCCTCAAATGAAAATCTGTAACGACATTTCAATCAAATCAGCCTTTATGAGTCTTAACAGATGGCTGTGCTGCTTGTGCTTTTTTTTCCTCTTCTTTTAAAGGCACCTATAGACGGTGTGATAGCAGCAATCCTACAGGCTACAGTGTGCAATACGGGTCTTACAAAATCCTGGTTGCAATCTGTGTCAGGTGGCACAAAATCAATGTTGAAGCACGTCAGATGCCATAAATGCTTCATTAACTCACGTCATCCATCTGCACCTCATATGTTTTTTAAAAAATATATTTGGACATTGATGTTAACTAACTGAAATAAATGAACCAATCGTTTACTGAAAATGTAGGGGAACTGTGCTGTGTTGACCTGTCAACTGCGTGTCATTTCATGGTGTATTCTGATTTCCTGCTTCGTAGATCTGGTCTCAGATAGCAGACTACTGACAGCAATGTGCTGCAGGGGATGATTTTCTTGCATCAGAGGTTTTCGTAAAGTTTTATGACAACTTTCAATAAGGATTCAATCGACCCGCTGACTCATCAAAACAATCCAACAACACTGAAGGTGATGTTTTGTCTACATGGACAGTGAAAAACAGAATCTGCAGCACAGACATCTCTGCTGTCTGATAGAATTATTCAAACCAAAAATTCTTTTTATATCATCCACTGTTAAGAAATCTTTTCACCATTTAGGAGGACTTAGGGTGATAAGATAAGATCTTTTGTGAATACAGTTCTTGGGTTGTGGCAGCAGTGAGAATTCTGTTCAAAATCTTTCAAACTTTTGAGGAAAGCTGTCTTTGGTTGCCATCATTGACAACTGGCTTTTCTCATCATAGTGTTGTCTGGGATTGTCATTTTGGAATGACAACCAAAGATGTCACCATATTTCTCTCAGGATTAGTTCAGGACAGCACAGTCATGCACAAGGGCTTGAAGGGGACCATTTATAGCAACACTGTCTCACAGAAATTACACTACTATGCAACTACACAACAGTATTCTCAATTATGTTTGAAAGAAACATATTTTCTCCCAGTGTGGTAACAGTGTGATAAAGTAGGTAACATTTTCACAAGGTTTTCACCACCAACCTTAATTTTCTGAAGGTTGGTGGTTGCATAAGTCTAACAAAAGACTTTCACCCAGAAGACTGTGGTTTGTCATCATTTTCTTTTTTAACTTGAGTTTCATTTTCACTCACTGTTTAGTTGGGTCAGGCACCAAAACTACATGGTTAGGGAAATATCTTGGTTTGGGTTAAAGTACGACCCCTTTCACCGCATGTTTGAAGGCTCTCCTTCATATTCTGGGTTATGAGGGCAATTCTACCATATGACTGGTTGTCAAAGCAAAATAAATGGTAAACCTTAGTGGTACTCAAAGTGCTTTACAATGTGTCTCTCATTCACCCATTGACACACCAGTGGCAACAGACTTCCATGTAAGGTGCCTGCCTGCCATTGGGAGCAACTTTGGGTTCAGTGTCTTGCCTAAGGACATTTCGTCATGTGGAGGGGCCGGGGATTGAACCACCAACCTTGCAATCAGTGGACAACCCGCCCTACTACCTGAGCCACAGCCGCCAGAATGGCAAATATATGCTGATAAAATATCATAAACAGATACAACCCGGGAGAAAATATGTTTCAATAAAAATGTAACTGAGAATGAGGTTTAGTTGTGTACCAGTGTCATTTTTGGGCTGTTTATGGAACCTACATCTTGTTGGTGTCACAAGCCAACTGAAAATAAATTTAGTGTCTTTTACCACTTTAGGGAACCTTCATCCTCCAAACTTCAGTGTCATCCTCTTTGAAACAAATCAAATATGTTGTTTGACAAAAATGTTCAGATATGCTCTGTTTTGCATGGATGGATTCAATGATGACATTGCAAGAGAATTTAAAAGGCGTTTTACTTCAATCGACAGATTCTCTCTGCATAGTCAAAAGACGGTAGTCCAAGAGCTTGTTGCATCACAAATTAATTGAAAATGCCCTCGCAAAGTTCTGTTACTAAATCAGGTTTGTTACATGACTGTAGCCCACAGAACTGCAAGCAGCTTTAACTGTGTGAGTCAGTGCGGCTGAAGCACAATCTAAAGTTTTTCACTGTGTGCTCCATTTCCTCTCCCCTCGAGCCCGGTGGGACATCAGAAAACTGTGTAGCCACGCCGCGATGAAGAGGTTGAACAGACTGTGCCTCGACTCCGTTACCTGCTACACTCATACAGTCTTGTGAGCAGAAAGAGAGAAGACCGACAAGAAGTGACCCATATTCACTTACAGCAGAGAGAGCGAGAGGTTGAGAGGCAAGGCGGATAAAAACCAGAGGTGGAGTATAAGAAGCAGCCAGAGGAGACACTGACAGATCTATCTATCTATCTATCTATCTATCTATCTATCTATCTATCTATCTATCTATCTATCTATCTATCTATCTATCTATCTATCTATCTATCTATCTATCTATCTATCTATGTATGTATCTATCTATCTATCTATCTATCTATCTATCTATCTATCTATCTATCTATCTATCTATCTATCTATCTATCTATCTATCTATCTATCCATCTATCCATGATCCATCTAATAAATCTTATATTGATCATATTTACAAACTGCCAATGCAAAATCTGGAAATCTATCACTGTCAATGCACTTGATTTATTTCCCTATAACTGAAGAAATATGACGAACAACTTTCATGGTAATGTTTATGCAGTCAAACAAGAATTCGGGAATTAGAGCAATCTGCAACCGTTGAGCATAATTTTTGAAGCAAAAATGTCAAAACTAATGTGAGGACTTGCTTCGCCTCTCTGTTTTCCATCACTGTAATATTAAAGTTCTGAATCTCTTGACTGCTAGAAGGACAAAAAAAACCCTACATCTGAACAGTTTCCCTTGAGCTTTGGGAACTCGGCTTTGTCCTCTCTTTTCACACAGTTAATCAAACTTTTCCCAAACTTTTCTCTCAAGCCTCTTTTTTCAAGCAAAAAATAGACATTCATGTCTTCCCAATCCTGCATTACACGTTTATGTAGATTGCAATAATGAGGGCTGTCTATAAACAACGTTAGTTGAAGCCTGAAGTGCATGGTTCCTTATATACTAAAAATTTACCAGGCACAAAGACACAAAAGACACACAGCTCTACGATGACACTATTAGTGACCTTGAGAGTAAGATTGGCTTTCACTTCTCTTTCCTGTTACAACTCCACACATGTTGATTTTTGTAAACCATTTTTGCAGAGGTGATGGTAGATCTTTGGTTATATACACACACACATATGCTTACTGTGGAAGGACATAAAAGTACTCGTCATGCAAATCAGCCTCATTCAGTGTCATATGTATCATTTACAGTATATGATCAGAACTCCCCTTGTGTCTTTGTGCCTATAGGAGAATAATTTTAATATTATCAAAGTGGTGCTGAAATAGTGTTTGTACTTCATTCCATAAAACTGCCTCAAAAACGTGTACGACAATAGATGCAGTGCAGTAAGATGTACAGCATGTGCCTCTGAAAGGTGCTGGAACAGATAAGAGAAACCGAGTTTTCATGCTATAATATGGAAGACGAAGGTAGCACTGTAAGTACCCTTAGATTTTGACTGAATTACAGCACTTCCATTAGTGTTTTGTTCGAATAAACAGTGTTAAGGTGAACACTGACAGCCATGCTGGCTTGAAAACCCTCATATTTGTTTATTGTTGGCATATGAAAGTAATTCATGCAGCTTTAGAAACACATTCACGGTCTTTGGCTGCTTTCCAGTTTGAGAACAACTGAATGAATCAATACAGCAATCAAATGATCATCAGACTTAACCAAACTTAACCAGGTGTTGCTTAAACCTACAAATATGAGGAAAGCAGGATGCCAATTCCAGCCTCTAGCCACAAAGATGTCAATGTTACCAAGGCAGCAGTCGTATCTCTTCTAGAATGTACTTGGTAAGTACAAGACAGAACTCCTATCTATCTATCTATCTATCTATCTATCTATCTATCTATCTATCTGTCTGTCTGTCTGTCTATCTATCTATCTATCTATCTATCTATCTATCTATCTATCTATCTATCTATCTATCTATCTATCTATCTATCTATCTTCAGGGACAAGCAGAGTCGAGACAGAACGAGTGAGAGCGAAAAGGGCGAAGTGAGAGAGGGACAAGGGGGATAAATTCTCACTGCTGCAGTATTAATTCTTAATTGGAAAGAGATGCTGTTCTTCAGTGTAGCCATTCTGCTTCATTTAGCTTACATGAACAGACCCAGGGCACGGGGCGATGTAGTTGTTTCAAAGCACTCAGCAAAAATATCAGCAGAAGAGGAGGAGGAGAAGAAGGCTGCAGCTATACCCTACTTGAAATAACCCAATTCATCATAAAAACACACACACACACATATGCGCACGCCCCCACACCTCCCTGATTTATAGTCCCGCTTTCTAATTGGTAAATACACCTCAGATCTCCAGTTGTGATTGGCCAGAAACCCTTCACCGTGTGCCCCAAAGATGAGTGGACCATCTGGCCTGTTCCTCCCTCCAGAGCAGCCTGATTGCTGAGCCTGGAGGTGGGCCCAGATAACTGGAGACTCAAGTGAAGTGCCAGCTGTACTTAACAGCAACGGGTTAAAGGTTAAGAACGGTGAAAAACTGAGCACGAGATTGATTTAAAGACAGGGAAATGTCAATTCTAATGGAGCTTTTAGCAGCATTGCACAGTAAAAAACCACACCTTTCTCCTCCTGTGCCACATAGTAGGCGTAGTACTACTGAGCCTCGGCAGCTATTACAGTAGTGTGGATTTACTCAAGAGGCTGTAATGAAGGCGAGTGCTTCACCAAATTGTGTGTATGTGTGTTTTTTTTGTTGCGAAGACTGTGTGGAAGAACAGCAGGGGGAAACACTGTGGAAAGCAGTTTTACGACTGCACAAAGATAAAACGCTCCAACTATCTGGCAACTCATTCAAAGCAACACCTCTAACTTCACTGGCATTTGGAGAACATCTCATTATGTTATTTTTAACAGCACATCTCCAAGAGAGGAGAGAGATGAGGGACTGGATATACAGGATGAGAATATGATGCACAGCTGTAGAGCCAAATGAAGGTCTGGTGATGGGGAGGATCAATTACTGGAAAGATGCATCCAATCTGAACAGATATGTAGCCTGATCTGGCAAATAAACACTTGGAATATGACATGCATCATGAGAGCAAAACCTTCCACAGCTCTGATCTTTAAACACCCTGCGTTTACATAGCTCTAATCGCCAGCTCTGTCAAATTATGTAACAGCAGCAAAATAAAAACAGGCTTCCTGAAGTATTTCCTGGCAGCTGAGCTGAGTGGTCAAGCCCCAAAGTTGTCTCCCCCCTCGGATCCCGGTTGTGGTCTCCAGCCGGGGTTGTGGTTCTACTTACGTGTACTGCTGTGGGAACGTGAGTCCCTCCGCTCCAGGCCACGACGCGCTGAGCATCAAGATAATCTGGAGAGATACCAAGCAGACGCTGCTGCAAGACCTTTCGCCTATCGCCATTTTCCATTAAAGATTCTCGTCACGGGGGTTTTCGGTGCGTGAACGAAGCGCTCCGGACCGTCTCCGGGGGGCTCACAGATAGCGAGAGTCCGGCTCGGCTTCACTTCATATCGGTTTCTGCGCTGTCAGGTGGACGCGGAGGAGGCAGGCATTGGCCGTGGAGGCTCCGCGGACGGTGGGAGATGCTATAATGCAGCTGCCAAGACACTGCAGAGTCTCCCCTCCTGCTCCCACACACACACTCACACACACGCACACGGATACACACCACCACCACCACCGACACCACAATCATACAGGCCGGCGCGTCCACGACAGCCCTCTCTCTCTCTCACTCTCTCATCAGCAGCACCGTGGAGCATCCATGCGCGTTCACGCTCACCAGGCAACAGAGGAGCAGCAGAAGCATCTAGTTTGTCTTTATTTATCTCTGCGGAGCCACGTGGGATTTGTTAGCGCCATAAATTTGAGGGGTTTTTTTTTCATACAGGACTGCATGAGCTTCTGTGGAACACACTTCTCAAGGGTCTGCTCAAGGGTCCCTGAATGCAACAAAATGTTAAGTACGGTTTCACTCCCCAAACTGGGGATTTGACAGCCTGCAGGGGTTCCAGCTGCACGCACACCTGGGAGAAAAAATACAATACAATACAATAAAATACAATAAAAAGGTAGTTTCATTATTTCAGCTCCAGTTACGATTTAACCGTCAAGTGAAAACCAGGACGCGTTTTATGCCATTCAACTGGCCTAAATGACCTTTTGCAAGTAAAAAAAAAAAAAACAACAACAACAAAAAACAAAAACTAAGAACATACAGAAAACATATTTCAGATGGATATGATCATGGACTGTTGACATATTCTGACAGAAAATCACAGAGGTCAAGTAAAGGTACACTGTAGAAAATTAACTAATTCTTTTGATCAATTTGCTCATATTTTACAGATTTTTTTCCTTGTTTTGTTAAATTACAGATATTATCTAGTAAAATTGCAGAAAATGTCTTAATTTGCATGCTAACCACAAAAAAACCCAAAATGGCTAAACTCATAAATAATGTCCCTATCATGCTCCTTACTCTATTTAAAACATAAAACATATTATTTTACAGATATTTATACATTATTTGAAAGATAAAATGATATTAAGAATTGAAAATGGTAAATAAATATGTTTTAACTGTCATTTTACAGATTTGCAGTTTTATTAAATTACAGATAATAACTACTTAAATAGTAAAATCTAGAAAAAGCATTCATTTAAATGTTAACCATAATAATAAAAAAAGAACTGGCCAAAACTTTAAATAATGTTCACTTCAAATAATCTCTTTTCACAAACAGTAACTTGTTCTTTCAGAATATGTGACCATAACATAAAATCAGACAGTTTTACTGTATTTAAATCTGCTAAAAATATCTTTAATTTACAGATTTTTGTTGGTTTTGCCACTTTTATTTTATTTACTTTTTTTTTTTGCAGTTTTTGTGCCATTTATAAAATCTATTTTATTTGGCCTTTGCTGTCAGACTTTCACCACTTTTTTCAATTTTTTTTGTTTGTTTTTACAGTTCACTAAAGTAGTGGCTTAAATTTTCCTTTACATGACAGCTGCTCAGTCTGCCGCACAGAGACAACAGCAACATTCATTAAAACACAGTAAGCAATTTAAATGTTTGACAACAGAATAAGAGAAGACAACCTAATATTCATCTTAGGCCTTCTTTGTTGGTTGTAATACTGTGAAAAGCGTATTGTAATGTTATGTTTTATATCTTTGGAGTTGATCTGTGATCAGTGTTTTTTCATCTCCAATGTTGACAACTGAAGTTCAGATTCCTGAGAGTTCTTCTTCACTTGCAGATTGAAAAAGAAGCAAGAGCAGAATTACATCCTGTGTAATCGTTTTCCATCCGGCAAGGTCCCTGCTCTTATGGGGGAAGGGGTAGAGCCATTTCACATGTTTGAGGCCCCAGGGGCCCATTATCTCATCCTGCATCCAGGAATGCAAATGAAAGTACTATAGGGTCCCTGATTACCATTGAATTGGGAAACTACTGTTTTACTTCCCCGAGGTAGCATTACTAACCATCTAAGAAGCCTCAAATGTCACAAAATGCAGTTTTCAGACAAGTCAAACATTCTAACCAAATATGTCAATAATATTGTCAGTTTTTTAGTTAAAATTGAGAATTTTAACATCTAATCATTTGGTAAATTTTACTCACCTTAGTTTTAAATCTTGGCGCACATCTTGCTTGTCTGACCCTGTGAAGGATTCACCTCTGTCAGCTGGGAGAGGCTCCAACCCCACAGAGGATAAAGCAGGTACAGCAAATGGATTGATTCTCTAATGCTTGTATGTATTTTAATGAGGCAGGTTTGTCCATGAGTGGAGCTGGGTTTGTCAGTTTCTGGGCTCTAAGCCACTTGGGTTTGGCTGTTTCATTCACTGTCATTTCTACCACTAATGTAAAATTGCAGCATCACCTCACAGCTAGAAGAGCCCTGGTTCGCATCCCGGTTAGGACGCCTGGGATCTTTCTGTGTGGAGTTTGCATGTTCTCCTTGTGCAGCGTGGGTTTTCACCAGGTACTCCGGCTTCCTCCCACAGTCCAAAAACATGCTGAGGTCAATTGATGATTCTAAATTATCCTTGGGTATGAATGAGAGTGTGTTTGGTCGTTTGTCTCTCTTTGACTGGTGACCTGTCCAGTGTGTCCCGTGCCTTCATCCGAGTCAGCTGGGATAGACTCCAGCACCCCCATCCCCACCCCCTCCTCCCCATGACCCTACAGAGGATTAAGCAGTGTATAGATAATGGATGGATGTTTTAAACTGTCATTGTACAGATTTGCAGTTTTGTGAAATTACAGACATTAACTACTAAAAGAGTAAAATCTAGAAAAAGCATTAATTTACATGTTAACCATAATAAAAAAAGAAATGGCAAAAACTGTAAATAATGTTCACGTCTAAACGTCTTTTCACACACAGTAAACGGTAAAAACAACAATGTGTGACCATTACATAAAATTAGACAGTTTTACTGTATTTTTGCAGTATGCTTTACTACTTTCCACCACTGTGGTTAACACAGCATTTGCCTGCATCGGTGAGAGCGACAAATAAACAGCTTCATGATCATCATTCACTCACACGAATGCAGCCAGTTAAAATTTTAACTCACACACTCTCAAAAAAAGGTTGCAAATCTAACAGACATTTTGATTTATCATATGTGGAAAAACACATGCATTAGTGATGCCTCTTCTCCATTAAACATCACAGTCAGCCATGACTAAGAGTCAGTATGAACAACACCGTCACATCATTAAAGTTATGATCTACATATGTGCTTTTCCTACTGAAGCATGTTAAACATTTGTGATAAGCATTAAATGGACATTGAAGCTGCCACTGACACTGAACTACACAGGAACTTGAAGGCATCATGCACGTGAATAACACAGCAGGGGGGCAACAAGGGCCTAGCAGCAACTCTTATCCTGCCTGGGCACCCTAACAGGTAAATCCTACCATGCAGTCCTTAGAGGTGAGCACATAAAGAAATAAACCAGTGAGTCCTGCAGGTGTGAAGGTAAAACATATGGGAGAGTCCATGAGAGCATGTATGTTGCTTTTTTTAGTCTGTGATCCTGCACCTAAATATAGGATTAGGATGGGTTGTGCTACCTTTTTGCATTATTACATACAGATACATAATAGATGTGTTTAATAATTTAAGGACATTTAGTAACTGAAGGAGATCTACAGAACGCATAAAAAATGAACAACATGTCAAAACATATGATTTAAAGTAATAATATTATATATAAAAAATCTAACAAATCGTTATTTGTAGCTTTCTTTCTTTGGTTTCTGTCACTAAACAATACATTTATTTTACCCTCCAATTTACTTGAATGTATTTTTAATCTACTTGCATACATTTAGTCAACAACAGACCCTTCTCATAGCAGATATTTTGCCTTGTTAAACATACAATTAATAACAGAAATAACATCTGCACTCCGTTTTGTTTGGGTGGTGCCTTGGTGGTGTTTGGGTTTATCCCTAATCTGAGTGTTTATTCATCATACTTATTCATTTCCTGTTCTGCTTACACATGCTACTGTGCATGTGAATGAGAAGCCCATGTCTCAAATGTCCAGCCTGCATCAAGCATCTGTAGTGAACACACATTAGAGCATTTGCAGGACTGATAAAGGAGACAATCAACCTTCAGATATATTTTTATCTCAACATAATACCATTAAAATCTTTGGCTATACACCACCATATTACTGTAACACACAGTGTTTGAGATATTCAGACAGTGATCTCTGTGCTGCACAGGAGCACACACAGCACAGAAATAATTCTGGCAATGGTAGACCACAAAATGATGTAACAAACGTTGTGCTGGCCAGGCCTTTTAGACATGCTCTATATAGGCTAAAGGGGTTTACAAATGCAGGGAAATAAATGACATACCATAAAATGTGTAGTTAGAAAAGACAGGAAATATATTTGATCACGTGAATGAACCCATTTATAGTATGGAAATCACTCATTTAGATGCGTGTGTGTGTGTGTGTGTGTGTGTGTGTGTGTGTGTGTGTGTGTGTGTGTATATGTATATATATGTATGTATATTAAGTAGCTTCACCCTCATCTATCAGCCCTTTACAATCACAGCTTGTGTGGAAACAAAAAAATATGAGAAACCTCCATCACCATCAACATTCTTTGATTTAAGACTCTGCAGACTTTGGTTTTTACAAACATTTCTCTAAAAAAACTCAAACTAGACTGCCTCAGTTGTGAAATATAATCATAAAAACAGTGCTGGAAGGAACCTAAAAGAGAAGCCCAGTCGCTTTCTACTGAAGCTCCGAGGTCCCCATGACCTGGATGACCGAGAATCTACACAGACGGAGCATAAGGTTAATAAAATGCACTGACCACATTATAGTTTCTATGGAGCTGAAACGTCTGACGGACTACAATTAATCCTCATTTAAGGAAAAATCTTGTGGCCCTTACAGAAGGCTTCGGCTAATTACCACCAGAGGACAGTTGTAGCTGCACTGCAGGAGAGCAGAAGAGAGCAAACTGCCATTCAGATGTAAGATTTACACTGTGGATGTTCCTTCATACACTGCAGCATCTGTGAATACTAACAGCTCTCGCCAGCAGCAAGATACCATAGAAGTGAGACTCAACACTGAGATGTACAACCAAGCTGCTTTAAGGGCAGTGATATGGAAACTGATTTTGTGGATTCACAGACTGTTTCTGAGTGTGTTTTCTTCTGCTCTGTGTACGGTGATGTGTTTCATTTCATTGCTCACAAGCATTAAAGGCATAAGTCAGTCACCTAATTTCAATATGTCTTTGAGAGCTATTTGTGTAATATAATAATAATCCCACAGCGGAGCACAGCAGGGTGTGTGGAGAGCCAGCTTCAATCATGTTTAATCTCCTGACGTAGGCAAGCTCCCTGCCAAGGCTTTTTCTCTTGACCAAGATTTGAATCCCCACCTCACTCTGCCTCAGTCACTGAATCTGATTCTGACTTCTGACCAGGGAAGCAAGACCTACATAGCGGGCAGCAACTGACAATTTCTATATCCCCAGAGAAATAATATGTACACAAATGACTGTCTTTGGCCTTGAAACAGAAAGACTTGGCTGTAGTGTGACAGCAGACATGTTTGTGCTGTGCCACATTCATTAAAAGCCTTCCTGAAATACTGGAACAGGGAACTTGTCTTTGATAAACTGTTTAACAGCCCCTATGTTTTTCCTCAGCCAGGCATTCAGATGCTCGACAGCTGACCCGACAGGATGACTGCACCTACTCCTGCCCCCTCTGGGAGGAAGGATGTGGGTTCAGCTTTTATTCGTCTCCCTGACGGCCCCATGTGCTAATACTGCTGTCATGTCCTGGGGAGAGAGAAGACTAATTACTGACTGCACAGTCTTCCTGCCAGTCCCCCTCGGAGAGCCGTGCACTGTTAATTGGACGACAACTCCTGAGAGATCTGAACTGTAGATGAGACCGACCTTTAACTCATGTTAACAGTCAGAAATCCAAATAAATTTTTAATTTCTCATCTCCCTTACTGCACCTCCATTTCACAACATCCTTGTTTACAAGTGTTCTCCATTTTATCTAAGTTAAAGCAAAGTCTGTTGAAATAATGTAAATAACTTTTTATTAAAGTAATCTACTATAGAAACACAATTTGAACCACACTGATTACACAGCGACTCTAAATGGAGGCCAGTTTTTGACTTTGTCTCATAGATTTTGAAATGCAGTTATTGGGGTTTCTCGCTCTCAACAATGTAATATTTATCATTATGATAAATATTTTACATTTGACTGCAATATTAAATATGACAACAAGACTGCGACTCATACGGCCGCATTAGCAGCTCTGTGAAGCTGCACTTAGGCTCAAAATGCAAACATCAGCATATTAAATTGCTCACAAGTGACAACGCTCACATGCCAAGCAGGTCTGCATGATCACCATCTTACATTAGACCGGTAGAATGCTTGTATTTGCTCATAAACATAACCATAAATTATAGCTAAGGCTGATGGGAATGTCATTAGTTTGGTGTGTAGTTGGTCATAAACCCAAATACTGGACAAATTATAGTTTGGACCCATTGATGTCCTGAATAAAACTAAATGTCATGTGGATCTATCCTGTAATTGGTGACATTTCATTAACATCCTAACTGCCAGCCTCATTGAAGTCACCCAGTTGTTAAAATATTCCATCCTGCACCAAAAAGACTAAACAACCCCACTGTCTCCAATCCCATGTCGCTAGTGTGGCTATATTTCATAATGTTTTATTCCTTTAGCACTTTGTAAAATACCAGCTTCACTTCTCTGTCTCACTGTTAACATCTGATAACAACTGTCTTTAGTACATAACGGTGAAACTCACTGGGGTGTGTAGGCTGGACTCTGCAAATGCAGTACATAATGGTAATTTCGGGGTACACTTTGTGATAAACTGCAATGATGGATTCAGTGCTTTACTGGTGTAGTTACAGTATTTTATATTGCCTGCCCTTGAAGCAGATGGTAGGCTGGAGGTTAAATGTCTTTGCCGTAAGCAATTGGAAATTTTCATCCATAACAGCTCTAATTCTGCTCCTCAGTCATCTGTCCGATGTAAATTGCATGTCAGCATGGTATCAGACACAGAGCTTGTGTGACAAAGAAAGTAATGAACCAAAATATTTATTCAATTCAAGTTTAATAAATAAGATTCTATCTGTGGTATCATAATTTGAAAATTAGGCTAAATTGAAAATGTGGCGATTAGGTGACATTTGATGTCAGAGTCTATCAGTAAAAGTCATCTTTAAATATTTTTAAGTTGATTATATTACATAGTAATGAAAAAACACAATAGATGATATTCTTTTAAGACTGCATACACACTGGCGCACTCAATCAACAATGCTGACATACAGTAAGTATGTTGTTAAAACCCGCTGCAATACTGAGTAATCCAAAGCTTACTGCGACTATATCCTGAGAATCATAAAAAATTAACAGTACCAAGGCTAAGTGCTCAGTTTGGCTTCATGATATACATGTTGTTATTCTTTGGTCATCTCTGCAAATTCCTCAAGTTAAATATTCAGATCATCAGTGAAATATGTTTTAGGGAGAATTAGAAATGAAGGCTTGTCTAAGCCTCATCAGGAAAGGCAGAAACACTGGCGAGAGCTGGGATGAGCCTCTCGTACACGATGATGCCTTTCAGGAAGACTTGCTCATTCAGATACTCGTTGTGATCGTGCAGCAGGATTGGTGTCCGGTTCATTGGAGAAAAGCCAATAGCTGGGATACCCACCTGGATTTATTAAACAAACAGAACTCAAACACAAGAACTGTTTTCTTCTAGTAATGTCAAATATAGCAATGAATAGATGAATGGAAAGTCAAATGAATGGATATTCATAGAGGGAATATTCTTATTGGCCCTATTTTCATAAGTAGTTTTTATACTCACCGCTCGGATGAAGCGGCTATCTGTGGCAGCTGGAAAGATCTCCTTTTCCAAAGTCATGTTCCTACAGTACAGATGTTGAAATGAGACTTGGCTTACATAGCACAGGCTCAGGTTCTTTGTGGATTTGTCTGCTAAACTTATCTGGATAGGAAAACATGTCCTAAAAGTTCTGAACTATTTTAGAGTAGTTTGTAGTGCACAACCAAAAGGTCTTGTATATCTCCAGTGAAATGCAAAGTAAGAGCAAAAAGAAACATCAGCTTTCCCACAGCTGCTGCAACGAGTAATTGTGGACTAAGCAGTTCTTTCCAGACACTAGAAAAGCAATTGTGAGAGCTGTGTGAACATTTGCAGCTAATTTGTGAAGACTCATGGCGCAAATGTATTAAATAGGGTTGTGTAAGCAGAAACAGAGGATGCAAAAATCTTGTTTTATGACCCACTAATACAGTAGATAAATTTCATTCTTGCAATATAAAAGCATTCAATTGCTCATCCACCATGCAATGATGTTAAGCCGCTGATGTGCAACAATAAAATGACTCTACAAAGTTTAACAGAAAATTAATGTGCACACTGTTTGCAGACATCACCAGAGTTGAACTACAGATAAAGGCAGCTGCGGATGTAAATGGAGCCAATATTGAGGTTTCAGTTGACACTACATACTATAGCATCCACTTCCTTTTTTAGCTTGTGTTTCAACAGAATATTATGCTATGTACTTAACCTGTCCTGTTTTTGCAGCATTCTAACAAGAATTAAAGGCAAAAACACCCCGATAATGTATTAGTCTACTTACATTGCCTTGCAGGTGGCACTGAAGACGCTCCACCAAGGATCATTCTCATCTGTTGATGTGACGTTCTGGTTCATGTGTTTCTGCAAAGGATGGCAGCTACTTCAGTTGATTTAACAAACAGAATAAACAAGCAGCAGTTTTAGAACTCAGTGTTAAGTAGACTGACCTGAGCAAATTGGTAAGTGACATCTTCTCCTGCTTCCTTACACCACTGCTTGATCTGTCTTTCAAAGTCCTGGTAACACATACATTTAGAGTTTAAAGTAGAGGTAACATTGAGCTGAAGGAGTCGTCACTGTGGCTGATAGACATGCAAACATAAATGTGCATGTTTCCACACCTGTAGGTTCACTGTTGGTGGTATTCTTAGGTCAAAGCTGACGTCCATCTCAGCTGGGATGACATTGTAGGCCACGCCCCCTTTGACCATAGTCATATTCACTGTGGTGACATCACCAAGTGTGAAACATTCACTGGTATTTAGCCTGAAACACACACACACAGGGTGGTGGGGAAATCTGAGCAATTACAATGCAATTCAATCAAAAGATGAACTGTACTTCTGCAAAACTGAAAGATAACTTGAGCAACCTGGAATCAAAAGAATCTATATCTATCTGATATTCAGTTTAGTCCTCAAGAACTACTGAAATTCTCGTTTTATGTATTGCTCTGTGACACAAACACAAAGGCTGTGAAGCCACCTGATATTTTAATCAAATAAACATTAAATGCTTCTTATCCACAATGTAACTATAATTTTCTGAAACTTTTCAAGGTGACACTTCTATAACTTGATACTATTTATAATATGTTCTAAGACTGGCATTTTAGCTTAAACTGAGTTGGCCACCTTGAGTGTATAATTTCCAAGAAAGTTTTCTGGTAGCCCTGCGTAAACTAAAGCGATGAACCACCTGCAAATGAAAGTGCAACTGTATCTCCCTGTAATGAGACTAACTGACTCCAATCCAGAGATTAAGATGTTTCATAAAAAAACAATTTTGCTAAGTGTAAACATCTGCTAAATGTCCCACACATGTTTACAGCCTGCTTAATAGCATCACTATTTCATGAGTTTTACTTCATTTTTAATGTGCTTACCCTGTTAAATATGCTTGAGCACAGGTGGGACATTACTGCCGCAGCAGCGTAGTCCGAAAATCAGGGCTGCTTACATTTTTCAGCTTTGAACATGAATTAGGCATTTTTACTGTACAGATGGTTCATTAAAACATGTTAGCAGCATTGCTCTTGCAGGAACCAGCTATAAATAGACCCACGAGCAAATGAAAACACCTCCTGCACAGTTAGAATCATCAAAATGTAAAATTTACAGACTTTGTAAGAAGCTTTCAGAATATTATTAATAGCTAGTGTATTAAAAGAAGCACAGAGGGTAAGTTGTGGAAGTTAATGTGGAGAATCAGGCCATAGAACTTGCAGATTTTATGAAAATTAACACATAAAGAAGATAATCAAGTGAAGTGTCATACGTTTTAAAAACATATTGCCTCAAACAAACTCCAAAACAGTGTTATTAAGGAGAAAATGCATCATTTCTCTTAAAATCTGCAGTATATGATGTGTGAACAGTTTTACCTGTGTTTCTCCTTCTCTCTGAAGTCCAAGAAGGAGTTCATGACGTGCCGCTGTAAGGAAGCGAAAAGACAAGTGTTGTTATAGACATCATCTATCAGTCTTTGTAACAACAAGTTTAAAAACTGGTAACTTGGCATTTACCAGCTTCTCAGCAGCTGTATTCTCCACAAACCTAGATCCATGACCTGGACTGCCTGGGCAGTGGACCGTAATCCCTGGAAAGCAAAAATAAGTCATCTTGACATTTTAAAAAGGTTTCCTTGAAACTGATCATATTAGTGGATGCCTTGTGTGTTTTTGTTTGTACTCACACCAGGGGTTCCTTTCTCCATAAAACACAGTAAAGGCCTCACCAGGATTGGCCAGACCTACAGAACACATGCAGAAAAACAAACACCCCTTTAAGGTAACTGTAAGGACAGAAACTGGAGCAAAAGGTAGAAGTTGCACATATTAGGAATTACATTACATCAGCCTTCCTGAGCATACACAACCAGGGACTGCAATTCCTTCATTCATACCCATTTACCTTTAACTTAAAAATAACTATGGGTAATTACATTTCATTTTAGCTTTAAGAGTTCAACTCAGGTGAGCACATATTCTCTTTGACTCTGTGGACGTCAGATTTAACCAAACACTGGCTTTGTATCAAATACCTCTAGGCACGCTTGTTTATTTATTTGGACAGATTTTTTTTTCAGTAAATTGCATTAGCACCAAAGTCCAGAAGTTTAGAGTCTTTTTCTGGTTATTCTGTAACCAATTAGGACAAACACCACAAGTAATGCTTCTCAAGCCAGAAAATAACCAGTAAGCTCCAGTGTTTCAAGAAATGTTACACTTGGGCACCTTCACAGTAGAGATCCAGAGCATTGCCTGTATCTAGCTGGGAGTCTTTTTGTTATTTGTTCATTTATTAGAATTCCCATTAGCTGTGCCCTAAAGCGCAACTGGTCTTCCTAGAGACCACATCAAAAACAAAAACTAAATACTGCAGCAAAGTACATCTCTCCTGTGTGTCATAAAGGCTTCAGAGGTCCAAACTAAATACTTTAAGTACTAAAAAAGCCCACTTTATTTTTAAATCATACTATCCAGCCCTGCATTAATTTGTATTAAATCTCCCAACTCTTTCTGACAAGAGTCTTGATATGGGCATGAGGTGGAGGCAGAAGATGCCACAGTTTGGTTTTTCTTTCTCTAAAGCTTTTGTGCCACCTGTAAGCGCTCTATACGAGGATCACCTACCAAAATAAAAATGAAAACAAAAGTTAAAAGTATCATCACATTTACAAGTTTATTCGTGGTTAGTTAGCTTCGCTTCACCAGTCATTAAACTCAAAGCACTGGTGTTGTTGCTATGGTTACCTGCAGCTATATCCTGTTCGTAGCACAATCATTTAGTAGTAATTCTATTTTTAACCCAGCTGTTTAAAGTGTCAGTTCAATATTTCTTTGATAAAATGATTTTCTGCAGGCTTGATTTAAACTCAACAAATGACCCATTTTCAACTCACTAATTGACTTAAATGCCTTCAGTGTTCAGATTTCTATTCATTAACTTTTAAAAAATGTTGCCAACAGTTATTCATTTACCTTCATCAAGGGCAAAGCCAATATTTAATTTTTGAAACTGTGGATGCTTCACAAATGTTTCCATTCCCTTGTGACCGCCAACTTCTTCATCTGAAAAGAGAAAAAAATATGCATATTTTACTTGCAAAAGTCCTCTCATCATTTGTCAGACTTCTCATATCTGGCATAAAGTTGAACTACAACTGTATAAGTGTGCAGTTTTGGAGAACAGATTGCATTCTAATTAAATCCCCACTATTGTTGTTAATCATAACTGCTGATCAGACCTCTGCTCATGTTCAAACTGGATGGAGTTGTGTGAGCAACGTTGTAATGTCACCAAACTTCCCGAACCAGTGCTCTGAATGCCAACTGGCACAGCGTCGATTTGTGCTGAATGGGGTGTTGTTTCAGTTCAATTTATGGAGACGTGAATGAAAAGCCTTTGTGATTTAAACTGACAAAACACCACTATTACACACATATTGACCATGACTTGCAGTGGTTGAATCTGAATGAAAAAGGTCTTGTACCATCTGTACCCATTCTTACAAACAGATCACACTGAAGCCTTTGTTCCATCTCCACTCCCTACTGCTGTCTGATTACAAGCCAAAAGAGATAGTATGTCATTATAGTACACTGAAGGAGGTTTTTCCACACATGCACACTGGCAAAACTGATAAAGATCTAATGTAGTACTTCGATGGAAGACTGAACGAGAGACAAATTCAAGAATGGGTTTGGTGTTTTAGTTCTATCTCAAGGTGGCTCTGGTAGTTGAGGTTTGACTCTTTTGGCAAATGGAACACTGGTCTACTTTGGTTTTACATTTTGAATATGTTTTGTGCCTGTGTTCAGTGCATTATCATCCTACAGGATTGCAAACTGCAGCATTGCTTTCATTTCACCTCCATTTCTACTTTTGGGGCGACTTTATAAAACACTGAAGTAATGTATGTGGTTGTATTATAACATCCTTACTAGTCCATCCTAATGGCATTAAGGCCATTAGGATGGACTAGACCTTGTAGATGCCCGATCCCATCAGATCTCAGAAGCTAAGCGAGGTTGGGCCTGGTCATTACCTGGATAGGAGACCGTGAAGGAAGCCTGGGTGAATGCAGTGTGAGAGTGAGGGGTTGGTGGTGGTCGGAGGGGCCGATGGTGCAGACTGGCAGCCTCGCTTCTATCGGCCTACCCCAGGCCAGCTGTGGCTACATACGTAGCTTACCACCATCAAGTATGGAGTGAATGAATAATGCAATGTAAAGCGTCTTTGAGTGCCTAGAAAAGCGCTATATAGAACCAATGCATTGTTGTTATTTTATTATTATTAACTAATGTAATAAAGCTAAAGGGACAGTAAGGAAGTTCTTAAGCAAGTGCCTGTATGTCTGCATGAACAGTATTTAGAGACATGACAAACAAATTACAAGCAATAAAGGAAGGAAGCAATGAAACATCATACCAGGAACAAACATTAAATGCACAGTGCGCATCGGTTTCCATCCCCCTGCCTTCAGTCTTCTGACTGCCTGGATGTACCTACAGAAACAACAGTAGACAAAGCAGATATATGACAGAAACAAGAAATGGAGTGTGAACTGACAATAAGCAGGCTGAGTGAGCAGGTGTTAAAACAGGTGTTTCTCATAGAACATAAATACAAGTGAAGATCACAACAACACTAGAGCACAAATCCTGTTTAATAAAACAAGTTATCAAGGCAGTTTATACCCACTGTATAGTTACACATTTCATGTCCTGTGATCCCCGGGCATAAATGTTGCCCTCTGCATCTTTGAAAGCACTGAAAGCATCGTATTTCCAATGTTCCTGGAGAAGAGATTGATATCAAATCTATTTTTTTCATGTGTATTACAGGTAAAAACAGGATTGTAACGCCGTAGACAGAGGCAGACCCCATACCTGGAAAACAGGGACAACATCGGTGTGGGAATTCAGTAAGATGGACTTCAACGTGGGCTTCATCCCTTCCCATGTCATGATCGACACAACTCTGCCTGGACAAACCTGAAGGGAGAGGACATGACAGATAGGAACACTTTAATCTGTTGTGGCTCCACAGCATGTAAACAACTTTTTTCAGCATGGATTAAATTACCATGGGTGACACAAACCTCAATCTTTGTTATGGGCAGCTCAAGCTCCTCTGCTATTCTGTCCAGGAACATAAGAGCAGCATCTATAAATGAATAAACAGATAGCAGAACAGTCTGTTTAAAAATTGATAACTGAGTGAAATTTCTCAACTCCTGCTGCTGTTGCTTGTGCTGGTATTGTTAATCTTTGGTAAGGTCACAGAAAACCAAGGGAGAAAGGCTAAATTTCTCATCACCTATGAAATTTTCAGACTTCAGTGTAAGAAGGCTGCCATGTTTCACCTCCAAACTGAGAGTGAATTCTGAAAACACATCTCATAGGGGTTTCTTTTTGCCCTACAAGGTGACGCTAAAAAAAAATGAGTGAATTGCCTACTTGGCAGAATAGCTCAGCCTTTAAAACCACAAGGTTGATACATAACTGGGAGTGATCAATGCCTAACCGATGCAGATAAGAAGTGAACTTTGATAGATGACAGAACAAAAGATAATACAACTGTCACTGACTTTCACTCTTTATAGAGATAGCACGTATGTATATTCATTATATATACATAATATTAGAAGATTATATGTGTAACAAACAGTATTTGACAATCATGTTTAACGATTCCATAGTGTGCCACTTTTCAAAAAATTAATAAAAGTCTCCCACGTTCCCAGATTTTCATCCCAAAATACTGCAAAGACAATAAGTTTCACCATCACTGCATGACCCCAGGCTTTAGTAGTGTTTTAAAGGGCTGTTTCGGTGTCTGTAGCTTTAAATGCATCTGAGCTGATGCTGTCCACATTGCCTTAAGGAAGAAGACTCTCCCTGCACCTGTGACTGAAAAGTTGGCAGCCGACGTAGAAGTACAGGAGTGTGTGCGGTTATCTCGTTTTACCATTTTACATGGAAATATTGGAAAATTTACAGGACGGCTGCTCGTTTTAATTCATGTGTAGACAGGCAAGGCTGTGACTACAAAAATCTGTATTTCATCAGTGCAGAGTGTCTAACAACAGAAATAGAAAACTATATAAATGACAACAGCTTTATTTAGAAATGTGGTTGTATTGGGGTACACTATATGTGAGCACAGAGAGCAGGAGAGAAGCAAACAAATGTAAACACCAGCTGAGCTTAGGTTGCTCTGAAGCACAACAAGCTACATGAAAACACAGTAACTCACACGATGTTTGTTTGTTGCATGCAGCTTTCTATTCAGAATGACTCACCTGGAAGTTCCAGGCAGTTAGGAGGTTGTTTATGCAAAATTTTAGCTGGTTGACTACAGAGTCCGCAGTTTCTGTGTAGAAACTGAAAAAAATTCTTACTGGCTTGTAGAGGTGAGAGGCCATCCAATCAGAGTGGGCTAGAGGAATTAGTACTAAGCATCGTCATATTTCTGCAGTTTGCATTTTACATCTCAGAGCAAAGTTTCAAAAACACTCCTGCACACATTAACTTGTAAAAGTGCATTTTTCGTGACATTTTTGTGCTACACCTTCATCAGGCAAATGGACTGGTACGAAGAGAAGCCATCTTGTCTTGGAAGTGGCTGTAACTGCAACAAGTAAACATGCGGCACACACTAGGGCATGAAGGGCAAAAACATCATCTCACTGAACGACAGCTTGATGAAATGAAGAAAGTAAGAATCATAAATGTGTCCCAAAAATAGTTTGCTAAAATTCTCGGGTAAAAATCCTCAGATATGAATGTTTTAAACCCTCAAGGGCTAAAACCACATTCTCAAAAAAACTAGACTTACAGGTAGGGATGTATACTGAGCCCCGGAGCAAAATATTTTATAGGGCGAAGGAGGCCCTGTTCTTAGTGATAAAGGAGGAGGAGATAAAGGAGGCTTTGAAAAGTGTGATTTCACTTCACTAGAGTTCATAAAGACAATGCTTGTTGCTTTGCATGTAAGCAATCTTTTGAAACATGCAGCAAAAGTTGCATCCAGACGCACACACAGGCAGAAACATACACTGTTTGAATGCTTAGCTTGAAATTCATCCTTTGCAGGTATGACCCAACCCAGGTATGTTATGTATGTGAGCAGGTCACACAAAGAGTTAACTAAATTATATGAACACACATGCATGAAACCATCAGAGCATTATCTGGACTGCTGTTCAGAAATTCTGTTTCGGTGTCAAAGCTCAGAGCAGGGTAGGATTTAGTGATTTGGGGGCTGCAGACACACCTATTCTTGCTTTATTTTCACCCTTTGTCAGATTGAATGTGGGTATTGGCAGTGGCAGAAGCAGGTATTATCAGCATAATCTACTTACATTAACTTAATATCTGTTCAAGGTACAGCTTTTGATTCATACATAATGCTGGAAAGTTTAATGAAACACATAATGCATGATACTTCATACTGCGAGTGAAACCTGTGACGTTCTGTCCACAGAGCTCTGATCACAACATTAGTGTCTATAAAGTGATTTGTTCAAAGGATTGCTGCTGTTTTGGCGGTAAATAATTATTGCACTTTTTGTTTATTTCAGTTATCAAATTCTGGTACATAAGAGTGATTTGTTCAAAACAATGCTGTTGCTAAGTGCTACTCAATAATAGTAATTTACGTACAGTAATAAAAATCAATCTTAATTCTGTTCTAAATTCGTTCTGCTTTCTTTCTCTTACAAAAAATACCAAAAAGTACCATTAAGAGTACTGCTGAAGTACCAGATTAATAAGCAGTATTGGTTTGGTATGAGTACTACTGTTAAAAAGTACCCATTTCTACTTATAGGTTGCATATGTGGATGAACCAGCAAATGTACTGAGGAAAATACACAAATTAAGCAGACAGCATTAAGCATAGCAAAGAGAAAAGCAATTAATCCACTATTCAAGCTCCCAGTATCCATGCTGCATTAATGTATGTATACCTCCAAGCAAAACACAATAAAACAGTTTTTCCCTATATGAGAGCTTTAATGTAAATACAGGTAGCCTACACAAAAACAGTCCCAGTGCTTTGGCCCACATCACTGTCCTCCAGCAGTTAATTAGACCCCTTAAAGATAAATGTCAAAATCTACCTTTCCAAATGTCATGATTTCAGAGTACTGTGAGAAGGAGGAATCTCACCGTAGTCCGGCTCCGGGTGGACGGTCCTGAGGCGGAGGTATTCCCTGAACAGACTCACGGAGGGGTCCTCTGCCCCGGGGTCGCTCTGTCCACCGCCGGCACCTGGACCATCTTTGTCAGGCAGCATGGTGAGATTTATTCAGTCCCCTGAAAGCACAAGAGACAAAACACGACGGTTCATGGCGCGGCAGGCCAGGAACATGTGAGAAATATCTAATTATTGCGTCTTTTCTCCGCCACACGACTGTGTCACAGAGTAACGCATTAAGCAGCTCTGGATCCGGTTATAGCTGGAGCTGTTACAGCAGCCGTTAACCTGCTCAGAGCACCTTGCTGGAGGACCAGTTCCCTGCTAACAGCGAGCTAGTCCGGGGGTAGTCAACCTGTTATTTCCCTTCTAGCTGTGGCAGAAGAATGGAGGAAGTACATGGAGATTACAGGACGGTAAACAGCGTCCGTTTATACATTTCAGCCTTGTTTAATAGTTGGTAGTACTCACCTTCTGCTGGCAACTCGCACGTCAGACAGGCAGCCTCTGAGTCAGCTGACCAGCGAGCCTGCTGGATTTCAAAACAAGAGTCAGGCCGCTGGCATGGATCTGCATTGCAAAACAACTGAAGGGTAAATAATCGCGTCTGGAATTAGCCTTGGGGATGAAGTTTACATCTAAACAATAATTTTTTACGTTTCTCAATAGTGCAATTAAATATTTACAGAAGAGTATTAGGCCACTCATGAGAAAAATGATAGGAGGCAGATTTTTTTCATCATGCACTTCAACAAAAAAGTCGAAATGTCGAGAATAAAGTCGACCCAGTTCGGTAAAGTTGGAAAGATATGCACAGATTCGGACTTCCGGCGTCAATAACTCATTAGCGATACGTTGTCAAAACATTAACGATGCCTCTTTCCCATCGTAGTAAGGTAGACAATGTGCTAAAAGCCCAGTTTTTTCAAAAGTAGCTGTCTTTCAAGCTGCAGAAATAACATTGTCGTCTCTGTGCAGCCGGCTGTGCAAGGAGTGCACAGGGATCGTCTGCAAATTGCAAAACCGCTGCGGCAGCGAAAAGAGACAATACACAAATGTTGAATAACTTCACTATTAGACACTGTAGTGTCACCAAAATCACTGCAGCCTTCAAATGGCTCCTGCTGGTGTTGTAGTATGACCAGCAGGAGCCAGTTGATGGCTGCAGTGATTTCCTACTTATGTCTTACTGCTTTTCTGTTAGACACTGCATTTTTTCCAATGTTATGTAATTAGTTTTTTCTGAGTGATAACTGTCCCAAGAATTTCTTTGGGGATAAAAAAGGAAAAAAGGCTCTCTATTAAAAATAATGATTGAATTGCAGCATTTAGAGTGTAAGGTGTACAGTTTAGGAACCTCAGTTGCATTTCTGCTTTTAGCAGATGACTTGATTCTGTTGGCTTCATCAGACTGAACACTGATCTTCAGCAGCACTGTGGCAGTTTGCAGCAGAGAGTGCAGCGGCCAGAAAGGCATTCGTTACCTCCAAGTCTCAGGCCATGGTCCTCTCTTTTCCTCAGGATCACCCAAGAGGAGCGGCAAAGCAGTGCTGGACAGAGGGAAGACAATCTGTTGTGCAAGAATACCTAATCCTAGTGATTTAACAATCAGTGTGAAGAGGTGAAATAACCATTCAGGTGCTTTACTTATGTAAGTATGTGTGCCAATTGCACAATGAAAGTCCTGAATTCAAAATGCTACTTTAACGGAAAGGTCTTAAAGTAGAACACACATTTTCTATCAAACATAACAGAATTTCTGAATGTTAATGTGTTACAGTCACAGCAGTTGTTTATGTATTAACGTGAAAAGACAGTACAACTTCCTTGGAAGTGCACCTAACTTGAATAGATGCATCAATTTCAAGCGCAGGCAAGTTGGCACTTGATTCATAGGAGGTTGTATGAGCCTGCAACATAATAAACTTCCAATCATATCATACAAATCATTAGTTCCAGACATGACATTGAGTCAATTATAACATACAAAGCACAGCTTTCTTTGTTTTTATTTTAAGCAATGCACATATTTAAGTTTTTTCATGATTGTCCAAACTTTTTTCAAATATATTACATACAACCTTATCAGCTCTAAATAAATACATGTTACTTGTTTTAAGTCATTTTTATATGGTCCATACTCTTTTATACATTTTTTATTACACTATGTATCAATTCTGTTTGCTTTTGTAGAACACAGCAAAAGTTTGTTGGAAGCTGGAATGGTTACCGGACCTTAATATACAAGACTGTCAAATGTGAAACTAACAGAAGCTATTAAATACTGGTAACTGCTACATCTGCAGATTTACAGTTACCCAAGTGTCACCTACAAAAATGGCAACAGTGAATCGAACACATTCCATGTTTTTACATGCAATGAGGGACATGAAACACATGAAACAAGACTCACCACTATACACGTCTGATGCTATGTTTTACAACAAGCTGAGCTGAACTGCTCTGGTATTTTTAGGTGACACTATGAAATACTGAAAGTAACACAATCATAATGGCAACATCTGATGTGTTCTGTTATCTGCACTGCTAACTGTAAAATTTTACGTTATTTTCCACACCTAGTCCTGTTCCAATGACTTACTTTAAGCTTATGATATGAGAATAATGCTGATCTTAGTACCTTTTAGCAAAGCTGTCATCACACTAAACCACAGACTAGAGGATAAGTCTTCCTCTTTCTTTTTTCTTTGCCTCTCTGTTGTTTTCGTCTTTGTAACCTCCAGTTCCTTGGCTACACATCTCTCTTCAGTGTGCCAAGGAATTCGATCAATCCTTGGTGAAATTCTCTGGGTTTGTCCATGTAGCAAGCATGGCGAGCTCCTTCTAGCTTTAGCACAGAGCGATTTGGAAGTTGTAAGAGGTTCTTGTGGGACTGGGCACCCAGATTTGTGTCCAGGGCTCCAAACACAATCAGAGTGGGAGTCTGCGAAGCACACATGAGTGAAAGTCAAAGAGGGAGGAATTACAATGTAAAAAGTATTCACACCAGTGTCAACATACAGCAGCGTACAACAACACACAACTTTCTTACTTAGTTTGGATGTAAATCTACTCTAACTGGCAAAATTGTGAGTGGCTCTTGTAGACCTGCTGCATAACAATGTAATAATACTGACAGCAGTTACAGAAATATTGCAAAAAAAAGTCCAAAATGTACAGACATCATGACAATGCAACAAAAATCTATTATGTTGATGACTTTTAAAACAACTCCAACTATTTCTCCCCTTGCACAAACTCTAGTAATTTTTTCTTTCTACTGATTAAATATTTGTTTAATAAAAGTTAAGTTTGAAAATATGGACCACTAACGTATGGAATCAGACTCGGTTGATGATGGCAGTAATCTTTTACGAATTTTACAGAGGGGCCTTGTCACAAATGCAATTTTACAAATTTTCTAATTACGGTTGACACTGTGCTTGTATGATGCATATTAGTAAATAAATGTGTGGTTAATTAAAAATAATGACGAGTTAATCACCTTCAAATAACCCCTATATCGTGAGAAACACCTATAAAGTGTGCTTATTTAAACAACACACAATTAATGAGAAATATGATGAAATATGATATAATGTGACTATAATCACCGCAGTCACACCATCATAATCTGTGCCTCCCTCACCTGAATGTTTTGGTATTGCTGCGGAGAGTAACTTCTGGTACCAACTGGTGCTATAGGAATAAAGCCGTGCAGCTGAGCGCTGTTCTTCATGAGGAATGGGATGGAGTAATGTCCACTCATTGAGGGGCTTAAAAGCACTGCTGCTCTGACACCCAAAGACTCCATGAACCTTGAGAGCAGGTCCACCCGATTCTTGTCGGTCTTTAGAGCCTCTGAGTCTGGTGATTTTCCATACCCTTAAAGTATAATATGACAAAGAAGAATTCAGTAAAGAAAACAGAGTTATATTTAAATAATAACAAAATGACTGAGCTTTAATCCCAATGCATTACACACAACCACCATTCAAGCTGGCGTAATTTGAAATGTGTATGCCAACAGCATGGTGCATTTCAGTAGGAAGAACTGAATACTATCCAAACTGTATACACCCCACATAATAACAACATGTCAGTTTGTACATATTGGCAAATACAGTATGTATTAAGAATTATTATTTTTATCTCATGTATGATAAACTTGCATCACATGTGAGCAGTTCAGACCACATTCAGATTAAGAGGTAAAAATATCTCCAACCACAAGAGTGTGCTGTCAGCTCATGAAATCCAACTAAACTGTCTAATAAACTATAAAAAATATTACAAATGGTATTCTATGTACACAAAACAACATTAGCCTATTGTTTATTTTAGAGTGACTGTTTGAGTCTACTTATCCATCAATTTGAATAGGTTAATAACACCCACTGATTTTATTACTACATGTTGTGAATATTTCTTTACATCACTGCTTTTATCCAAACTCCTGGCCAACACTCTGCAAAATCAGGGTTTGTATTTGTATGTATTTACATTACGATTTTATTTAAAGTAATATGTCTCTATAAATTGTATGCAGTTGTAACAGTATTACGAAAACTTTGTGTATAATCCAGTTTTTAAATTATATTGTCACTACTGTCACTTCTTGTTACGTGCAAAAAGACTCAAGTCCTACCTGGCAGGTCCATGGCTAAGGCTTGATATCCATTAGTTGCCAGTAGAGCCATCGTCCCGAGTTCCTCCCAGGTTTTAGATGTGAAAGCTTGGCCATGCAAGAGGACCACCTGCAGCCTGCACAGAGACATAGTTTTGTCACTCAGGAGGTTAGAACTAGTAGAAGCCAGTCAATGAACATATGTTAGAACAGCATACTATTCAATGTTTGACTGCACTTACTAAAAGTGTTTGAATTTATCATCCTCACCATCTGGATTTTTTCACTCTCTTGTAAATTGCTTTCAGTTAACGATTACAAAGACCAAAGCACATCATCTTCTCAGCTCACCTTGGTAATATCTGCCGTCCAGCTGCATCTATAGGTAAAGCTTCTCGAAAGAACAGTGGAGGGTCCCCGGGCAGCTGACCGGTGCGAATAGACACGTTGATGGTTGGAAGTGGAGGAGGAGGTGTAGCCATCAGCCCCATTCTCTGAGCCTCAAGGGATGGCTCCATGCTGCCCTGGCGGATGGATGGCAGCAGCAGGTACAGCAGTAACGTGGCCAACAACACCAGGCCCAGAACCACAAGGCGATTACGCAAGAAATTCATTTCATAAAGGTGAATGATCTGGAAAAAGTAGTAGACAGCGTGTTACGACTGTGATTGTATGTGTATACATGTTGTGTTGTATTCTGTGTGTACGTCTTTTCATGTACATAGGTGTGTGATTAGGTGACTGCCGTAGAAGGGTGCGCTGTTCCACGTACAGGATTGGCCGCCGGGGTGTCGGGCCAGCGTGGGATTGGTTGCACTGCCAGCAAAACCGGCACATAAGGTGGAAGGATGACATCACCGAGACAACAGAGGGGCAGGGGGCATGCCATCCTTCACCTGAATCCAACTAGCACACACTTTGAGCACAGCGTGTGCAGTCTAGATTGTCATTGTCTTTGGTAATGTTTGGTAGGAGTGAGCTACAATTTTACTGACATTGCTTTCTCCTATTTAAGTTAAGTTAGGAAGGTAAGACCCTGTTTTTGTTTTCCTAAGTTTGTTTTGTTAGGTGAGTTTACTCTTAAGTATAGTTTGGGTTTTGTTTGTTATTTTGGCCTTAGGCTGAGTCTGAAGTCATTTTACACATTACCACTGGTTTGCTTTCAATCACATCCTTTGTTTATCACATTCACTATATTGTAGATAAATTAATAATTTCCTGTTTAAAACGCTCCGTGGCTGCTTGGGACATGTGAAGAAAGGAGCTTCATGTTGTGTTTGAGTAACCCCTAGGCTTGGTGTAACACAGTGCATCGTTTGAGATCCCTCACATTGATCCTTTGTTTGCTTGTTTGTGTTAAAGTAGGTTAGCAGACACCACTGAACCTCAACTGATGGCTCCATCTTTGAAATCTCTGGTTTCTAAAAGCAACATGACATCATATTTTTGCAGTAATAACCATCATTCCTGCTGGCATAGACACTAACTGCATTAATGAAATATGAGGCACAGGAACACTAGCTTTCTGTAAGGCTGATGCTGACTCCTCTCCAGATGAAAGCAGGTGACATGATGGCTAAAATTTTATCATAACAAAGAGGCATGATGGCCAAAACCACAAAAAAATATTTGACTTGTAAAAAAAAAAATTATGTTCCCTTATTTCTGGACAATACTTTTTTGATTAGGTGGACCAGCAGACAATAAACTTTCTGTGTGAACCTTAGAAAGAAATATTTGGCAAAAAGGTTAAGTACAAGACAGTTTGTTCTTTGGCAAAGAAGGCAAATCCAAACTGCCACACAAAATCTAAATCCAAGAACAGACTGACTGCTGATGAATCATTTCTGCTCACAATGCTTGAAGGAGTGCTCTCTAATTTCAGGAGCTCAATCATGACTTGCAACAGCAAGACAATCACACATGGAATTTACAACATTAATGATGGCTCAGTTCCCTTCAGCGTTCGAGTAAATCTTGGCCCGTTCCCGTTGTCCACACTCATGGACTCTCAGACACAGAGCATGTTCCTGCTAAATGCATGATAGCTAAG
Source organism: Dascyllus trimaculatus (assembly GCA_024666655.1). Taxonomy (NCBI): domain Eukaryota; kingdom Metazoa; phylum Chordata; class Actinopteri; family Pomacentridae; genus Dascyllus; species Dascyllus trimaculatus. Next base: position 14,738,949 of record CM045450.1, read on the forward strand.
GGCTGCTTCCACTGTCATTTTGTCACTGACATTTTGAACCCTTTATCCATCCACCCATCCATTATCTATACAGCACTTAATCCTCAGCAGGGTCATGGGGGGGCTGGAGTCTATCCGAACCGACTTAGGGTGAAGGTAGGGTTCACCCTGGACAGGTTGCCAATCTACACATACAGACATGCAAGCACACTCACATTCAGACCTACGGACAATTTAGAGTCACCAATTAACATCAGCATGTTTTTGGACTGTAGGAGGAAGCTGAAGCACTTGGTGAAAACCAACGCATGTACAGGGAGAACATGCAAACTCCACACAGAAAGATCCCAGGCCGAGGCCGGGATGCGAACCGGGGATCCTCTAGCTCTTTATATGCACATTTACTATAAATTTGCATTTTTGCAGACTTTGCCTGAGGGTATTACCTACCATTTATAGTGATACGAAAGTAAATGCAGAACTACAAGGGCAAGTCCGTAAGCCGAAGAGTTTCAGCAGAAAGCAAGTGAAGTTCTCTTTTTTGTTCTTAAAGGTGTTTTACCTCTTAACTTTTTCAAAAAAGAGAGGTTCAGTTGCTTTGTAATGAAGCCCTAAGAATTACAATGACCTGGATGACTGAGAACATCCTAAGACAAGCATGGAAAGAACACCCAACCCTATCATTACAACTACATAGAAGTGTACATGTGAGAATAGACACTGCTGATTTATAGTCAGAAATGTGTGTAGCTGTTGCCTTGATTTCATGAAGACAATGAATATCAGTTATGCTTCCCCTTAGGTGTGTAGGCTGTGCAAAAAGAAAAAAAAACGTATAATGAAATGTCACAAACCCACAATAGTATGAAACAGGTTTCTGTATTCTCTGTTCCTATTCATACAGTTTCAAGCTCTTGCAGCTTCTCACACTCAGTAACTTACCAGGTGATGTCCGTTAAGTCTGTTAAGGTTTAGTGTTCAGGGCTTAGGTTGGAGGGTGGGACTGGGACCATGGCAGTGAACAGCATTCACATCAGCAGGACCTCTCCTATGTGGAAAACAGCCATCATTAGTACACCTGCACATTTCCAGCTATTACACAAGGTCTACAACTGTCAAAGGCTTTTACTGTTAAAAACTTGAGGTGGCAACAAAATGAGTGCAGAAAACCCAGTCAAGGCACTTAACATCTATAGTATTGCAGTGCAAACACAGTAAGATAGCCAGCACAATTGAGCCCAAATCTGCATGAAAGCTAACAGCAGCTCGTTGTGTCTCTCTGCTGCTAGCTAAATCTCTGCACAATAAGACGCTGCAGGAGGCAAAGTGCATTATGCAACACCAGAGGCCAACATACCGATACACACACACACACACACACACACGTACATACATACCGAGACAGTTAAACGAGTTAAGAACTGACAGGACGACGAGGTTTTCTTCTTTATCGTCATGTCTTCTGCATCGCTGCTTGTTAGTGATGGGCAATGTTGCTAAAAGACTTCGTGTCGATGATGCTGGTAGCTAATTTAGCTTCTCAAACTGAGAGGATAAATTGAGTTTAAAGCCAACTGTACATTTTATTTTTCCGACAAAAAAGCTACCTGTCACTGAATAAGAGGTTGCCAATCAGCTGAAAAAGGACTGGGTAAAAAAATGCAACACAAGAAAGTCGAGAAACGCAAATAAAATTTATGTGTCTGGGAATATGTGTCTCTTATGTATTAAATCTTGCTCGGTGTAAGCCGCTGTTTCCTCGTCGGAACACATTAGGAGCTGCACATAACAACACTAATCACAGTGCGTCACTTCCGGCTGAAAGTTTCTTTAAAATGACATAAATGTGCAGTGAACGTGTTTTTGTCAACTGTAAACTGGAATTAGATGCTTAGTGTGATTTCAGCAAATATACTGAACTTTGCACTGCACTTACAGTTAAATAAGTTTTGACCATTCCCTCAAAAAATAAGTTTTGTGTTGATTTAAAAAAATTGTGCTGTTTGGTGTACAGAAGTATTCGATATTTGCCTCCGCCAAGGAGGTTATATCATGGCCGGGGTTTGTTTGTTTGTTTGTTTGTGTGCAAAATAACTCAAAAAGTAATGGACAGATTTGGATGAAATTTTCAGGAAATGTGTGAAATGGAACAAAGGAAGAAATTATGAAATTTTGGGACTGATCCGGATCACCGTCTGGATCCAGGAATTTTTTTTAATGTAAGTGTAACCAGGTGGACAATTAAATGTGGTTTACTCTAAAAGCCACCAGAGAGCACTCTTGTTTTTGGGGTAACTCCCTGTGACATGACATTTTGGGGCTCCACGCAACAGACAGCGACAATGGCGGACTTCTCTTTCCTTCCTGAGCGACATACGCACGGTTGGGCCAGGATTCTTATCTCCGGTTGTCTAAGAAGCTAGGAGGCTGTTAGGAGCTGCTGCGGTAGACGCTGCACCTATTCATGAGGTTGGATGGGGTGAATGCAGCATTGGAAGTAGGAAATTTGAACTGTCTGTAATTACATTTGTATCTGTAATGTTCCATACAAAATATGTGAATTGGGGGATTGTGTTGGACTGAAGCTCCTTGGCAGAGGTATGCACTGAGTGCTTTTCTAGTTCATACTGATATTTATGAAATCAGCCTGCTGTTAATTTTTGTAACTTACCACCTTATTGCCGTAAGATAAAGCAAAACACCAAACTTCTATGTTTTAAATGCCACTTTTATAACAATAATCATCATCATTATTTATAGATCACTTTTTGAAATCTTACACAGTAAGGAAATAAAATTAGGAGAAGCTCTTTCATAGAAGTATGTTTCAGGAAGGACAGAAAATGACTAAGACATAAAATATATATATTAAAAATGATTTTAATTATGAAATTCTTCAATGTAAAAGGCAAATATGAAATGTCTTAAATACACAAATCTGACCAAGTCAAATTTGGTTTGAAGCCATAAAAACTGTACATTTGGCAATTTAAGGCTTTTACATTTCTTATGAGTTTTATTAAGACAGAAACATAGCTGCTAAAACAGAGAGGTGGAGTGTTACAAAAGTAAAAATTGCACAGCGAAACTGAGGTTTCACCCGGAAAGAAAGCTGGGTTAACAAGACGACAACATGCACAATCTAAAAACACACACATTCACAGCGTGACCAAGAAAAAAAGATATGTTAAAAAAAATATGTAGACACTTAAATGTTGTTGAAGGATATTTTTTATTCTCACGATATTTTAAATTAGTGAAATAAGTAAGATCAGGACCTTTTTGGGGTTTAGTGTGTTTAATAATATTTATGAATTTTACTGGTGCTTTTTTACTTGTAATTCATAGAAGCACAAAATCACATTGTGTATCAAAATCAGCTGTGAGAATTTAAATTATCTATGCATTGCGATACAGAGTAAATTGCTAATAACATTTCATAGTCACTAACCATAAAATTACTTAATGACTGCAGCATTACTCATCAGTTCTGACACTCATATTCATGCAGATGTGAAATTAATGAAAAAAAAAATTAAAATATCTAATATTTTGGTTTGCCTTTGAGAACTGTTGGCAGTAGAAGTTTACAATATTTGATCTAAAATAGCTAAAACTGCAAAAACAACTGCATAGTTCCATTTTTACAGTTGGAAAAAACAAATTTATTTATACTGAATTGTAAATAGAGTTCTGTGGGATACAGTCTGAACTAATGTGACTGAATAAAACCTGTTTGGTTTTTAGCAATAACTGATTAATGAATTGTGATTCCTCTGCTGCAAAACAATACGTTTAAATATAATGACAAATAAAACCTTAGATAATTGAGGCTGAAAGCAAAGGGAGGTATAACGATCGTAGAAGCACCCATTTCTTTTTAGACAAGATTCACAGTGGAATTTATCTCTGATATAACACAGTACATGGGGAAAAACCCTGTTTATAATGTAATGCACTGACAGTGTGCCTTACAGGCTTTTGTATGTAGGGAACAGAGGCCCAGTTCTCCTCAACAGAAAAGTGCTGAATTTTATAAAGTTTTCAACATGCATTTATGGTTCTACTGCAATACTATCTGTACCATTCAGTTTTTTGAAAAACAGCACACCCTACCACCTGCCCACTGGTATCATTGTATAAATATGAAACTGCTGAGCTAGCTTCACTGTTGCAAATATATAGGCAATGAACTAAACATGTACCTACAGTAGTTGCTATCAACAGTGTCACCGGCAGGAGTCCTGACGCAAGCTGCAGTGCAAGTAAGTCAAACTACACACACATAAATCTGCTCTGATTATTGTGTAGAAAGCCCAGCCAATACTTAATTTCTGATCTTTTTCAGTCTGCAAGTACTTAATGTTTTTAACACAAATGTATTTGAAATGTTCAAATTACATCTGGATGTTAGTGAAGCCAGAGTACAAAATCTTAGAACTGATAAATAATCACAGCTTTGGCATTTCTGTATTAAAACTTCCAATGTATCTGGAACAAGCTTAAACCAGCTATGACCAGTTAGCCTGCATATTTGTCAATTTAAAATGTTTTGACAATCTGCATTATCAAGGAAATAAAAATGCAAGAAATGTAAAAGTTACCTTTCCTGTACACAAAAATTGAACTTTCGGAAACATTGATAATCATGTAAAATGAAGGATACCATTAGAATCAAACAATAGCATCTTCTCTGTTGGTTTTTACTTGGCTACACTTTTTTTATATACAATTTCTTTAAAAAAAAAGGTAGGCATTATGAAGGTAACATCAATATAAAGCACTGAGATGAACACCACTAAAAAAACTTAATACTTAGTTTGTAAGTTTGTAAACAAAGGCAACAGTTAAAAAAGAGCACTTTGTAGCCCTGTTAAGGCACAATTTTGAATTGAAACAGGCAGGACCAGCCACGTTGTTTCTATAAGCAAAAGATAATCAAGAAGATTTGAGACTGCATTTATCACCACTTATAACCTTCTGGCATTATGCAGTGTTTACATTTAATTCATAAGGCTATATAACACTCAACAGCTTGATCCGAATACAAATACCAACTATAATGCTACATTTGGGCATCAGTACAAACAAGATGCAGATGCGCCAACAAACTGCCAATAAGGGATGCAGCTGGGCATCAAATGTACCTTTCTTCCACTTTTTGTTGCATTCGAGTGTCCATCAAAAAACATAAATAAAACATTTTCTCTACAGAGACAGTCCCACAGTTAACCATACTTACACTACAGTCCTGTTGGATTCAGCATCTCAGGTGAGGGTCGGCACGGAGCATGGCACAGGCCTTTAAAAGATACTTCTGAGTTCTGACATAATTTGATAAAAGTTAATGACGGTTGAAATATTGGTGGACAGACATTATTTCCAGAAGGCAGTCCTGAGGTTAGAGATCTCACACTGCAATTTGTCAAACGCAAATATTGTTGCTCTAGGTCTCTATGTGCTGGGATAAAAAACTGGTACATATCTGATTCCAGGACTGACTACCGGCTGCTGTTAAAGCATCACTATCACTAGTGCATGGTACCTTACCGCCTTTATGTCAGAGAGTCTGAACTGTCCTTTTCAGGGCTGGCAGAAGCAGTGAATAGTTTTGGGCTTCTCAGTTTCCTCAGTGGAGCAGAGTGAGGAGTCCGAGTGGGAGTAAAAGGCAAAGAGGCCAGGTCCCAAAGACAGAGGAGGCTCTATTCTGCCCTTTTTCTTTTTGAGCACAGCCATCACCTCTGTACCCACTGTAGCACTGGCACTGGAAGTGCGTGTGGAAAACAGCCAACTCGGCTTGGCCAGGGGCTCCTGTAACCTTCAGTTGGCCACTTTGAGTAGTTATTTGATGTGTAGAGGGGCTGAGATGCAGGTACACATCACTGTCTGGTGTTTGGCGAAGACAGCGGCCGTGGGATTTACACAACACCTGGCTGCACTGCTCTGCTGCTGTGGACACATTGAGCAGGTACCTGCCCAGTGCTCCCAGAAGATACTGATTTACTTTGGAGCAGCTGGCCTGGAGCACAAAAAAGAAAGTTGTTGTTAACCTCAAACCACCAAACACTCGGTTATTCAGCATGAAAAAAACAGAGAAGGTACAGCTCTTACACTGCTGTCTGCATAGGAGGTGTCGCCCCAAAAGATCACACCTGCGGCTCCAAGTGCAACACTTTCACCAATGGTGGAGACCAAATCTGTCTACAAAGGATTTACACAACACAAGGTCAGTGGTGTGTCACACAGAAAGAGAGTACATTTAAGCTCAAATGAAGTCAATAATTTCATAAGTTATCCAGTTTATCTCACTTTTGCATAACAATGACAGTGGTTTACTGACTGCTTCCCAGACAAATACACATACATTTTAAATCCAGAACCAATATGTAGCTGCTATGTAAATTAGACTTCCCATTAGAAGTAGATGGAAGATGTCAGTGACTAAATAGTGGAGACTAAACTGTCAGTTTAGGATACGCTGTGTGCAATATTTCATTTCTGGTAATATCTTTGAACACTGCATGTTGCACAAAAAGTCAAAGGAAACTGACGCACTCAAAAATGAGTTCGCAGAATCAATAAATAAATTTGTCATTTTGATTTTTAAAGTTGCATTTTATCAAATGTAAGGATTTTGTGATTCCTCAGTTTGATTTCAATGCACTGAATACTATTTGAGTTTTTTTTGGCTGTTTTTAGGCAAAATAACAATTATGACACATTCCTTTATTGTACTGTTTTTGACATAGTAAATATTAAATGCTCATGAATTTACTATCAAAATATATTCAAAGACTAATCAGTAAATAAATATAGTAACCAAACTCCTTGACTATAGATAATGAATGTATAAAGCTCCTTGATGAATTGTTCCTGTAGCCAACTAACCTCAGTTAGGAGGGCCATCTGACTGATGTACGTAGGTCTTGTATAAACAAAAACAGGACGTGCTAATCCATCCCCAACAGATGCCAGGCGCATCGCCTCCTTCACCCTGTTTCGGACAAAAAGGCGTCCATACTTTGTAGAGCGTAGGTCAGACCACATGTAGATGGACGGAAAAAATGCTGTACACTCCATCCATAACCAGTTAAGCTGATCGTTGCGGGCCACTTCCACAGCAGGACAGCGGCCAGTGTAGTTTTTCAGGCCACTCCTGTAGTCATGGTTGTAACAATCTGGGAAAAGGTAGAAGCCCCACAGCTGATTGGGCCTCAGATTCTTGGCAAGTCTCAGAGTTTCCAGCATGAATTTTCGAGCCGATAGCTCAAATTCTTGTTGTGCAACTTTCCCCACTTGTTCTGGGGTCCACTTTGGGTTCTTTTGGGCTACCATTTCACGAGATTTATTTCGATAGATATCTTTCGTATACCAATTTCTGATCCACAATGGACGCCACTCCTCCCAGTCAATAACAGCCAAGCCTTTTGCCTCTGGCTCTCTTATGTATTTTTGCAGACCTTCAGGCATCTTTTCATAGTGCTGATTGAGGCTGGCAAGCTGTGGAAGACCTCCATTCACTGCAGTGCCACCACGCTCATAATAGGGATACAACCCGAGGCGTTCCTTATAGAAAATAGTGAGATTCTGCCGAACAAAGCCCTCATTGGGGGAAGCTACAATGTCAAACTGGTCCAAAGACAAAGTTACACCATGCCGTGGTGCACACTCCTGTGTTGGGGCATTCCAGGCAAGAAGAACTGGTTTCTGGGAATATAATGGCCATCTTGTCTGCTTTGTATCTGCAGAACACAAGACTGTCCACCATGTAAACAGGGTCAAAAGCAGCCATGGCAGCTGGCCAGCTGTGGTGAGGAGAGAGTGTAATACAGCCCCCATGGTCATTGCTCACCTTCACTCCTCTTTCTCTGGAAAAGACAAAGAAATATTGTTAAATTATGACACTGAGAAACTGTTAGCTTATTACTAGTATCACTAAGTTACTCAAGTTAACTTCCTCTTTCACGAACAACGCATAAATAACTTTACTGTAAACGTCAACTGTGGGAATGTAAATAAGTGCTCTTACAAATCAAAAAACTACTGAAAACGTCTACTTTTACGAGTTTTACGACTTTTTCTGTCAACAAACGTACTGAAGTCAGCTAGCCACACTAGCTCAAAGTTTCATTGAAACACAGCCATGCTAACTTGGCTAACAAGGTTCTTCCTGTGGTCCAGTCTAACCTGTTCTGTTGAAACCGAGCACACGGGTTTATTCCACTCATGTAACCGTCGGATAAATGATTTTTCCACCGCCCTGCCATGTGAAAATTAGTCGTTTCAGTCCATTTTGATGATTAACAAGTCTGTCAGCCACGACTAAGAGGAATCACACTAGGAGTAACGGTATACGTTGAGCAACAACAGATCACTGCATTTGGCGCTTGAGTAGGGGGGTTCTGAATTAATAAAGGCATATTTATTCGTGTTTTCCCATTATCTTTTGACAACCTGAGATTTTACGTTCTGAAATTAAATATTTTACACTTAGCAATGATCACAACCTCGTCTGATAAAAAAAATTTGAGGATAAAATTAGATCTCAGTGCCGCGTACCCCCCCTTGAATAAATACCTTACTAGTCTGTTCGTCGACCTCTGCTCTGTAGGAAGTTTCATTGAGAAGAGCGACTAATGAAGTCACAATAAAATGTTTCTGTAGCTTAATAAATAGCACGTTTTGGAGCTTTTTGCAGTGTATTAAGGTTTTATAAAAACCTGATTTTTATCTCTACAAAGCTGCCCTCTCACCTTCATGGATAATTGAAGCGCTAGGCAACCGACATGGACGGATATTTCCTTTTTTATATACCAGAGCTATGAATAAAATGTCGTTCAGTAAAAGTTATAATAAAACGCATTTATTGTTTTAGCGTACAATAAAACAAAAATAATAATATAATGTCCTTTGCCCAGCTACTCTATGTCTGTTTTCTAAAGTCTACTTTTATTTCAAGGAGGATAGGTTATTTTTCATCGGTTTTATCACATAATATTTAGAGCACACTAAGCTTTTTCAACCCATAGTTAGGTGATATATATTCTATGAGCTTTACTGTATTACAGACTGAGTGGAAGTGGGTATTATTAGACTACTTGAAAGTAGAATATACTATCATTTACACATCACCACTCGTTTGGATTTCTATTTTGCACTGAGGATAGGAAATCAAAAACATTTTTAAATAAATAAGGCAAACAATATCCTGCTTAATAAACCAATATTTAGTTGTTAAATCTGTCATTTTAAGAGGAGTCCCACTTATGTCTCTTACCAGCAGCGTTTTCCTCCAAACTCCGGACAAAAGTAGATCAGTCAAGGTGTTCAGTTGTTAAGGATCAGGATAAATAAGTACGGATCAAGCTTGTTATTCTGCTCCATATCAGTCTTTGAGATCATTTTAACAGAGCAGACACTCATATTTTATTCATTGCTATTTAAATTTCCATGAAGCCCCACCTCTGTTTGACCTGAGCGTGACACACATGTGCAAAACTAGTTTTTATTTTGAGGTTGTTACAAAGAGAAGCTATTTCACCTGTTTTTTTTTCCATAGAAAGATTTGAACATAATTTAAACATGTTCTAGATTAAAAACCTATAGGTCCTATAAGGTTTTATCGTTGTGTAAGTAGAAGTCATATTCAGTCTTTGAAATCACCAAAGTAGTAGTTATCATAGCAGCTGCATTTTACTTTACCGTGACTCACCTGAAAGCATTTAGAACCACCACTGAAACACAATTTGAATGATCATCAGGGCGTGGCTGTGCAATACAATGTAATAGTTACTATGACAGTTCTAGACATGCCAGCAGCTGCTTTGTTAATTAGTTTAATGCAATTATTGTAGTAAAACCGGGTTTTGCAGAGGAAAACAGTATAAATGCGATTTCCATTTAACCAGTAGGTTTGTCATCAGTTTGACTCTAAAGGTAAAAGATGAGCAGGTCAAACAGAACCCGACCTGATGCCACTAAGTGACTTAAGAATATATGAACTTACTGTAGCTTCTAAAGCTCGTGCTGCTTCTAAGTAAAGCACTTGTAGGCCACTTGCATGGTTTACATTTATAGGTTAAGATTTTCATATTAACCTGATTATTAGGACTGATGTGTCACAAAAGTGGCCTCCTTCCCCTCCATCTTGTCTTTACTGTTTTTGTTCAGATTTTCTGAGGGCTACATAAGATATGAAATACATATTATACGTATTTGCACATATTTATATTTTTACACAACTTATTATTTAAAAAAAAAACTACTGTAAAACTCCTGGTGTTTAGCATTTCAAGTTACTGCCTGCTATGAGTTTTTATACATGAAAGTGCTGCCGTACTCCAACAGAAAGCCCCTGCCCTACTTTGTCCAACACTGTGACACTGAGTGGGGCAGTGCTTTAGATCTAATTTTCCTAAAACCTGCGTAAACTACATACAATATCTTGGTATCTTTTAAATCATTATCAGTAAGAGGTTTGTTTAAAAGTAGAATTTAGATTATTAACAGTTGTTTATCATATTAAAAGAGCATTTTGTTCATTCATAATGAATGAGGCGTTTTTAAAAGTGATCCCATAACTACAACTGTGATATCCGACCAATCAGGACCTCAGACCATTGTCTAGTGGATATTCAGCAATAACAAAAAGCACTTAAGTATCCAAGAGCTTAAGTATTCTATTCAATCTTAAGGCAACCTGACATTTTTTAAGAGAATGAGAACATGACAAATCGCTGACCTTATGTTCAGTTAAAGTGGGGTCAAAGTACCCCAGAGAGTTAATGAATGACTTTAAAAAGCCTTTCTATAATCCCTGTTTGCAGAAAACACACTAAGGTGCTTATATTGTCAAAGCATGTATTTTCATACTCTTGACCTTATTGCTCCATTATATCCTTTTTCAAATACACACTCAGACATTATTACAGTTTAATAAAAGACTGTCAGATGTGGTATGTTTGAAACACGAAGGATTGTGAAACACATTCCTTTTAATGATATGATAAACAATGGCAGCGGTGCCTGTGAAGAAAACCCTATTTTGCAATTTTGGGTCTTAAAAATGTGCCCAGACTTTTGTCAGGAAATCCTGAGGGTAGGTGGTTTGCTGAGTCAATTTTCTTAACCCCAATACTGCAATTTATCTCATGGCTTTGCATATTATTTTAGCTTTGTAAAAATAAACAACTCAAAGTAATTGCACAGCCATGTCTCCCCCAGACTCAGCTGAAAACAGTACTTGCCCAGAAGCAAAAAGGAGCACAAAGACTTGTGCAGAGTAAAATAATTTCATCGAAGCAATAAAGTGGAGTGGATTGTGGCACAAACCTTTTTATCCTCTAAGGACAGCAATATCAGAAAGCTTTGTAGAAAACCCTTTCCCATGCATTGATGGCCTTCACTAGTCTCTCAACTTAAGCCAAACCTCATTAGCAGATGCTTACATGCACACTTCACCTCCAAACAATGGTTTGCCTTTGCAATTTCCTCTGCAGGTGGCTAATTTCACTGCAGGTGGAGGTCAGGAGCATGTTCTCCACTACAGGTCTTATCAGTTCATTCTACTGTTTATAACTTTTGCAAAAAGAATACATGTTCTGTTATCATAAAAGATTATTTCACAAATAACCCTTCTAAGCTCACTATTAATTGTTAGGTAAAGACTCAGCCAGGCAAGCACATTTGACCACTGTTTTCCTCTGGTAGTTTCATGTCAGTTTGGATTTTAAATTACTGGCTTTCTCATGGCAGAACTCCAGATGGAGGCGGTGTCACACAGACTGTGGAAAAATTAGGATTTATCAGGAACATTGTGCCAAACTTTCAGCCTGTGCATTTTGGAAACCTCTTCCAAATATCAACATCTCAGGAACCTGAAGTTTCCTAAATAACATGATTGTTTGCATGTTTGTGAATAAATCCTACGATCATCACAATGTTTTTTTTTTTAAATCACTCAGGAAAATTTGGTGTCCATCAGGGCCAGACAGCAGACTTCAAAAATGATATTAGTTCATGTTGCCTCTAGGCAACTGATCAGTTTCTAAGATTATTTTAGACCATGCAGGTTAAAATTCCTTGACTTAACCACACTGATGTGTCAGGATGTGTTCACCATAGCAAAATATTGTTGTAGACTCCCTTCAGTTTGCTGAAACTTCTGAATTCCCAGAAAAATATACACAACATGGCCACTGTGTTCTAAATTGTAGCTACAGCCTGGTGTCTATTTTAGCCTTTTCACCTGCAAACATAAAACCCAGATGTTTTCACAGGAGCTTGTAAAAGCAACAGTTATGAAATATGTCAGTAAGTTTGTTGTCCTCTGTGACATTGAAGGCTTGTGAAGTAAATACACTTTAATATGCTGTTTGACTATGATGTATGGATATAAAACAGGAACATGACACAGTTGTAATTAAAAAACAGTTATAATAAATTAAATGTGAAACATAGTATGCCAAAGCAGCAAAGAAAACAACAGGATCTCTTATTAGACTCACTGCTGCTGTGTATGTGTGGCTCTGAGGTCACTGAAGCCAGTCCTTTCAACATGATAATATGACATTAATCCACTTAAGATTTTGTGGGCCACTGATTGTCAACTCCCTAGGCTGTAACTCATAAGCAGATCCTTTTCCATGCATAATAAAGCAAGTCATAATGGTGTCAAATAAACTAAAGTGTGCACTGACAACTTTCCCGCTTCAGGTAAGACCATGACAGAGGGAAGAACTGGTTACATTCTCCTTAAACTCCTTGAGTTCAATGAAACATACCAGAAAACAATCTGCAGCAAAAAGTTCAGGTCTGCCATGTTTCATCCCATGTCTGCACACACATTCACACTGACATGCACACAAACCATGATCTGTAAACAGAGTAGGTGCCAGCTTGGCACCCCTCTAGATCCCCACTGGTGACCTATTCTGTGTTTAACAGCACACAAGCCAAAAACAGATCACATGCAGAGGCTCAGCACACAATGCATCAGCCTGTCCACATAAGGGCATCAAATATATCAAGAGATCATGTTATTTTAAAAGGTGGTTCGGGCTTCCATCTGTAGGGGAAACCACAGGACGGAGTTGACACAGTGGCTTGTCTGAGACACTCCTCAGACGTTGTCAGGCTTCACAGAGGACAACTGGGAAATCTACATGGATGCATGGGTGGTCCAGCTTTATAATTCCCTGGAAGGACACAAGATAAATCAAAATGATTCAGATTGATGACAAAGGAAACTGGTGCTGCTCAGTACAGTCATATATTAAGATAACAATTTCTTCACCTGAGGTGTTAAGTTCTTTTGAATTCTTTTCAGCTTGGCTTTTTTACGGCCATTTTTTGTCACAATTGTCTCTTCATAGAACTCATGGGCCAAGTCGCCATCTTCATCAAAGAACATAGAGCTGCAGCAAAGAGACAAAATTAATTAAGCATAATATTTCTTTTAGTCACCAAATCTACTGAATAGAAAATACACTGAACAAAAATACAAACATAGCATGTATCATATTCATTAAATTTTATCTATTTAGAATAGGGGAATAAGTATTTGCTGTTCTGCCACTCTGGTTAGGGTTATACCATATTTCCAAGTTTAGTTTTTTAACTTTCTCAGAAAGTCAAAAAAGGAGACCGTTTGCATGCTGCAACTATATTTTTGTTCAGTGTATTAGTTGTACACATTCTGCATTTTCTGTCACAAAAAAGTGTCAATGACAAAACCACCAGGAAATACACAATGACACACATAAAGACACACATATATATATATTTTTTTTATGATGTCAAGCATTAAAAAACACTCTTCAAAATGGAGTCTGTTATTCTGGCGAAACTGTTACCATCCCTCTCGGTCCCACTGTCTCTGCCCTCCCTTTCTCTCTCTCTCCCTGTCCTATGCACAAGTACAAACATGCACAGGACATACTGAAATAGAGTTGGGTGGATTGGTTTGAGCCACTTTGTTTCCCATTTACAGAGCCAGGGCTGTGTATGAACAGGAGATTTTTTCCTCAGTGCATGAAGAGAAATAGCAAACCATGAAGAGACATTTGCTGAATTTGACCAACAGGTTGGATGGATTGGATGGTTGGATTAGTCTTGGTGATTCTGCCTTTAAGCCTCTGTCCAACTCTTGGGAATGTTATGCATTATACCATGTAGTTTCTGTAAAATGATGGCTGCAAAGATAACACTGAGTCAGCTGTGCTTCTGTGAATAAAATGACTGGTTTTAGAGGTTTAGGGGAGTAAGGTAAGCAAATACCAGCTCAGTACAAAAGTGGTGTATAAAAGGGCAGTTAAGACCACGATCTGCTATCACAGCAAAAAACTACAAAATGTGATGCCAAATGAAGATAAGGAGAATGAAGCTAAAGTAAACATATTGTCATGGAAATTGAATGAACAGACGTCACCCAGTCTGGTTTATACTACAACTGAGCAGGAGGATGTGTCCAAATTGTTGTGCAAACATCATGACTTTATGGCTTCATCTTACTGTGGGTCAACAACACTGACCGAATGTGAAACTCTGGAAATGTTTTCTGTGCAAACACAGGTATATCTCTTGATGACCAGGCTTTTTGAAACGGTCCTTCTTTTTTTCCAACATTTTAAAAGCCTTTATAAGAACATCGGTCACATTTGCTTAATCCAACATCTTTGTAGTACCATTTTAGCTGAGGTTGTGCCAGGATGTTCGAAGCATCTACTACATGTACGCATTGCCCCATTTCTTGGAACTTCAATATGCAGCTGTTTTTCTAAGGCACATTCTGGATGCGAAGGATTGTCAAACTGATCTCAAAGTTACAAACTGAACATTAACAACTAAATAAAATATCTGCTTTTATTTACACAAGAGAAAAATTTATACATGTATTATGCTGTAAGGCAATATGATTATTAGAACATCTTAGTGTATGAGTCTGCTATAATGCAAGATGATTCTGAGGCTATATTTACCTTCGTCTGGTAAACACAAAAGGTGTTGCACCTGGGAAACTTCGAACTCTTGCCAGTGACTGCTCGCTTCCATCTTTGGTTGGATCATCCACACTACCTGAGCCAGAAAAAGGCCAAAATCCTTTGGATTTGGAGCCACTACCCCCCATCTTCAGCTGCAGCACATTATTTTCTTGGGTCACAGGGATGCCAGTTGTGCTACAGCGTTACTGTGCTAGATGAATTGTGACCTTCAGGATATGACACCTGTTAAAAGTGACAAATGAAGGGAGGAGTGGGATAATTTCAGGCAACATAATCTATTTAGCATAATCATCTTATTTAATACAATATATAGCCTATCATATTTTAACAAAGGCAGAGAAATTGAGAAATAAGGTAGACATTTGTAGCAGCTCCTGAGATCCCAGTGTTCTATGAGCAAGAAAAGTGGTACCAAAGGCAGGGTGCCAAGGAAAAAGAAAAAAAAATCTACACAATACAACAATGTCTGTACATATAAATAACGCCTTGGATTTATAGTTATGTATCTTTAATAGTCTCTTGTTTATGGATAGTACACAAAGCCCAATTATGATATAATGTGAGTCATATGTCCTTTGCCCATATGTCAGAAAAAGCAGGCCAGTGACATGACAGTGCAACATTACGTTAGCACAGCGATGCCAACGTCCCATACCGAGCCACCTCTCTATCACATGCTATGCAATCACTTTAAAATCTCATTTTTAATTTACAAGAAAAGATGGAAAAACATGAGTCAGCTGTACTTAAGAGTCTCGAAAACTACGTAGGGTTATCTAGACGTGCCAACTAACTTGGCGAGCGAGCCTTGTCCGACAGCACTAACGAGAAACTGGTCCTCTTTGCGTTAGTTACAGTAGCTTTAATGTCACTGTATGTCCTGGTTGCTAACATCACCATTAGCTAAAGACAATTAGCACTCTGGTGCTAGCATAAGCCAGGTCAACACGTTTCTATACAAAATAACGTTAAGGGACGCTGCCAACGGCTAACGTTAGCCGCTATGATAACCAGCGCCTGTCGCTTTAGCTGAGGAGAAAACATACCTAAAGTAGTTGGTGGTGTGTTCGCAGGTACCAAATTTTCTTTGATAAATTTGTCGTGGTGGGCTGCTAATTCTGGACAAGCAAAGACCTCATAACACATACAGCTATGCTAGCTGTTTATGCTAACCAACGTTCTTTTTCGGTGTTTTTCCTCTTCACTGTTGTCATAGAACCATAGCGGCGACGTAGTGCCACCACACGGACAGGAGTGTAATTGCCACTGCCTTTAATAAGACTATACAGCTCCATACATTTGCGAACTTTATTGAGTGTGCAGGGTACATTGGTACAAATTGTAGTTCCATCGATAAGAATATGTTCAGCAAGTCTTAAATTTTGCCTGTATCCGGGTAAGTTGGTCGCACCGGTGCTACCAGTGAAAATCTTAGTCTGGAGCCCTGCTGTGGCAGAGTGCAGTTTGTCAAGTATGAGATACTCTACAGCCAAAGGTATGTAAACAGCCCTCTACATATAGATTTGTATAGTGTTATGAACTGTTTTTTGATGATTTGTTACGCAAACAACGGCGTTTTTTCTCTATATCACAAAAATAAGACCATGTGTATGCTGCGTTTATGTTTTTGTGCAGTGTAAATGCCAGGTCCGATTGCCTAACACCACTGGCTGACCTCATAAATTCTCTTGTGACTGAATGGGAGTAAATCCCTGCAAACCAGGTTCCTGAATCAGGAGTAAACCCTCCATGAAGACTGAAGTCTGTTGTCAGAGCGTGTAACTGTTCTACAGTCACATGTGGGTCTAACAGTTATGTGTTCACTTTGTCCGCATAATGTACTTTATCTTCCACATTCAGTTGAAAACCATCATAGGAAAGACATGGAATGACCCACAATTTGTTATCATTGTTTATTAGATCATTTGAATATTAACACAATTTAACTTGCCCAACCCAATTTCACAGGTTTATTAAAGTGCCAAAAATTCAAAAACAACACAGAAACCTAAATATCCCTTAAAATGACCACAACATAACCCAGATAAACTACCAGAAAAACTTAAAAGGTGTCTTTATTGTCACTATAAATAACCTATGTAAGCAGCATGGTTCTAAAGAAATTAGAATCCTTAATGTTTTGTGCCGATCCAGTTCAAAACAGCGGCTCTGCTTGCACAAACATGACCTGGTCCTTTAGGTAGTTAACATTAAATGTAACAGCTGCGTCCCTGCTTTATTGACAACCTATACTCAAAAAATAGCATTTGCCTGAGCTTTTTCCTTCCCTTATACATTGCTGTCAATTTTCCTGTTGATCCGTGATATTTTTCAAGGCAGAAGGGTTTTTGTTTAATGTTCAAATGTGAGAATCGTTTGAGTGTCTCAGCGTCAACCAGGAGTAGTTATTCTAGCCATCGCCTGCTTCATCCTGTCTCTAGCAAGAGCGTAGCGTTTCACAATCTGCCTCACGTGCTCCTCTTCCTCACGCTGCAAGATTCGCAGAAAGTTGCAGAGCTCAGGAAAGCTAAATGCATCCCACTGTGGAGGAGAGAAAATGTCATTTAAAGCAGCAATATATACAGTGCATGTGTTGTTTTATCAGCATATATTGACAAATTTATTATATCACCAAATCTTCCGAACAGAATAGAAACTTACATTTACTTCCCCTGTTTCATTCTCCTTCAAAACCAAACTCAACACTGCTTCACTGGGTCCAGCACACAAGCGCAGATAAAGAGGACGTTCATCATCACACAGTTTACGCATGTACACTAGAGAAAGAAGAATCAGAGCTTCAGGATTCTATACTCTGCTTTGTTTTCTAATAACAACACAACGTCAAGAATCCTACCTTGACTTTGTCTCTCTGTACGTTCAAACAAGGCGAACTTTGCTGGATTGTCCACCACAGTGAACTTGTTGAGCAGCGCCTCGATCACCTCTCGCACCCTCGTTTCAGAGCTTATGTGTAGGTGCTTTGCAGTGTCTTTCGGGAGGTAGAAAGATGTCCGCCGTCTCATCCGTCTGCCCTGCTGGTCGTCCTCTTGTGTCGAGGTCAGGCTCTGGGGAGGAGGGAGGGAGATGGGACGAAGTAACTGAAAGTGGACCTTGATGAAGCCAGTGTAGGATCCGTCTTTGTTCTGCAAGGTAGACAGATTTAAGGCATACAGATTGGAATGAATAACAATAACAACAGTCTGCACAATACAGCTTAAATGCACATGTTTGTTTTTTTATTAACTCACATCCACCATGTAGAGACTGCTGTTGATCTGAGCGTTGTACTCTTTGACTCTCTGTTGAATCTCAGCAGCACTTAACTCCTGTTTACCCAACTCGATCTTTTCGTCCTGAAAAGATCACAGACAGAACACCAATCAGGACACATGACAGCAGGCAGTAACCGTCACAACTGGACTTTAAGGACGGACAGTGACACAACACTGATGAATGGACATAAAAAGTCAAATCAACTCAAGCTCTTTGTCTGTAGCAAGAAAATAAACATGCATAAATTAACACAATTCACTGAACAGAAACTAAAAACAGATTTGGTTGATAATCTAGGCCTCACCATTGCAACCTTGTGAAAGAAAGACGTATAAGCAGTGAAATACAGCTCCAGCTCTGAGCTGCTGTCTTCCTGTCTGAAGGACGAGTCACTTGCTGCGCTTCCCCAAGTCATCTTGAAAGCTCCAGTTAGTTAAGCTTTTTTAGATTTGTGTTGTCACTATTAGGAGTTGTATGTCACAGATCGCTTCACTCTCCTCTGTTCCTCTTCTACTAACAGCCCTTTAACCTCCACATTTCCATTTGCTCCTCCCCGACAATAAAATTTTACAAAGACATCTGCAGAGCCAACCCCCTCCCGCTGAGACTGGCTTCAATTGTCCTCCGAACAACTTTCTCCTGATGTTATCATTAACCTAAAAGAGTCATTTTTGTTCAGCATATATAATTTTTAACTGTCCACATCACAACTCCATCAATAGCTTTATTTTTTTTGATGAATTAACTGTTATGCAGCAGTTTCATGAGGAACTAAATGCGTCAAAAAACCTTCAAATGTCATACTAGGTGTACTCTATCCTCTTATAAATCAGTGATTTTTTCTCTCTGTTTGTAGGGACAATTTTTTCCTGGGTAGAGTTGTGCTGAAAAAGGCATCATTTGCAAAATAAAATTTTAAAAAATCCGATCAAAAGCGTGATTTGTGGCCTTGTTTTGTGGTTGACATGTGTGAGTATCCTGCTGGCTCTCTGGTGTACAAACAGAAGGTGGGCAGGTGCAGTTACTTAAAGTGGTGAGGTTGGGTTGTGCACAATAATAAGTGAATCGTAAACAGCAACAAAATCTGCGTGACAAAAATAATCTCAACTCAACTCTAAGCTTATTAACATCGGTTGCAGTGCAAAAACAATAGAGCAATCTTTTAATTATGTGAGAAGCTGCACTGATCAGTGGACCTCAGCAGAGATTTTCTGTGGATCAGACATAAGAACAGCTGTTTTTATTGTTTAAAGCAGTTAAGTCATCTCCTCCCCCCAGCTCTCTCCTGAATTACTTTCCTCGACAATGAGTAGGTAATAAAACCAGTATTTTTGAGACATATGGCACAATGATACACAGTGGACAGCAGTGGGCAATCTGGTACCCTCCATCTGCTTTGACAAGTGTTGTGTCGTTTAGGGAATCTTCTGAGCTGAACTGAACTCACTTCCGAAAATGATCTGTTCATTTGTCAGTTCAGTCGAGCTCTCTGTCAGTTGTGAAAAACAAGCAGTGATATACTGAGTGGGTGATGCATTGGGCGACTTTCCACCGCAGGACCTTGAGGCAGGCGTGAAATGACGTGAATGTTCACAAGAAAGGCCCGTTACTGGCCCTTTCAGCTTTTCTCTTTTTATGGTTGGGTAGCATCTGACAGCTTGGACCACAACCTTAACTCTGAATTTCCCAAAACAACGACAAATACTAGTAACTGGACATAACCCCAGTTCCATGAGCATGTAGGTAAAACAACAATGGAGGGTTTGGTATGAAGTTTTGTTGTAAATGTTGTGAATTTTGGACTGAAGATGCCGATGTTTAAAAAAGACTGAGTTTAACCAATCAGCTTTTGTCTTCTCCAAGTTTAGAACCAATCAGCGTTGACACCCACGCAGCAGTATTTTTGGGTTGTTCAGAAATACCTGCCCTGGTGTAGGTACTAAAAAAGGATCAACGGAACGGTTCTTAGGGTTTGAACATGCACAAAGGTTTGGATCTAAGTTGCAGTGGAAATCGGCATACTGATTGATTAGTCAGTCACTCTCAGTGAGTGATTGAATGTATCCCTGGAGTTCATCCTGCAGTATGAAAAAACAGCTGGCTAGAAACTGTCACTGCGAGGGAATGATGCATGTTCAATGTATCATTCATCGAACAAACAAATCAGTGAATATGAGCCCTGAGTGATAGTCAGAGGTTCAAATGGTTGCAATCAGGCCCAGCAAGTTCAAGAGTAATGTTGAGCTGAGGATAAGTTAAAAAAAACTTAGTCATTAAAAAAATACCATTTATCTCTGATATTCAGGGAGCAAACTGCCAAAATGATCAAGAATCACAAGCTGAGTGTTTTTTACAGGTTTTTGAAGAGACAGTGCTTTTGGTTTCTGGAAGTCGGGGATCATGAGGAATATGCATTATTCAGTTTGGGAGTATGCAGTCTCAGCTCCGCTGAAGCACTGAACAATTCAACTTACAAGTCTTTATTTAGTGAACCAAAGTGATTCAGGACACGGAAAAGAATTGCTTCGCACATCGCTACGTCTGACTTACTCACCTACACCAGCACTCTTTTCTCTTTGAAAGAATTGATTCCTTGCTTTACAGTTAAATCACTGACTCAGTTTAGATGCCCTTTTCTATTGTCATTTTAAACAATCCAGTGATGGTTGCTCTCTATACAAATGGACTGGTGTGGAACAGTTTGTAGTTTTGTTCTTTACCACATTTGTATCCGTCTCGATGGAGTCGTCTACAGGCTCTGTGAACAAACTTCCATGTGTGCTGCAGTCCAGCTGGATGAACGGCCGGCAGCGGTAGTGACAAGTGTAACTGCAGTCTGAGAGAGACACAGACAAACCATTAGAGAGGGCAAATGCAGAGACCTCTGGTGTAGATGTGTATGTAGTCATCTGTCCTTGAACATCATCAAGTGTCACTCTGCCGCCTGTTCATCTGTAATTGCTTCAGTAGTAAATGTCTTTTTGAATGAAGCTAAACATATGACAGAAATTCTTGGTCTCAGAGGATAGACAGAAGCAGATTGCTTCCCAGGCCTAATCTGTACCAGATACCAGATAAAACATGATGTTAGCCAGAGCTTCCTACTGTTTAGGAAGACTGTGATAAAGTGTCTCATGAATGGAAAAACTAACACGAGAATACTACATTCTGGAGAAACTGTAGGCTTGAAAGTGAAGACAATATCACAGCTCTGTGAGACTTGAATGGACATGACTTAGCTACTATGGATCGACAGAGCTGATATAGGCTTTAATTTCATGGTATTTTCTGATATTTCGTATAAAGGCAATGACTATCTCAATTTGAGCAATTTCTTATGAGATTAATGGTTTTATCTTTTAATTAGTTTAATTAACAAACCCCAAATGGGCAGCCGCATTGGTTTATATTGTCAATTGCAAACTAGCTTTAAGAATAAACGACACAAAAACAACATAAAAACAGAAAGGCCAAAACCAACAATGTTGGTTGGTTGTGTCTTGATATTTTCCAGCTTGCCATTTTAAATCTTTAAAATAAGCATCTACATTCGTCTTTAAAAAAAATTTAAAAAAAGGCTCAGCACTGCAGTTTTCAGCAAACAGGACTCAATAGTACACGTGAAGTGGATTTGGTCATTTCTAAGTATTGACGGCAGCATGACACTGAATGAGGGACTGACTCAAAAACACAGCGCACATGTTTTTACTGATGAGAAAACATGTCAGCTTGAATTGGCACGGCTGATTAATGTGTTCCTAATAGTTTATAGCCAATAATGGAGGTCTGTGACATAGAAAACGAGATAATCATTGCCAGGCTTCACTTGCACAGACAGTATTTAGCAGAATCATTTACTTCCTTGTTTTGTTCTTTTACTGCACTGTAAAAAACTGAAAATCTGAAAGCAAGGGTGCCTGGAAAAAAAAGTTTTAAAAAACATTTGATTACGGTAATACACTGCAATATCAGTAAAAAATCATATTTTTTATCTGATTTAATACAAAAAGGGTAATTTTATGGTCACACATTGTAAAAGAAGAAATTACTATTTGTAAAAATACAGATTTTTTATGCAGACAGTATTTACAGTTTTTTTTACACAGTTACTGTGTAAGTAAAAAAAAACAGTATTTTTAGCAATTTTACTAGATTTCTAATTAAACAAAACCAAAGAAATCTGTAAAATAACATAAAGAATGATTTACCATTTTTCACTCCATAATATACATCAATTTTCATTAGGCAGTGGAAAATACAGTTTTCCCTGCTTTAAATACAAATCATTATTATTTTTTACAGTCCAAAGTTTAATTTTTTAATTTTTTTTGATGTGTTCTTTTTTAAATAAATAATTTTTTCTTGTTAATTTTCTAGTTATTATCTGCAATTAAATAAAACAGGAAACATCTCTAAAATAAAATAAAATAAATAAAAAAATTACAGTTAACTGTTAAAAAGGGTGATTTTTTTTTTCTACAGTGTAACATACCCAGATATATCCATTTTTTAAAAATCCATATACAGGAGATACTCACTCTCACAGCGTAAACTCTGCTTATAAAGACCCCAGATGAATTCTCCACACAGGTCACACCAGGTCAGATGTGTGTAACTGTAGGGCTGGAAGTCATGACCCACACCAGCCTCTCCTGAGTGATTCCCAGGCGCCTCGATGCTGACGCTGTCTCCCACCAAACGGACAACATGGTAGGGGCTGGGGTGACCCGGGTTTACAGGTGGAGGGGCCACATGGACGGTCGGAGCAGCCAGTTCAATGGGATCATTTACACTGAGGTCCTGCAGCTCAATCAGCTCACATTTAGACATCCTGTCCTTGATACAGACACTGACATGTCAAGCGAATACTTCTTGTCCATATGCTAGTACGGGCGCATGTCCGACCCTGAGAGGGGACAGCAGCAGTATGTGCAACTTTGCATGACTTTAGATTGTCAGTATCTGATTAAATGTTCTGAATGTTGGTCCAAAAAGCACTAGGTCTGTTTTTTGATTCAATCCACCTGCAGGTCGGTGTGTTGTGCAGAGGTACAGGTAGCCACAGAGTCCTTAGGAGCTGCAAGACAGTTTGAAATCATGCACATGTTTACGTATAGGACAGTTTAGCATAAAACACATACAACAGCTGAAATGTTTAACCCTCTGTACCCCAAGCAGTTTCAATACTTTTATTGCTGCTTTCACATTTTTACATAATATTTACAACATTTTCCATTGCTATATAAAGTTCTACACCTCCTATAGAAACAGCACAACCATTGCTAGGTGTGGAGAAAATATGTCTTTGGTGTAGTATAACAAAGTTAGAATGTCAGAAGCTGAATTTCTATAATAATGCATCCATCCATCATCTATACACCGCTTAATCCTCTGTAGGGTCGCGGGAGGACTGGAACTTATCCCAGCCAACTTGGGCGAAGGCAGGGGACACCCTGGACAGGTCGCCAGTCTATCACAGGGCCACATATAGACAGACAACCAAGCGCACTCACATTCACACCTACGGACAATTTAGAATCATCAGTTAACCTCAGCATGTTTTTGGACTGTGGAAGGAAGCCGGAGTACCCGATGAGAACCCACACTGCACAGCAAGAACATGCAAACTCCACACAGAAAGATCCCAGGCGTCCTAACCGGGACGAGAACCGGAGATCTTCTAGCTGCTAACCACTGAGCCTATAATAATAATGCAGTTTACAAAAATTAACAATTGGTTCAGTACTTAATTTCAAGGTAATAAAAATCATATATTCAATATCTGCACTGTATTGGCTTTACAAATGGAAAAACAAAAGATTAATTGTCTGTATCTGATGCCAGGAGTGATACGATTATATTAAAATGTGGGACAAGATGAAGGGTATAATCCTGTACAATCCTAGGATAACTGATAATGTTTCTCTGTGTGTGACAGTTAAACTGTATATTTTAGACAAAACTCTGCCACCAAAAACTGGGTCAATACTGCATTATTCACTAAATTCAGAGCACACGTCTCAATTAAATTAATCATTTCAGAAATAACTGGCAACACAACCAAAGTAAAAACGCTGCAGTAATAACTTTAAAGGTCCCATATAGTGAAAAACATTTTCATTGTATGTTGTCCTTAGTGTTAGAGCATTGTGTGGCTAATGTAGCTAACATCACCATTAGCTTTGATCATATCTCCACAGATCAGAGATAGTGGAAGCAATTCTGATACGAATGAACAAGGACTGGGTGGGCTACTGTGTTTCAATGTCACCTGTTCAGTCCCTCCAGGAATTCACGATGTTGCGATCGCAACAATTAATGCAAATTCAACCAATCTCTGTGAATTCTGCGCGACCTTGCAATTTTGTCCAATCACCGCAACTTTTCCGCAATTTTGGCCCGCCTCCTGTGAGTGCCACCAATCATAGCAGTCCCCAGCACAAACGTAATGCACGTAAAATCATTTCCAAACTCACCACACACATCAGGTAAAAACAACAGCTGTGCTTGTTAGTTCATTGATATTTCCATACAAAATGATGGGTTACAGGAGAAAGTTGGAATCGACAGAAAGTTCTGGCCTCACACACTCACTCAAGTCTGTGTCAGCCGCTGTGTGGGCAACTGTTTTGCACTGTCAATCACACACACGGAGAGAGTTTTCTTCCTGAAGGGGGCGTGTACTGCAGCAGCTGAACTGCATTTAAAGCTACAGACATTGAAACTAGTTGTTTAGAACAGAAATAAAAACAGGAGTTACACAGTCATGGCAACCTGAACCATTTATGCGTGGTTCTGAGCTGAAAATTTGAAAAATGTGTTCTGGGGATATTTGACATTTTTATTTATTTGTTGAAAAGGAGGCCTTTAAGGACCTTTAAGTTTTTCAATGTTTATGTCATATGTCAATAGCAGCTACATCCGATGACTGAGGGCCAGACTTGGATGCAAGTAAAGACGTTTGCCCATGTACGAAACAAAAGTACAGAATGTACTTTGATGCTGCCTTGTAGTTTTTCTTCACTGCATTTCATTGTTAATTTCTGTACATTACATCTACTATTTATTATGGCTGTATGGCTTATAAGATATGAGACATCACTGAAGATTAAATATGCAGCAGTGTACAAGTTAGGTATAAAATGGGCTTTACCAATACCAGATAAAATACTGGTTACATTTTTCTTTATTAGGAATAGTAAAAAACAAACAAAAAACAAACAAAAACTACAGAACAGTGTTGTTCTGTTGCATAATGATGACTTTAACTTGTATTTTTGAATCTTAAAAGCCTGAACACCTCTTTCACCAGTGGCACACGCAGGGATTCAGACCGTCAGCCAACAGAAACTAGTTTGCATAGCTGCACAACAACATTCCTCTGATGTGCCATTAGGAAGAATGAGAGTAAAATGTTGTCAGGTGCATCTGAAAGTTGGTTAAATTAGTTTCCTTGTGTTGCTGCGTTGTGACTTGAATATGAACAACCCGGAGCTCCATGTGCCAAGTGGGTCACCACACGGAGCAATTACCCACCAACAGGGCAACAAGAGCGCATTGTGACAGGGACCATCCGTGCATTTTTGCGTTATTTTTGTGAAACTCTATGTATGGTTTGCTCTGTCCTACAGATCATTCTTTCCTTTGTCATTTGCTGCTAAATGCAGCTCTGCATGTAACGGGACAGCCAGGTTTAATCCTGTAGTCTGGAACTGGACGACAAACTCAGCTGACAGACACAAATGTTCGGGTTTTCCCACGGAGACATCATTAAAAAGACTCCTTACCTCGCTCACTTCAGCACCGACACTTACTGTAGAGCAGATCTGGAGGAGGAACGCAGTTTGTGGTTGAATTAACACCGAACCGTCCCTCGGCCGACGCACGCACTGGAGTTTGCGCATGCACATTGTGAGTGAGGATTAGCGTCTAATCTCGTATGAAGAGTCGCCGCTGGAGGATTCCCCTCCGTCCTCACACACAGGCCTGATGTGTGGACAGGACACTGTAAAAAAAAATATAGTGTCATTTTACTGGATGTTTCTGTATTTTTGGAACACACAAACATGAATACACCTGTTACTGTGAAGAAACATAACATTTTATGGAAAAAGTTTTAATTAAAAAGAGTAACAGCTACTTCCTTTCTTTCTTTAATGATTAAGGTTAACAGGGTAAATATATTTACAAAAATTGATCAAATTGTTTTTTTCATAGATTTTTTGCACCAATTTTTTTTCCAGTATTCTTGAAAAATAAAAATGTTGATAGATTTTTAGAAAAATGAATTTACGTGATCTATGTAAAAAACATTAAAAACCTGTAACTGAATAAAATAGTTTTTTTTCATAGAAAGATGGATAAATATTTAATTTCCTTATTTATTGGATAAGGTTAATACAGTAAATATATGTATGAAATTTCATCCAAGTGACAACAGTTAACAGATAAAGAGGTACTGGTGCTGTAATTTGACATAAAATTGTTTGTTTATTGACAAGTATCTCATACAATTACAAAAGTTTACAAAATAAAAATGTTTTATCAGCATATAATAACAATAGCTTTGGTAATCTGTTAAAATACAATTGTTGTTATTCATCATCTATCTATCATTACTATATTATTATTACGTTATTGCTACACTATTAGTATATATTAAAGGCAGTTGTTTTTATACATGTAAATAACCTTCATTAACATTAAAAGGCCAAAAAATACACATGGTGTCATGTGAAATTAAGGCTAGAAAATATAAAATTATTGTAGTTTTATGAGATGATGTACATAAATAACAATAACTATTACTGCAACACATTCACTTTAGAAAAAGTTTGCATGTTTTTCTAGGGAGGGAGTGAATCCTGAGCAGGACAGAATAGGACAGGCTGACATTTTTAATCAGATTCACAATTTCATAATTTCATAAACAAAGTCAAACAGAGGTTTAGGTTAGTTGTATATGTTTCTTAATTTGCTGATGAATCTTAGTCCATAAGAAACAGAAGGATACAGTTTCCTTGCATGGTGCCAGTTTGAATTGCATAAACTGTTTAAAATTTGATTGGGGGACATTTGGAAATCCTTCAGCGAGGAAATAGCCTCTAGGCTCAAATATGGCAGCTCTTCTTTTTGTCTACTGTCTTGCTCAAGAGTGTTGAAACACCATAAGGTGGTTTAATAATGTTTTTACTGAGCTCATTAAGTATTTCTTGTTTTGTAGAGAGAGAAAGTAAAACTCTCTGTCTCTGGGATGGCTGGTCTTGAGCTGCAAGTAAATCCACAGATAGGTCATGGGTCCGTTTTTATTTCCATATGAATATTTTAATATTTTTGGGGATTAGTTGTAAAGGGACCAAAGGTTTACTGAAAAGAAAAGAAATATTTACAATAACAGATCACTCAGTAGTATTAGTTATTAATGACTTCCTGGGTATCTTCATAATACATTGTGTAAGGCAGAGAGAGACGGGCAGACAGAGAGAGGAGAGTGAGTACTGAATGAGCATGTTGTTGTTTCCTGTACTGTGCCTCAGTGTGTGGAGGCCCTGCAGAGTCACAAGCTTATTAGAGAGTAATTGGAGCACAATAACCAACGAACAGCTGACCAGTGAGAGTCTGCTACATGTGGAGGTGGTGGTATGAGTCTGAGATGTCGCATATAGAGCTGCACTAAAAATTCAGGTGCTTTATTTATCATGCTCTACCAAAAGGGGTGCCAGATTCTTTGTGCAGAATGACAACAGACACACAGCCAGAGTCATAAAAATCATCATCTGACAATAAAATCAAGGGGTCCTGACACAGATGATTTGGGTCCTTTAGAGCAGTGGTTCTCAACTGGTGGGTCGGGACCCAAAAGTGGGTCGCGAAGCCATTTTTAGAGGGTCGCAGAAGCATGAACCCCTCCTCCCCCTAAAAAATAGAGGTATAAAGTCTTTTATTTTAAAGGAAGTGTTTCTTATGACACAATTTGCTTTCAACAGCAGGATATTTAGTGGTGGTGACACCAGTAGTTGCCCACTATTAACCTCTAGATTTGGCTCTGCCAGCTTAATGGGTTAACTGATGCTAAACTGTGTTAAAAAAGGAACCAAAATGTGGTCAGAATCTGTCAAAATGGGCCGAAATATGCCCAAAACTTGGTGAAAGTGTCCAAATATACTAAAATGAGCAAAAAATAAGCCAAAATTTTCCAAAGTTTTATCAAAATGCGTTGAGACTACACCCAAACAAACCTTAATTTGTTAACAGTAACAGCAAACTCCAAAAATTTGGGTCGTGACTATTATTAATAGAGACATAGTGGGTCTTGAGGCTGGACCAGTTGAGAACCACTGCTTTAGAGCACTGACCTCAACATTATGGAGTCAGTCTGGGATTACAGGAAGGGACAGAAGACACTGAGACAGTCTGAGTAGATGATGGAGATGCAGAGCTTTACCTGATGAACAGAGGCGCCTCCATAAGGTTGCCAGGGGGGAGCCACAGTCACCCGCTGATGTCTCACTCAGGTGACATCTGACAGGTCAAGTTCATCCATGGAAACACTGATGTTCAAGTGTCAGTGAATGCAACTATGATATCCAAGTGCAAGTGAAAGCAACATTAGATGACATGTATCAGATTACAGCAGCAGCAGCCAGCAGTAAGTCCTTTTGATAAACCTCAGAACCCAAAAGGTACAGTTTATAATAATAATAATAATAATAATAATAATAATAATACATTTTATTTAAAGGCGCTTTTCATTGCTCTCATGACACCATACAAATAAAAGCACAAAAATAATAAAAAGAGGGACATACAATAAAATGCGATAAAATACAATTAAATCAAATAAATGCAATGCTAAAAAATATGGACTACTTCTATAAATATGGACTTCAAATAAATATAAAATAAATATGAACCTTAGTTCAACCACCCACGCCACCTGTATGGTCATCTGTTCAGGTTCTCCAACTTAAAGAGAGTAGGAGAACCTGAACAGATGAGTTTAAAGGTTTGGATCTGAAGAGTGGGAGAGAATCAATATTGTGGAGGTCAGGGGGGAGTGAATTCCATAATTGGGGGGCAGAGCGGCTGAATGCTCTGTCTCCCATGGTAGTGAGGCGTTTAGTTGACAAAGGTGAGTTCACACACAGAACTCAAAGTGTTAACAGGAGCTGAAGTTTGGTTTGTTGCTTCCAGCTGTTTGTAGAAGTCTTTCCTCTGAGTTTAATAAATACCTGTAGTATCAGACAGCAGCAGGATGATCAACTAATCACTGACGTAACCACCAAAATATGGCAACTGGCTGTCAAGTAACCATGGCAATGCATTTTATAATGTGCCATATTTGGTTATAGATAGATAAATTATCATCACACATGGACAGAATTTTAATATTAAAATCATAAATAATCTGGTTGTTTTGCATATAAGTGACTTTTTCCATTCAAATACTCCACAGCATCGGCTATCCGTGGTTATTTTGAATGGTAGTGGCTCAGATAACCAAAATATTAACTTTACATGTATTAGTCCGTGTACATCTGAAATTGGTTACCTAGCCACACTACAACAACACAAAAAAACTACAATTCAGTTATGGCTTTTGGTTGGCGTGCACCAACCCAAGATTTTTAGAGGCCCCTGTGAAAAATGTCTGATGTCTGATAACACCAGAACCTCAGTTTTTTAAAAAATATAATTACTTGTGCGTATTGTGACTCCGTTATTTTACCTAAAGGAGTTTGTGTAATTTACCCAGGAAGTCTCCACGTCAGCCAGAAGCTGCTGCGTCAAGCTCGAATATAAACAGAGACAATGTCCGAAATTGATTTCAGAATAAAAGCCTAAAACATAAACATTAAAACTGCAACACTGAAATCCTTAACTCAAGGTGAAGAAACAACAAGCTGCCAAGCCATTTTCATTAAGGTACCGCAAATTGAAAGTATTTTTAAATTGACTAACACAGAAATTTGAGTTTAAATTACACACTATTAAGCTTATGCAATTATCAACATTATTATATCAACCCAGGAAATCAAAGTAATGATTGCAACTTAAATAGTTTATCTAAATCAGCAAATTAGATTTTTTTTTCTTGCAACCATGTACTGAGGTCATAGTAATAGGTTCCTTGAATTACTTTATAGAGTGCGGTGAGAGATCACAACTGTTATTTGTACCAGGCTGTAGATATGTTGATTTCTGCTGTATAATTGAAGGCTTTTTAGGAGGGAGTCTATTACGATGGACCCGTTTTTAAAGCCAGCCTCAGGTGATCATTCTGCAGTTTTTGGCACATCTGAATTGGGTTAATTTTTCAGCTCTGGAGGTTGCTGCTTGCTTTTTTTTAAATGTTTGTGGTAATTCAGTCAAACACAAAATAATTTAGGAATGTGCTTGTGTGTTAATCATAGCACAGGTAGACAAAATTGTATAATGTAAAAACCTAAGATTGTGTTAAAGCGGTGTTGTAATGAAACTTACACAAACCATCGGTGGATCGGTGTACCACTTTATTCTGAAAAACATGACCGGAGACAGTTTATTTCCTACCTGGTGGAGCCACACAGCAGCAAACACAGATCATGCTGACGGATCTGAGGGACGAGAGCCTTTATAATTTGTAAAGATACAGTTATGTGAATGTTATTTACTGTTGCAGGCTCCCGTTTATGTCCAGTCTGTGTTTAAATGAAGCTGGAGGACAGACTTCTGATCCGGCATCACTTCTGTTTCTGAGCTTCACACAGACTGAGTGAGTGTGTGGCAGGCTGTAAGTTCATTTCAGTTCAAACATGGTTCACAGTAAAGATCCTGAATCTGAGCCTGGGCTCTGCGGTTTGATCAGAACAGCGTCTTCACTGCTGACACACTTCATCTGCTTCAGCTTCACTCTGTTCGTCGCTTTTCTGTCTAAACCCGGAACAAGTGAGTGATCCTGATGTTCACACTCTTTGACAGTGTCCCTCTCTGCCTCTCAGCTCCTAATGCGATTTTCTTTACGTCTTTCCTTTTAGGTTGGTTTTCGTGGCATCCCTTCTTGATGACTCTAGCTGTAAGTTATAACTCACTTTAAATCTAAACCTCCAATTAAACCCAGTCCTAGACTAAAAGGAAACTCCAATGTAGATGTCCACTGGAAAAGAAGAGTCTATAATTAGGCTTAATTCATGTCTGAGAATGTTTCAATCAACAGAAAATCAGCAGCTGCTCTGTTAGTGTAAGTAGTTAAAAATGTACAGAGACCAGATTCTCAAAATGCAATTTGAATTTCATTTTGTAAATTGCAACGTCACATTCAACATATTCCAAACACTTTATAGATTAAACTTATTTATTTTTAAATGCTGAAGGTGGAAAAAGCTAGTCATAGAGCTGGAGGATAAAGCTGAAAAACCAGTGTTTGATTTCAGTCATTATAATCCATAATTATTCAAAAATTTTAAATGATCCATTTTTAAGAAAGACCAGGAGAAAAAATGTTTATGCTGAATGTAGCCACCTTGCTTTATCGAGGTACACTGGTAATAATTTCTAGTTCACCAAAGATGAACACATATATTTAAAAAATTGCACGTAAAAACAAATAAGGATGAAGGAATTATCTCACCGTCATAGAATACAGCAACCGGGTTGTGCGTGGCAGTAGGTTAAGGCTTCATGATCAAGACTGTTTATGAGGCAGACAGGGAGCACGCTTTCAGTTTGTTCAGGCAACGGAACCATGCATTTTTGTTATGTTAAAACTACAAGGGTACTTCCAAAAGTTCTCTGCCTCACCTGGAAACAAGAGGCGAAACTCCCATTTTGGGGCATAGGTGAATACTATAAAGCCTCATATCACTGTCCACAAAAATGCAAATGTTTGTCATCATTTCTTTACAAGGAGAGGAAAGATCTGAGCTTGCTGCTGTTGCTCCAGGACAATACAATCACGACGGTGTCAGGTTGGGTGAGTAAGGTTCATGGGGTAACAGTTCAAAGCCACATTTGGCTGCTTCAGCCACCTGTGCTGGGTGGATGAGTGCATTGTCCTGAAGCAACAGCTTGGCAGGTCAAAGCTTTCCTCTCTTTTCTAAGAAATGACTACAAACATTTGACATTTGACTTTTTGTGTTAAGTGATATGAAGCTTTATAATATGCAGTTACATATCAAGATAAGGCCAAGAACAAGAACTACTCTTGTATCAAAAATTCTATTGAACAGTGCTATAGAGAAAGACTCTGTTGCTGGTTCAACAAACTGTCGTTTTATCACTCAGGCCTAGTAAATCAAATAATCCACACAATAATGGACAGATTAGCAGATAATAAAATCTGATTAATGCTCTTTCTTTCCCACTAGTTCTCCTTCTTCATGACAGAAGCCATACTCCTCTTCTCGCCTCATGCCTCTCCTATCAAAAAGCTGCCACACAAGACCAAAGGCCGTGTTCACTGGGTCCTGCAGTGTCTCTGTGTGTCCTGTGCAGTCCTGGGCCTGGCTGCTATCTCCTACAACAAACACCTGAACGGTAAACCCCACTTCACCTCGTGGCACGGCCTCCTGGGCCTGTTCACCGTCTGCGTGGCAGCGACGCAGTCTTTGGCAGCTGTGCCGCTCATTTACCATTCTCTAGCCAAAGGCTGGTCGCTTGCCAAACTCAAACGCTACCACGCTGCATCTGGACTCATCACCTATCTGCTTGGCAGTGGCAGCCTGCTGCTCGGCCTCTCCTCCGCCTGGTTCACTGCATCTGTCAGGGAGTACACCTGGTACCTGTCAGCACTCTGCCCTGCTCTCAGCGCCCTCATCATAATGAACCAAATCTCCAGTGCTTATATGGCCAAAAAACGGCTGCAGTCCTGACAGAGGACACGAGACGGACACAAAAGCTGGCGCAGGGTTTGCCTAAGAGATTTCACTTTTTGAGATTGATTTATATTTAAGTCTAAATGAGCTGATTTCTCCAGCTGTGTGCCTCTCTGCAGCAGTGGATACTGAAATTCTTCTTATCTTGCCTTACATTAGTGGTTCTCAAACTTTTTTTCCGACATGCCCCCCTTTAGAAGCTTAAAAACAGTTCATGACCACCCATTCCACAGCATCGATTAGTCATTAACAGTCACAGGAGAAGCAGCTCATAAGGATCAGAGTAATATAAAGGTCAGAGGGATGGCATCAACAAAGTCTTCTTTATTTTCCATGCATAAATGATTTCCATCCATTTCCTCCTGCAGTGGCTCTATGACCCCCAAAGGGGCTCCCAGCCCCAGTTTGAGAACCACTGTGTCACATACAGGACTGTAGCTGCCAATACAAACACTGGGGTCATGTCTTGTGTATTTTTGATTTCTGTGAATTTGGAGCAGGTTTAATGACTTTCTGATGATTACACACACTCTGCATGGCTCTTGTGAGTGGTACCTGATATTTTTAGCCATGCTAGCTTTTATTTCTCATTAAATATCAGCAAAATTAATGACATTCCCATCAGCCTGATTTCTGCATCATGTTTAGTCCTAATTAACAAACGTTAGCATGCTTAACTGAAACGGCAAACGTGGAAAACACAATGATGCAGCCTCATTGTGAGCATGTTTGCCTGCTAGCGATAATATTTACCAAACTATTGCACGCTGCTAGTTATAAGACTCAAAGTTTTAGACTAAACTGTTCAGAACAGGTCTGGTTTTAAGCAAACAACAGATTAAATAATTAAATAAAGTTGAATCAGTGGTCTCAATATTCTTCAATGGGATCACAATCTAAGCAGTGTGAAGACAGGCTGGACCACTATTTTGGTGTTCAGTCATTAATATCTGTTTGGTCTTTTGGATTCATGACTCCAGTATTTTGAAAATCCTGGCTACAGTCCTGAATATATATTTAATTTATGTTGATTTTTTCCCATCTCAGGTCACTGATTTCCTGCCTTTTTGGCTTTTGATGACTGATTTTGCCATGTTTAAATAAATGACATGCCACACTTACGATGTCTTCTAAACTAAAATCATTTGTAATAGATTCACACTGCCATAGAAGAGTGTTTTATTGTTAAAATAACATTGATAACACAGTCATATTTTGCTTCGATTTAGGCTGCACGTATGAAATTCTTACTGGATCAGCCGTTAATGGGTCAAAGTGAACAAAAAGTTTAAAAAAATGTAATTACAAAAGCAATATATTTTCCATCATAAATAAATAAATTTCAGACACCTAGACTGAAATAAGGGACACAACTGGCAGGTGAGTGAACACCAATAAGAAGTTATAAAAACATTTTTAAAAAATGAAGTATTCCCGAGAAACATAAAAGATGCCAGGCGTTTCCAACTGATTGAGGACACTGAGAATAAAGACATAGGGTCAGCATTATGTACCCTGTACAGCTGACAAGCAGACGGGATCCTTTTACAAAGTGCCAGCTCTACCTTCAAATCTGAAACAAACCAAATCCCAAGTTCCCAAAACATGCTGAAGAAAACGGGAGAAGTTCTCGGTAGAAATGAAGCATCCATAATGACAGGGAAGGAGCCAGTAGCAAATTAAAAAAACTGAACAGTACTCAAACTGTGGGGGCAAAAGGTCCCCACAAAAAACATTGACAAAGAAGGTAACTCGATAGAGAATGATCTATTGTCTCAGGTTATCCAGTGTTTTCTAAAAGGCTAATCATCACTGCGTCTAGCTTAGTTTACCAACGGAGGAAAGTGACTTTCCTAAATCTAAATACCTTGAGATGTCATGACAACACAGAAACACAGGGCTACAGAGAACAGCAAAGACCTAAACTCCCTAAAGCACCGCATAACCTACACGGACTGACACTACTGACAGAAGCTACTTACACTGCACTGCATTTAGGTGAAAAGCTACCACAGAATGGCACCGTCAGTTTCGTAAGGCCACCACATCACCTGACCTGGTTCTGCCACAGTCACAAGCGGTTGTACTCAAATGTTGGATATCGGGTTTGATGGTTGGTGGCTACATTGACTAAAGGTTTTATCCTCTCAGGCTGCATGAATGCAATGGTGTCTAAAGTTTAGGTAATATTTGTTCTCAGCTAGTTTCTGAAAATGTCTTCAGAATATTACCAGGTCTACTCAGGGATCATATCAACAAATGGGGGAGAGAACTGTAACAAAAGAGAGATGACAAGCTTTTTGCGTACCAGCTAACAACACTAAACCTTGGTTTTAGCTCCTTTTGGCTTTCACGCTTGGTGCTTTTAGTCACAATGCTGCATCTGCCCTAAACTTGTGTTTTCGGTTTGACGCCGACTGTCTTCAATGTCAGTAGTTCTTCCAACAGATTTGTAAAAAGGATGTACTAAGATAAATGCTAAAGACTCAAGACCCCTTTGTGTTATTTAAGGCTAAAAATGAAAGAACACAGTCCGAATCCACGTCCCAGCCCGTGTGTTATCAAAGGCTAACATGAAAGTACATTCATTTTAGTTTTAAAGGAAAAAAGTAAATCATAAAGTTGGAACATAAATTGGTTTCCCCTGCATCTATGCCAGGGTGTGTTTATGATCGTGATAGTCTGTAATAATAAACCATCTCCCTACAACCAAAGTCTACACACTGCACAGTATTGACTTGCAATATAAACAATTATAATGACTGTTATTTACAAAGTATCAACATGTTCAGTTATAGGATCACACTGATGTCCTTTCAACAGGGGATGCTACAATGTCTATCAAACTGCTAAAGACTAAAATATGCTCTGAAAGCCTAAAACTTCTGTTGTTAAAGATAAGCCTTGAAGGATTTTCTCTAAATATATTGTCGATTTTTGACAAACACGAAGACCCTATGAGCTGCTGTCAGTTTTGATTCCTTGTAGCATGTAGCTTCCAGTTTTGCTGCACTGTAAAAGGACTGCTCTAGAAAATGTGAGTATATGGGTTTTCAGCAGGTGTTTGCACTCAGCCTTTTCACAGCAATATATCAGAGAAAATCCAACGTTAAGCAGATTTATTCACATCATTCCATCTGAAGTCAGAGGGAAAAAAAACTAACGGCGTGGTGAGGCCTTGCTTAAAAATGTAGCAGAAGAGGCTGTTCACAGCCCCTGAAAGATTCAGCTGGTCCCCGTATGACAAAGGTCTGTTCCCACTGCTCTGTTGCTCCAGCTGAACAAGTCTGGGATATTCAGCATTAGGATTTTGTTACTCTTGACTTTGTTCAGTCATTAAGGTACAAGTTGATTCTCTCATTTGCAGGTGAGAGTCTGTGTGTGTTTGTGTCTGTCTGTGAAGTTAATGAGCACATTAGGAATGGGAATTCTGATTTATTTCAGTGGTGACTCAGTGAACAGTATAAAATGTGTGACTGCTAATAAGCTGAATGTGAAAAATAGTCACGTGTGTAATTTTTTTAAAGTTTGCCAATTTCATTGTTTTGTTCGTGACAGGGCTCAACAAATTCAATTTCCTGAGAAATTATATGTATTAATTTTAGTCCATTTAGATGTGTAATCATCTAATCATTGCAATGTTTCACTTTTTTCTCAAGCTCATTTGCATTCAGAGAGAACACTCAGAACGTAAGAATGCAGCAACTTTAGAAGCTAGGGTGGATATTGTAACAGAATTTAGTTTATTTAGATGTGTAAACATTTAATTATTCCCATTCCTAGTGTGCTTTAGATGGTGGATTGTGTGTAAAAGTGCCTCTCTGGGACTTTTTGAGACTCTACTGTCCTGTCACTTCTATAACGTCGTCATCAGAACTGTCGCCGCCGTTCTCCGTACTTGGATGTCTGTCTGGTTGGGTCAGAGCTGCCCCCAACAGGCTGGAAGTTGGATTGTTGAAATGGGAGAGGAAGCTGGATGTAGTAGAGCTGGAGTTAGGGGCGGAGAATCCCCCTGACCCTGAGAGGAGAGGGGTGGGGAACATCCTCGGCTCGGAGAGCAACGACTGGCTGTAGTTGAGAGGGAAACTTGATGAAAGCAGGCCGGCCATGTTGGGGTTCATCAAGTATGGCGGCAGAGAACCTGACGTTAGGGAGGAAGAGGTTGCTGCTGAGGGCGTAGATGACATAGGAATGGTGGTGGAAGCAGAGGATAAAACATTGGACAGAGAGGATGAGGAGGGGGTGGGAAGGTGCCCATTTCCTGTGGCAGGTTGTCTCAATAGGTCTGCTCCTGCAGAGGGGAACATGGTCTGTAGGTCAGCCAGTGTTTGTCCTGGTGTTTGTAGGAATGATGATCCACCACTACCAGCCATCAGCAGTGGGTGACTCATGTGACCGAGGTTCCCCAGAAGGGAGGAAGAGTTCAGACCCACGGGAGGAAAACTGAGCCCACTGGAGCCCATTGACAGCCCAGGGAAATGACTGGCAGCAGAGGGACGTTTGCTTCCTGCTTGTGTGTTGCCCTGGCTGTCAGTGCTCTTGCGTTTACTCCCTCGCATCTCTAACGCTGAGCTCAGGAGATCGTCACCGAGCTGCCTGCTGAGATCACCAGTCTGATAGTTCTGTGAACTACCTCCGTCTCCTGCTGGCCCAGATGAAACGTCTGAGGGTGACGGTAATTCGTTCCCCATGCCTGCAGTGGCATCACCTGTGGAGGAAGTGTAGCGGCTGAGCTCTCTCAGAATCTCAGTGCTTAAGGGAGAAGAGGGACGCTGCTCGCCGTTAGGGGAGCGCTGCTGTTGATCCACAGGGGACGAACAACCGTTGCTGACTGGATGGATCAGGGAACCCTGGGTGTCTGTTGACAAGAAACAAATGTCAAGAGAAATGTACATTTTTTTCTGTTTCAGCAAGATATTGTAGTGACTGTAACAACTGTGTAGGAGAAGGAACCTTTAAGAGCACAACTGTATCCTCAAAGTTCTATGAGTTCTGTGAATGGCTGAAATGCAAAATTATATAGTAGCAAGCAAGAACAATAAAAACAAATTCTACCTCTTGAAGGAGCAGAACCTCCTACTATTGGTCTACTGATCTTTCCAGATCGAATAGCAAAAATTCTTCCATCGTTTGTCCTGATGTAGGTACCTTAGATGGAGAAAACATTAAGTGATTGAAGCGATATACTGAAATGTTTTGTATGAGGAGAGTCCTTAACATGTTGCAGGTACCTTTAGATCCTCTGATAACATGGATGCTCTCTCCTGCACTAATTCGAGCTTGAACGTCTGTTGAGCTGTTGGTTCCTGGGATGACAATATCTGTTGATCCAGACAAATAGCAGACATTAATATACGATGTGTATATTTCACAAGACATTATTCATTACAGTTTGTTGACAGATTAAATTTAAATAAAAATGTAACATTTTAGTCATTTACACATTTCAAAATATGACATACCAGTTGTGGTGACAATCCTCTGCACATAAACTCCAGCTTTCTGCAGAAAGTTGACAGGTAGGCTCCCAGCAGAGCTGGAACCAGCCATGCCCATGCCAACCTGGCGAGGCATCATGGGGATTGGGGTCGACTGGATGGGCCTGACACTTGCCACGGGCTTGTCATCCGGCCGTGTCATGGGGCGCCTGGAAATATGAGGGCTGAGTTCATGAAATGATCACACACATACTCTAGCAGCAGTGACTGCTGTGTTGGAAATCCATTACAAAAATCAGAGAAACATCGATACATCCACAAATTTAAGCAAACAAATTAATTTGATGTTGGTTTGGTTTTACTTTCTAAAAAATGTTTTTGCCAGTAAGCAAGGCTGCAATTAGTTTCCTGTTTTTTAAGGGGATTTTTCATTTTGAAATTAAATGCTGAGTGATTTACATGAGTTATTTGATGAATTATACTTGGTAGATATGGGTGTCCATTTAAATTGATTCCAGCGCAAATTAACTGAAAGCAATGTAAGGCAAAGCACACAGACTGAAACCCACCAGCCTCGTTGGTTAAAAGCTGGTATGTTTGCGAGCGCATGTTCACTAGTTGGGTAATAGGGGGCGTACGATGGGCGAGAGTAGGGTACAGAGGCTCGTTTCTCCTCCTCATAGCTCTTCTTGGCGGCTCTCTTCTCTGCTTTGGTCAGTTTTGATTCCTTCCGGTCCACCAGCAGAGATTCATGATGGAATGGTTGCTATTGAGACATGAAGAAAGAAAAACTGAATTACAGATCAGTCATGAAAGAGGCAGCTTGATCTCTGACAATCAAGCTCACCACTAATATGGGATTCACAATATTAATAAAATTGTCAATAAAAGTCCCTCATTTTCCTCTGCAGGTTACTTATTCACTAACAACAGGTTGAGGACCTTTTAGGATGGGGAAATTGGGACTAAAAATGTAGGAGAATTTCTAAATGTCCACACTCTGTGCTCATGCCAGTAAGAACTCCACAGTTGTTATCTATTGTGATTATCTTAGTAATAATCTTGCCAGACTAAGTTAATAAACCTGATAAAA
The DNA here is from genome assembly GCA_024666655.1 of Dascyllus trimaculatus. Classification (NCBI taxonomy): domain Eukaryota; kingdom Metazoa; phylum Chordata; class Actinopteri; family Pomacentridae; genus Dascyllus; species Dascyllus trimaculatus. The sequence continues at coordinate 14,778,589 of CM045450.1, forward strand.
ATTTACAATTTCCTGTAAAGGTTGAACTCTTCTGGTCTATTCCATGTCCATGTCCAAGTGTTTTGTTTCCACATTACCATGAAACAACATTTAAAAAGGAGAAAGGAGTGTATGTTTGTTTCTATTTTCACTCATGAGCTAGATGTGAAAATGTAAAATGTGTTAGGTTAGATTTTATGGTATGTCAGCACATCATTCCACAACTAACTAAAAGCCCCCTTGAGGTTTTTATAGCTTGAGTCTACTAAATATCTTGAAATAGGAGATTTGAGGCATTTCAGCAACACTTTTCATGCAGCTGTACCTTGGTGATGAGGTTTGGGTAAAGTTGACATGCTTGTAACATCACTGCCTCAAATTCCCCCCGAGACTCCGGAGAGATTTTCTCTGCCTCGGGCTCCTCCTCTACAAAGTGCAGCAGCGACTCCACTTCCTTACGAGTGAAGTTCAGCACTGGGTTCAGGTCATCAACCACACGGTCTGTAAACACACAGATACAAGATTTTTAGACTGGATAGATTCAAATAGATGGCAGTAACTAGCTGAATAAAATCTAATAAACAATGCATCCAGGAGCAGCATGTATGTGAAAGTTTTAAAAGTGTCCATTTGGTAAATGCTAATGGCTTTTGTTCACGTCTTTGAAATCTCTTACCAGACATGCCCTGTTTGGACACCTGTCTGTCATAGATCTTCTTCTCCAATGTAAAGTCACAGACGAGGCGGTAAATGTAGCAGGGTTTCCTCTGTCCATATCGATACACCCGACACACCGCTTGGGCATCGTGACAGGGGTTCCAGGACGCATCAAACACAACAACGCGATTGGCCCCAATCAGATTTACCCCCAAACAACCCGCTCTGAAAATTAAACAGAAAATGAATGATAAGCTCTCTGCCAGAGTGTAAAGGAACTGTGATAGAAAATGACAGAAAGCTGAGACATGCACCTGGTAGAAAGCAGGAAGACCCATGTTGTGATGTTCTCTGGGTCATTAAACTGATTGATGAGTCGTTCCCTTTCTGAGGCTGATGTACTCCCATCCAGTCCTACAGACAGACACACATCATCTCTTAACACTGAATCACCCGATCGCACTGTAAGTTGCAGCAAAGTAAAGAACTGATTTTTATTCATGGACATTTTTATTTGCTCTTTTAAGAATACTTTGTCATCTCTGCAAAACAGTAAAACAACTGCAGGAGTTGAAATATATGTAAACCATGAATAAAAACTGTTGTAAACACAGCTGTTTCCAGAGCACAGGGTAAATTTGCCAATAAAAATGATCAAATGGAGGAAACTGTAATCACGGATACTAAATCAATAAAGACAATCTCAACTTTGAGGTTTCAGTGAGTGAAAACTAAACTTTCTGCACAATTGCTGGTTTGAAAGGAGAGAGCAGATTGGATGACTCACTGTAGTAATTGAGGTTGCGAACCCAGTTTTGGCTCTGGCCGTCAGTGGAGGCGATGCCTTGCGGCATTGGTCTCTTTGATAAGAAGTCCTCAATGACCGTCAGGGTGGACAAGCTTTGGCTGGTGGAAACACAGAAGAAATGGATTACAAGGGCTGAAAATAGTAAATGTGTTTGGGGATGAAATAAAAGCCATGAAATAAAAATAGTCTTCAAGCAACTGCTGTGCTCTGGAGACTGTTATACTCAAAGTTAGAGAGTTATAAACAGTCACTTAAATGCTTTTTGGTAGCACCAGTACAAATACAGTATAATAAAGTACATGCATGTCTACAAATAGCCCCTAATTTAGTTTTAAAGAAGGTCAGAATTTTGGTTATTATGAAAGTAACCTGAAAGGATGCAAAAAACTTTTCTAAGATGAAGCACGATTGAAATATTATGTTTGTAAAATAAGACATAAGACAAAATGCACTGAAAGCTAGAAAAAGTCTAATTAATCAGCTAAACTGCAGTGAGTCTCATCTCTAAGCTGCTTGGATTTGTGTTTAATGCCACACACATGGGACAGAGGGCTTACCTAAAGACCAAAATCTTATCTCTTCTCCTCACACTCTCATCAATCAAATGGAAAAGCAGAACCATCTTGGCAGAGTTCTCGAGAACTCCTGTCTGGTAGTTTGACATTACATCCTTTGCCTAAGACACATAAATGGAAGAAAAGGCTAGTAAACAACAAGGCGATGTAACTCCTTTATATACACGACAACAAAGATGACACGATGGCATAGTGAACCTTTCAGCACATTATTAATCTGACAAAAATGTCAGAACAATTTTTTTCTTTTGCATTATTCATAAAAACTAAGCTCAGAAAAAAGCACTTTTACATTGACTGTGTTCATCTCTTACCCATTCATATGTGATGACTTGATTGGCTCGATCCTGAGAAGAGTTAAGTGGCGGCAAGGGGGTGCTGCTGACTTTGCTGTTGCTTGAGTCTGCTACTTTGGCTTTGAGGCCAGCACTGGGCGCAGGACAACGAGGGTTACTAGCCGAAGTCATGTCATCCAAGTCCAGGTCCTGCTCGTTCGCCTGATTCTCCTTCTGCAAGGCTTCATAGAGGACGTCGGGGTGATTCCAGATCTGGAGGGATCAACAAGCAACAGGGCTGAGTAACTTGGAAATGAAAAAGCAGGATTTTAGCTGACATGCCATGATCGGATAAAAGGGAAAAGCAAACAGGTCAGGTAGGTCAGTGTAAATAAGCAGACCCAGCACCAGAGGTTTTGATCGAACATCAAAGAAAAGCGGTCTCACCTTGCAGCACACACAGAAGGCTTTGAGTGGGTTGAGACCAAGCCAGCCGCTGTTCCCTGCTTCACGAAAGCGTTTCATAAACTCAGTGTACAGCGCCCTCTGAACTGGAGAGAGCCTCACCAAGATCACATGCTCCTCCTTGGTTGGAAGCTGATCTCGCAGCACATCGTGACCTCGTCTGCAAACCAGAAAATCATTTAAGAGAGCATGGTGAGGCTCCACAGTAGTACCCTTCGTTTTTGTCCAATTTCTCAAAGCTTACCTCTGGACAAAACCCTCCAGCAGGCTGTGCAGCACGTGACTTCGATAGCGCATCAAGCGAACATCTTGAGGCGTGCTGTCCACACACTGTCCGTTCAGAATTGGACGCTCAAACATGTTGCTGAACTCCTGCCGTGTGCCTAAAAAGTCGGGCCTAACAAAGTCCACCATGCACCAGTATTCAATAAGGTTGTTCTGCAGCGGATAACCTGTCAGAACCACCCTGCGCCGGGAACGGATGTTCTTTAGGGCCTGGGATGTGCTGGCATGGTAGTTCTTGATGCGATGACCCTCGTCACAGATGACCACATCTGGGCCAGGCCGTGCTATGGACTTTTCAATACCTGAAGAAAAACAATGAGAAAAGAATGATAAAAAAGACATACTCTTCACATACATGTTTCTATGTGCATGTCTTCCTTATGTACGTTTTCACAGCACAGGAGACAAATATTTTAAGGCAGCTTAGGCTTGTGGTTACCCTTCATGAGTTCCTGCTGTCTATCTTCTTCATCCAGGTCAATGATGATTGGCCCAGCAGGCTTCTTTGATTTCCTCTTCTTTCCCATCACGAAGCTCTTCTTCATGGACAGCAGGCGATACATCTCATAGCCCATCAGCAACACACCTCCATCTCTGGACCAGTCCTCCACAACCTTGGCCCTAGCCAGTGTTGTTCTGCAGGTCACACAGTCAGCATGAATAAGAGCTCAAATATTTCACCATGAATGCTTAATTCTGCACACAAACCGGCGCGTTACATACTTGTGCTCATCGTTGAGAATGTGAACTTTGAATGTGCGGCTTGCGACGAGTGTGGGGTCAGTGTCAGGAGAAAGGGCTTCCTGAGGCGGGAGCCACAGGTTAAACTCTGTCAGCCAGTTCTGTAGTGTGTTTACCTAGTGTGACGGAAACAAAAGTTTGGGAGGTTAAAACATGAAAAATAGGAAACAGTGACCCCAGGGAACATGAATGTGCATTCCACCTGACTGCATGACTGTTTTTACACAGTAAACTCTTTGATTACTCACAGGGACAATGGCCAGCACAGTGTGCGCCTCAGTATTCCTCAGAAGGATGTCAATGAAAGAAATGACCTGTAGTGTTTTGCCCAACCCCATACTGTGAGCAAGGATGCATCCAAAGCCACTGCTGGTCTTATACCGCTCCAAAGACTCAATGAGGTTATCATAGAGAAACCGGATTCCCCCGATCTTAGAGACAAAGAGACAAATGTTTGTGTTACAACAAGCTGGCGCGTTAATTTCTGCAACCGAGTGTTAGTGAGTTTGATATTTGAAAGAGCCATACCTGGTGAGGTTTCACAGCTCTGGCCAACTGTGGGGCGAGGAAAATGTCTTTCTCCTCTGCAGGATGATTGATATTAACCAGCACTCGACCCTGTGGATCGGGCAGGTTCAGAGCGTCGTTGATGTGAGCTCCGCTGCTCTCCTCTGAGCCGGGCGCACCATCAGCATCCTCATCAGCTGACTCGCTGCTTATCTGCAGGGCGTCTTCGTCCCCAGAACTGAGCTCAATTACATCTGCGTCATCATCGGTGAAGCGAAAAATGTGTTAGCGCTTGCTCAATTCTCATAATGTTTGAAATCACAAATAGGGCAATTCCATCTCAAATGATCAGGGGCCTTCTGCTCAATTATGTCTGATTTGCTTGAAACTTTATTTATCATAAACTATAAATGTTTAAAATGGTATCTGTTAACTTTAGGGTGATATCAAGTACTGTCTGAGATAACTGATGTTATAATAATAGCCAGTCTACAGACTTTCAAGTTGAGGCTATGTTTGAATAGCAATACCTCAGGAATGATAAAAGCCAGATCAATCAGTTATTAACTGTTTTTTGGTAACCAAGTGTTCCGTATTAAAAAGTATTCTGTATGTTTTGTTTTATATTGTTGTGACACAAGTACATATCGTTCAGACAATATCACTAGTTGACTTCTACATTTAATGTTTTTGTAAATGTGTGCTAAACTTTTGAAGATGGTTTCCTTTTTTTTATATATGTCCTATAATCAGAGATTATTTGATCTGCTTGTCCAACATTGCAGATTCCGAATCGATGACATGATGAGAAATAACTTTTTAGACTTATCTTCAATAATTTCCGAAAGTGGGTTGACTGAAAGTTTTTGAAAAAAATTATTTTGGAAGGCATTTGACAAATCAAGCTAAAACAATTACAACTGTCTTTAAAAATACCCATCTTTTATGCTATAAAAATTTCAGGCAAATCAGAGAAGGTCGAGCAGAAATTGTTCTAAAAAGTCTGATGATTTGAGAAGGAATGTTACAGAACTGTGCGCCAGCTTACCATCTCTCATGGCAAGTGCAGGCAACGTAGGTTCCATTTTTTCGTCTTCCTCACCACTGCTGTCCAGACAGATCACATCCTGCTTGCTCAGGAGACCAGGGACCAAGTGAGATACTTCTCCTAAAATTGAAGCAGTGTCCACTGTTGAGAAAGATGGGAAGGCAAATTTAGAATTGAAGCCAAAGTACTACAAAAGCTGCCAAACAGGAATATCGTTGACTAATAAAACACAGTCACCTAGTTGAGAGTCTGGAACAGTCGGGGCTGGTGTAGGAAAGTCCTTCCTCTGCTGCTCCAGACGTTTCCGCCTCTCCATCTCTTCCTGCTGAGCAGCCTTGGTCCCAGCTTCCAGCTGATCATCTTTCAGCAACTTTCTGCAAGCACAAAGAATATAATACGGTTACACACAAACTTAAATATACATTACATAATAAACATAGCAATCATGCAAAACAGATAAACAAACCTGATATTCTTCCTCATGTGTGCAGGCTTAATAGGCTTGGAAGGTTTGGAGCCTTTTGAAGACTTGGAGGATTTGGTTAATTTAGAGGCTTTTTGTTTCTTTGCTTTGCTGGAAGGTGGCTTGCTCTGGCTTGAGTTCTCTGGGCTGGCTGGAGGTTGAGAACGAGAGGCAGGTCTGGAGGGAGCCCTGGAGGACGGGCGGGACGCAGGCTGAGACGGAGGCTCAGAGGAAGGCTCTCCGGAGGTAGCTGAGGTGGAGTCCCGGCCATCCTGAGCCATCTCTGTTCGGCTCTGGGCACTCGCAGGTCGGTCTTGAAGGAGAATAGACAGCATTTAAGTTGATGTCTTCAAAAACATGTTACATGTGCTAATAGATCTCTGTTTTAGAGCACAAACTTGCTGAGCTTTGCACATTTGAACAGATTAGAGCAATAAAAGGCACAAAAAACAGTTGATTTGTCACTCACCAACACTATCATCTTCATCATCTCCATCATTTTCATCCTCATCTTCCTCCATGTCTTCATTGTCCTCCTCTTCTTCATTTTCCAAGTATTCCTCTTCACTGTCAAGGCTGGCCTCCAGGTCACTCTCTGAAATTGCCTCTTCAGACATGGCGTCTTATGGGGCTCTCAAAGTATTACCTACACACCTTCATCAGGAGCCCTAACATAAGAAAACACATCACATCTTCACATTTCAGTTCACAGCTGACAGAAACTGAAACTAGGAAATAGTTGGTCTCTTTACTTGATAACTGTGAATTCATTACAAAAAAGCCAATGATAAATTTATTGTACATCTCCCAACTTATTAACACAAGTCTTTAACCACTTGACTACAACAACTAATTTATTTGCACAAATAAACTCATGCACACACACATTAATCAAAAGAGAGAAGAAAAATTAAAAATGAAGAGTTCAATCACCAGTTTTGAATAAACTCTTGAAATTTGAAAGTAATGACTGATTTGTGAAGTAAATAAATTTGTAATGTTGGAGCTTAAACAATGCAGATATATCATGTGGTACTAAGCTGCTGAAAGCCATCGCAAGATCTTTGCGTCCAAGATGGCCAGTAGGCAAACAGCAGAATTTTCAACAAGTTGAAGCTAATAAATGTTTTTTTTAACAGATGAGACAGCAAGAATTGAATTAGAAAAGTGTGATGTTGCCAGTGATTTGTGTTTCCCCTTTACTCTAACCTGAGCGTAACCCTGTCCCTCAACACCATCCTGTCATTTCTGCAATTGTTAACTATAACCTAACATTTAGATAGCACTGCTGCAATAAATACCATTTACTTCATTTACATCTCATTTCATTTTATTGTATATTTTTGTAGGGGTAATGCACCAGAGTTGGCTCGCGACTAATTTACATCTGTTTACAAGTAGACAAACCCCCCCCCAAAAAAAACCCCACGGTGCAGCGCTACATAAAACAAAACAATAAGTAAAAGACAATCAGTGTGATTTAATAAATAGGATCAGTAACTGAAATAAATAACAATACGATCATTAGTAGTGACACTTTGGTGCTGATTTTTGTCAAACCTTGAGGCTGGTTTCAAACGCTGCAAAGCTACAGAGTCTCTAATGTGTGTGGGGATGGAATTTCACTTCTTCACAGCTTTAAATGTCAAAAGGCTGTCCTTCTGAACTGCAGGACCCAGTTACCTCTATTAATGCTCTGGTCCTACCTGCAATGCCACTGCTTGGGTAATCCAGGCATTCTCTAAGAGGACAGGGTGTGAGATTATGAATAAAATTAAGAATCAGACGTGCATCAGAGTGAAGTGGAAAACTGTCAAAACTGAGGAAATTGTATTGCAGCGATAATAATCTCCTGTGGCATGTGCGAGTGTAAAAGACAGAAAGCACTTAAATCATTAAAATGTCCTCAGATAATTGTAGTCTGTCTTGGTGATGCTGCTACTATGTGGGTGGAAATGAAGGTCAGCATCAATATGCTGTATGTCTGACTGGTTCTCAAAGAGGGGAATAATCTGCACACACCTGCTGCCTCCGAGTGTTTGTTAATTTGAACAGAATTTACAGAGCAGCAAACACTGCAATCAAAATAACTATGTGAAGTCGAAGCTGCAGACTTGATGTCAAATAACGCTGAACTTAAAAAGTTTGGTGGATACATGCCGTTTGACCGTGACTTCCTTTTGTGATCTACCCAAATTAGGTTATTGTTACTAGGCTGATGCAGTAATCACATAGGACATCTGGGTCTATAGTTGAAGAATATAAATATTGATCCGCGCAGAAGGTATAATTTAAAAATGAGACTTTGTGTTACACATGGCGTGGGAGGGATTTCCCCCTCAATAGCTTTAGAGCCGAGGATGGAGGCAGCTAGCAAGTAGCATAGAGCCTCCTCTGCTGCCGTTATGTTGTGGTGACGTTTTTGTTCCTTAGTAACACCAACAACACCAAGCAAATGCCGTTTGGTGGCTAATTATTGGGCTACCTAACTGCATGCACAGAAATGCAGCCGTTTCTCGGGCTGAATCATCAAACCAACATGCTAGATAATAACAATAAACGCAATTTCAAACGCTGAAACACACGTAACCTGTGCGGTCCATCAGCGGCAGCAAAAGGAGAACACCTGTCTGCAAGTTGAGCCAGGGGAAAAGCAGCTCTGTTTGCCGAACAGACTGTTTTGTCGGCTGTTGCAGCGAGATAACGATCTGATATTGTGTAGGTGCACCGTTCACGGAGCTAATGCTAGCCTAAATTACAGCCGAGGCTAACATAGTGGGCTAACTAAGACGCGTCAGTTAAACTCGGGCATCAAGGTGTTACTGGAGCTTACCTTGAACAGGCAGACACCGAACTGCTCAAGAAGTTCGGCTGTTAGTGCATGCAGCGGCCATGCAACCAATAAGTACAGTAACTGTGTAAATGAACTGATAAACGTTGCTAATTTCCAATTTTTTTCCAGTGTGACCATAAATAATGTCCCCGTAGAGGTTACTCCAACTTCGGTTCCAGCTTCTCAACTACTATTCCCCTTGGCCATTCACAGTCCTTCAAATACACAAAACGTGAATGTTCATATTTTTATATCACACATTACATGTATAATAATGTTTATGAATATGAAAAAATAATAGTTTGATTGTGTGGCTGGCATTTAATATGCCTTAATTTTTATTTTTTTTATTTTTTTGGCAAAATATGATACCTTTAGAATGTTATGCAGAGCTGTTTTGGATAAAAGTGATAATTCTATGGCCACTAGTTCGAAAAGTGTGACACTGACCTAATTCTGTTCTTTTAATATAGCTGTTTATATGTCACTTCACTGTTACAGTTCTGAACATTGTACTGTATTGTTAAACAACATCACAATCAACTAGGTGTACTCGATTAATTATAGGTCACTTGATTAATAATCGGCTTATTGAATAAATGAATGATTGATTCAGTCCATTCATTCGATGTTTTTTTCTCTCTTTTTTGCCATTAGGTCCGACTACAGGAAGTTGCAGGTCGGACTGTTTTTTGCGACCCCCCGTCGTTTCTTGATGACGGATTTTGTAGGCGGCCAGTTCTGTCTATTGTGTTTATCTTGAGCACTCCACAGTTGTTTCGTGAATGGATACGGCGTTCTCTTTAAACATTTTCACCTTGCCTTCGGACATGGATTGGAAGACATCTTAAATATTTGTCCGCAGTGCACAAATGCAAAAATGAACAAAGGCTGGCTGGAGCTCGAGAGTGATCCAGGTGAGAAATATCGACAGACACAACAGCTAACTACCGTTAGCTTCACCATTAAGCCAGATGGATAATTTCAGCTTTCTAAGCTGCCTTACTTGACAAACTCTGATAGCGACTTCATTTGAATACCTGGTTAAGTAAAATGTTAATGTGCGTGGTGTGGTGCAATTTGGCGGAGCAGGGTAAATATGGAGGTAAATAAATAACGATCCCTGAAAAAGTAACATAGTGGTGTATCATTCGTTTTTTGTTGAAGCTTTTGCACGTTGTTCAGTTTCAATTGTGTTATAATTACAGGACTGTTCACTCTGCTTGTGGAAGATTTTGGTGAGTAGCTGGCACATAAGAGCTTAAACTCCCACAGTGCAGTAGTGGATTCCTGTTAAAATGTTTTTGTGTATATTCTTTAGGTGTTAAAGGGGTCCAAGTTGAGGAAATCTATGACCTTCAAAGCAAGTGCCAGAGGTATGTAACTGGGAATTAATCAGGTAAATTTGGTTGCTGAGCAATTTTGACGCGTGATTTAAAATATGGGTTGACTGATATGATCTTTTCAGTTCCAATATTTATGCCATTTATTCCTAATCAGAGAGACTGATAGCAAATAGTTGTCTAATGTTTATTTGCAGTAAAATGAAGATCCTGGTGTCAGAATTTAGAATAACTCACACTTCAAGACACAACTCTATTTAAATGCTTTTCTTTTTTATATTTTGCAAATGTTTAATTGAAAGAGAACTTTTCTGCATTTATACCTCATTGTTGATTGGCTACTACGCATCACGTGTAACCTGTCAGATAATACTGTGGACAGGACTTTGCTTCAGACCACAAAGTAGTGACTAAGAGCCAGTTCATGCTTTCTGCATCCATGTGCACAGACCAGTGCAACTTTGAAAGTGGACAGGGGATGTGCACACTTTAAAAAAAAAGTCCGTCAGCAACTAGTTCAGTTAGGATTCTTGTAATGTTATAAAGGTGCGAATGGTGGAGAGTCTCATCATATAGTCTCTTCTTATGACAAGCAGTATTGTTAAGTGACATTTGTTTTCCTGCTGCAAGTGCAGTCAGCACACTTCCAGTGCAGACAGTCTGTGGGTTCAGAAATTTTGAGCTGTTCCAGGACATCCACAGAGGGGGAACATACAGACTTGGGTGGATGACAAGATTTTCATCTCGTGTACCCTTACAGACACGGGGATGTGGGAAGCATGAATTAGCCTTAAAGACAAAGAAAGGAAGTAGCGCATTTTTACTTGTATTTATTTGATTGGAGATGGTTAAAAGACATAACAATAATAGCAATGATCAAAAAACGACTTAGTGTCAGATCCGATAATTGGTGAGGTCGATGATCAGTTGATCCCTAATTTAAAGCTAACATCCAAACTCATGTCTGAATGTAAACAGTAGTCTAGGCCCTGTTAAAGTTGCATCAGCAACATGTGAAAAGTGCTATTTTCTCATTTTGTAGTCCGGTCTACGGCTTCATCTTCCTGTTCAAGTGGATCGAGGAACGTCGGTCCAGGAGGAAAGTCAACACTTTGGTGGATGAGACCTCAGTCATTGATGAGGAAATTGTAAATGATATGTTTTTTGCTCATCAGGTAAGAGTTTCTCTAATCATAGATGTTTCTAATCATTCTAGTTACTCCTGTAATAGTGTGTGTGTGTGTGTGTGTGACAGCTGGCCTATTTTTTTAAGTGGTAAAACCCACTGCTGATTTCTCATGAGCTGTCATGTTATACATTTTGTTGCTCTACATAGTATAATTAGGATGCTTTTGAGCAAGCTTTATTCATTGTAAATATTAATTTTCAAAAATAACCATTAAACACCACATTAGATAAGTATTTCAAAGTGAATTTTCACTGGTTCAGGTGGGGGAAAAAGCTATGACAAAAAGCAACCAAAGTTTTACTATTTGACAATTACAAGTATGAGTACAGATATGATTTTTTTTAGGCTAATTGTACTGCTTATTAGGCTCTGACCAGAACAGTTTGGTGTTTTCATATAATATTATGCATGCAATAGTAGGAAAAATAAGGTTAGCTTAAGTGTTTTCTGTATATTTGGATTTTCTGTTGACCTAATACTTGAACTACTACTCACCTTATTGAGGGCCCACACCTAACTGCAGTGGCCCAGGTCTGATTTGACCCTGGACCTTTTTGTATGTTGTCCTCTCCATTTCTTTCTTTAGTTGTACCTATAATATAAACAAAAAGGTCAAAAAAGTCACTTTCTTAAGAGACTTTCTAGGTAAAAAGTAGCTTATAAAACAAATAAGTACAATACCACAGAGTACAAGTTTTGGTAATGAGGAAATGTGTAGTCATCCTAACGTATCAAATCTGAAAAATGCAGAGCTGGATTCAACCGCTAGTGCCACTGAATAAGTCAAAGTAAACATTGTAATAAATTTAGATTCTAGCCCTTCAATAATGCACATCTTTGTATTCATATCTTGCAATAATGTAAAAAGGAAAATAATACACCATCTAATTTGTGTTGCCTTTGTCATTTTGATATCTAGCTGATACCAAATTCATGTGCCACCCACGCTTTGCTGAGTGTCCTTCTAAACTGCAGCGGAGTTGAGCTTGGCACTACCCTTAGTCGTATGAAGGCTTTTACTAAAGGCTTTAGTCCCGAGGTAAGTTGTTTTCTCGCACTCAGTCATGATTGTCGGCTATTTTTAATCTAATTTGATAGTGCCTTCTTTATTTACAGTTTGCATTTGATAATTAGTTCTGAGATTTGGTTTCAAATCAAGACATTTTTGCAGTTTTGTCAACTTCTGGTCTGAATTGCTCATTTGCTCTTTCTTTCTTGCTCTCTCTCCCTTCGCCTCTCGTACTGTCACGCTTAACTTTTACTTTTTATGTATTTTTCAGAGCAAAGGTTACGCAATAGGAAATGCCCCAGAGCTTGCTAGAGCACATAACAGCCATGCCAGGTAGGCTGCAGTCAGTGATTCCTTTTCAAATTTTTAGGTGTGTCTGAGTCTGTGGAAAAAAATAAAAAATAAATCATCTGTGATTGCTCTGCCATGCTGTGGGAGTTGTCAGGCTTTCTGCATTCAATGGTTTCTCAAGCTCTCTTTCCGTGTTTCTATGGAGACCGGAGCCAAGGCACCTGCCAGAGAAACAGAACGGCATCAGTGCAGTACGGACCATGGAGGCCTTCCACTTTGTCAGCTATGTGCCCATCAAAGACCGTCTCTTTGAGCTTGATGGACTCAAGGCTTACCCCATTGACCATGGTGAGACTCCTACTGACAGAGAATTCAGTCCAAGAATTTTATTATTTTTTTAATCAACAATTATTAATCTAGTGCATAGCCTGAAATCAGATTTGAGTTCATTAGTTTTCCAGAGTCCTTACTAAATACAAATGGGGACCAAGAATATTTGCTGTTACAAATTAAACAATGCAGCATAGCTTTGTTTCATTCAAATAATCAGGAAAAGAGGAATTAAATTTTTTAAATACCTGACATTTTCGATGGATCACTTCCGTCTTCTTCCAACTTCTTTACGCTAAACAGTGCAACGTTTTTCTTAAGGCAGTTATTTGAACTTCTTTGCAGTCTGTTTTACAAATGCATTTAGTGTTCTGGTAATCGCTGCAGTTGTGAAGCAGTTGCTTTTAGGAAATTGCTATCAAAATAAAGTATGATATTGCACTATACTTTAGGGCCCTGGGGTGAGGAGGAGGAATGGACTGATAAGGCTCGGCGGGTTATTATGGAGCGGATTGGACTGGCCACTGCCGGGTGAGTGAACCGGTTAGCTCAAGTAGTAGTGGTTTAACTTCTATACTCACCCTTAGGCCTTCATTCTCATGCTGCTCCTCGGCTCTTTTTCAGTGAGCCGTACCATGACATCCGCTTCAACCTGATGGCAGTGGTGCCTGACCGCAGAATGAAGTACGAGTCCAAACTGGAAATTCTAAAGAGGAATCGACAGACCGTTCTGGAAGGTCTACAGAAGGTGAGGAACTGAGCTGAACTGAACTAAACTAAGTTTCATTGTAGGTCAACTACAATTCCATGAGTCTGAATAAATGTGAGAGTATGTTAAAATTGTTTTATGCCCAAGTGGACATTTTTAAACAGGATCTTCCTTCCTGAGAACTGATTTTGGTGAATATCTTGTGAAATACCTGTGCATGTTTTTGAGGTGGCAGTTTAAGTATGTTGTCATTTCTTCAGATGATCCGGCTCACTCAGCCTGAACTTGTCCATGACAAAAAGCAGCAGGACTCTTCTTCTCCTGATGACAGCTCCACTGCCATCAAGAAAGAAACCGATGCGGAGCCAGTGGCATCCCAAGGGGCTGATCAGGCTTCTTCAGGTAAATGGTTAGGTTAAATAGGTTATTTGCTCTACCCCCACTGCCTGTCTTCGACTTTTATCCTTTTCTTATCATAAACATTAAACTGATGCAGAAAAATACAACGCCTCTCATTTTAGATTCAGTGGATGAGTCAGGAGTTCAGTCCAAAGACACCTCCAACCCTTCAGGAAACTCTAAGGTCGTGGGCAAACCGCCAGTCCCTACAGGAGGAGCCCAGCAAGTGACCAGTTCCAACCCCATAGTTCAGCGCCTGCCTGCCTTCCTGGACAACCACAACTATGCTAAGTCTCCAATGCAGGTAAGAGGAGTGGTGGAAAGTGTCAACAGTTGTTTTCATTGCTGACTGACCTGCTGGTATTTTAGGGATTAATCAATTAGTCATTTGATCTATAATTACAACAAAAGCCTATAATAAGTTTGCAGAGCCCAGCATGACATCTTCTATCCATTATCTATACACTGCTTAATCCTCTGTAGGGTCGCAAGGTGGCTGGAGTCTATCCCAGCTGACTCAGGGTGAAGGCAGGGTTCACCCTAGACAGATCACCACTCTATCACAGGGCCAAACATAGAGACAGACAACCAAGCACACTCGCATTCACACTTACAGACCATTTAGAATCCCCAGTTAACCTCATACAGAGTTTCCGATGATGTAAGACCGTACGATGTAGCAAACGTTTCCATTTCGTAAGATGGAAAACATTCTGTTTTACTTGAATGATGAAACAATTAGTTGTAGTATTTAGTTGTTTAGATATTTATATTTGATGGTATTCGTCATACCTTTCAGAAATTACAGACTATCAGACTTTTAAATACTTTACTGTATGGTTACCTAGTAAAGATGAGCACTGAAGGGTGTTTTTTGTTAATGTTAATTGTTCTGTTGTGTTGACATGCACATTTTTGGATGATATATACTTTGTCTCCATGGAAATGCATTTAATCCGTCTGTTTCATGCAGTTGAGTCAAGTTTTAGCTTGAGAATATTATGCAAACATTATGGTTCCACTCTTTAGAACAGGGCAGAGCTCCTTTTTCTCTGCATATGTCTTTGATTTGACTTTGCAAACATCTTGGGTATTCTCACTCACTCTCTTACTCTCAGATTTTGTCACTGAAAGGCTGTTTTCTCTTTCCTGAAGTGGATTCAGCTCACTAGAGACCTATGCTGCTTCTTTAAAAAACTGCTGCTAATCAAAAAAAATCTAACTTTATACTGCAGAGGTGATTCAAAGGTAATTTAGTTTTAATATTTTTCTCAGGTGTTATTGTAGGCTTCTCAGATGTATCTGTGGTGGCTCATGAAATCATTTTTGTGGCTTTAGAAAATTTTTCTGTGGAGGTTTATTAAAGATTCTCTGACTGACAGGAGGAGGAAGACCTTGCAGCTGGTGTTGGTCGCTCTCGGATGTCGGGTCCTCCTCCCCAACCTGCATACTCCGACGATGAAGATGACTATGATGATGATGAGGAAGAAGTGACTGGATCTGCAGGCACATCCAGCAGGTAAGTGCTGTAATGTGTGTATGGGATCATTTTGTTTTCTGTTTCTTTTCGTGATCTGACCTGAAGCTGAAGCTCTTTGAATAAGAGTTCTTACATGTTGCCTTTTTCCAGGGTTAGGCGGAAAGCAAGTCTGCGCTCAAGAACAGGGCGGGTTGCCACTGGAATGGAGAGCCAGATCGCCCTCAGTGTTCTGGCTGAGAAACTGAAGAAAGAGGTCCAAAGAAAAGACGCCCTAAATACACCCCTATCTGTACGCACCGAGGGTCGCACCGGGGGCATTTGTATCACATCTGCTTCACAGCCTTCCCCCACGCCCAGCAACGAAAGCACCGACACAGCCTCTGAGATTGGCAGCGCGTTCAACTCCCCGCTGCGCTCACCAGCACGCTCCCAGGCTGCTACACGCCCGTCGAGTCCAGTTGCTTCCCATCTGTCTCGCGTGCTGTTCGGAGAAGATGAGATGCTGAGGCTAGACTCCAGACATAACCGAGCTGTGAGAGAACTCGGTCCCTCTGTCAGTGTAGCCATGCTACACCTACAGGAGGACGGAGTCATCTATGCTCTCCCTCCATCTGGTGAGTACACAGGATCATTACTGTCGTCCATGTTATTTATGAAGGTGAGTTAAAAGCCTCTGCTGAAGTAAACTTTTGAATCTATCACTTGATATTTGAGCATATTAATCATTTTGGACAGTACAAGTAAACAATTTGGGGTGACCGTAATGTGTGTAACGCAGGCTATTTTTAATAATGGATTGTCTGTTGTAGCTAATTTTGATAAATAGTTTAGTATTCATTACCCCTACAGCAGATTTGGCTGCTGATGGCACAAAGCGGCCCGGCACTCCTGAGAAGGCAAAAGACAAAGAGCAAGCAGATGAAAAGGAAGGAGTGAACGAGGGAGATGAAGGACCATCTGTAGAGGTGAAGAAAGAAGAGGAGAACAAAGATAAAGCAGAGGTGAAACCTAGCAAGGAAAAGCTCAATACTGTGGACACTTCTGCAGACAGCAAGCCTCCCGGGGATAAGTACTCGCCAAAAGTAAGTCCATCAAAATTCCCTGTGTTATAATGTACTGTAGTATGCACATTGCTATGCATATCAGTCAGTGCGTATCACTGTTCCTAGTGCCCTCACTTTTTTTGCCTGTGCAGCCAATTAGGGAGCTGTTGCTGAAACTGTATACTAAAATACATAATAAACAAACACAGAGCTGTTCATTTTATTGTGTCTTTTGCAGGAGCTGCTTGCACTGCTCAAGTGTGTGGAGGCTGACATCGCCAATTACGAGGTGTACCTGAAGGAGGAAGTAGAAAAGAGAAAGAAATACAAAGTAGGTTTTGATTACCTGCAATCCAGTAATCCCCAGTGGGACTTTAGTTTTATTGGAATGTAATGGATATCTAAATGTTTTCATTTGTTCAGATTGATGATCAGAGGAGGACCCACAATTATGATGAGTTTATCTGCACCTTTATATCCATGCTGGCCCAAGAAGGTAAACGTGATCACTCTGTTATATTTCTTCACATTTTTTCTTGCCTTTACTCTTGCTCTTAAGAGGTTTCATTTAAATTCATGAATACTCAGTGGTAACTGTTTCAAATCTTGCCACTCCACATCACACTATAATTATAGATATTTTTGTACTGTATTGTTACTCTAAACTACTGCTACTAAGAATTCTGGCAATGATTGAGGAAAATGAGAAAACAATGTCACATGGGTATAGTTTTGTGCATTATTCCCCGTCAGAAATACACATAAAACTCCATTTTTCCTGTTCACCAACTTAATAAAACGGACAAAACCTTAATAAAATGCTTTCTTAGTATTTCCATAATTTGCTTTCTCCTTTATTCATTCTGACTGGGTGTCCTCTGCAGGCATGTTGGCCAGCCTCGTCGAGCAAAACATTTCCGTGCGTCGGCGGCAGGGAGTGAGTATCGGTCGCTTGCACAAACAGAGGAAGCCTGATCGAAGGAAACGCTCCAGACCTTACAAAGCCAAACGGCAGTAAATACAAACAATCCTGTGAGCACCAGGCAATCACCACAGACAAAGAAAAAGAAAGAAATTGCTGCACTCCTGAAACTCTCCTTGAGGCGGTTTAGTGTTGTTGTTTTTTTAGCCAGAGCCTCTTCTGCTTCATGAAATCGACCATGTGTTTGGTCTCTTCTTTTATCAATTTTGTACATATGTACTACCATTTTAGACTCAATGTAAATTTTCCTCTTGTGCCATTGCTATCTCCAGTTTGTAAATATGGAAAAAAAGGCATGTTCCCAGTAATGCACCTGAATGTTTTTTATTGAAAGAAATTCTCTACAGTTTTGTGGTCAGTATAATAGTTATTTGTTGGAGGATTTAAGGAGTTCTGAAAACCTCTCTGTATGTCACTAAATATACACTTTGGTAACCATAAGTCAATATTTCCTTAACTGTATCCACCTATCATGTTTTCACAGTGCCAATGAAGTATTGAATGTTTTGACAAAAAAGGTGGTGTTTTATTCACCCACTGCATTTCACCTTCAGCATAAAGTGTAAATAATTCACTATATAACATTAAAATTGTCGTTTAATCACCTTCTATAGGGACAGTTTTAATCTTCACGAGTCATGATGCATCAGGGTTTTTCCTTTTCACTGGAATGTCTTTTCAACTAAGGGTCTCCAGCTGTGTCTGTATGTCTCTTGAGGTCCTGCGAATGAAAAACAAACTCCTCTGTTATTTTTGTACCTGAAATGGATCTCGCAGTGAGTGAATATTCAGTTGGGTGTGTGCAGCTGTGTGTTTTGTACATATGTATCTGTCAATTGGCTCGCCTGTACACTGAATTCAGTTGTTCTTTGTGCTTGCCGTTTCATACTACAATAAAGTCAGTGAAATTATCCTGCTGTAATCCAATTTTTTGTGCGTCTTGGGTGTTTTAAAGTGGCTGTATTGCTGCATGTTATAGTTAAAGTAAATTTATTGGTGCAAAAAACATGTGTTACAAATGTTACAAGGTTTATTAGATTAGATATCTTTATTAGATAATAGTAAGTGTTGCAGTGACAGTTGGTGTACACTAGGGAGAGCAATCATTCAGAGGGGAATGGGACCATCTCAGATCTACAGACAAGGTAGGTAGAATCATTCACAAGGAAGAAAAAGATGGATTTGCTCTAGGTGATGGCTGTAATGTACATATGTAGTCAGATAAATATTTAATTTTATAGCAGTCTTGCTTATTTGCTAGAACATTTTCAGTGCATCTGCAGTTTATTATTTTGTTGAATAAAACAACCTACATTCAGTTTCACATAATCCGACTTGGTGAACAGTCTTTTGCGACATACAACATTGTCAGATATACTGAACTTGTCATAAGTAAAGCCATCAGCTGTGACATGACAAGTGTTTTGTCAGTTTGCATTTTGTTTCTCGTCTGATGCTGTTAGTCTGTTCCTTAGGGCATGTTTTAAGTGCTGGTATGATGATCTTGTAATAATGACACTGGCTCAGAGGCAGAGCAGTAAAGTACTCACACACAGTAGCCTATGTGGGAGTGGGAGCTAAAAAAAATACCCCTCAGCCACACATTTTCGGTGGAGCAGATGTTTGACTTAAATAAATCCAAGCTGTACTGTTATGTCACCACTGTTTGCCTGTAATTTGGTGAAGATACATAAACCAAGATCCTCGACTGTCTTCATCACTGAACAGCTTCATGTTTTTACAGTATAATGAAGTTATTTCATTCTGTTTCCTAACTGCCACAGGTGTGTTTTATTTTAAAAATAAGGAAATGAATGACCATGCAAATTCATCAAAACTTTGTAAGAATTTTAAAAACTGTTATTTTCATTATTAATTAGTCTTCTCTTAATTAACTGACTGTCATTTAGTTAAAAAGGACACAGTGTCCCAAAGCCCTAAATGACATTTTTCAGATTGCTTATTTTATCCGGAACCCTGAAGTTCTCAGTTTAAGATCACAGAAGGCCAAGATAACCAGCACATGTACATCTGATATGCTTTAGGCAATTTTTGGCCTTTTTGCTTAAATGACTTAAAAGATAAGTT
This sequence comes from Dascyllus trimaculatus, assembly GCA_024666655.1. Taxonomy (NCBI): domain Eukaryota; kingdom Metazoa; phylum Chordata; class Actinopteri; family Pomacentridae; genus Dascyllus; species Dascyllus trimaculatus. Next base: position 14,798,088 of record CM045450.1, read on the forward strand.
TTGTAAGTTATCAAAAAAAAGTTGCTGGTTAATTATCTAACAGCTTTAAAGAAATGTCTGATTAAATTATCAATATAGGCCACAAATTTTTTTGACATCTTTGAAACTCATTTTCTTTTTTTCTTTTTTTTTTGCATTTCATTTTGGGTTAGAACAGCCTTTTTGCTGAATAAAATAGCTCACAATAATATTATATTTATTTTAGATTTATTTCATTATCCAGGGAGGTAAATATAATCATATGATCATAATAATATGAGATTATCCTTGAGTTTATATTGCAAGGTCTTGGGTCAGTTTAATGATATTTTATTTTTCTTCTGATGCTGTCTGCCTCACAAGAACGAAAAAAACAAAATGCTGTCAAAAATGATATCGGATGGTCACATTTCAAACCCGCAGGCCGCGCTGCTCATTGTCTTCATCATTTAGGTTACAAAACAAACGCTCTATAAAGGGAAAGACGTGAATTGAATCGGGGAGGTCTCAGTGGTCTCCGGACATGCGCAGTAGAGGGCTCGGGGGTATTTGCGTGGTGACTTGAGGCTTGAGATAGCTGGGCGCCGCGAACGCGCACGTACGAGCCCCACAAGTCACCACCCATTGCGTCAGCGCGCTCCCTCGCCCTCTCCGTCAGCGCGCGTGCTCCGTGCGGGATGCTGAATTGTAGGTGATGATGGCGGAAGAGGAGCAGCGCTGAGTTTCATCCGAGTTTCCACCGCAGCTGTAGAACCATCTACAACAGCGTTTCTCTCCGTCGAGACCTATCCCGAGGCGATGGGGAACGAGGCCAGTATGGAGGGGGAGGGACAGGCGGGACAGCCCGGCCCCGCCGTCCCTGCAGCGGGGGCTCCGGCTTCCATTTCAGCACCACCGGACTCTGGACAGCTCATCAAGCCGAGCAATGGAGCGCCAGCCGGAGGAAGCGGGGCTGGACCCGGCCCGGGGATTAACAGGTAGTCGCGATAGCTAGGACGCCTCTCCGCCAAACTGTGGAGAGAAATCATGGAGGCTACACGGCGGCGTGGTGTGCAGCCGTACATTAATGTGCAGCGTAGATATAGGATCAACCGACTGCGTGTAGATAGACCTGAATGGGTGCTTAATTATTTATTTCAATATCCTTGTCAACACAATTCACCACCCCTTTTTTGAGACCCATTTCTGCTCTTTTGGCAGCACCACCCTATTAGTCAACGTCAGTTTGGGTCGAAGTCAAATCTAATATGCAACGCTTTCGATGTAGAATCAATAATAACGTGAATGTAGCTCTCAGACGTTTCAGTAGGAATTTCTACGCCCGTTTTCACGGTGTCTGTCCTGAGGCATCACTAAGTATCATGAATGAAAGAGCGACATTTTTTTATCTCATTGTGAGATTGTGCCAACTAAGTATGAATACTTGGGAATGGATCTCAGAAAAATGAATGTCCCTCATAGCCTCAGGTGATAAATAAATTAGAAATGTAAATGATGCGGAGTGCACTGGATCTCACGTTGAAGGGTCCATTACAGGTTCATGCTTCGACATGAATACTAGTAAATACAGAGTCATTGTGGGAAATCACCTTCCTCCTGACGAGCAGACTGTCTGGATCCTGGTGACTGTATTGTATAGGATGCCAGTGCCACCATCATACGTCGCCAGCGTCATTGTGAGCTCAGGAAACCAAAACGCATGTGCCATGGCAATCTCACTTATCAGATCTCAGTCTTAAATCAATATGCAATCAGTGGAAAATGTTTTTCACCACCGTCAACTGCCCAGCTGCACAGAGAAGGGTCATTTCTCCTGGAGAAGTGCTGTTGTATCTCCCCATAAGAAAATCCAGACGCTCAGCTCAGACACGTTGACAGTGTCGTGTTCAGCATTACATGACAATACTGCCCAGACTTTGGCAGTTCACATATGTAAACCCCATTGTTGGCTTCTATTCACGCTGATAAAATACCTACCTTTTTTCCAAAAGCCAGCCCGAATCATTAGCGTGATCACATGCGGTGGCCTGCAGGTTTCTGTGTGGGTGTGTAGGAGGGATTACCCTTCCCAACAAGATCTGATATTGCCTTAATTACACAGTTCAACAGTTGCAGACCTGAATACACGCATGCAGAGAGGCGCAGCTGCATCTTGGATTTGCCACACCTGCTTACAGTCTGTTTGCACTGTAAAATAGATATATAGATTTGCTCAAGCTACAAACAGTGGAGCTGATTCCTTGGAGAATATGTCTTTTTGTCAGGGCTTGATTTGTTTTGTTGCAGAAAGTGGTTTCAGGGAGTGTTGGTGGGCTCTAGGTGTGTTCTGTGAGATAGTGCTATATACTTTTAATAATGCGTACTCCTCTGTATGTTTCTATTTGGAAAAGCACTCACTGTCCATCCTGTATATTCACTGTGGGGCAGGTTTAAAGGCTCATAGCTCCCTTGTAACCTCATGATTCTTTTATATCTTGATTTCTCTCTGGTATCCACCCTAAGGTATCTCATAAAGTGAAGGCTGAGAGACTGAGTGTGCTGGGAGACGGAGGGAGGCAGGGTGAGAAATGGGCAGGGAGAGGCAGAGAGTATATCATGTAGCTAATTTAAATGGGTTTCTTAAGATCGTGGGCCCACGTTCAGTCTGATTCTTACCTTTACATATTCTTTCACAAAGAACTTGCAAGAGTTTAGGTAACAATGAGACAGTGGCTGGGCTGAAACTGTAGATAGGGCTTTTGATGTTAATTAAATGAGTCGCAGCATTTTACAGGTTTGCCTACTAATATGAATAGGGACGTAATGTGCTTTGTATAACCATATTCTAAAGTAAGTTCCATATAGGACATTTTTTGCTCTATTTCAGACCATATTATATTTTATTCAGCGCAGTCAGAGAGCTAAATCTGAGCCTCTATTGGAGTCTATGAAGCGATGGGAGCCACCCTACGCTTGTGCCTCACAAAGCACCACAATAAATGTTTTCTTCTCTCATCATAGCAGCTTTGACTAAGTGCACAGTCATCCCGACCCGATGACCATGACTGAAAAGCATTCTGACATAAGCTCCAAATATTTCCTGTTTACAACAATGTGCTCAGTGTGCTGCTGCTACACTGTCATCCTATTGTTTTCCATCTAACAACTGAATTAGTGAAGAAGTGCACCTTCTCCGCCATGCAACAGCGTGACAGGTAACGATTCTGTCTCCTCAACATTTGTTGTTGACATTGGTTCTTTTCGAACCCAAACAGAGCTGCAGTTCATAAAACCCATAAAAATAATGGATGCGCTAATGCTCCGAGACGTAGCGTTCTAACAGGATGTCCTCATAATTAATTTACCTTCAGCAATGAAAGCACTGTATACTATGTAGCCTACACACACCAAATGGTTGTCATAACTCAAACAAATAATGCAAAAGCGGTTCTTATTATTTAAGACTCCTACATACAGAAGATGAATGTCTACATATGAGGGATTGGCAGTGCTGTGACGAAGATGTCCTGCTTCTTAAATTAAAAAATTATAAGGCACACAAGCTTGAGCATGCTGTGTGATCTTATTTAGACTACTTTTTCTTACTGTTTCTTTTTACTTGCATAGACGTCAGAGGCAAGTTGCTTCAAATTGGTGTTTGAGTTTTTTGTTATACTTGATGAAGCTGACTGAAAACAGGCAGTCGAGTCAAGTGGATATCTCTCCGCTTCATGTTTTCAGACCGAAGGAGGTTTTTCTCAAACATACTGTGTCTCCACCGGGGCTGAAACTGAACTTGGATCAACTCCCACTTGCCACATCGGATATATTGGCAGGTGGTTTTGGTTTTTTCACAAGCACACACAGTGGATGCACGTCACCACTGATCTGAGTTACAATTATCATGAAACAACATATAACTGCTACTAGTTTGTGTGCTGTATTTGGGATCGTTTAAGGTTCACTTGTTTTCATTTATTACATGAGGCAGTGCAGGTTACAAGTTAAAGATTCAGCACTACAGCTACTATTTTTACATTTGTCCAGCATTATGTTTAGTATTTTGTCTCCACGGTAAGATTTCCATCATCAATGTCTCAGTTGCTAATCAGTTTTTCTTTGAGGGTTAGCTAGGCTTATCTGATGCTAAATGATGAAAAGTCTGCAAATAATGAACACAAGAAGGGCTGTGGCCTATAACACTACTATCCACCTTTGTTGGAGACCCTGTAATAATTAGTTTATTGCACTTTGTGTCAGCCTTGATCTGGTTCTGTTTGTCACAGCCTCTGTCACAAGTCAAGCTAATTCAAAAAGTTAGTAACATTATTTGTGTGATTGTCTGATTTCTTTCCATTGGTAGCTATTGGCTGCTTGTTTCCTAATATCTAACGGCATCAGCAAAGAACAACTTTTTAAAAAGGACGCATTTGTCATAATTTTTGACAGAAATTACTTGACTGGGTGTCAAACCATCTTTGTTCCTTATTTCCTCTTTAACCCTGGTGATTCACTTCAACACAGAAGACCTCTTTTCTCACAACCAAAGTGTCCAGCAGCCACTCCATGACAAAACTAAATCTGTTTTGCTGAATCATTATAAAGCTGAAAGTATTTTCTACTGGGGAAAAAAAACAAGAGAACCTCTTTGAATTTTTCTGACGTGACATTCCCGGTGCTTGCTGAAAACAGCTGCACTAGTTGTTGATGCTATTTTGACAAGCAGATATTTCACAGTGGTTGTATTCTTGATGCCTTTAACATGCATTCATTTAGCCTGCTTCATCCAGAGTGTTTTTGCTTTGACCTTTAAATATTACTAAATGGAAGGCACGAGATAGCTTTTCACTCAGAAGCCTCAGCTACCCAGTTTCATTTCCAATGGACAGAGGTATAAATCAATAAGAAACATATAGGATCTCCATTATGGGGATACTGATACAGTATATACTGGATCCGTCTAAAATTAAGTACATGTCTGTCAGATAATCTTCCCTGTACCAAGGGACATATTTGACAAACCAAATGTCAGTGTGAGGTCACTTTTATATGTGTATCTGAATAGAAAAATGTATGTTTGTAAAGTGACTGTTTGCTGTTAATTGTGTATTTGCAGTAGTCTTTATTGCTTAGTAAACCCTTATGTAGTTTTAAATGCCATAGCTTGGCACTCAGTAAAGGCCTGTCCTGTTGATTTTCACATACAGAATGAGCACTGACAGCTTAAACATGGTGTGGGTGCAACGCTGCTTGGAGAATACTAGAGAAATGGCTGCACTTGGCTGCTGAGGTTTTACTGAAATAAGCTTTGCACTGATGTTGAAAGAATTCTCTTGTTTTTCTGTAGTCATTCGAAAATGTACCTGAGCATTAGATTTTGATCAAAAGGCTCTGTGGCTTCTACGCAGCAGTGGCTTTTATAATACTGGATATTAAATATTGGGTTGTGCTGAATTACCAAAAATTTCCATCTCTGTGCAAAACACTCTCCCACTTTGCTTGGATACACTCTCTGTGTCTGAGTGTACTGAGTGTTGACATGGCTTGTTGGGACCCACCTGTTCTGTGCAACAATGCCAGTAGTCTCTGTTCATCATTATGTCCACTGAATGCTTGTTAGCATACAATTGGAGAATGTGCACTGCACAGATGAGAAAACTGATGACATATCTGTCCAGTACATATAACGCCATACCAGTGGCCAGTTACAATGAGTGTTAAAATTAAACCAAATAGCACATTAAATATCGTACAAAAGCCCAGGCAAAAGTGCAGTAATGACCTGTTACAGTTAGCGTAGCTGAACCATTTCTTGGCCTAGGACCTTAGACTTCTAAATGTCTTGTCGATACCGTGAAACCTGTGGAAATACTGGCGATTAGATGTGTCACCTTATGGTGGAGTAAGTTAGCCATTTCTCCCTGTTTCCAGTCTTTGTGCTAAGCTAAGCTAACCTGCTGCTTGCTGTTACCCTGTATTACTAATAAGATATGAGAGCGGTATAAATGTTCTAATCTAACTCTTGGGAGGCCATTAAATAGGCGTATTTCAAAATGTTAAATGGTTCTTCTAAGATTCACATTGTCCTGCAGTTGCATTGTTATTAAATGTACAATGTGTACCGACTTTAATGTAGCTGTGAGGACAATCCGGCTGTATTTCTACTTCTTCATGATAGGAAGTTTCACAGGGAGCTCCTATTACTAAAGGCTGGCAACATACAAACACTTCACTATCCACTTTGTGATAAAGCAAGCAATTTGTAGTGCTTTAGACACAAAGCCACAAGTAGTTCTCAGTGGACTCCCATTTGCTGATGGATGAGAATATCTGAGAAATCTTTTGAAAAGGTGTCTTCCAGCTTAAACACTTTTTTTGACTCTCATTAAGCCATGCCCGAGGCTTTGCATAAATCACAAGAGACTGCACTCGATGTCTTTGCTATTCAAGTGATACTTATTATGTGAAACTATCTTGTAGCTTGTGAGGACACCAGGGCATGTAAGATTTAGACTTAAATCTAGACTACGCAGTCTATCAGTGATAAGACGCTTTAGTGGTATTTGCAGAAGTCCAGTTTAGCCTCAGACAGAGTGAGAGTGGTGGTCGACAACTGTGTTGAATATCAAGTATCCATACACAGTCCAGTGATGGTTTGAAAAGTACAGATTTTTCCCGATGGGCTCACTGTGGTGAACACAGGGCTCCTGTGGAGAGTTGAACAAGGTTAGAGATGTGCAGCAGCTCAAGTCATCTGCAGTGACTCACAATTGCTAACATGCTCTATTTTAATTCCTTTATTCCTCCCTTTATTTCCACCCTTCCTTCACTGTGGATGCAGAGCTGCTGCTGAGACTGTCTTTGAAGATGACGGCCATGACAAAACAAGGTCTAAGTTGTTATGACAGTGGAAATCCTGCATTCTTATTTAACTTTTGGCACAAAGCCTCAAGGCCAGAATGAGCAAGAAAGCCAAAAGTTTACAGTAATGATACCTTTGTTCCACCCCAAACAAGCTGCTGAGGCCTGAACCAAACAGCTTCAAAGTGTAGAAACAAGCCACAAGGAGCACTTCACAGGCACTGATAGAGGCAATATGAAATAGTCAACATTTCCCTCTCATAAACCACAGTAATATCTCTTAATTGTATGCGGACCTAATGCATCTAAGAGCTGAAGTGTTCCAAAATGTGCCACTCAAGTACTTCTTATTGAAATTAAGTAGAGATTACTGCTTTAAAACCCCTGCTTGAGAAAACATTAAATGCAGCACATTAAAATACATACAAATTTATGCAAAATGTATACGCTACGATTTACATTTACAGTACAGTGATGAAATTTTACAAGATTTACACAGTAGTTTGCTTTAATTACAAACAAAATTCAGATTTCAGTGTTTTCTTGGGCTTGTGTCCATAGTGTATCCAAAAGGCTGCTGTGGTTGTGTTTTACAGTAAATGTTACTGAAGTTTAACAAGGGGAAAATCAAGCTTTTCAAAACCAACCTCTGGAAAAGATTGCATGAAAACAAATCAATTTCACTTACATTAAAAACTCTAATATAGTTTTGCCAACTTCAAGTGTAGAGAGTTTTGAACTAAATCGTCTGACTTCATATAGTAGATTCTGCGATTTGAAGATGTACCACGGACTGCAGTGTTTGTGAATGTGTGCTTGTATAAGAATATGAAAGAGTGAACTCAAGGCCTTCCTTTGTCACATATACAACTCAAGTATGTGCCAATAGCTATTCTGGATGAAAAGAATTAGAAAAAAGAAATAGAAAGGGTAAAGATGAAAAAATATATACGTCAACAGAGGGAATGTGATTATGGCTCTATTGTGAGTACACACAATTGTCTATACATCACAGTGATGTGCAAGCACAAGGGGTAAAGAGGTCAAAATCATTATTGACCTTGGAAATAGTAGTTGATGGAATAGTTTGGATATAAGCTAGTTCTGGAGTTATCTTGTGAAAAAAAAGTTGTGTGATTTTTTTAAAAATGCATTCGCAGTGCAACAAGCACAAACATCTTTCTTGCCCAGGTGTTCAGTTTGAAATTGCTGCAATGCTGTTGAAAACTCCCTTAAAGATTTCTATGTTGTGATATTAGAAAAGTATTTCCAGGCCTAGATGGTTGTTTGTAATTAACAGCAGTGTCAAAAAGCTACAGTGCATCATAACTGATTGTTTTTCTGTAAAATCAGTTTGACTCCTAATTTAGATCCCAGGTCTAATGTCCACCTGTGCTTTCTTTACCTCCTCTGCCAGAGCACCTCCGTCAGACCCGGGACCAAAAGCAGGAGTCCAGAGCAGCCATGGGACAGGTGACAGGCTGGCCTCCCATGACACACCTCAGCATGCTGCACCCCAGGGAGAGCAGGGCCAGGGTCACGTGGCCAGGAAGAGTCTACAGGTGGATGTGGGTAGCAGCAGGACTGGGAGGTCCCCTTCTGTGTCCCCTGACCGAGGCAGTGTCCCCACCTCTCCTTACTCTGTGCCTCAAATTGCACCCATGCCCAGCAGCAAACTGTGCCCAGTCTGCAAAACCACAGACCTGATGGGCACCGGGGATGACAAGCCGAACTCCAACACCTGCACACAGTGCCGCTCCATGGTGTGCACCCAGTGTGGCTTCAACCCCAACCCTCACCTCACAGAGGTAGGCAGTGCTGCTTGACCAAGACAATGATAATTCCAGTCATGTCCCTTTTCTATTTTTGGAATGTTTTCTTTCTGTTGTATAGTAGTTTACCAGTCTACTACAAAATACTAAAGGTGGTGTCCATCTAAAGTCACAACTGTCACTATGTCTTGGGCTACCAACATGGTCAGCTTCTGCCATGGTGCATTCATATGGAAAATCTAAAATACTGCAAAAATGGTTCAACAAAAAAACAGCTGTATAATCGACTGCACAAACAGATTCGGAATGAATTCAGGCATACAACATTACAGACTGCCTAGAGGCTAAAGCCAACAGAAGCAAAGGGGTGACTGTTTAGTGTTGACTAACCAAGCACGTGGTTTACAGAATGAAAAATAATAAAATCTAAACATTTTACAAAGCAGACAGAGATGTAACGCAATGTCCTTTAAAGTACTTGTTGTATTGTATTGCTTTAAAATAGAACAAGGCATTTGGCTTTGTTTTGTGTAACATTATTTCCCCTGTGCGACGCTACTTACAAGCATGTATGAGTCATACATGTATATTGCATGTGTGGTACATCACATGGGTTGCACTTGATTCTGACAGCCTTTAATTTTTTAAGATAGCCATTTGCCTTCCTTCCTGCACATCACCTCTGCTTATTCATAGCATCCATTGAAAGGTGGCATGACATCAGTGCAAATCTTATACCAACACAGTGTATGTGATATAGTACATTAGCAGCATTCTGACAGGATGGAGGGTGTCAACATGCATTTTTTAAAATTTCAATCAAAGTGCGTAATTCAGGTGCAGGTTTAATTTTTACTGTGATAATTATTTCTCATTGACATTTATGAGCAATGTTGGTGATGAGTATTGTTATCAAGTTGGCTATGACTGGCTCACCGGCTGGACTGCAGCAGCTGAATGGGAGTCAAGATGTGAATTAGTTGCATGCTGGTTGAGAGACATAGTGCGCCTTGATTGGTTAAGTGTTTAATAATCTGCTGGGCTTGTGAACTTTCATCTCCACAGACCTGCTTATCACACACTTCTGCACTGAGGTGCACAGTAATAAATTAGTCACTTCCTATTAGTCATAATGAATCAGAGGCTCGTATCGAGAACAAATTCTACGTGCTTTTCAGCTGATGCTACAAAGTACCTGCACACAGCACATGCACAGTGTATTATCCATATATGTTGTTCATCCATCCTTGCTGACACTAACATGTAAGTATCCAAATCAGGCCCGAAGCCTCCCCCCCTCGCAAAAAATGCTTTTTATAGCATCACTGAAAGCAGCATAACACATTTCCCTGTCATTCACAATCATTCATATGCATCTAAACACTCATCACTGTTAACAGGTAGCTGAGAGAAGCCTATTGCCTTCATCCTAAAATAAATTACTTGCCTAATTTGAATTAGACTATGCTTCACTGTTGCTGTGAGTCAAATGTGGCTGTGTCATCTGTCACAAAGTTTCACATCAACTTCAATGAGTCATGTTGCAAATTGTGGCCAAGATGCAATGTCAGTTAAGCTGGCCTACAGGCTACGAGAGCAACTGTAGGCTGAATAAGTACCAGGGTAGAGGCAGTAAATGTTTAGCTTTTGAACCATAAATGTGAATGTACTGGCTAATGGCTGTGTGTAAGCTTGAGTGCATGCATGCATGAGCGCATATTTGTGCACATAAGATCGGAGACTGCAAAAGTTTGGAAAAATAGGAAGCCGTGGGAGATGGAAGTACAAGAAAGAGAAAATGCGTGGAGCAAAGTGGAGACAGACAGTAGAGAATAGATCATGGCAGGGAGAGAAGGAGAGCATGGCAGTAAAGAGAACAGCGGAGGTGGGTACTTTTCGGCTCAGCCTTGGTGAGCTTGTCAGATGCTGACAGGGAGAGAGACACGGAGGGAAAACGCTCAGCCTCTGGAGACCTGAAGATTTACCCCCCTAACCTACTTAGCATGGATTGGGCTTCTGCCTCACTGCAGCATATCTAAAACAGCCGTATCACTCATCAGCAAAACTGATGACGGCCACATTGTTGCCGATCAAGGTGATGATAACGCTGAGGATGGTGATGACTGGAATTACGTTTACAGTGATGGTGACTGGTCAGTAAAAAGAATAGCCATATTGAAGAGGCTGAAATAAAAAGCTCCTGCTATAAGCAGACACGGATACTGTTGCCCTTTTGATCCTGAAGAATGAAATATTTGTACATAAAAAAAAATAAAAATAAGATTTAAGATTTAACTGCGATTCAAATCCTAAAATCCTAGAAAAGGTTTGCCTCATTTATAATGAAGTGCAGAGTCTTTGTGGATTTTCTAGGATTATAATCCTTCATTTGTCCATTTGGTGTTTGGGCAGAAAAATGACTTTTGACATTTTCTCATGAAAACCATCTCTCATATATCAGAGGTCAGGGGATCACATCCTGCTTTGTGTCATGTGCTTCTGTTTGTAAGTACTTTACAGACACTGATTAAACATCACAGATTACAAGGATCATATGATCAACATGCGTTATTGGAGAGGGTTTCCCCCTAATTACAGAAAAGTGGCAGTGCTGATTAAAGTCTCGACAAATGAGGATGATTCCACATTTGGATAGTTTAGATTTTCTTTGTTCACTACAAAGACTCAAACAGCATGTGCTGCTGAGAATCAGTTCTTTTTGCAACATTTAGTTGCAAGCTGTTTTATTGGTGGTACTTCTCATAAAGACAATCCCTGTTTATGCGTTTGAGGGATGAAAAGAATTGTTAAACTACAAGTCAGAGCTGAGATAAACAACCTGGCGATGGCAAAGTGATTTAGATGTAAACAGCGAGCAATAAATGGATGTCATACGCCACAGTGTGTTACAAGGTTGTCAGTGAAGCTGAGAAGTTTTATTTAGAGATGTAGGCTGAGAATGGAGACCAGCGAGCAACACAAGAGCTCGTGTGTTTGATTTGATCATCTAATGACGTAGATAACACCCAGAATGTTAAAAAATGTTTTGCTTGGTGTTTAAAGAAATAATTACGAGGAAGGCGCTCGATTAAAAACGTTGTGATGAAAGAGAGAAGGAGAAATCCTGGCTGTCGGGGAAACGAGGCAGTCTAAAGACAGACTTTAAACAACACAAAACAAGAGCATGGAGAGATAGTGAAAATACCACAGACATGCTCCCCTGACAGTGTTCTCCTACCATCATACAGGGGAACATCTGCTTTATAATTGGTCCAATTTCTATTTATAGGCCCTATCCTCCTTCTGTCTGCAACGATGGCCTGGTCCTGAGAAGCCACAGCTGAGAGAGAGAGAGAAAGAGAGAGAGAGAGAGAGAGAGAGAGAGAGGGAGATAGTTGTGTGAGAAAAAGCTGTGTAATAGCAGGAGGAGACCGAATGGAAGAGAAAAAGCATCATCATAAATTAACCATAATAGCTGGAGTGTTCATTCTAATGCCATGCAACTCTATTTTAATCCAGCTTCTGGAAAAAACAGAATATATAATACATAGAAACAAATCAAAAATAATTCTCCTGTGGGATACAAAACCTTCTTTAATGCAACTTGGTTTGCTTCTCCGAGATAAAGGCATCAACGTTGCCAAAACACTCTGGAGATTGATCTAAAACAGTCTTTGAACCAGTCATGAAATGATGACTTTTTAATGTCTTTGTTTGAAGAATGCCTCGGAGGTGCTTCTTTGTCTTTTAACCAACAATCCCACAAGCTGAGGAACAGTTTTCACAAACGCTCCCACACAGAGACACTCTATATATCTCCTCCTCCCTGTTCAAAATACATCAGGTAGGTGGCCACAGTTGACAGTTGCACTAGACAGATTTAGCAACCAAACTGAAAGCAGTGGCATCAATTTGGACTCCAGAATACAGTATTTTCTGCACTAATCAGTGATTTTACATTAAGAGTGGATTATATGACTTGTATCTTAACCTTCTGAACACCAAGCAGTTTGTGGTTTTACTCACTGTGGGCTCATTTTTCACTGCAATATAAAGACCTGCACCTCTACGGAAACAGCACAACCATGGTTAGTAGTAGAGAGAACAAAATGTCCTTTGTGCAGTATGGCATAGTTATAATGCCTAAAATTATAAAAAGGAACAAAAGAAAGCTACTTTTCTTTATTTATTTTTACAAAATGTAAAAATATACCCTGAAATCAACATGTATAACAGTTTCTAAGTTTCCATAAATGTTACTGGAAACACTGGAAAACACAATGACTCTACATCCTATAGATATTTTACTACTTATATTTTTATTTTTGTTTACTTCCTTGTTTCCTATCTGCTATGTGTAAACACAGCCTGCAGTTCAGCTGAAAAGTCCCAGTATTTTTGTGACGTGACTGTCAGTCACAGCTGAGTCATTTATGGCTACACCGTTGTGTCGAGAAACTGGCTACTTTATTTTTGGCATTTTTTTTAAAAGAAGGAATATGGTGAATAAAGTGATTTCAATCATCAAGAAATTTCACAATTTTAAGTTCAGATTTGGTTAAGTTTTTGTTGTGGGACTGCAAGTCAAAAAAGATTAGTTCAAGCCAATTCTTCTTGATTCTTCTTGACTTACAACCAATCACACTCTCATTCACACCTACGGACAATTTAGAATCACCAGTTAACCTCAGCATGTCTTTGGACTGTGGGAGGAAGCCGGAGAACTCGGTGAAAACCCACGCTGCAACGAAAGCGTCCTAGCTGTGAGGCGACGGTGCTAACAACCGAGCCACTTTTTAAAAAACACAACATGACTTTTAGACCAGCCAGCAGGTTTTAGGATTCAGAGGGTTAAACAGTTCAGTTGAAGTAACAAATCAACAGATTTATCACCTACCTTTGCAGTTCCCTACAACTCTACAGAGCATTTTAACGTCTTTCCGCTCATTATTTTGGTTCAGTCCCCTTTTTCCAGATGCAGCAGGCAGGTGTTTTCAGCAAAGTAAAACCCACTGTACTCTGCCTGTCCAGCTGCAAAAAGCTAACAGACAATGTCAGAGTTTAACTGGTGAACACAGTGTAGCACTTATTAGATATTTCCATCAGGAGTTGAGACTAAAACAGAGCTTAAAGCACTGTGAATATGAGGCTTAAATCTGTCTGTCATCCGGAATATGACTCTAAATGAATCCAAAATGGTGTTTAATATCTGCTAGTTGTATTAATAGAAAACTGTTTGCTAGCATGTTTACTACAAACAGCTTTATGTGTTAATGTTGTGTCCACAAAGTTATTTTTCCTCAAGTGTATGTGCATTTATAACTTATCTTAGGTTTTAATTTATAGGTACATTTAGAATTTAGTTTTCAAGCAACAGTATTTTGTTTTTAAAAAATCGATTAAAAAATATAAAAGTTAATGTAAAAAATAAGAGTTGTTTTTAGCTGTGACCAGCAGCTATAGTCTGAGTCATTGTAGTGGTCAGTTAGTCAAATGATATTCCAGCTCTCTCCTCCTGCAGAAGCTGCACATGTACAGCTGTGGGATACAGATTTATCGTAAAACGCCAAGTTTCTCAGTCAGAGACAGGACTGTTTTAACTTACTTTAATGCAGCCCAGGTTCTAATCCCAAGGCCGAAAATTGATTCTTGAAAGCTGCTGTAGCAGCACCAACCTGGGAGAACAAGCTGTCTATAGTGCCATAAGTAAACATTCTGTTATTTTTTCAAAGCGTACCTGAAGGCAACTTTGTAGGTTGTGAGTGTCTTAGGTACCGTTTTCATCTTAGTTGGAACCTTAACTTGTGATTACTTCTAAACTTCTCAAAAGAGTACTTCAGTTACCTCCAACTCAGAGCTCCTTTAGTTGTTCCAGTATTCATGCTGTTTTTATATGTGACCACAGTTAGAATCCAACATTATCCATGGTTTGATTTTTCTTCTGTTAAGGACAAATAATAGCTTAATGAAAAATAAATCACATAAATGTAAACTAAAGTGATGCAGTCATATCAGTGAAGAATAAGTCCATTATACCTCGGGGGAGCTGGAGCGTGGTTCCTAATCCCTCAAATTAATTCAAATGTTTAGCATCAGACATTTCTAATCCCTCTCTAACTTTGCATTATGTGGCAAGAGAGATTCAATAAGAGAGAATAAGAGATTCAATGGCAAAGTAGAAGACACTGAGATTGTTATACACTTTATATATCTCTGTTAAGGTTGCATTTTAAATATAAAATGCCTGACATCAATACAGTATGGATGAAAAATGTCATGTAGAAAATCAAGATGGGAATTAGTAAGTTTTTGTCTTTAGGAAAATTTTTAATGATGTAGATACGGAAATACTGTTTTAGTTCAGCTCTTCGGGTTTGAAGGGAAGCTTCCAGTTTTTTCAAGGTCAGATAATTGATCAAATGTGATTTCTGTTTATCTAACATATTTTCTTCTTCTTATTTATTTCAGTTTCCCAGAAACTGACAGTCTCTCCGTCGTGTGTCTTCATCTTCGGTCTAGTGAATAATTTTCAGCCGGGAGATGCTAAATTAAATGAATGAAAAAATATCTAGAAATCAAGTGTGATAGGTTTGTTTACGAGTCGAGCTACTATTCATCAAAAGGTTTTGCAGGAAAACGATGAAACTGTAATTATTTTGAAGAGACCAAATGAGCCATATAGTTTCACTCTCAGTTTCTCACCAGCAAGATAGTAACAGTGAAGCTGCCAGTGTGTCTTTTGTTAGAAACTGAGGCTCTGGCATACATTATACAATATGTATAGTAATTGAATAGTCAATAACCATTAGAGCAATATCATCTATGTATAGTAACATATAGCAATTTACACATAGTTTAGGTTAGAAGGTAAATCATGATAATCTTACCTGTACAGCCTGACCTCATAATGATTTTGAAATTAAATTTCTAGGTTGTCTTAACGAGCATGCTTAATATAACATAATAATGTGTCTTAAATGACCCCTTTCTATCCTATTTAATGCAAATCCTTTCGTAAAAGTGTAATACAAGAAACTTCTTACTGAAAATATATGTTCAACCTGCTAAATATCCTCACTGACGATGCCGGTGTTTGGTTGACTGTTTTTCATCACAGTACTTTAGGATGTCATCACAGACTGGGACTTTAAGTGGACAAACAGTGGGAACTGGGTCAGGAATCCAGCTGAGACGCTACATGCTCAATTTTGCATATACCAAAATATTTTGCAATGAGAACTGCCAGAAACTAAATCTGGGACACTGGTTTAATTATTACCCTATAACTCGCTGCATTTAAACTCTGCATCTCGCTATAATCATTTGAATTTTTCTCTCCAGCAAGGGGGTAACAGAAAACGTCCTATTGTGACGGTGTGTGGAAAAATCACATGAGCACCTTCAGCCCATTTTACAAACACGGCTTCTGTAGTACAGTTAAACAAACAAACACACGGAAAGCTCACGTTCAGCATCATGGTGACAAATCTGTGGCATTCTTTATACTTTTAAGCCAGATATGCTAATTTTGTCGCCCTCCCTTTTATGACCCCCTATTGTTTTTTTTAATCTACCAACAATTACCACTGTTCTAGACACTGTGTTCTTTTGTCTGGTCATTTTTTCATGTCATTGCACATTTATATTAAAAAAAAGTCTTTATTTTGTGTTAATGTACATTATTATGTTGTCATCCAGTAAAAGCTACACTTTACAGTAATACACTCAAGCACAACAACGGCACAAAATGCGGACTCAAACATTACTGCTGACTAGAGTCTACATTTCTAAGACACAGACACAGTCTCAAAAGAACTGAATATTAAAAGCTTCACAACAGTAAAGCTTTTGCAGGATTATGGTATTTTGCCGCATTACAGTGCACATATGTTTATTACATTGTGCTCATCTGTTCTACTGTATATCAAAATTTAATGTTATGCACTCTGCGCTACTTTCCTGCATCCTCAGTAGCACCAGAACTCCCCGCTGTGCCCAACGCTGCACCAGCACACCTGGTGAGACACATTCAATAAGCAGCATGAAAAGAAATGTAACGATGATTTTCCCACAACTGCTCATAATTTTGATTGGTCCTTGTTTTTATGAACTTCGCTCTTTGCTTGGCAACATTTAGGAGTCAAGTTGATGTGCTTTATTGTGATTGCTCTTGTGTAGTTGTTTGTAGAGCTGCTGTGTTTGAGTTAAGCAGAGGCAGAGACACAAATTGACAGAGAGAGAGAGAGGGAGTGAGAGAGGGAGAGAGAGAGAGAGGCACTGGGAGGAATTTCAATGTCTTTGGCCCAATTTGCAAGGAATTGATAAACCGCTGCATTCCAAGCATCCTGATCCCCAAACTGCAGTGCTCAGCTGCTGTACGTACTGGTGCTACTGCATTGTGCTCCCCGAGATAGTGCTTCTTTCTTCATCTGCATCTTTGTCAGCTCAAGTTTGATTCTGACTCTGAGAGCATTCGTTACCCGGCTTTTCCGGGGAATGATGGACTGCATGATGTCTCCAACCTGTCAGCAAATATACGGAGAGGACAAAGTGGAAAACTTTGTGCACCTGTGTGATGTATGCAGTGTTACATCCTCTGATGGGTGTATGCATGTGTGTCCCTGGTACCTCATGCCTTAGCTGAAAATGTTCCCTACATTTTTCACTTTCAGGAGGATTTTGGATCACAGGAGTGTTGTTCAGGTCAATGTTGCTAAAATATTCAAATCAATTATTTAAATGCACAATTGTGATTAAAATATCACCTTCAAAATAAAACACAAGCTTGGAACCTGCTGTTTGTTATAATAGATTAACAGCCACCGTCCAGACTTGCAAGCAGTTGCATAAACTTGTATACAACATGGCTGTCACAGGTCGTAACTTTGGTATGAGTAAGTATATGTCAGTAATGTACAGCCAATTTTACACATAATGCCTAAATTTAAAGAGCTTAAAAGTAACTGGACACTTGACTACAAATGTTTTTAGGCCAGCTGAGTATTATTTCAGCGTTACTCCACAGACGCATGGCTCAGACTCGACTGAGAGGAGAGAACTGCCATTTAGGTGTCAATCTGAGAAGTAAAGCGGTGACCTTGTGAGTAAAGCAGATGATAGGGAGACTCAAGAAAAGCAAAAATCCTTCAGAGACATATCAAAGGTAGCTGGCTTGTTAGAGGGAACAGTTTCATACATTATAAAAAACAGGTACACAAGGGAAAAGTAGAAAATAACCTTGTAGGCAGCAGAGGCAGAGTCTTGTGGATAACTGGAAAATCAAGAATGCTCTCAGAGCTCTTTCCCTATTAGTGATCAAGAGTAGACTTTATGACTGTGAGCTCCGAGACAAAGGGTTAGCATAATTTGATTAAACATTTAGTTGAGAGACAGAGAGATTAGACAGACAATTAGGCTGTAACTCATTTCAAAATTGATAAATCATGTAATTAATTTAGTCAGCTGTCAGAAATCTAAAATGGAAACTGAATATCTGGAGTTTAACTGTTGAACAAGACAAGATGTCTGCAAACATCATGTTTGGATCTCAAACACTGTGCTTGCAATATTTTTTAAGTACTTTCTGTCATTATACACACCATACTATAAGCCGATTAATTGAGGGAAAGAAATTGGCAAATAAAATGATTTTTAAAAAAGAATTAATTGCAGCACTAGTGGTTATGGCTAAGAGTCTAAGATCATACCCAAATCATTGTAAAATTTAAAATGTAAATATGTATGTGTGTTGCCAAGGAGGCTTTGCTCTCATTATTTGATCTACATCCAACTCTCTGTAGGTCTTTGCTGCTAAAAGGTTCTATTTCTGGCAGCAAGTTGTTCTCAAGGAAGCCATGGTGCTTGAGCATCCTGTTGGCAGACGTTGAGGTCCCGCCTCATGACCTTTGACGTGCGTCATACCACTGTACCCACATGCAAATCCACATCTAGAAAGCTAATGCAGGCACTGGGTCCATGTATGAAATAAAGGCCCGATGAGAGGCTTCAAAAGCGATGAGATGGTGAGATGGAGATGGAGATGGAGACAGAAGAAAAAAGTTAGGACTGAGTAATGCACTGTGAGAGGTGCAGATAAGAAGCCGAAATAAAGATGAGTGAAGGAGAACAAGATGGAGGGTTGCAACAGAGAAGTGATAGAGAAGCAGGGCAGGAGGCAGAGTGTGCAGTGCGCTTGTTTTTTGCTGATACAGATCAGATTTCATAAAGATCCACATGATTGCCTCATAACAAGGGGGACGCAGAGAGGAATGAGATGGAGAGATGAGGCGGAGGCAAGCAGAGACATGAAGAAATTGATAAATAGCTGCTTGCCCTCCCCACAGCTGCTTTCTTTGTTTTTCCGGTTAGTTTTTTCCCCAGTGGGCTTAATATGATTATCCTAAGTGTAATTTGAAAAAAAAAAATATCAAGGACAATAATAGTAATGATGGAAAGAATAGCTCTCACTCGAGCCAGTGATTGGATGGAGATCCTTGTGTTGCTCCGGTGTTGGGTTTTTTTCTCTGTTCACAATACTCTGACTGTCCCCAGGGTTCACCCTGCTTCACCACTGCTTCTCAGTGTCCCTGATTGACAGTGAAAACCATGGCCTCATCACTTCTTATACGGGGATTGGCAGGGGGCCAGGCACCAGGCTAAGATGCTACTGAGCCTATGACTTATACTCTGTCTACACTAACTGAATGACTGACCTAGAGACAGACTGAGGAACACAGTCAGGCAGGTGGAGTAGTTACCAAACACTTTAAAGCTGTCAACAATGCAATTATCTGTGAGAAAAATAAGAAAACAATATCAGTTATATCATTACATCATTTTGTTACCTTGACATTACAAATTACCTTCAGAGCAGGCTGAAAAGTAGTGTTTCACTGCCTCGCCTTGTTAAAAAAACTAAAGCCCATCTTACCCAGAACCAATTTTGTTGTGGTTGGGTGTGGTCATGAGTGTCTCAGTTGCACTTGTAACATTGTAACTTCACTCATATATTCACTGCAGAAAGGTGAGAAGTTAAACCATCATCCATCATCATCCATTTGCAGTTAACCTGGAAGCAGTGGTCGTGGTTGCTGGGTGCAGTTAATGTTCTTCATAATGACTGAAGCTGCCCCATTAAACAACTTGCAACAGTCTGTCAGTAGCTGTGTAGTCATGGAGCTGTTAAGGACAAGAACCTCGGAAATGAGTTGTGAGCCAATTTTGTTTGTACCACTTGTTATTGCAGGTTCATATGAGGCCATCAGGCTGAAAAGTTTTTCCGCTATGTAATGATTAGGAAAAGAACAGCCATGAAATTATAAAAATGTCTGTGATTTTATTAAGGCATTAAACACCAAAAACAACTCTTTGCAAAAATCTGAATTTTAGCCATTAAGTCTGATAGAAATTGTAATGTCTAGAACAAGCAGCAACCCCTGGGGCTGAAGGTACCAAAGCCTGCAGTTCCTACAATGGCCACTTGAGGCTGGCTCCGAAAGCAAGTCCATCCTCAGAGATCCCCATGTCAAAATGTAAAACTTTGCAACAGAAAAAAACTTGTTTGTAACCTGGTACAAAAACAGTTTTGGTCTCTATAGCAAATTTCCCCATTATGACAACTGCACAGAGGGTGAATGCTTATATAACTCACCTATTTAAATAGTTTTAAGGCTTAAAGTTAGGCATAATTAAGGGTGTGGCCACTTTGAATCACAGATGGGTACCATCACAGGACAATCCATGGCCCAGGGGCATAGCATGGATCACCTCAAAGCCGCTCAAAATGCAACTCTTTGCTAATTTTCAGGCGAGTAGGGAATTAGGTAAAGTAACTGATTTTAAAACTGCTCTCCAGGAAATCTATGGGTGACATTATGAAGAGTTTTTTTTAAATATTTACATATAGGCTTTGGCCTAAAAGAGCTACATCAAGACATTACTGTATGTCTTTCATGTGTGTAGGGAGCCTGCACAAAGTTTGTCAGCTCGGCCAGAGGCAGTCCCTAATGAACATGATCTCTCCGACTGGTTGATTGTTTCTGCATTTTGCCTGAAGAAGGTCAAGAACCGAAACGTTGCTAATAAATCTTTTATTGCAAGTTCGACAGTGTACAAAAATCTATTTGAAACTGATTGTTTCTTCAAGCAGAAGCAATTGTCAGAGAATGTGATGCCACAACCATTAGAAATGCTGAACAGCTAAGCAAAGTCTGATGCACTGTATTGCAACAGTAGCCACGCCTGACGGTGATGGGAGGGCATCCAGAACACACCGAGCACATTTCTACATCACTTCAACAAGAACTTTGACCACTGGGGCCCGACAAAATTAGCCTGTCTCGAGACCTGAGAGTGGCTGGACATATCTCTATTTTTCCCAGTAATTTAAATAGTGTATAATTAGGAATTAATAATGAAGTACATCAGAATGACTTTGCTGTCTGATTATCAGGCTACAGCAAAATTACATGTCAACAGCTGGGGTTAAGATGGAGTTTCTTGTTTAACTAAAAATCACAGTACAGCAGTGAGTCAGTGCTTTGCAGTATGTGGAGCAATACTACACTTTAGGTCCACTGACTCATACTATTCTAGCTAAATTCTGAAGTGACAACCTGCCTACTGGCTTACATAAAATATTTTGACCACTGTATTTGCCAAGTAATTTGTGTTACACTTAAAGGTTTATTACATATACACAATTATCATCTTTTTATCTGCAAACATTCATAATTCCTAAAGCCAAACATGTTTAGAGGACATTCTGAGTGTTATAATTTTTGATATAGTAATATGCAGTCACTGTAAAGTTTTGATCATATATGTATAGTAAAACTTGCTGCTGGTGGTTGATAGTTTTTACAAGAATATTCAAAAGTCATAGGATTACAGTAAGTGCACAAGCTGTGGGATTCTGTGTGTAGTGTACATGTATATGAGTGTGCGCATGTTGTTTGTGTGTTCATAAGCTTGTGTTTGAACCAATTTTCTATGGCCACAGGTTTGCAGAGACATTCGGTTCCACAGCAGTAGTGAAGAGATTTTCTTGCGTTTTCAGTCGACATTTTAGCAGCTCTTGGAGACCTAAATTCTATTCTAAGTCAAACCAGAATCTTCATGAATCCATCTTTACAGACTTAACAGGAATTTTGACCTAAAGGTATTAACGAGAAAGCCAGCGGCCAGGCCTCCCACTTTACTCTTTATGTCCTAGACCTCCAACCGATCTCCAACCCTCACACAGCCTTTCAGTGTCTGCATTTATAATGCATTAGGGCATTGTGCAATGACCACAATTCCAAGAAAGCTACAATAGTGCAGCAGCTGTCAAAGCACCAGGATGCCAATTACCACGTATGGCCATGTGCCATCACTAGCGCCTCGTTCTGACTTTCACCTTCTTATGTGCTTATATGGAGCAGAAAGAGAACAAGAGAGAAAACGGGATAGGCAGAAACATAAAGGAAATGGCTACAGCAGGAGAAACAGGGAGATTGGTGGGAGGAATTTAATGAGGATGGGAATACGTTGTGTAATGAGAGAGAATGTAAGCGAAAGCAAAAAGGCAAGAGACACAGAAAAGACATGAGGGAAGATTACAAAATCGGGGCAGACATGATTTATTGAAAGTGTCCAGAGTTCACCCAATCTGTCACATTTATTTCCCACACATATGAAAATTGGTAAATGATGTTTACCAATAAATGCCCATGCGGAGGCATGGGGGTGCTTAAATCCTTCCTCAATGACATATTTTACATCATTCACAATCATTATTTCATTCAATCATTTTCCACACACAATTTTTCCTATTCAGAGCAGGCTGGAGGCTACCCCAGCAAGCATTGGATGAGTGTAAGGCAGCCAGTCTGTCATATAAACAGATCAACACACTTGTTCACATTCACACCCATGGCTGCGTTTTTAGTTCATCTTACTTGGATATCTTTGGACAGTGAAGAGAAAGTGGAGCATCCAGTAGAAACCCAGGGGAACCCAGGGAGAAGATACAAACACCCTGCCATAGTTACTGTTTTCAGGATATTTTCACTTTGATTTTAATAGTTCACCCATATTTTATTATAAACTGTAATGGCTCTGTGAGTTGAACCTACCAGAAATAAGCTCATTAGCGTTTGTTGTTGAGAGTTTGCTTTAAAGATTGATACCACTCTTGTGTCTGCAGTATATATAAAGCTAATGTGAACAACAATGTGGCTCAGATGGTAGAGCGGATTGTCCATGGATCGGAAGGATGGCAGTTTGTTTCCCCACCTCCTCCATGTGCCTTAGTGTCCTTGGGCAACACTCTGAACCCCAGGTTCCTTTCACTAGCCAGCAAGCACCTATTGTAAAGCACTTAATAGAACCTACCAAGTATCATAGCAAGCTTGTGTCTTTCAGATGCTACCTTCTGTTAGTATCGACCTACCAGAACCTATAGAGCTGGTCAATTCACATGTTAGATTTTGTTTGTTTAATCTGTACAAAAATCATAATGTACAAAGAACAAGTTGCACTTTGACCCGGTCTTACTCTGTGTTTTAGCCTATTTCTTTGCCAGTTGCCATCAGTTTGTGGAGTCACTGTAAACAACATGACAACACAGTGTTCTTTTGTTAACACTTGAGTGAATTGACCAATATGTCAAACTGCTCCTTTAATTTCCCTTTATACCTTTATATACTGAATGGCGATAAGACAAGATGCTGTAGATTTCATCTTTGTTTTATCTGTCTGTCTCTTCCAGGTACAAGAGTGGTTATGCCTGAACTGTCAGATGCAGAGAGCTTTGGGGATGGATATGACTACACCTCGCTCCAAAAGTCAGCAACAGATCCACTCTCCTTCTCATGCAACCAATCCAGAACTCAAACCTGACGCTGCAGCTCAGCCTACACCCCAGACACAAGCCGCTCCTCAGATGCAACCTCCAGCGCAGGCCCATCCGGCACCTGGCCCCCCTAAACAGACTGGTCCAGCTGGCCCAGGCCAGCAACAAGTAAAGCGGCTTCCAGGGGCAGTCCCTCTTCCTGGGATGGCTAAGGCCCCCTCCCAACCTGATCTGTCCCGCAACTCTCCTGCCCACCAACCCCAGCCGCCCCGCCAGGACCAGACTCGCAGCGCAGGGAGCTCCCCGTCACGACAGCCTCCACCTCCAGAGCAGACTTTTGGGAAGTTGTTTGGCTTTGGTGCTTCACTTCTTAACCAAGCCAGCACACTCATATCTGAGACTACTCAACCCCAACAACAACCCCCAAAACCGGCCCCCAAACCAGGAGGACCTCCTGGTCCAGGACCTGGGGCGGGTAAACCCTCAGGACCTCAGCCTGCACAACAGGGGCCTCGAGCCTCTGCTGAGCATCAGCAACAACACGCTCCCCCAGACTCCTCAAAACCAAAAGTCTGCTGTCCTCTCTGTAAGACAAGCCTCAATGTTGGCAATGCAGCAGAACAACCCAACTACAACACCTGCACACAATGCCACTCCCAAGTGTGCAACATGTGTGGATTCAATCCCACCCCTCACCTAGTTGAGGTAAGGTTTTGATTTGATTTCTGTGACTTTTCAGCTGTAAAACAGTGTCAGCTGTGCTGCAGTGGCTTCCAGACCATGGATTTGCCAAATTAAATGATTTATTGACATATTTCTGTGAACAATGCTGTGCCACACTGCAGTTGAATGGGTTTTGTTGTTATCCATTTGTGGCTGCCTTTTCTTGGAGTGAATAGTGGCACAGAGGATTCCTGTGTGCATGAATCAGGTATTTGGCTTCAGGTACTGTCAAATGACCAGCAATTGCCTTCATTTAGTCAGTCTCTGAGGTCCTACATGATCCCCATGATGCTGTATTCTATTGTTTCTCAGTGTTTTTTAAGAAAGCTCCATTATTGTTCAAACTTATTCTTTAACACAGAGGGATTAGCACATCACTATAAATACTAAGAACTGTTTCAAAATGTTTACAGGAAAGAGAATTTCTGCAGAAGAAAAACATGATATTTAGATTTTCAGCAGCATCTTATGTGTAGAGCTTATACACACAATGCTTTATGTAAGCCTGTGAGCTTCTTCTCTTTACTCCTGCCTTTCTCTCTCAGTATTTCTTAGTCAGGACATGCTCTGTTCTGCTCTGTCAGGGCCTTTCATGTAGTTAGCCGAATGAAGTCCAAGCTGTGACTCACCTCATCAGTGACTGTTCTGGAGTGGCACAGAAATATATTACCAATCTACAGGAAACAGAGCCTAATCAAGTTCAATTTAATGGATAATTTTAGTATTGATTAGTCACATCCAGGGGTCAGCTGAGGGTATATCCTTCCTTTAAGTGCCCCTGGTATCATGGTGAAAATCCACTTGGTAAGAACAGAGACTTGGAATAGCTTCCAGAGGCAGGCAATAACAGAGTTTAATTATGCAAATCAAGTCCAATTGAATGATAGCAGTAATAACAGGCTTGCTGCAGAGCTCTGGCTTTTTATGGGCAAGTCTTGTCTTCCCAGGCATCTGGTTGTCACAGGCACTAGCACAGGCCATTCATAGATCGCTATGGAAACAGAGAGATAATTTGTTTGTCAGCCGTCCCTTTCATGCTTGGCTGCTGAGATGCTGAGAGCCTACAAAAACTTTCAGACTGCTGTTGCTCTGTTTTCATGAGAGACTCAGTTATTAGGTGTGTTGTGTTTCTGCTCCGCTGGCTCAAGTCTGCAACTCAATCTAGCATAAGGTGCATTCTTTCCAAACCTGTGAACAGTTTTTGTTGTCATTCCATGTGAGCTGGCAGGTGGGTCGCTCTAGAGTGGGTGAGAACCATTTGGACATGGTGTGAGGCTTTGTACTTTGAATCTTGGTTGCTCAGCTTGATTTCCACAGCTTGTTTTTGCACATTCACCCTCATCATGCTGTCCTAATCTCTCTAAACTTTTCAGTTTCTCTGTGTCTGCTTTTTCTTTGTACCTTCTTGTCTGTTGCTGACATAATTGTAATCGTTATCCCTTATTTTCAAGGATGTGATGAGAAAGCTGCGTGAGTTAGGGAGGCAGCGATCCCCATACCGGGATCAGGTAGCCATGTCTGATGCCATGCTTATGCCGTCTACTTGTAATAGCAACGCACCCAGCTCCACTTTTGGGAAACATTGGCTGCAAAATGTAGGGAATTGAGGAGAAATGTCTATGATTTGGAGTTATTTTAAACTATGCAATGACAATAACAGGCAGGATACAAGCTCTCCTCTGACAAACTGTGAAGAGGAAGAGAGAAAAACAGTTCACTTAATACTTACAGTATATAAATATAAGTATGAAGTCCCAAGACAAAAGAGAGTTAAAGGAGTTTGCTAATGCTAGCAGCAGGACAACAACCAACTTTATAGCAGGAGAAGCGAGAGAAAGTGTTCAGAGACAAACCATGGGCAGTAAATATAACACACGCTCTACCAGTTACACTGATGTTGACTAGCTAGTGTCGATTTTTGAAAATACTGAAATACTTTTCTTGCCTTCTCTGTTTGCTGGAGACCAAGAGACACAGAGAAGTCACCACATCAAAGAATCTGTCTAAAGCTGGATTTGTGGTCTGTCTGACATCTTCTGTAACTGGTTTCCTTGACACTTTCCCAATGCTGAAGAGTACAAGTCTTGTAAGGATTAAAGTAAAGATTCAGACTTCTCGGGTTTGTAATAAACTTAAGGAACCAATCCTGTCAAATTGTGGGGTGGTTCTTATCAGTATTTGTCTTTGGAAGTAATTTGTCCTTCGAATATGTACGACTGCATTACTTCAATATTACAGCAGCGTACTATTGTGTAGTGTAGGGTAGTTTTACAGTATTGGGTCGTATCCAAATTATAGACGAATCAGCTATACAGAGTTACATTTAAGGCATTTTGAGGCAGGAAGGAATTATTTCCAATAACAAAAGTTCTAAATAAATAATTTCAATACATGGAGATGGGTGTTTAAAGGTTTAATCAATGACCGGAAAAGGAAGGGAGTGTCTGAAAATGTTCCCCGCTAGCTATTAACCAATAGCTTCTCTTTCTTTCTTCTCTATTTTCTCCCGACCTCCCCCTCTCTGTTTACACCTGGCTTTTCACCATGTGTCCATTCAGATCAACAATAAACACATTTGATTTATGATGTGGTCAGAGAGCACGCCGTAAAGAATTAGTTCTGGTCACAGACCATAATCTATGCCTTACTAAAGGTGCATGACTTCATGGAAAAAGCACAGCAGCAGCCAGTTGTAGCATGTTTCAGTCTACAGCCTTACAAGTGATATTTGGACCAGCAATGTCTGCTCAAGATCTCAGCTTCACTGTGCAGTGGATCAAAGTGCATTTTGCTCCCCAGCAAGTCATACTACAAGCAAAGCAACTGCACACTGCACTCACTAACCAGCCAAGCTGTAGCAGGGGCTGTCTGCAACGTCACTGCACATTTATGGTAATTGTAATTTTAAAGCAGAAATCCTGCATTATTATTAACTACTTGTATCAATGCTCAATATTTGCAAGAACCCACATGTAGGAGCTTGGCCTTGTACTTGGTGCATCCTTAATGTATGTGCATTGTCTTGTCACATATTGGTCTGGTTGGATTTTTTTAATTGTCCATCATCCAGCTTCAATGTCTCAGTCTGGATGTGTGTTTACAATTCCTTTGTCTACCTTAGTCTGTGCTCACAGGCCGATTGACTGGGTAGTGACGACTGTTTACCAGGTCAATGAAATATAATAAAAGTTAAGGCTGGTGATGTTTTATGTTATTGTTATTGTTAACAAATTCCACGAAGAGACTAAAACCATTAGTACATCCATTTTCATTTTGCAGTTGTGCAGTGGCTGTCAGCCTGAAGCCTGTTTGTTCTCACTGAAAATGTAGATTTCAAAACAGTTCACAAGCATATGCTTTCAGTTTTTTAAATGGCTAGATAATTTCCAAAATCAGCTGGGCGCTGTAGCGTTTTGTTTTTAAACAAACATTTCTTACTGTATAAAGCAGTGTTCATGTCTGTTTGACTGTTTTCATTTGCAGAGTTAGTGCTGTAGTGAGTTTATTTTATTTTTGTAAATAGAAGAATGGTCATAATGAAGGAACATATTACCGAGTGTAACAGTGTAGCTCATTTATGCTTGTGCTTTTAATGGCTTCTGGACAAAAACAAATATCTATGGCAGTGGGTAATCAGATATATCAGGAAGAAGTAGGATCAGTTCATTGCTGTTGCATGGGATATGTAGATAACTAGGAAAGTATACACATCACCAGCATTAACGGTGATACAAGGTTCATTGTTTTTGCTTGTTCGTTCAAACATATTACCTTTTCAAAATTGCATTATCTTTTTAAAAAGGGTAAATTTGACACTTTTATCCAAAAGTAGCTGTTTAACAGCTTGTCAGACAGTTGACACTAAACAAAAGTCCTCCTCCAGTGTTGACAGCTCAGAAAATGTATTCACAAATACAAAGCAGCAATGCGAATGAGGAGAAAACGTAAATAGTGGCCACAGTACAGTACAGTGTCTATAAAGGCGTTTTATTCTTTATTAGGTTTTTTACCCTGAAAAACAGAGGAGAATATGACAAAGTGGAGACAAATCTCAGTAAAATAATCTAAAATAATTGGAAATATAAAATTCTAAAATACAGATTCAATAAGTGTTCACTCCCTTTACTGTGTCATGCAAACCGTCTCCTTTGGTAATAGATCATAACATCCTCTAATAGAATATTCTCTCACAGTGTCTACTTTGAAAAATGTTTTGTAGCTTGTGGAAGTCAGAAAAATGTTGGAAATATTCATGAAAATACATTTTCTGTCACATTATTAGTGACACAATGCATAATTCATTCAGAGCGAATTAGGCTCAGCTGTATCATGTAAAAAACAGTCATAGACACTTTTTAATCTGTGACGAGACGAAGAGTGCCAATGTCTGTGCAAGAATGAGTGGAAGAACGGAGGAGGAGAGGAAGAAAAGAGGTGAAAGATTTAGAAGCAGGAGGAGGAGGAAGAAAGTGAGAATCAGAGTTAATGAGTGAGAGAGAGCCAACTGTTTGTAACGTTGCAGAATATTTCACATCAATTAGTGCTGAAAGTCATGTGTGGATCTGAGTAAATAAGATGTCCTTGTTTCGGGACTTTTCCTCCCCCATTATGCTTCTCAAGGAGATTAAAACCAGCCTTGCATCATTGTCGTCTCCTCAGAGTTTGGTTGTAAATAGAACATGTTTTCACTGGAGTATCTGCTGCCCAATCATATTTACAGTACACTGGATGTCAATCCTCATTCCTGAATCTCTCTGTCTTTCTGTCTCTCCTCATGCTAGCACCAGCTACTCCAGCTTAGTGAAGCATATACAGCAGAGTAGATGCCAAGCTTGAGCTCTTTCTTGACTGTAAATACGGTGGAGCTGTGTTTGACATATTACATTATGTTTCAGTTCCCAGCAGTCTCACTGTAACATTATTTTTCCCTTGTCAGTTTTCCCATATGCCTAAATTTTTCGCTCCCACACTTGGGCAGGTGCCCTGATCTGACTTTGCGTGTCTATTATTATTATATAGAAGTGTGCCCACTGTTTATAACGAGACAGAGGTCCTGAGTGGATCGTTAGTAAAAGGACCGAATTTCTCACAGAACTGTAGAAAAAGTGTGGAAAACAGAAAACATAGCTCATCAATAATTCAGTGAGGGAGAGCATTATAAATAGTTCATGCAGTGTGGAGCAGTGAGAGAGCTGTGTTTGATTCCACGTGTCACATAAGGTCACTGTGTGTTGATGCCAACGTGTACGTCAATGCATGTGTATGACGAAGAAATGCATACGAGCAGGTGTGTGTGTCTGTATGAGGCTATTAGTTTAACAGAGGAGCAGGCGCAGGTTGTGTTGTGTAAATGTAAGGATTACATATGATTTATTGGATAAGCAAATACTGTGCGTAAACAAACAAAAAATGTAGTTACTCTTCCATGGCATATATTAAAGACCCTGTCCAGTGAAAATCTAGTTTTCTACCTTGTTAACATGTCCATATGGTGTTTCTTATGTGCCGTCATGGTGTGATTTAGCCAGCTTCATGGAGGTGAGAGGATCTGGGCCTCCTTATATCAATGTCTCATATCAGTGTCTCCCTGAAAGGTGAAAATATTTATTTTACCTTGTTAACATGTTCATATGGTGTTTTTTCATATGTTGGAAGATATGTCGTAAGCAGAATAAGCTGTCAGTGCCAATGATAGTCTCAAAAACACAAATTCAAAATCGAAGAATCCAAATCTGATCTTTCTGTATCGTTATTCTTCTTCAGAATCAGTTTCTAGTTCTTACATGCATGGCTGGATTACTTCAAGATCACAGCTTGTCATTGTGCAGCATGAAGCAGTTTTACAGTATTTGAACTGGTCAAGCTACAGTGAATGGGAAGGGGTGCGTGAAGTGAGAGACATGGGCTTCATAGATCTTCACATTCTAGAGAGAGCAACGGTGTAGAGTTACCTCTACACCTTTTCAAGGCAGGAAGGGATTATTTTCATGGAATATGTAACTTTGATACACTGAGATGAATTTTTAGAAGTTTAATCAGTGACCGGAGAGGGACTTTAAGACTGCTTAACACAAACTTGAGCACCTCTGACAGCTCAAAACAGATTAATTTCCTCATTTATACTTGTCTGTTTAGCCTCAACATGTCTTTTCAGCTACTTAATAAGACTCTCTCATCCTCTAGACTATAAGGTGGATCAAACAAGCTTGAGTTTAATATTAGCATACCGTGCTGATGTGTCAGCAAAGTAAAGTTCAGCTGTGGTCTATTCTGGATCTCTTCCCTGGTCACAACAGTTTGGTCTGGTAGAAACAATAAAGAGCTGCAAAAGGTCAGCATTTAAATAACTTTTTGACATCAGCATATTTTCTAGTCAATGACTCATTATTTTACATTCTATCTGCATTGTGCAATATATGACAAAGCCATACATGCCCACAGGACACTATATATATACTAAACACCCAAGAGTGCTCTCACAGGCTCAGTCTGTAATATGCACAGCTGTGGCAAAGTAATAACAGTTAGA
Organism: Dascyllus trimaculatus; assembly: GCA_024666655.1. Taxonomy (NCBI): domain Eukaryota; kingdom Metazoa; phylum Chordata; class Actinopteri; family Pomacentridae; genus Dascyllus; species Dascyllus trimaculatus. Next base: position 14,828,764 of record CM045450.1, read on the forward strand.
AACTGTGCAAAGAAAGGCGTTTTAACAGTCTGTAACACCGTCTGCAGAAACTGTGTGGTATATTGGCTCATTTTTATGTGCCTTGAATACACGATGCAGTAAACTGTGCTGTTCACACATGAGCTGATAATGAAATTGCAGATAAGGCATTTACCCTTCAAAAACTATGTCAGATTTTATAGCATTGCTTCACAGAAGTCGAGGTTGGGGTTGTTTCAGCCGCTACTGAGAGCTGTGCATAATTAAATTCATATTTTGAATTATAGACGTAATTGATTTTAATTTCTATGTTTCCATTCAGGACTACAGAATAGCTCAAGACCTCAGTACCCTTGAAATCACAGCCGGCATACAGGGAACATATGTAGAACATGTAGTATTTGTGAATGTGTCACAGCTCTGCAGGAACACACTTGCCGCTCTCACGCAGAGCCACAGTATAGATGAACATGTCATTCTCATTCTCAAACATGCTGGAAATGTTTTCTGAAGGTTGGCACCAGCCTGTGTCTCCCTCAGGAGTCTCATCCAAAGCCAGATGGCTGGCGGCATCAGGCATCCGAGCCTGCCGCGCTCAGCCTGGCTGCTCCCAAAGTGATGGTGCTACACCATCACAGATTCAAACACCCACCCGGCTTCAATCAGCTGCTTGCCACCTTTTAATACTTCCATATTCCTTTATGCTGCATGGACTATGTGCCCATATAAACCAGTACACAAAGTGGTACTGGTAAAAAAATTAACATTCACAGGCCCACATGCATCTTATAAATGTTAAACAGACAGGCATGCATGTATTCACACCCACTGGGACACAGTACTGAATAAATTACATACAGTAAGTTGTTGCTCAAATTTTCAAATTATTTTCTGAATAAGACTCAAAGTACACCTTTCCAAAATTTCAAAACAGTGAATTGTCTGTTCTTGAGATTTCATCTGCTGGTCTTATTTTAACAACTCACACACTGGATTATGGCACTCCAACTATCATTTAAAATGCTAATGGTAGCATCTGGTACTTTTTAAAACAAAGAACATTTGTAGTCCTGCAAACATATGGATGCACACACACATTGTTGTTCTTTATCCTCCTGTTCCCTTATTTGAAATGTAATATAATGGTGAACTGTAAAGATGCCATAAGTCAAAAGAAGGAATAGATTCTTATAAAATATGTATTTGTTGGCCTGTACCTTATTTTTACAGCCTCGTCTCAAAAGCGTTGTAGTTCACTGATATCATACAAGTTTAAGTAACGTGTCGCATACATAAAATCTTCCCCTCGACACATCATTGTTTAATGTGACTCAGTGGTCGTTCTGTTCTCTCCTCTCTTGTTCCAGTTCAGTATGGATCCCTGCATGCACCTTCCATCTTTTTTCACGATTCACCGATCTTCTCTCTCTGTGCGCATTCCTCTTCCTCCTGTCTACATGCCTTAGTTGGGGGCTGCTTGCAGTTGACACATTGATCGAATTGGCAATTACTTGTGACTGAATTGCTCGCAGTTGACATTGCAACATGGGTGCTCAGTGCTCTTGATTTAGTCTGCGCTGCGTTGATTTAACCGTGACAGCAGTTCAAGCATCTTAAAACCTCTGCACATAGTAAGACAGAGTATTTATAAGAGGTGATACAGACACAAACAAAAAGAGACAGCGAGCGGTGTGTTTCTGTGTGTGGGGAGCCTCACAGAGGGAGCTAGTTGAGAGTGTTGCTAATCCATGTTGAGGGAGTGCAGTGATCCCCTTGAGTACAGTGCTTAACCCCAGCACACCATTGTTAAGATCCACCCACATAAATAAGTGCCATCTGAGAATAGTAAGCCTTGTTGGATAATTAAACTGAGACAATTCCATTTTGACTTTTTTCTGATAAGTATGTTAGCGCTGAAGAGACTGTAAAGTGGAAATACCATGTTTTTGTATCCAAAAGCTGTTCTTCTAATATGTGAGTGGCTTCTAAGCACAGTACAGTAAATCTAGTGATAAAATTCAGTGTGTGACTGTGCTACAGTTTGACAGGAAGAGGACGACTGCTTCATGTTGAGATTATGTGGCACCAAGCACAGATGGCTGGCTGGTTTGGAGGCTTAAATGCCACTCACTCTCATCTCTGGGACCTTTGTGTTTGGCATAGGACTCTGGTCTCAGACTGAGTTGCATATACTTTGTCTAAACTTCTGTGTGTCACAGATAGGCTGAGGCATCCTGAATGACTTTTATCTTCGAGTTTGTACTTCTCAAGATTTTTTGATTTTTTTTTTTGTTTTGCTAATACTTTTTTGCAAGATTCCAAAGACAAGTGACAGGAAATTGAAAAGGATGAAAGGAAAATCTACCATATCTAGCACTTTTTGACACTAGGATTGCGTTGTATGTGCCTTATTCATTTCAATGCATCCCAAGTGTTTATTTTTCACGAGATGTCTTTCAGGTCAACCTCGACCTCTTCCAGGCCCTGCCTGCACCAGCAGCTATATCAGCTCTTTTGATGAATGACTATCTAAGGAGCACAGTGACCATACTGAACTTGAATTACCTCCTGTAGTCCTTCTGTGGTTCCTTCTTCAAATGCCCTTTCTCTCCTGCCTTGTAAGCAAATGTGCTTTGAAGCCTACAAGGAACCTCTGCATTGGCTTAATCACCTCTTCAGAACTCATCATCTTCAAGGCCTGGTGGCTATGCTAACGAGCTTTTGCGATGCTCCAGGGGCCCCTGGCAGTGCCGTGTCTATCCTCGCTGTCAGACTCACAGAGGTGGGCCAATGCAGTCCTCCCACCGCTGCTACTAGGCCCTCCTGTCTCAACACATCACTTCACCCGCCTCATCGGTGCTTTCGCTCTCTCTTCCCCGCAGCACCTCAGGCATGCGACTACTCCCTAATGCTGGCATTAGGAAAGAAGAAGGGGGTTAGTTGAATGTGCTCTATGCTTAGAGGCTGCAAATACTAAAAGGCTGGCGACACTAATGTGGGATTTTAGAATGGAGAAGTGTGGTTGTATGTCAGGGGAACACAAAAACACAGTCAGACAGAGCAAGGGGGAGCTATAATGAAAGGGAGCAAGAGATTGCGAGACAAAATGAAAGAGATAAAGCTCACTGATCGCTCAGATATTACATTTAACCCCTTGCTAATCTTCTCAATGCTGCAGCTGTCGAGCAGCTCTGGAGATGATCAGATCAGTTAGCGAGGGTCTGAGCTGCTGCCATGAGCAGAGACCTGACAACAATAACAACAGTACTAAAAGCAGCATGAGGACCATTAAACTAAACTAGAAAGATGGTCTTCTCACTAGTGAAGACACTGGAGCTGCACTGCCAGCACAGGATAATGCACTTGCTCACTGTTTTAAACCAACACATACAGGGTTTCCTAATGTATTGTTGTAATTTTTATGGAAAGTTCTCAAGCTGATCCCAGGTAATGAACTACATCTCAAAATGCCACAGATGCGTCTGATTAATCTACTGGATGAATTTTGCTTCTACTTGTGTCATGAAAACTACTCACAATTTACCACATGATTGTCCTTTTACATACAAACCAAAGTGAATGAAATAATCGTCATTTCATTGGATATCGCCGCCTCTTAAATGGCTTAAATATCCCTCATATGAGTGAAAGTAGTCCTGTATGATCAGTTAAAAAATCTTCTTTATATAGTTGAGTTTCTATCCTGAGACACATTAAATTATCAAATGATACTCAGACAAAGCACGAGACAAGACAAATAAGGAAGTGTTGTCACAAATGTCAACTTTCTTACCATTTCTTACTTTTGTTACATTATCCTAATAATCTTCTGTGAGTCTGGTTAATCTCCTGTTAATGTAAATCACACATCTGTGTCTCAGTTTGTATCGGTTTTTGTTTATTTAAAGAGTTCATTAGGACTTGTCTTTCTCAAAGTGTGTCAGATTATTTAAAAGTAGTTTGTAGGTAAGTTTTTGATAGATGCTTCTTTAGACAGCGTACAGACTCACTAATTAAGTTAAATGTATGCATGTACACATGGGACGGCTGTAATAAGCAGCCTGTCCATTAAACTCCTGTAGAATTAGCAGACATGTATTTTTTGCAGAACTTTTTCCATTAAAGTTGTCATCTTGCATTCTTGTCATCTCACATTCTGGTGATGTGTTACAGCTTGAGTAACTTGTCTGAAAGTCTAACGTGAGCTACATAGATTTTATTTGCTTGGCTGCTAGCTGTAGCTTTGCCTGGCAGGAGTAATAGAAACTCATCTAAAACAAAACAGGGCTGAGGAGACAGCCTGATTAACTTGTCCCGAGGACAGACATATGTGACAAGATGAGACACATGACTTGTTTGGGCTTGGCTGCCAACCACAGTGTAAAATAGGTTTGTTTGGCTGCAGCTTGATTAACATTCTGGAAAACAGATGCATCTTTAGAGCTCCGACTTTTGTTTTTGCCGCTGCCTTTATTCGGTTTTTGCCTTGGAGGAGTTATGCAAAATGCACATCTGACTCTTTAATCTCCATGGCATCACCCTTCGTCTGTTTGATACTGCAGATAGACTTTGCTGTTATCAACTAGTGCATGCGTCTGACTTAATCTCATTCAGCCACACAGCGATTCTGTGTCCTATTATCTCGCTGACATTAAGTCTGTATGCTGATTAAAGCCCGCAAAGGTGGAGAACAGTGAATGAGTCAGGAAATATAACTGCGCAATCAAGGGGGTAGGTAGTGTAGGAAGGTGAAAATAAGACACATCAAAGACTTTTTATTATACTGACTGCATTAGGCAGTTTGACCACAGAGAAAAGTGCATTCGCTAAACCAAGCTGAGCTGTGTGCTGTCGCTCTGGGTGCTTTTAAAGCAAGATTGCAGAGGGATAAACACTGCAATTCATCTTGAATATTCTCAAGGCAAATTAGCAGCGCTGGGCTAAAAGGCTTAACAAAAAAAGGGAAACAGTCAAATACCACCCTTTGCTTTCAGAAAAGCTTCAGTCGTCCTTTGAATGCTGTCTTACAAGTCCTCAAGTGTATGAGGAGGGATATTGGATTGTTCTTGTCCTCTAGGAAAAAAAAAATACTTCTTTAAGTGATGAAAGAGTTGAATCCACAGAATCTCCCATAATGATTCACTTATATTTAGCTGTGGTGGAGGCGATGGATTAGGAGTATTACTGTACATGCTTTTTATAGAAATAGTATTTAATTTACCTCCCCCTTACCTTATATTATATTCAGTTCAAGCCATATGTGGTTGGACAGTTAGACTTTTTTCTATTCTCCAGGCTCTGTGCTCCAGCACATTCAATTAAAAAATCTAAAAAAGGATGCTACCGTATATTAAAGTGCCAAGTCTACACTTTAATTTGATTGTGTGTACGTCAGTATTGAAAGAACTGTGTGTCAGATATAGTTCTTTTCATACATGGTGCCAAAATTCAATGGGTTTAAAAGTAATTCGACACTTGGCAGCTAAATAACACACCGAAAGGCAGTTGGCTTGCTAAAATCAAGAGTTTGGCACATTCTAAAAAAGCAAGTGTATTCAGAAAAACTGGAAACACAAGGAACAAAAGTCTTATGGATGTGCAGAGAATTATTTGTGCAGTTAAGAAAAACTTTCTTAAAGACTGCACACATGTCAAGAATGGTGTATGATCAAAAGAAGACTACATAACCGGAAGATGCAAATCCCAGATAAGCCTCAAAAACAGAGAGGCCTGGCTGCAAAAACTGGATGAGTTTTGGAACAAAGTTCTGTAGATCTGTAGTCGCAGTTCTGCAAAGAGACAAAAATCAGCTCCTATAAAAATGATGAAAAGATGAATGTGTTGTGGGGAAAAAAGGACAACTCAGAACCCAATGAACTCATGACTGAGCTGCATTTTACTTGCTAAAGACCAGGCTAAGGGAAGTGAAGGCCTTTCATAAAATACTGAATGTAATCAAAATCACCCGATAAAAATTATTTAAAATAAGAATGGAAAAAGGGGTTATCATAACATTCTAAAATAATGTGTATAAATCACTGGGAGCGTATGGAGTGCAAAATATGTTTGTTTGTTGTATGTTTGTACGTGTTCATAAGAACTAGATGAAGGAGCCATGTACCAGTACTTTGCACAGACTATAAGGATAGCAGGCTGTATTGGCTGATCCAGGAGTATAAAATGTTACAGTGATTGGGAGGCAACACAAGGGAATTTGCTACCTTTGCTAGCCCAGTTTGGGAAAGGAATGGTTTTTATTTTTGCCATATTACTGAGCCAAAGAAAGTAAGACTTGACAATTACTTTCACTTCTCTACTGCAAGTTAAGTCTGAGGTTTAACATAAGCCTCCAAATTCAACCTTGAGAGCCAGTTTTCCTTTAAAAGCACCAACGGAAAGAGTATTAATCTTGTCCTAAATAAGCTGTAATGAATTGTAACCCATCTTGGACAGTAATGTCAGGAGAGGAACTAAACAAGGCTCTGATGTTTTGAGTGAGAGGCAGATCTGTGTATCATCAGCATAGGAATGGAAAGAGAGTTTATGGTGGTGAATAATGTGGCTCAAGGGGAGCATATAAACAAGGAAAACCGTAGTGGTCCTAAAACCGACTGCTGTAGGACCCCTTAGGTAAGAGATAATGATGCAGAGCAGGCTTTACCTAAGACAACAGTAAATATTTGATAACTCACATTGGGCTGAAGCAGATTAAAAGCTACACCATCAAAGCAACACAGTGACACTGTCTGTTGCGTCAAAAGCTGCTGTCATATCGAAGAGGAGCAGGACTGAAAATTCACCATCAGTAATCTTAGTTTATGCTGTGTCTGTGCTGTGACATTGTCTAATTAGTGAGTGGAATTCCTGAAATATCACGTGTGTTCATATGTGAATAAATTTGGATAACTGGGATTGGGCGGGGATTTGAAGCCTGATATTCTCAACTTTATGTACAAGAAAATTCTTCACACGCGCAAAGATATAGCCGAAAGGGTAGATGTATCATTTACCAGTGTGTGACTCACTGCAAATAACAGACATGAAGTTAGAAAGATGCTTCAGACACAACAATCTCATGGTGCCCTTTGGATGTCTTGGTTACACACTGTCTTGTAAATGCATTGAGAGACCTCTATTGAGGAAAGACAGACTCACCAATTTGATCAGCCTGCATGTCAGCGGGTGAAAAGATAGCACCTGTTGCTGCCGTTGAAACAAATAGAAACGGACAGAATATGTAAATAAAGAGCAGGAAACATGACCTGACCCAGTGCTTCTCTGTCCTTGGAGGGACAGCAGAGACCCGCACACACACTTAATGGCAGATGACACACTGTTGTCCTGCAGCAACGCAGAGTCCTTCTCACAAAATGTTCTTCTACATGCAGTCGGCCATTGTGTTAGAAAACTTTCATCTTCCTCTGTAAACATCCTGGTAATGTGCTTGTTTGTAACATCAGTCAGGTAATTTTTAAGTAAGGGATAGGGCTAGCTTTGAAGACATGCTTGTCTACTTTTTATATTTTTAAAAAATGTACTTACATTTAACTAGACATTCATGGTTCCCAGAGGATGAATCCAAATGACTTTGGTGATTCTGTGCCTTTTTTCTAGTGCCAACATCAGATCAAACGCTCAGTTTGTCCAATAATAGGTTTGTGATGACAAACCTGCAACGGTAATGACACTCTGTGTTTAGTGATAATTAGCAGATGTTAGCATGTGAAACTAAGATGGCAAAATAGTAAATGTTATATCTAAAATCAGCTTGTTTGCACTGTCATTCAGATCATGTTAGTTTGCCCATGTTAGCATTCGGCCCAAATCACTGCTGTATCTGAGTACAGTGTCACACAGCCACAAAAATAATAACATGTACAGCAGCTTAGCTGTTTTTAATGCTTTTCCAGTATCTATGCAAGGTTACACAGTAGTGAATTTAATCTTTGTGATGCCAGTTGAGCTCTGATGTGCAACGGCTTGTGTCTTGATTTTTACATATAGCTGGCTTTTGAGTAAATTCAACTTACATTTCCGTTCTACATATAGAACCTTCTTCAGAACCTCAATTATGAACAATTATACAAAGTTATCTGTTTGTTATATATATTACACAGACAGTCGTCTTCTTGTAGAATTTTATTATTTATCAATATAAGTAGTTATTTACTGCAGCTTTCAGTGTGACCTCTTCTGACTTGTTTGGTATTATTCCAATAAAAGTAACCCCAGTGGCTACGCAGAAAATTGGCTTGTCTACCTGTAGGCTGGTCTTTTGATGACTGTTCTTGAAAACTAGTGACCCTAAGGTAGAAGAAACCGCATTTATTCAGAACAACACAGTGTGTAAATACTCTGTGTTTGTCCCTGCAAAACTCCTTGTCCTTATCATTTAACTATATTTTGAAAAGTCATCTTGAACGCGCAGTGTTCAGCTCTTTACAAGAGACTGTGGCTGCAGTTGAGTCCTGCTTGCTCAGTGGATGATCCTTCATTTCCTCTCTAATCCACAGGCCTTACCACGTGTCCCCATTGAAGGAGTCCCAGGGGATTGACCTATATACCTGCTGACTCTTACTGACCTGTCATAGGCGTGGCGTGGCTTGGCACAGCCTGGCACCCTGCTAGGACATGTGCTCGGTCACGCTTCTCACTGCACACTCAGTAGTCTTAAAATACTGTTCATTCAGACTGGGCACAAAAGAAATGGATACGATTGGCTCTCATAGGGCTTTAACTGAATGACCTGTCCTGCTGATCTTTGATTATTATTCTGAATACTAGTGCACTGAAGTGTGATTATTTGTTGTGGATTTTAACTCGACTAAATGTAAACTTTGATGCTCTTGCTGCGTTTTGTTTTGCTTGTGCGTGTCAGTGCTTTACATGCAGTGTGTCAAGGTGTTCACAACTCCTTTACTGGTATTGATAATGATTATGTGTCGACACATCTGGGCCCCAAAGTGTGTGTGACATATTTCCCCACTCACCTTAAGCTCACCCTGTTCACACCTGCTTGGCAGCGAGCCCCTGTGCACGTGGTAGTTAATAATTCACACTGACCCTCTGCTCCCCTGACCTTCACTTGTTACAAATTAATTATGACCTCCTCTGTCGCATGCCTCATTAATCTCTGTGAGACATAGAACTTGAAGGACTATTATGATGATTTCTGCCTTCGTTGTTACATGGTGACCCACTGAATTTCACTATTTTACTGCTACTTTGAAGGTTGACGCAGCTGCTGCCTCTGTAGTTCATTGTCAAAAATATTTTATATTCAGGTAATTGCCAAGGCTGTTTAGAAGAGAAAGATGTGTAAGCTGTTGTTGAAGTGCTGGGAATCTAGTAAAGGAAGGAGAAGAAACACAGTCTGACATTTAGAAATAATAATTGGGGGAAAAGATTACAAATGATGCGTGACTGTGTTGCCATGCATAGCTGTTATGCTTCCAGCTCCTCACTTTTCTAGCAGAAAGTTTGTGTCTTTTACTGACATTGCCTCAATTTTCCTTTCATCATGGCATGAAAATGTTTTTTTCTTTCTCTTACACACATCAAATGTCCAGCCACAGCCGGCAAAACAATATATCAGTTCAATTTTTTGAGTTGTGTCAATGAAAGATTACCTCAAACGAGGGAAAGGACCTTTTGCATCTCCTCCTAACAATGAGCACCTACTATATTATATCTCAATGAGGTACGTGACTGCATTTAATGACAGCTGACATTTTTTGCTCGCAGCTTGTGGTCTGATTCCTGGCAGAGGAACCATGTGGGGGACAGACTCTTGCTGTGAGTTGACTGACAGTAAGAGGGGAGGACTGAGTTTGTGTAGATTGCTCGCAGTGCTGCTGGCTCATGTGTTCATACACTTATTTGGCCAGTATATCCAAATATACTGATGTGTATTTGTGTGTGTGTGTCAAAAGTAAAGTGGGAGAGGGGTGTGTGTCTGTCACCACCACTTATGTGGAGAATAAGAGCTCAGATGAAATTAAAAAAGGTTGGTGTTAAATATCCAGCCTACTCTAAGTGCAATATTTAGCAGGATGCTTGAATCTGACTTTGTAAGTGCACTGTTTGTTTTTCAGTTCCGTTATGTGGGTGTGTGCACTCCCACAGGGCCCCATATCTCCATGAAATTGTGCACTCTCTGGCTCCCTCTATGGGTAGGAAGTGTTAAAGCTGTCCACAGTATCTTATCTCACCAGCAGTTTGGCTGTGTCAGTCTACTACTATGTGTTACTTTTGTGCATTTTTTGGCTTTAATTCATGGTTTTAAAGAGGAGGCCTGTGATTTGTGACCAGGATGCTGAGCTGCTGGACAATGTGATAGTATTTTTTAAGATATATCACAGAGTCTAACTGGAGCATTCAAGTTCAAGTTCAATGTCATTATCATAGTAATCCGAGAAGCCCAGTGCAATGAAATGCTTATGCTCTGGCTGCTTCCATGGAGTGCACCGGCAAACACATAGTCAACTCAATACGGTAAATATACAATAAGGTAGAAATAAGACATAGACACATTGTTAAGATTTTTTTTTTTTAAAAACAGTCCTTAGGTTTTGCTTAATCTATAAGTGCAGTAGCTTAATCATAGGCTAGGTAGGTAAAAACTGTCCCAGTAGCAGCTTCTTAGTAGTAATTTCACTTCGAATAGAACATTTTCTTTATTTCTTTATTTACCTTTTATTTACCTCTTCTTAAGTAGGCAAGCTTCCACTAGAAGAAAAGACTGAATTGGTGTGTTTCAGCCAGAGGGTGATTAACTAGGAGCTGTATGCAAAAATAAAGCAATCACTGCTTTAGTATGTTTCAGATGTAAGAAATGAAAATACATGAGGACATAAGAACAAACAGTGTAACTGTTTTTAACATTGAAGGTAGCAGCGTGGTGATCAAATAAAAAGCTAAAAATTGAAAGCAGTCACTCATAATGATGAGCCCACAGAGATTTAACACCTGGCTCTGCAGTTCCTTTCAGCCATAGAGAACTTTATAGCCTTATTGCTCAAAGGGCACAACTTTGCTGTTTTGTTTCACTGTTGCTGCTTCCACCAGTGTTGTTTTCGGGTGGCAGCAGGGAGTTATTTTCAGCAAAATAAAAAAAACTAAAACGCCACTTTACAGTTCTTGCTCACCACTGAGACAAAGTTAGTGACTAGATGGTGAATTTAGTGGATCATTTAGCAGGTAAAGAGATATTTCCATTTAGGAGCTGGTGAGACCATAACAGGGATAAATGGACAGAAAAGGTTGAGCTTCATTCACCAGGTGAACAGAAACTCAGCACTAGATGATCTGCATGATGTGTGAATAGGCAACTGTTTGCAAACACTTTTGTTCAGTTAACCTAAAATTATACATGTCAGTGCTGAGCTGGTTTCTTCTGCCCCCAAGTAGCTCTTATTGTGTCCACATTCAAAAGACTATTGATTGCAAACTATTTTTTCTGTTTATATAATTGTGATGTCTTTTTTGAAGTACTCGTGGTTTGAATTCCTCCTTTGAGGCTACAGTCTTGAAGACCATTCTGCAGATTGTTGCAGTTTTATTTTATCCTTTTCTGTGCAAGTTGGCCTGAAGTCAGATTCCTCTTTGTACTGCATAGTTGTTTTTTACAACTTCAAGAACACATTGCATGGCCTTGAGTTCATCTACTGTGTCTGAGTAGTTGGTTTTTTTCTTTCATTTAACAATTATGAGAGAGACAGTAAACACGGTTGGTATTTAATTAGCCATAGTACAGTCCTCAGTGCTTTTAGTTTGTCATACACATGCCTGTTTTATGCCTTTGTTCTCAGTTTGTCATTAGAGATTTTCAGTTTGGATAATTAATGTACTTCCCCTCGTCATTTGGTAAGTTTATTACCAACAGACACAAATGTAGTCAAACATACACACAAATTGGATGCACAAACTCAGGTTGCACACACACTTTGTGTGAGTGATCAGTGCTGTAATGTCTCAGCTAACTCCTGTGCAAGTGGGATCAATCTATGAGAATGGGATCAATCTCTCTGACCTTTTCCTTGTGGTAACCTGCAGTGTTCAATCTCTCATTATTTTGACAGTGAAAGGGCAGCTTTTCCGGCTGTGAGCTGGAGCATTACTACGCTGCCCATATTCACTGCATCCACCTCTCGTGACAAAATCAGGTTCACACACTAACTGTTTTTTCAGCTCCACTCTGTACATGCAAAAATAGAAGTTATATTTGTTGTCGCTTCAAACACACCAAACACTTTTGCTTCTTTTGCATTGTTTTACAATTGAAACTTTGCGCACACAATAATAATAATGCTTAAGGTAATTTTCTGGGTGCATGATGTAATATCTGCTGAAGAGATATGCAACAGTGAAATAGGACAGTTATTGCTGTTTTTCTTCAGGGCCAGTGAGAGCTCAACATACAGCATCCAAGGAGAACACATGCAAATTGATCGCTGGTGGTGTCATTCTCTCAAAATATACTTTGGAGGCCATTAATATACCTGGGCGGTCCGCCCAAGTAAAGTCTGCGTGTGGGAGGCACTGAATAGACAAGCCACATTATTGTTAATATAGCTATGTTATTTGAAAGTTTGTGTGGAGAGTTGTTAAAAATGGATCAGTATGTATGTTTGTGTGCACTCAGATTTGCAAATGTGTGTCTAGATTTAAAGTATGTTGTACTAGGATTTGTGAATGAGTAAAATTATTTTCTTTCAATATAACCGCTAAGTTTTTCTCTCAGAAAAATAACAATTTTGATGAGAAATGCAGTAAACCCAATGGTGTGACTGAGCAACCATATTGACAGTAGAAAATGTTAAAAGGATGCAGATTCAACCACAGTATTTATCAAAAGCATGCGCTCTGTCCACATGCTGAAAATCACTTGTTGACACATCACATGTTGCAGTAGACACAAGCAAACACTAAATGCTGTAAAGGTAATTGGGAGATTACAATCAGTGCGTCGTCTCGTCAGCTGCATCTGAATTACAGATCAGAGCCAATGTTAAGTACACACTCCACTGAGCAGACAAGTTAACCTCCTGCCATTTAATGAGGTTACCAATTCACTAACAGGATGATCCCATGAACAAACTGAGCTTGCTGCCATACTACTGTGGCACACACACACATAGTAGTTTGGCACAGTTGTAGAACTTACCTCCCCCCAAAAGTGAGGAGTTGAGTGAATTAAAAAAAAGAACTACAATACAGAGCTACATCACTTTCTTTATGGTTAAAAGTAACAAAAACAGTTTTCAGAATTAATTCTTTCCTGCTTAAAGCACATGTTTAATTAGTTGTCTCTTTTGTAGTTTTGGCTATACTTTCATTTGTTTGTATTGAGCTGCTGGAGATTGCCACAGTGAATTGGTTGCTCCGTTTTTAAGGCGCATTAAAGGACTGTCTCAGAAGCGTAGAGGCTCATTCTTTTATGCGGACCTGATTTTCTCCAAACAGTGTGGGTAGAGGTGGGAAGCACAGCCCACATCACTCAGTGCTGTACAAGCTAAAGCACTCTACATGAATAATTTGCTACTCCCAGCTCCTGTTTGGCCTTGCTTCTCTCTCCCTTTCACCCACGCAGTGATGTTATGCTGATTCAGGAGCAAAGAGGGGAGTTTGGCAGTGCCAACATGGCAGGAAGAGCGCTGCTCCATGGAAAAAAATGTTCATTAGTATCCAATTTAGGTGTTTAATTAGATTCTACTTTTATGAACGTGCTCGGAAAAGAAGATTGGATTTGGTTTTAAGGAAGTTGAAGGTAGCGAGTGGAGACCTCAGATGCTTGAATTTATTTAAGATGTGTTGATTCTGTTATCTTATGCATTCATGTGCACACAGGACACACACATAGCACGTCTTCACTGTCTGTATTGTTGAATAGCTTCAGTAGTTGCCTGTCGGTCCCAGTGTGTCCTAGCTGTCGACAAACACACAGTCACTTGTCGTGAAAGAACCGGCACAGATGGCTAGTTCCGAGAGTACTGCACCTGTTTATATATAGCTTCTCAGTAGAGCACTTGAGAGATATGAAAACAAAGCAAGTCTGTCTGTTTGGCATGCCAATGGCTCCATCCACGCTTCATGGTCTCAGTTGAGACAACAGATTCCTGTAGGATTTGGGCACATTAAGAAAGGTTTTATCTTGTACGGAAAAATAGCATCAGTAAAAATAGCATGTAGATTTTAAATGTTACCACCATGTCTGTTTTTACGCAATAATATTATGTTTGATTTTGGCAGCTTACTATATTTGGGCATGTCACTTTGTCAAACTAAGTGGGTGAACTTCTAAGTAAGGCAGCACCTCACAGTCACACATTGTGGGTTTTGCTGTCGTTGAACGGTTTTCAGCCGGACCAAATGTTTGCCAGACTCCTATTTTATCTCCTTTTATGCTGAAAAAATGTTGTAGCTGCCCACACTACAGTTACTGCAGCATTATTCAAGGTGAACTGCATATTTTCACACTATTCATGATTCAAATGGCATCATTTCTAAAGGAAGGAGTTGCATAATTTATCACTCATGTTGCATAAGGGCTCTAATTGAGTTATTATGAGGTTCCATGTTTGTTGTGCCAGCACCATCGCTATGTGTTGTATGATATTCAACTGATCACAAGCTATAACTTCATTTGACTGGCCTTGATCAGCTGTGACATTTACGGACAATATGTCCAAGAACAGAGGAATCTGAGGCTCACCACTCTCATCGGCACCATTTTGAGCAGCAGCAGCCAAATGTTTTTGTACAACTAAACCAACTGTCTGAACATTGAGCCTCCCCATTACCAAACAGCAGACAGACAAAGTTAAATGCCAGCTGGAGAAGAAAGTCAAACATCTAGCTAACTAAATACCCAGATATTTATTTTTCAAATTCTGTGAAGAAAACTGGGGGCTTAGAATTTTCCAGTGGCCAGGAACTCGACTCATTTTAACATGCTATCTACAATTGCCTCAAAAAGATAGCCATTTACTTTTTGATTTATTATTATTTATTTTTTTAACTAATATTCTGTAATAGAATTGCATTTAGTAAAAATTCTATCTTTTGTGGTCCTTTTTCTTACCACTGTCACCACCATTATTATTCCACCATCACCTTATTCTTCCTCTTTTTCCATCCTCCTCCTCATCATCATCTTTTTTCATCCTCTTCTGGTAAATGTGAGCAGTAGCTTTGTCTAGTACCACCCACACCAGTATGTGACTAACCATTATTTGTAGATTATTCAGCTCTACTGGGCAAATAGTAAAAGGGTTGTGTGACAGTGTGTATCCACCTTTTATTGTCGTGGCCAGTGAGCCAAACCGAGGTCACACAAAGAGCCCTGAGAAGAACAAATGATCAGTCTCACACTGACAGAAGGCCTGATCGATGTCTCTACACTGGTTAAGTATGAAGTGGGAAAGAAGACAGATTGTATCCTACTCCCAGACCTTATCACTGGAGACTTGTCTGTCAAATGTTGGTCACTGGGGTCTTCAGATTAAGATCCCTATTGTGCTGTTAGGATGTTCCTTGTAGACTAAATGATTGTAATTATCAGTCTCTCTTTCTCTTACTTTTAATGTAGACTTTTCACTGTTTTTTTAATATAATTCACGAGGACAGCTCTTCTATTAGCTCATCACATGTCTGAAATTTAACTAAAGTCACAGAGTCCCAATAACTTTTATGAGTACTGATTTTTGCAATATAACATGCAAGGACATTTAGAAAAATAAATCCTTTTTTGCAACCTTCTCTGGCATCTTGACTGTTTGGGCTACAATAAAGATGTCCTCTGATACAGTCACTGAACACCTGCATTACTTTTATTTATTAGCTGTTACAGGGCATGTTGTTAAATTCCAGCTTCTGTATTTATGCTTTTGAAGTATGACCACAATAAAAGAAGTGATTTATTGGACAGATGGTAATCAGCAATAGAGGTGTTTATGAGGTTATTTGTTTTGTTGTACAAGTCTGTGACACAAGAACGCTCCCTCCTCAGGCCTGAGGCACAGATGATTATCATTAACAAAAGGCTCTGTTACAAACTTGATGCCCTCGACTCTATTTTCAGCTTTCATAACCTGTAATATAACCATTTTTTTTCCGCTGAGCAGTTTTATCGATCTGTTGCATTGACCTGAAATTGAATCTGTTTATGTTAATATCCTGTCTGTGATGGCTTTTGAACAAGAAATTTAGCAGTGTCAGAATTCATAACTATCGCTGATCATAGATCTCACTGAGGATGACTGTGAAGGACAAATCCTGCTCTTGCAGATAGAAGGTTTGCTCCTGACAAAAAAGTTCTAATGACTGTTGCACCCCTTCAATCTAATAACAGATGTGTTAATTTGTATTCACACGGCACTCTGCTTCTGTGTATTCTGTTTGAGAGTGCTTAATGTTGTCAAATGATTAAGTCTTCTTGAAGAGATGAAAGGCCTTGTTTGGACAGGCTTTCAAATATTCAGTTGTTCAGCTTGCTATACTGAGTGCTTGGCACTCCGTGACCATTTATAAGGCAACGACATTTTGATGTAATTTATCCAAGTAACAGACACATTTATATACTTGTACCCATCAGTCTTCATGAGTAACACTTAAGCATTGTGTTGACACAGTGTAAATTTCAATTTGAACACAGGTGTAAATCATAATTTGTGTATTTAGTCTGAATACTAACTGTTTGTTTTTATTTGCTCAACGCTGGCACCAGGTGGAATCCAGATCATTCTTTTCAGTAGTTTTAGTAGTTTATTATTCATGTACATTAGCAAAACAGACTTTTTCTTTCTCCTTGTCTTTCAGAAGAAAGAATGGCTATGCTTGAACTGCCAGACACAGAGGGCCCTGTCAGGAAGCTTGGGAGATATTCCAGCTCCTGCTGCGCAGCCGATGGGATCCCCCCGGCCAGCTGCTCCAGCCAATCTACAACCACCTCAGCAGAAAGGGCCAAATCAACTTTCAGGGCCTAGGGCCCCAGGTCCTCAACAACAACAGAAACCAGCGGGTCCCCAAGTAAGTGGCCCTCTTTCTAATGTGAAACAGGCTGGGCCTGCCCCTCAAATCAAGGGGGTCAGCCAAACTTCCCCTCAAACTAAGGGTTCTGTGCAACCCATTCCTCAAGCCAAGGGTCAAACTCAGCCACTTCCCCAAGCTAAGGGTCCAACACAACCCTCAGCCCAGAGTAAGGCAGCCAGTCAAGTTAAAGGTCCGAGTCAATCACATGCTCAAAGTAAAGGCCCTGCACAGCCTGCTGGCCAAACGAAAGGCCCAAACCAGGCCAAAGGGCCGACTCAGACAAAAGCATCTGCTCAGTCCTCTGCTCAGACTAAGGGCCCTTCTCATCCTTCTGGTGCCAAGACTTCATCTAACCTTGGTAAAGCTGCACCCAACCATGCCAAGGCCTCTTCCACCCCTTCAAAAACAGTACCCACTCAGTCTAAACCCACAGGTAACAACCAGGCGCGCAAACAACCGCAAAGCCAGGAGAAGACTAAAGTTGCATCTAAATCTCTAAAAGAAGACATCAAAGCCTCACCAAAGAAGGCATTGTCAGAGACTGTCACTTCTCCAAAAGACATGAAGATAGCTGAAGATGCACAGAAGTCAAGACACCATGAAGTGAGCTACCTGCAACTTCTTCGCCTTCACCTGTTACTCGATTCACCATTTTGATTTATTTTGCTCCATTAAAATAATTGTAACCATTTCTCAGAAACATCATGTTGTTCTCTGTTTTTAATTATTGTGCTCATCCAAGCACTACTTTTTTCTTCTTTTCCTTTTTCATAATCATCAGTTTCATCTCTTTATCATCATCATTTCTATTTTATTGTCTTATTAGTAATCCTCAGCACTTTTTAAGTTAGTTAGTCACTAGTTTCCATCAGCTTGTGCTGTTATTACTTTTGTAATAACAAATAGCATAGATGTAAGTGTTTCATCATAATGTTGTCATACTTTTAGTAAAAGAATTTCCTATCAGAGCAGTTTTCTTCATCATCATAATGTCGTTATCATTACCATCTTCAGCTATGCTATTGTTATGATCATCATTGTCATCAGCATCAGTCACCATCATCGTTCTTCTCATCATCATTTCAGTGGCCATTCCTTATCTTCAGCCTGCTCTTTCATTTCCTTGCCTCATTTCGTACACCTTTTTTTATTTGTAACGAACACAAGCTTTTTGTTTAATGTGACACTTCGTGATGATGTTTTAAGCATTCTAAGCATGTTCGTTATTCTTCAACGGTTCGAAGAATGCAATGGAGAATGCGTCAAAGATGGCAATCAAGCATGTAACCAAATAACATTTGTCTGTTGATGTTTGTATGTTCAACTGTCTGTTATATTCACTCTGTGTCAGTCTATTTATCCATCTGTGTGTACATGTTGAAAGGCAAACTCAACCCAAATTAACAGAATAGAGTGAATGGCTGTAATAAACTACAACATGTAATATTTATATTCACAAACAATTCAAAATAACTGATCCAGATTTAAAACAGTTATCCTGTTTTGCTTTTCCTACATTTGCAATTAAATTACTCAGCTATATGTAATTTCTAAAACCAAAAGGCAATACACACCAAATATCTGGGTTGATTTTAGCCTCAAATGTTACTATATCCAGTTGTTTGATTAACAGTTTGCAATTTTCAATGTAATTTTTCCTCTAATATTTTACTATTAGAGACTATTTCATCTGTATAAGGTGTAGTAAATCAATTTTACTCCCAATTATCTAAAAATGCTCATAAAAATGTCAATGCTGATGAGCTGGATGAAATAGTGGGATAAAAGATGTGCACTGAAGCTTGTAATAGACCTTTCCATGAGTTGATTTTGAAAAAAAGTATGCATTTTTTTGTTTCTGACCTCTCTCTGCTTCTTTCTCTTTCTCTTAGGATTACAACAAATCAAGCTCGCAGAGTTTAAGTGATACTGGATACTCTTCAGATGGGATCTCCAGCTGTCAAGGGGAAATTATAGGCCAGATCCGGGAAGAAGGAATCAAGCTCAGTGAAAGAAGTGCTTCCATCCCCTCAGAAATCACCAAGTTAGAGAGCTCCATGAAGCCTCTACTAGAGTCAAAGACTGCTTCAGACCTGAAGCACAGGCCACATTCACTATCTGTAGGACAGGACCGGGACTACAGTCCCGAGGACGATGCAGCAAGGGATGAATCAGAGGATGATCTCAGCTGTAAGCTTCGACATGATTATGTGGAAGACAGCAGTGAAAGTGGTCTCTCACCATTGCCAGTAAGACAGAAGAAGTCACATAAAGACTTGACAGATGAAGAGTACATGAGGAGGCAAATTATGGAGATGAGTGCTGATGAAGAAGAATTAGAAGACTATGGAACCCAGAAAACTAAAAAGGCGCATAAAACCAGTGGGGATTTGAACAAAGACAGACGACGACTCTCTCAACATTCTAATAGTTTTGAGGATGACACCAAGGCATCAGAGGGTGCTTATAAGACAAATGAAGAAGAAGATGTTGGAATGGCTGGAGGCCTCCGGCGCTTTAAGACCATTGAGCTGAATAACACAAATAGCTACAACCGAGACATGGAGCTCAGCACTGAGCATGACCTACGAGAACCAGAGCTAGAGATGGAGAGTCTGACTGGTTCTCCAGAGGAGCGGTCAAAGGGAGAATATTCATCCACTCTACCTGCCACCACTCCCAGCTACACCTCTGGAACATCCCCCACATCTGTGTCGTCCATGGAGGATGACAGTGACAGCAGCCCTAGTCGTAGGGCAAGACTAGAGGAGGCAAAGCAGCAGAGGAAGGCTAGACATCGGTCCCATGGGCCACTGCTGCCCACTATTGAGGACTCATCTGAGGAGGATGAGCTCAGAGAGGAGGAAGAACTACTTAGAGAGCAGGAGCAGATGAGAGATCTAGAACAACAGAGGATCCGAAGTACTGCCCGAAAAACAAAGAGGGATAAAGAGGAGCTACGGGCACAGAGACGCAGAGAAAGGTCCAAAACTCCCCCCAGTAATCTCTCTCCTATTGAGGATGCATCACCAACAGAGGAACTAAGACAGGCTGCAGAGATGGAGGAGCTTCACAGATCATCATGCTCTGAATACTCACCTTCTATGGACTCAGAGGCAGAAGGTTTTGAGATGATTGGTGGAAAGCTTTACAAATCAGGAAATGAATTTAACCTTCCAACCTTCACATCACTCTACTCTCCAACAGAAAAAACATCAGCAATGTCACCATCGGATAAACCATTAAAAAGTGCAGAGGAAGTCTATGAGGAGATGATGAAGAAAGCACAGCTCATGCAAAGGCAAGGACAAACAATTAGTCAACAAAAAGGTGCCTCTCAGCAAGACAGCAAACATCATCTTGAAGCTGGAACTGTCCTCACTCCTGGCTCAAGCCCAACCCAGGTTACTGCACCTATATCTTTCTCCACAACAGGCAGTGATCCAAGAGTTTCAGGAATTCATGGAGCACAGCATCTGTCAAAAGAAACACAAAACAGGATGATGACACAGAGTGCCAAAATTGAGGGAGTTGTTGGAGTTGCCACGACCAAAGCCCAAGTGAGTCAGACTGCCATGACTCGACAGGCAGGTAGCACAGTGCCTGCTGGAAACAGAGCAGGCTCCCAGAGGCCAACACAGGCATCACCTGACCCCGGGGCATCCTCCCTAACCTCCAAAGTCTTTTCCCTTTTCAAAGGTCCCAGCCCCCCAGTGTCCCCCACTGCTTCCCCAACACAAAGCCCAACACATACACCATCTGTGCGACCCACTGGCAGTAGTGGCAGGCAATTGCCAACTTTGCCTGGAAGCCCTGCGTCAGGGGCAGCTGCCCATGGATCTCAGACACCACAAAGGGCAGTTTCACCTCGTCTTATACGACAACAATCCTCTCAAGATTCACCAGTGATGGTGATAACACTGGGCTCTGAAGCCACTAGTCCTGCCAAGCCATTAACTGTAAATTCTTCCACTTCCCCTTTGTCATCACCAACACAGGTCAGCTGTAAGACATTGTATAAGTCTCAGCCCCCTTCGACAAGTTCTCCAACATCACCACAAATGCATCCATCACAGCAGTCCCTGAGGCATTCTTCTCAAAATGCTGAAAAAGTAAATGTAGGTATTAGTGCAACCACAGCTGCACATATTCGTGGATCTATGGAAAATATATCACTCTGTAAAATCTCAAATATTCCAGGCACTTCACAGGTTGTGGCTCAGGGCCAAACACATCCAAGCACTAACATTGTGGATCTGAGAGCTCCAATGAGGCCTGCTCCAATTATAATGACAGATCAAGGGATGGACCTAACATCCCTTGCTTCTGACACAAGAAGATACTCTTTAGGAGCAGAGCAGCCATCTGGTAGACACACAGCAGTGCAACCTCTTATTATGAACCTGAATGCACAAGAACAACCACATGTATCTGTGTCAACACCAACCACAGTTAGTGTCACAGTCGCAGGTTCAATGTTCATGTCCCAACCCAAGCAACCAGTCGTGTATGGAGATCCTTTGCAAAACCGTGTGGATCTGGGGCAGGGTGTTGGAGCAGCTGTTTGTTTAACCCAGAATAAGCCACCGATTAGTGACCCATCTATTCCCAAAATTGATGCCTGCCTGGAGAATCTGGGTATACAACAACAACAGCTGCAGCTACAGCAGCAAAAGCTCCTGCAGCAGCAACAGCTTCTTGAGCAGCAACTCCAGCAGCACCAACAGCAATCCTCTTTTGCTCGTTACAATTTAGCTAATCAGGTCCAGCCACTGCTGATTAAAAAAGACCTTGTAGTGAGCCAGACAAGCAGTGCCCAGCCTGTAGTGACTGCTAGTGCCATACCTAGAGTATCTCCCCTGGCTCCACCAGCAGTGTCTGGGGCTCCCACTTCTAATGCTCCCCATGAAATGTATGGCGGGGTTGCCTTAGAGCTAAAAAACAAGCCAACAGTAATGAACTTGTCCACAGGTAAGCCCCATGTCATGATGGTGCAGCTTGATGAGAGCAACACATCACAAGGTGGCACAGTGACTCAACTGGTAAAGCAAGAAGAACCTCCTCCCCCTCCTCAGGTCTTGGATCTTACTGGACAGATCAAACCAGAAAACCAAGTGGCTTGTTGTGATGTTGTTTACAAATTGCCCTTTGCTGGTTCCTGTTCAGGGTCATTAACTCAGAAGCCTACTACTATATCCTCAGATAAAAACTCCAATCCTGAACCTTCTCAAGCAGCCCATCCTCTTCATCCACCACACTATAATGTCAGCCAACAACAACACCAGCCTCAAGTTACACAAGGAATGACAGATGAACATAAACCATATCAACCACCCACAGGCCCCTCAGGAAGAATACAGCCCTCCATGTCTGATACTAATCTGCCATCTATGACTGATGCTGGTCACTATCAGGGTAATGTCCAGGGAGGTCTGGCAGTAGATCTTAGCAGTATGAGTCAGGCTTATGATGGTGGATACCTTGGCATGGGAGCACAGTATGGTTCTTACACAGACTTGCGTCACCAAGGAGATTTTGTGGGCCCTTCATTACCCCTTCGTCGATATGGCTCTATGTCAAACATCAATTCTGACAATGCCTACAGTTCACGTGACCTATCAGGATCACAGGACTCCAGCCTGGCTCAGTACAGTGCAACCACTGCCAGGGAGATCAGTCGCATGTGTGCAGCTCTTAACACAGTGGATCAGTTTGGGAGCCGGTATGGAAATAACCCTGAACTGGGCCCATATGGAGCTGGAAGGGGTGGACCTTTAGCAAGGATAAATCTTCAGCAAAGCTTAGCGTCAATAAGAGCAAATTTACTGTACGGACCAGATGGAAGACCAATGGCCAATGGCCAAACTCTAACAAATCTAATAAATGCTAGACAAGCAAGTATACGCGCCTTGTACCCTGCTGCTATGAGAGGAGGTGATGGCATGATATATTCCACAATAAACACTCCCATTGCCTCTACATTGCCAATTACTACACAGCCTGCCTCCGTCATACGTCCCATGCCTAGAGGAATTTATAGACCATACCCTACAGGTGTAACTGCTGTACCTTTGGCTAGTCTTACCAGGTTGCCTCAAGTAACTCCCAGGATGCCTCTGTCCACGCAGGGACCATATTCCTACCCTCCTCCAAACCAGTATCCTACTTCAGCCACACCATCAGGAAGTGTGCCTGTGGTAAGCAGCTCTCACCAGGAAACTGCAGTGTACCTTGGAAAGCCTTTAACAACAGTTGCTGCACAAACAGCTGCAACAATTCCAACAACGCAACCTGCAGCACACTTAGGAGTACAAAGTGTACCAGCACCTGGTGTGCAAACCACAGCAAATCAGCAAATAGACCCCACTCTACTTACCTCACAGAGTATTACATCTCTCTCTCCAGCTCAAGGCCAACCTCCAACTGTCCAGCCAGTGCAGGCTAAAATGCATCCCCAACAGTTACCTACTCAAACTGAACCTTTATCTTTGACTCAAACCCAACCTCAAGCTCAACCCATTAGTCAGGCTCAACAAGGCCAGTCACAAGCTTCACCACATGGAACTGCCCTAGCTCCCACAGATGCACAGAAAGGTAAGGAAGATGAGAGACTGAGTCAGCAGCAAGAACACATGCTGCAGCTAGAGCGAGAGAGGGTTGAGCTGGAGAAATTAAGACAGTTGCGCCTACATGAGGAGCTTGAAAGAGATCGTATGGAGCTTCAGCGTCACAGAGAAAAAGAACAGTTAATTGTTCAGCGTGAGATTCAAGAACTGCAGACAATTAAACAGCAAGTCCTGCAGCAACAGCAAGCAGAGCGAGAGACACAGCTTATTATGCAAAGAGAACAACTGGCCCAGCAGAGAATGCAGCTTGAGCAAATTCAATCTCTGCAGCAGCAGCTCCAGCAGCAGTTAGAGGAGCAGAAGAGGCAAAAGACAGCAGCAGTGGAGGCAGCAGCGGCTGCTGCTGCAGCTGAGGCTGCAGCTGCATCAGCTGCAGCAGCAGCAGCAGCAACCTCTGCTCAGGGTGCTATACAAGGGGTAGTTGTTGGAGGAGGGACCCCTCAGGGGTTCATTATTTGTGACCAGAGTGGTAGAGTTATTCAGCAAGAAGGACAAAGTGTGCAGTTTTGGCAGGATGGACAAGTGGTCCAAGCTGTGGTGGCTGCTCGGCCTATTCATAGTTCAGTCTCTGAAATGTCTTTGAGAAGCAGTGACAAACAGGCTGATTCTAAGATTATGAAAAAGCAGAATTCCATGCCTCGGCTGAGGGACGGCTCAGAGGATGACTCTGTTAAAAGGATCACAGACAGCTGTGTGCAAACAGATGATGAAGATGGAGAGGATAAATTCATGAATAGGCGCAGGAGAACAAGACGCATTGCAGACTGCAGTGTACAGACTGATGAGGAGGACCAGGCAGAATGGGAACAGCAGCCAGTGAGGCGCAGGCGGTCACGTGTATCCAAGCACTCTGAATCCAGTGGTGAGGCTAAATCTGATGGATCATCTAAAGTGGCTTCTGCAAGTATAGCTATTCAGACCACAAATGATTCATCATGCCAGACAGAGCTCGACCAATTAGGCAGGGTTTCTCCTGCAATCCACATTACCATGGCGGAGACCTCAAAAGTTGACCTATTACATTACATAGCAGCTCCTGAAAGGACCCACAAAGGAGAGAGTCTGGCCTGCCAGACAGAACCAGAGTCTCACTCTCAGGGTGTTGTTGCTCCTCAGCTGAGTGTCCCTACAACTATTAGTCCATACTCAACAAGTTTGCATATAGTAGGGGCAAACACGTCTGACCCAACTTCTCCTAGACTCCAAGGAGTTGCTAAATTTGAGAGGCGGAAACCCGACCCCTTGGAAATTGGCTATCAGCAGCAAAACGAGTCTCTAGCTCGTCAGCCCCCGAAATCTCCTCAGGTGCTGTACTCTCCCGTATCTCCACTGTCTCCTCATCGCATGCTAGAGACAACATTTGCCTCCCAGGAAAAGCTTAACAAAGCCCATGTTACGCCCCAGCAGAAGGCCTTTACTGTTGAATCTCCCCAGCGCCACCAGACCCTACCAAGACCCATAAAAAGTGTGCAGCGCTCCATGTCGGATCCCAAACCTCTCAGCCCTACATCAGAGGATCCTGCCAAGAACAGGTTCTCCCCATATCATCAGCAAGCTGTGTCCAACAGTCAGGTAAGAAATCAACCTTTGTTTGCACAGAAATTCTCCAAATTTATCAAAGTTTACCCAAAATAGAATAGAATGGAAAGTCTTTAATGTCATTATACAAAGTACAACAGGATTTAAATAGTTTTAAAGGTACAATAAATAGAATTTAAAAGCATAAAGATATATGTTGTACAAACAAAATATCTGTTTTTAGAAAATCAAACAACTCAAACTAATCTTTTATTATCCATTCTATCAGTGCCTGTAAAAACCTGTACAACAAAGTTCATCTCACATTTACAAGAGCCAGTTAGCATTTGAAGATATAGTCAGGTAAAAATAGATTTACTGTTTCCACCCTACAGACCCCTGTAGTGGGACAGCTCGTATATGTTATAAAACTCCATTTTTTGAAAGTTGCAGAGCATGGCACATTCTTAGCACACACATAGTATATATATGCCTGTTTTTGTGTTCATATGGACATGGAAAATCACACAGGATCTGGCATTGAGGAAGTGACAGAATGTTCTCATAAGAGCAGCTGGCCATGCCAGAAAAGCTTCTCCTCCCTTATTCCCCCTTTATACTCCTTTATACTCCTTACTCTCTCTCTCTCTCTCTCTCTCTCTCTCTCTCTCTCTCTCTCTCTCTCTCTCTCTCTCTCTCTATCTCTCTCCCTCCCTTTCTCTCTCCCTCCCTCCCTCTCTCTCTCTCTCTCTGTATCTCTGTATCTCTCTCTCTCTCTCTCTCTCTCTCTCTCTCTCTTTCTCTCTCTGTATCTCTCTCTCTCTCTCTCTCTCTCTCTCTTTCTCTCTCTGTATCTCTCTCTCTCGTGTCTTCTATATCTGGCAAACCCTAAAGTGTTGCCACAGGGATGCACAATGTGGAGGAATCCTGGTGCTGCTTTGCTGTCTTCCTGATTGTTAGCAGCTGGTCAAAGTAAATTAACATTGCTGTGCACTTGGACCAAAATCACTCTGAGAAGTGTTTTATGCATTTGTAACTCTTATATTTACTCTTAGTATTTAATACATGGCTCTCTTGTGGATACTTAACAAAATTACCATGGATCTACCCAACACAACTATTTTGTAAGTAACAGACTAACATAGATGTCTTAGATGTCTTTTGATTTGTCATGTTTAACTGTTCTTACCAGCATGCAATACACCAATATTTATGTGACTAAAAAGGGCCAGATTCTATGGATATCTCATCAAAGGAGTCAAAAGAAAATTAACATATTTATGAAAATACATTGGAATGAAATCAAAAGACAGTTGCTTAAGTTTCCTCTCATGTTCTTGTCAATTTGGAAAATATTTTGCCATTTTATACTTATGTTTGCATTTACTAAGAGGCTCAGATGCTCATTTTGTTCTATTTTATTTTCATAGAAAATGATGACATTGATATCCATGCATCCTACACATAGAAAATTAGACATCAATTTTAAAAAAGCACTGTTGTGGGGTAAAGACATATTCAACTTATCCTTAATTCATTATAGTAACAATTTTGTGGATCTTATACTGCTATATTAAGTAACCTAATAAGGTTTTACCCTGACTATAAAATCATGTATGAGTGGTGCTTTGTGTTGACTTTCATCGCTTAACATTTTTTGTAACACTGTTAATCTGGTATAAAATAATTGCTATAATAAATATAAACTATGCTAGCTGAACTACTGATAGAGCTAACACTCTAGTAATACATAGTGGAATAATGTCAGGTTTCCTTGACAAGATATCAGGCTGTATAGTTCTTTACTTCGATCAAGGGATGAAGAAGTGTGCAGACCCTCTGTGAGTAGCTAGTGCACAGTAATGAGTTTAATTTACATAAACGCATTCTGTTTATAGGTCTGTGTTTGCTGATGTGTCTCTGCTTCTCTTAGCAGATGGCCTCCCTGCAGCAGCAGCAGAACTCTCTGATGAGGAAAGTAAAGAGGACTCTTCCCAGCCCCCCTCCAGAGGAGACTCCACTCCCCATTGTCACTCCAGCACAAATGTACAGCTCCCCTGGCATGCCCCAGAGGGTTCTGCCAAGACCTGCCCAGGCAGTCACCAAGGCTGGGCTGCTTAGTGAACTGAAAGCTGTGGAGCAAGAGTCGTCGAAACTCCGCAAGCAGCAGGCTGAACTGGAAGAAGAAGAAAAAGAGATTGATGCCAAGCTGCGTTATCTGGAGCTAGGAATTACCCAGCGTAAGGAGACCATGGTGAAGGAGAGGGAGAGGAGGGAGCTGGCCTACCTGCGGTGTATGGGTGATGCCCGAGACTACATGTCAGATAGTGAGCTCAACAACCTCAGGATGGCAGCTGCAACTGGAACCTTTGATGCTAATGGTTTGCTGACAAGGCCCAGCACTGCACCACTGAGTCAGTTTACGAATGACCTCAGCGCAACCTCTCAGTATCCCTCAACCTCATCTTATATGTCATATCCATACCCTCAAAGTCAACCATCAACACAGCAGCCAGGCTCTGCTTACCAACAGATAGGTTTTCAGCCTCCTCAGTACCCTTCATCCTCTGCACCTCAACCAGGAACATTCCAGCCCCATCCTCCACCAGGCCCTGGCTACCAGAACCAGGGAACCTATTCCTCCCGCATGTATGGCCAGTCCACTTATCAGACAGACATTGGCATGCAGCAGCATGGTCACCAGGGCTTCCATTCACCTGGTCAGCCTATGCCAGGACAGAGTCTTCCTTACCCCAGCCATAGTTCCTACCAACCAGGCCTTCCATACCAACCCCAGGCAGAGATCCTTACAGTCCATCAAAGACCAAGGCAAACTTCTTTGGCTGACCTTGAGCAAAAACTCCCCACCAACTACGAGGTCATCAGCAACCCAGCAGTGTCAGTGGCCACGTCAGCTCCAGATACCAGCTTTGGCTCAGCCTATAGCAATGCATATGGACAGTACCGCCCCCCTGAGCCTGGCCTGACTCACTCTGTAGACAGCCCCACCTCTGCTTATGCTGCAGATGGTCTCTACACCTCTAACCTGGAGCAGAATATTCCTAGGAACTATGTCATGATTGATGACATCAGTGAGTTGACAAAAGACAACACTAACCAACCCACTGATGCTCTAGGTCATCCTGTAGGAGGACGATATCGCAGTGAGAATGGCCCTGCAAGAGGAAGTGTCTACGGTAGGCCTGAAGATGAGCCTGTTGATGCTTATGGCAGACCTACAGGCTCAGCAGGTTACCAGAGCACCGTAGACAGTCGGACAGGCACCACAGTAAGTGGAGGCTCCTATTACTATGATGATTATAAACACACATCACGGAGCAGCTCTAGTAGCCACAAGCTCACACCCAAGAACCTTGCCCCTGCCGTAGTCTCCTCTAAACGTAGTAAGCACAGGAAGCAGGGAATGGAGCAGAAGATTTCTAAATTCTCCCCTATTGAGGAAGCTCGAGATGTGGAGTCTGACCTTGCTTCTTACACAATGACAACATCAACCGGGGGCACCTGTACAGTTGTGTCCAGGTCCAAGAAGCTTCAGGACGATGGCACCTACGGGATGAAGAAAAATGCATATGACCAGCAGAAATACTATGGCACCAGTCGTGAAGGTCTTGAGGAAGAGGACCGCATGTACAGCTCTGGTAGGTCCAGGTCTACAGGATATGGCATGGACAAGATTTCCTCCAGAGATGCCACAGGCCACCGGAGTAAATCCTACGAAAGAGATGCCATGGAGCGGTCTCAGAGAAGCAGCCGTGGTGGAAGGCCTCCCATGCGCAACCAGAATTCAGAAGAGGAGAGTCCACTCAGTCCTGTTGGGAAGCCTGTTGGCATGGGAAGAAGCTCCGGCATACCAGAAGCCCATGATGTGAGAAATCAATATGGCTCCAGCCATTCGCTGCCAGATGTGCAGGACCATCACAAGAAGGACCTGCCCAGGAGTCATGTCTATAAACCAGATGATCCTTATCTTGTAGATGACATGCACTGTGCTGTTTCTGACAGTGAAGGTAACTGGTGCTAAATTATTTGTGCTGTATCTGTTCCTCCCGCCTTTGAAATGTGCTGAAAAGACTGCATGCTGAGTGTGAAAAAGACTGCCATTATTTTATTTGTGTTGTCCTTTTTTATAGAATGTTCCCTTTGATACATGAAGCCAAAAGTGTTTTATATTTATGTTTTGCATGCATCATTTTAAGCGTGAGGTGCGGCATGAACTCTGCTTTTTTACTTTTTTGGTTTTTTTGCTGGATTTCTCAAAAATCTCCATGGCTCTGGAATGTGGACCGTGCTTTTCCCATTATTTTGCATGGCATCAATCTGCATGCTACTTCACTTGCCACATAAAATCAATTTACTGATCATGTTTATATTGGTTTTTAAAAAGCCTATCACTTGGGCCAAGAGGAGACTGACTGGTTTGAGAAGCCACGGGAGGCTCGTTCTGATCGCTCAAGACATCATGGAAGTGGAGGTCACTCATCAACAGGTAGACGTAGTAAACACACCTACCACGACTATGACGAGCCTCCAGAGGAATACGGTCCACAGGATGAGTACAACCAACAACGTCACTCCTCTTCTGCATCACGGGACCACCGTCATCATGGCGGCAGTACTGGCAGACACGCCTCCTCTCGCCACTCCTCTGAAGATCCAAGGGCCTCACGTTCTTCTAGGACACACCCCAAAGACCCATCTGGCCGCTCTGATGGCAGAAGCTCCTCATCTGCACAGAGAAGGAGTGGTCCAGACTCCCGTTCTGCCCAGGGAAGCCCTCGAAACTCAGGAGACTTCTCTCGGGACTCGGCCCCTGGTCATCACCATGGCACTGGGGGAAGGAGCCAGAGACCGCAAGGGGATCGCACGACCTCCAGGAGACAGGACCCCTCTTCGGCAGGACCCAAACCACAGCAACAGCAGCCTTCTCAGGGCCATACTGGGCAGCAGCGGTCAGGTGGACAGGGCCAGTCCGGGAGACATCCAGGCTCTGAACCACTTGATGGCACTCAACAGGCACAGCAGCAGCAACAGCAGCCACATCAGCATCAGCATCAGCATCAGCAGCAGCAGCCGCCGCAGCAGCATCAACAGCAGCAGCAGCAGAGTGCACAACAGCAACAGCAGCAAACACCACAGCATGGCCAGACCCCTCAGAGCAGCCAGCCTGCAACAACCACAGCAGGACCTGGACAGGCACAGCAGCAGCCAAAATCTAGCCAAGCCCCACCACAAGGACGCCAACCAGGAGTGGGGCCTGCAGCAGGGCAGCCGGCCACAGCGGTAAGCAGACTTGGTTTTACTTTGCATAATTAAATTATACGGATGTCTTAGTTGTGTTATTTTCTAAGTAAATAAATACTGCAAAGGGGCCTGTTATGTGACACAGCATACAGTAATTCTAGCCATTAAATGTCTTTGTTGTGTCCTAATATACTATGCAACACATGTAGAGTGTAAGAATGTACGAAAACTTGACCAAGAATGCCACTCTACCAAAAATATCTCACAAAGATTCTTTTGGTGAATAGTGAGCATTAAACAGAAGCAGAAAATTGAAAAACAAGATTTATACAGAAATGAACTTTGCCCAAACTCAATGCTAGTCTTGATTTTATTTTCTGCAGGCAAAAATGGATGCCACACCTGCAGCAGCTGCGACAGGAATGAAAGCTATGACAGGAGTCCCACCAGCACCTCAGCCTACCAAAATAGCCACACCCCCTCTAACAGGCATCGGTAAGTCTCAGTTCGACTGTTACTAGTAATCCACATAATCACAAGTAAACAACAATATATGTGAGGGTACTGTTTTGTTTGTTTTTTATGTTTGCAGGCTCCAAGGCCGCCCCTGTTGGGATTGGTAGCAAGGCAGGAGGTATAGGCAGCGCTGCTCCAGGCCAGGCACCTGCTGAAGGGGAAAACGTTCTCACCAAAATCCTGCAAGGCGGGGCAGCAGAGCAGGCGGGAAAACTTGGAGATGGTACAGTCATGTGTCAAGAAACCGAAATGCAGATCTTGTTTTATTGTAGCTAATTAAATATAATGACTGTATTTTAGGTATTATTTTGAAAAAGATTCTATGATTATAGCTAAAAGTTTAGATTTCCTTGAATGGGTATTTCAGTGTCTGAGTTACTTTGATTTCTCATATTTGCCTTCTTTTCTCAATCTTGCAGCTTTGTCTGGCCTTGGAAAGAAGTTCACTTCATTTTGGTGAACTAAAGACTGGAGGGTGAGTGTATTGTAGTTAATGGCATTGGAAGCTCTAAATATTTTAGTTTTCAAATTGTTAATTTTAGAAGCATGGATTGATTTTAGAATGGGTGGAACAGGTGGCAGGTTGGGAAATAATAATGTGCTTATCGCTTCGCTTGTTTATTTTGAATCAACTGTGCTTTTTCTTTCAGGGTATGCAGAGTTGAAATGAGATGGATTGGTGGCTTTGTACTGGAAAAACCTATGAAACTACATTAAATACATTTCACATTACAGAGGAACCGAGGAAGAGAGACCCTGAGTGCATTAGTGAGTATGGATAGTTTTTTAGGACATGTATCATTTAGTTTTTTCTGAGAGCATCATCGTTATGACAAATATTGTGTCACCTGCCTCACTAAGCAAGTGAAAACCATGCAGTTGAAGAAAACTCTAACATTTAATAACGTGTTCACTTCTTTGACATTTGCATAAGGTAAAACTGATGCAGTGATGCACTCACTTGTTAAACTGTTGATCATTGGTGATACTTCCAGTTTTACCGCGTTAGTTTTTTGGTATACTGAGACTCCAAGTTGCTAAAACATAAAATGCTGTCACATTTTGATTAATGGATAATGTGTTCTATCAAATATATATTTACATAGATTAGCATAGGCCATGTCTGCATAATGAGAAGACTCAAGTGAAGTGATGACTCATTAAATGCTGTGATTGTATATCTGAACTGATTCACTGTACCTTTCCCTTACCCCAAATTACTGAACAGAGCTGGAATCAAAGGATGCCTTGTCAGCACTGAATTCCCCAGACATGGGCACACGATTGAAGTGAATTAAATAAGGGTGATCGCTTCGTCAGCACGGTGTTACAAGACTGGAGCAGAGGGCTGAAGAGTAAGAGGATGCTTTGACAGAGCTACAGTCCCAGAATAATGATTGTCGAGACGTTTGAGACCTCATTAGACCAAAGGTAAGTAAGGAAAAGACTCTTACATACATCTCTGACTGTACTTGTGTGTTACCAGGTCTTTACACTTGTGTTGCTAGATAACTGGATGGATAAATTAGGCTTTGCCTTTAGTTTTTTATTGATTGTGTTTAGGGTTAGGGTTTTTCAGTTTAATTGTTTAGTATTTTTTATTAGTTTATTGTTGTATCAGAAAAGGTAATTAAAGTCACAGTCCGCTTGAACTTTGTGCTGCACAGGTGAGAGGCCAAAGCCAAGAATAAGGGAGGTCAGCATTATTCTGGTTTACCTTCTGACTCTACACACTTCCAGTAATCTGGGCCAAGCACACTGGGCTATAATTAGCCTGAGAAAGCTAACTGTGGCTTGGCTTGAATGTCACACACGCAAAGACACACAGGGACAAGAGCCCATGTAGGCTCACAGAATCATGACTCACGGTGAGCATCATTCATTACATGGTAGAACAAACTAATGAACTAATTCTGCTCAGTGGAGCAGATATACAGAAGTGGAAATAAAGCGGATTCCAATGCACTTTATTTAGCTTCTGTCAAAACATGTGCTGTGACTTGAATGGATGAAGTTAATACTCATTTGAATGAAGACCTATCATTCAGCTTTTCTGTCTGTGGTGACATTTAGATTAATATCAGTAGCCATGTCAGTCATCTCTGTCTGTGACCAGTCTAAGGATTCAGAGGGGAAATGTAGAGATAAACCAGACTCATTGGCTCAGTGGATTACTGTCGATACCAGCAGGGCTGTGATAGGCTGGAGTGTCCTGGGAAGTAGGAGGGGGTAGGCTGGCTGAGCTGTAACATAAACATAGCAGAAGGCTCAGTGTGTGGTGAAATGGATTTTGCAACACATATAGAATTTTCCGAGGACCAGGTTGTTTTGAAATACTTGCTGTTTAAATGTAATTTTACATTTTATTCATATTGGTTTATTCTGTGTGGCAGTATTAATTTTGTGGTCTAGTGAATTTGATATTCTGCATTAACAGTTATATATTTCTGTCAACATTTACACCTCCACTGTCTTTATTTCAGGAGGACAACCATCAATAATGAGCATGCGGTGAACTGGAGAGCGGGGGAAGGGGGACATGAGTCCTACTTCCCCTCCTCTTCTGGAGAAATCCTCCTGGGATCTGTGTGACAGTAAAAGCACCGCTAACTGAGGCAGGTGGAATATCATGGGAAAAAATCAACGTGTTCATCCATGCATGTCCCACCTTTGAAACAACTCAATAAAGGAAGCCTCTCAGCGCCCTCTACAGGGAGTTTAATGCAACACCACTTATGTCTGAGGAGTGCACATGTTGCAGGGATACTTGATTCTACGTTGATGTCTGCAGAGAATTTACAAGCAGTGAATAATCAAAAAAGAAGACAGATTTCATAGGTTTTCCCTGTACCAAAGAGACTGATCTTAGCCTACAATGACACCATGTACCTGGAGTAGACAAGCATATCACGGCGATGACAACCAACCCGATGACTCCACCAAATTCCTTGAATGCTTGGTTTCTCTGATCTCTACAGTACATTCCAGTTTAGGGAATTTGACCCTTTCTTTGAATGTGTTTTTATTTCTCCTTTTTTTTTGTTTCAATGTCTACAGAATGCATTGTGTAAATGTGGACATGAGAATGCACGCACAAGTGAAAAACTGAAAAAAAGAAGCCCATATCAGTACTTTTTTCACCACCTATAAGATGCCGCTAGTCATTAGCTGTAGGTTTTTAAGGAAGGGAATTACTACCAGTGTGCCCACAAGTGTGAGATTCACACAGATGAGCGGACCAAATGAAAGAGTGGCCACGGCTCTTTATTAGCCATCGCGAAGCCATCGTTACAGTCAGCCCCGGAGCCCTCTGGGAGCGTTTTATTGATTTGTCTCATCTTTTAGTTTCTTTTCATTTTTGCCTGATATTCACGGAATGGAAGAGCCTTATTCAGTACATGTTTTTACTTGTATACCTCATATGTTTTAAAACGCCCATATCATCATGCATTTCTTTTTACACTGTATACTATTGTATGTACATAAAAACAAATCAGAGATCTAATTATGTAAATTTGTCATTTGTGTATTTAATGAATCACTCTCCAGTGACTTTCTTTTTTTTGTTATGTGTTTTTCTTTGGTAAGATTTATATTTTTCACTTTTTATTTGTTTGAATCTCTGTTTTCTTGCATCGAATAATTTGCTTATTGATTTTTAAAAGCAATAGCATGCAGAAAATGGTATATAGCACAATGGTATAAATGTTGTTTAAATTAGTGATGGGAAATATCAAACACTTCTGTCAATAAATAGCCGTAATACAATTTGTCAGAGGGTTTACAACCACAGTACCGTGTACAGACATGCATGATATGTGCAGATGCATAAGAGCATGCAGACAGGTACGAACACACTCACAGACTCTCTATCTATCTTGCAAACACATATACACATTCACACTTACTGCACACATTACACACTTGGCATCCTAGTTACACTTGAGAGCCAAGGTTAAATGAGTTCTAACTGAATAGACCTGTTAACCTCCTGCTGATTAATGGGGTTACCAATTCACCAACAAGATGATCTCACTAACAAGCTGGGCCCACTGCCTCTAATTGTGCAAAGACTCACAAATATATACACACACAAACATACACAGACTCACACACATGCAGATACAGGAGAGGACGAAAGCAATTATCAATTCAAATGTTCTATGCAATGACTCATTTTGAACCTGGAAGTGATTCAGCCTAAAACAGTTTATTATCATCATTGTACATCATGAGAAAACAACGGGATTATGAACTAAAAGAGTAAAAAAAAAAAACATTTAAAAAAGGTACTGAAAATGTTTTTACTTAGCAACTTGTCTGTATGAATTTGAATATTGAATATTGAACTAGAATTGTTTTTATTTTCGTGGCATGTTTTGACCCCTCACTCCCCGCACAGGGGACTTGTTGCCAAAGGGTAAACTGTGTAGACTGTCGGTTTTGAATGTCCACCATCATGTTGCTTTGAAGCATGGGTTTGCTTGGCTTTGTCTGGCTGTTTGTAAGCCCTCATTCAGTTTTTGTGCGTTTTGGCTGACCTGGGCTCCTCAGTGTTTGGCTTGCAGTGACTGTCTGTGCTGCTATAAACATGTGATACAGATGGTCAGCACTTCTCATTAATACGTGTCATTGTACATATTGGGTGTCAGTATAACCTGTGGGGTGAATGGAATGCTTCTATCGGATATTTCATCGTTGATTAACCCACTCAGCAGCCAAGCCATTGGAAAGGTGCATGATTAGATCTTATACTCTTGAAAGTTGTACCTGAATTTAAAAAAGGTAAGGCATGATTTCACCAAGGTTTGCCTAACGAACCTTGACTTTCACTGGCCAACGTAGAGAATATTAATGAGTAAAATGTTCAGCCAGTCATTCACAAATCAGGGCATGTCATTTTGAAAGCACAAGCCTGACTGGTAGCACTTGCCGCTGGATGAAAACGCAGAACTGTGGAGGTTGCATAACAGTGCCTCTAACCGAGCAGTGTAAGATCTGTATCAAAACAAGGTGGAGATGCGATCTGGTCGATATGAGGCACATGAGACTAAAGAGCCTTCAGTGCAGCCATCCGGATCAGCAGAAAGGCAGACAGACACATTCTCACATTCTTACTGTAAATACAAATTCATTCTTCTGTACAGCTTTTGAGTTTTGAGTACGGCTGTCATGTGCATCCCCATGCCGTATTTGCTGCCAACTTTTGTGTAAAAAAAAGAATATTTATTATCACGATAAAGAGGATGATGATGAAACTAATGATGATGATGATGATTATTATTATTATTATTATTGCATAAGCATAGTGTATGTGGCTGACTTGTATTGACTGTTTACAACAGTGGAACAAAACTTGTATTCAGAAACATATCCAGTCTGTGTAGAGTTTCTATACATATTGTATTTGTAAAACAAGATGAAAAAAACAACCTCCATGGTAATGGCAGAGCAGAATGCCTTTGTCAGGCTATCAGGAGGTCTTCAATTTGATGGATACAATCTGCAAGGTGATGAAAGGGAGCGGCGGGGGAAAAAATCAGCTAAAAATCTGGAAAATGTCATTCACTGTTGTAAGTGCAATGGGCAAAATGTCAGTCGTGTATCCATTGTGAAACCTTGTGTTCTATTCAGTGTATTCCTGTAAACAGATAGAGTAAAAATTTTGGTGCATCATGTCAAGTAATGTGATTAATGAAAATATTGACCCTGCAATTTCCAAACAGAGAAAAGAATAAAAAGAAAAGGAATATATTGTGATTATTGTCTGCGGTCTCTGTGTGAATGTGTGTGCCACCACTTTCCTTCTAGTACCGATAAAGATACTTAGTTGTAGGTAAGTTCTGTAGTAGGTTTGCTGCTGACAGAGGAGAGATCAGGAATAAGACCTCGAAGGCAATAAGACTGCAGATAAGAGCGAGCTTTACACGCCGAGGCAGTGATGACTTATCCCAGTGTGGGTGGTAGAGAGGCAGGAGCAGTGTGAGGAGAGGTGTTTGCCAATGCATAAGGAGAGACGGAGGTGTGAGTGTGAGTATGCGTGACTGAGTCTGCATGTGTATATCAGAACAAGAAAGAGAAAACGGTTTCTGCTGCTTCTCACTTGTATTTCGTCCTGTATTGTCCGTGCAGATTGAACATTCTTATACTCAAAAATGCGGTGTAATGAAGTGTAATGTACTCATGCTTCCTCTGTGTTAAGATGTAAAAAATGTGGCTTATTACAACGTTAGTAGTCGTTGTGGGTATTGCAACAAATAGAGCCGAAAGTGGAACTGAAAACACAGAACTGGATTTAAATGCATGAATGTGTTCTAGAAAGTATGAAAAAGACTGTCAATGAGTAGGTTTTACATAGACATTAGTATCACAGTTTTGAGTCATATCCTGGTATGAAATATTGCTGAATGAAGTTTACCTGGAATGTGTCTGATCATCTGCATCCATCTGCAGGTGTGTTTAGATTCCATTATATCAGCTGCACATTTCTGTACCAGTAGAAAATGATCACACAACAGTAATGGTCTACTCAAGCTAGTATATTCAAATCTCTCACAACTGGGGTTTTCTTGTTTTCTTTAATGGAGCTATTCTGCAGGCAAAGAGCTGAGAATTTAGTTTGCTCTCCTATGTGAAATCATTGCTCTTCATCAGCTATTTTTCAGCTATCATGCAGGATTTATTTCAATAGGCAGTAGGCTATATACAACAGAAGTGAGCAATTGTATCACCTTAAGGCAGTTGTACTGCTTCTAAGTCGAACACAATGAAAAACAGAGGCCTCACAGTAGGAACTCAATGCAGCAAAAGTTGTTACAAGATTCAAATCTTATTTGTTTTCAGCATTTCACAAGTCCGCTTTTATTTTTGATGACAGATTCAATCCTCCTCTGCATGGAGGATGCCAGGCTTACTGGAGAGATGTTGAGCCACTCCACAGAAACTGTTTTGTTCAGCTGCTCTTTGCTGGAGGGGTTGTTTTGTTCTGCCTTTCTTAATACTCAAAGGTCTTCTGTTGGATTCAAGTTAGGTAACATGGCCAAGTCAAAGTTTTCACTTGTGTGATTTTGGTAGTGGGTTTACGATTGTTATCATGCTGAAATATTCTTCTTCTGCCAAGCTCCTGCAGACTGGGAGTCATATTGTCAGCCAGTATTTTGATATATCCACAGGCATTACATAAATGTCATCTCTCCAACACCTTTTGCACTCGTGCAGCTCTTTCCCCACACTTCTACCTCTGTGCTTTACTGTCAGGATGATGCATTCACTGTGGTAATTCTGACCACATTCAAACATGCTGAGACAAAAAAGTATCTTGGTCCTGTCTGACCTAAAATTGTGCTAACAATATTTACCCACGCCAACGGAGTCGGCCACGGGTAGGCCGTCTGTCTGTCTGTCTGTCTGTCTGTATGTATGTAGCTATGTCCGCACTGAGAACAAACTCAGCACAGATGTTGATCTTGCCCTACCCTGGTCACCCATCATTTTTGGAGTCAAGAGGTCAAAGGTCAAGATCGCAGGGCTACTTAGTGCAAAATCCCCTTATAATCTACTATATAAGCTCTCAGTGAGGAACTCTGGTATATCTAAGGGTAGGACTACAACACTGCACCTCTTGGCATTGAACTTGACCTTGACCTTGAACTTACATCTGTCTGTCTGTCTGTCTGTCTGTATGTATGTATGTATGTATGTATATGTGGGTGTGTATGTCTGCACCATAACTTGATAACAGAGACAGATAGGATAATCAAACTCAGCACAGATGTTGATCTTGACCTACCATGGTCACCCATTCATTTTGGGATAAAAAGGTCAAGGTCACAGGGCTACTTGTCATGTTTAGGAAGGCATCCAGTGTGGGTCTGCATCTCGCTTAAGTGCATTCTAGTTCACTGGTAATTCATTTCCATGTTGAGCCATGATGCAGATAAACACAGCCAACTGGTCCAACACTGAGAAAGTTCTGGTGTTCACGGGTCATTTCCTAACCATGCAAGTGCAATAAGGCTAACTGGAAATCTTAATAATTTCTATTTTCAGTGATCACAAGTTTTCTAGCTTGTGTGTCAGTGATCACAGATGTGTTTACTTTTGTTGCTCTCAGGTTTGTATTTTTAATATAGTCTTTCTAAGGTTTTTGTTTTTAAATGTTCATAAGATAAAATGCTTAACTTGTCATCGTAGAAATAATGCAATTATTGAAGAAGTGATGCAATTTGCAACAACTTTTTAACATTTAATTCATGTTTCACAGAGATCTACTCACTTCTGTTGTATAAAGGATATTATGTCCTCTTATGACCAACAAATCCACGACCATCTGACTTAGTCTGTGAAGAGATTCTGAACTTAAAGTGCATTAATGCTGGACATGCTCCTGTACTGTGTTTTTATATGTGGTTGTCCTGCACAATGAAAAACTACTAAAGCTGTACTGTCCATCACCTTCCCCTGAAATCACAAATCATTCTACAGCCCTCCTTTCCCACACAGTAAGTCACCAACAGTTACATGTGCAGATCTTGACTGCCCTCAGCTGGTTTGGTACAGAATTGGACGGCAGGTTGGCCAGTTGACTTACATTTCAAAAATGTAACTTCACATTACAGGGTTTTAAAATAAAAATAGTGAAGTTAATAAATAAAACATGCATGCATATACAAAAAGGGGATTTTCCCTAATTTATGGTCACATATAATTCTGTTACTGTAGCAGAGAAGTTATAATTGTCATTGAGAGTCACAAGAGATACAAATATGATTTTCTCCCTCAGATTGGTAAATTAACAAAACAGCTCTTATTTGACGACATGAACCTTTTTTAGCCAGCTCATCAAAGTCACAGCTGAAGTCACAATGGTTTGCAAACTCTCAATTCATAATGAAACAACTTACTATACTGCCTTGGGGGAAAGTAGGTGGAACAGCACAGACAAAAAAAATGTGTCAGTGCATTCAAGCTGTTTGAGCCATTTGGTTTCAGGGGACAATAACATATGTATCAGTAAGTTATCAGAATAGCAATGCAAGAAAATAGCTTCTGTAGTGTAACCAGATGGAATCCTGTGAATGCAAATGAGAATGGAGCCTTAAAATTGACCCTCAGTGTTACGTCCTTGATGCTAATCCAGACTGTGTGGTGGTCAGTTATAATTGCCTGGACAAACATTTGAAAGGATTAAACGGAACTTCCACTCAACCTTACAGCTAAAAGATAACCACTGATTTCTTTAATGAGGTCGGCCTCTGTGCTGACCTGCAAATGAAACAATAAATGATCTTTTGATTCATGATAACGTGAAACAGTTTTTCCATTACTGTCATATTTCTCCAGTGGTTAAGATGTGATCAGAATCTTGGAGTGGAGCTGGTTAGGATTTAAAAGATCCTCATTTTTAAATAAGATAGTGAACGTGCAGAAAACGAAATGAAAGTATCAGCTATGGGAGAGCTGTTGACCCCACTGCACCATACCACAATCAGCTGCACCAAAAGACCTCTCATAGCATTTGTCTAAGGAGGCAAATAGTGGACTTCATATAAAATATACTTTTTGAGAACAATGATGGAGACATTGGGTCCACAAAGGTTAAAACACCACTAAAATTTTGTTATTAACTGATATGACCCATTAGTGAGAGTGTTGTAAAGCTTTAACTGCTAAATCTTTGCTCTAACAAAGATTTATTACTGTACCCAGCAGCCAAATCTAAAGCACTGCTGTCCAACCTTTTTGCCTTTAGGTCTCTCAAAAAGAGCACATTTAACATCAGCATTATACTATATGACACTGCTGAACCCCCCTCCTCATTCTTTGCTGAACAGACACATACAGTGCCTATTGAAAGTATTTGCCACCCATTTTACTGCTTTTTAACATTGAATATCTAAATAATTTGGGGGGGGGGGTTTGCAAAAAATTAAAGCAGGACTCTTTCATGTCAAAGTGAAAACAGATGTCTACAAGGTAATTCGTAAAAACTAATTTTAAAAAATATAAAATGTAAAATAGATGAAGTGACTCACCATGTTCAACACAGGTACAGACAAGTGGTGCTAAAAGTCACATAATTGGTACAACATGTTAAAAAGCATTTAAAGAGGAAAACTTCCAAGAGGAGAAAATAGTTTTTACAGGAACTGTAGACAGTGGGCTTCTCAGATTTTTCTATTCTGCCTCCCAGTGCCGAGCAGGTGAATATGTAGCTTGTACACAGCAGGTTGATTAATGGTTTGTTATTATTGTTCTCAGTTATAGGTCACTTGACCTGGATGTCCTTGTATTAAGGGCATAAATGGTAAGTCATTAAACTATAATTGGAATTTTTGCTTTCATCCGTTTCCTGAAAGCCATGACGGAAGCTCCTGCCTCTGAGGATTACCCCGTTATTAACATCAGCAGTGACCTCAGAGGAGTACTTCATGACTCATTCTTAAGTGACAGGAAGAAGAAGAAGAAGAAGAGGTAGAAGTGACCAGAAACAAGGACCACTCATCCTGCCAATTACTGATTTGTCACTGTAATAATCAAAGCGCACCCACAGATTACTGGAACCGAGCCTTAGCATTAGACTGATTCACTGCATTACGAGCACAGCGAGATGTGATTTATGTGATTCACATTTCCCAAACCCTGCAGATGAATACAGCCCATCTACGTCTTCCAAATACATAACAAACACTTTTCAAATGTAGGAAAATAACCTTACAAATGATTGAGGAGCCACTTAACAAGACTTTGATGTATTTAACACATCACAAGAAGCGAGCAGAAAGCAGATCCATAACCCCATCAGCCCTGAATATGTCGAAATCCGCAGGCTGTTGAGCAAAATGACAAATCAGTGGAGCTGAGGCAGAAATGGCAGCTCAGGTTTTCCTCCCTCACCTGTCACTCACAGCCTCAATCTGCCTGCTTGCAAGTCCTTGACTGAATTATCAATACACAAACCTTTAATAACTCTAGAGGCTTTCTGTTGCTGCCTCACCTCAAAAAATATCAATAGCCTGAAATTACTATCAGGTCTCAGGAAGAGAAAAATAACCCGAGAGACTCTGAGGCTTCAGAGGAGAAAGTTCTGTCCTTGATCCACTGGAAAAGTTATGCCAAGTTTTATTTCTTTTATTTAGGAAAAAAAACAGATTAATAAGCAATGCACTTAAAAAACAATGCAATAAGCTACTTCACTTCTTAAAGCAGAACTAATGTGCAACTGTTAAAATTCAATTTTTATTTTATTGATAGACACTTTCAAAATTCAAAATTACCCCCTTTAAAAAAGCCTTGACATTTCTGACACTTTGCAATTCATGATGTCACTTTCTTTATTCATGTTCACTCTCACGTCACTCTGAGCGACAGTCCTGCTGTCACCGACTCTTCCCCTTTCAGCAAATCACACATCTCCAGGCTTCTCCTCACAAGCACACGAGCTCACCTTCCAGATACAGTTTATTCATTAACTCACAGTAAACATAAAGACAGGGTATCCCATCATAGAGGTACTGCAAATAAATCTGATCATTGTTTTATTTAATAACCTCATTGTTCAGTGTATAAAATGTCAGAAAGCACTGGGGAAAAGCCCATCATTACTCCCTGAAGCATGACGTAACATTTTTAAATGTCTTGCTTTGTCAGACCAGTTGTCAGAAACCTAAAAGATATTAAGTTTCATCATATAAAAACAAACAAAAAAAAAATCAAAAATCAATGAACCTGATTTTTTGTTGTTTGAAAATTACTAAAACAATTAAGCCAGAAAACTGCAGGTGCAAAAACATTAAACAGCTGATTTAGAAGAAAAATCTTCATATGCAAAAATGTTTACTTATGAATTATTGTATGAGGGACACTGAGGTTTACGGTGATCTGCAGATTTATAAACATTTAAATAAAGCCAGGTGACAACTTTGTTTTGTTTCATTCTCACGGCTGTCTTTCACAGTGTTCTCAGCTTTTTGACAATAAAAAATAAATCATCAAATTAAAAAAACAACAAAAAAAAAACTACAAACCCCACTATCTCTTAAGGCATGATATCAGACTTAACCCCCTCTCTTGTCATTGTTTCAAAAGATTACATATTTATAAGTTTTTTTTGTCCATCATAGTAATCCCTCCCTGCCTTAAAACAGCTCAGATGTACCTCTACACTGTTGCTGTAGGAGAAGTACCTGCCTCTATCCTCATCCACCTGTTTGTTACTTGCTTCAGCTCAAGCACACCAGCTCATATATGACCCTGCGCAGATACTATGCTCTACGCTCCACAATGGAAAATGGAGCCATGGTTTGAACTGGAAACCAACTCTGCAGAAGAATAACAGAAAACTCCACCCTGGAAGCTGACAAGATTAGGTTTGTTCCATATGAAACCTGAATCCACGTTACTGAGAATGTCATTCATATGTTGCGGTTTTAAAGTAGAAATGCTCATCCATGGCACTGACTGCTTATTTCACTGGTCATAGAGTATTAAACAAAGACCTGTATGGACACAGTAACAAGCTAAGAAATGTTATTTTCACAGAAAGTGTGTCAAAGACTCCAAATGCATGACAACTGTACTTAATATCTGTTGGATGTGTAAAGAAAATGTTTGCAGACTCATCATCATATCACTTTTAAAGTTTCTAATATTGTGTTTAAGGCTTCCTACTAGCCAAAAAGATCCGTTATAGAATACTATAACAGTGCTGAGCTTACTGTTGTGACTTTATGTGCCTTGTTTTAGGCTTTCGCAGCCAATCTCTTTCTCATGCTTAACATTATTTGGAAGGTTTAGTGTAAAACTGCAAAATCACATGAAACAAAAAGTGTTAGCTAAAGTGTAAAAATAAAAAAAATAATATATATTTTTTTAAAATTTATCTTAAGGTACAAGGTGGCTACAGTGGCATTAAAAACATAAAATAAACAAAAACATATACATAATCCATTCTGGAATTAGATGTGTAAGAAACACTTCCAGGTTTTGGAACCAGGCTGCTGTAATTTGCTTACAAGAGCATAATGAGGTCGCCAGCTGATATTTGGCAAAAAGGCTCTCGGCTGATATTCTAGATTTTCCCCAATGTGTTGGATGGGATGAGTTCAGAACTGTCTGCAGGTCAAAATGGTAAGAGTATTAAAAATTACATCTAAAAAAAAGATCCCCCTGCATCCCTTCTCACTGGTGATTGGTGTCCACCTCATGTCCTTTCTTTCTGCTTAGACCTCCTTTAAATCCACCTCATTCATCATCCAACAGCAGTGATTATTTATTTGTATTTTGTTCCTTCTTTTCTATATATTTCTGCCCCATATACAGTAAATCCATCCTCCACACTTATACCCCAGTCTCCATTTAGTTCACTGCCTGCCCCATTGCAGAATTATATGTATGTGATGTCATTTAATCACTTTATGTTAACTCACTTATCGTGTGTTTGTCTTGTTTCACAAGAACAAAACAAATGGCATCTGACAGTCAGTCAAGTTTGTGCCACAGACAACATCATGTTTTATTGACCTGACTTCATGCCTGAAGAGAGTTACATGTTGAACTAAATACATACATTTTTAATAT
Source organism: Dascyllus trimaculatus (assembly GCA_024666655.1). Taxonomy (NCBI): domain Eukaryota; kingdom Metazoa; phylum Chordata; class Actinopteri; family Pomacentridae; genus Dascyllus; species Dascyllus trimaculatus. Next base: position 14,873,274 of record CM045450.1, read on the forward strand.
ACACACTCCTAAACATAAGACACAACATTGATGTCCTTCTATTTACCTGCATTTCATAAAAAGTTATCATTAAATAAAATGTGCCACAGAATGAAAGAAAAATAGGAAAAATGCCACTATGTTTTTTTTTTATTATAATGAAATACAGTTTAACTCCAACAACATCATTATTATTAAAAGAATCCAAATGCCGTTTTTTAAAATATAATGTCTCCAAATATTTTACAATTAATAGGTTTCATGTTATTTATTCATGATTCATCTATCCTTCACAGTACAAGACCATGATAAATGGATCTTTTGAGATGTTTTTTCCTTTTATTTGTGAACCTGTGCAAAAGGATTTTTTAATGCAGTCAACCCATGCAGTCTTGGCACTATGTGGTGCAGGAGGTGTTTGTTTGTGCTTTTCTGCAAATGGACCATTTGTTCTTTTGTTAGGCACATGGCATTAGATGCACCTAAAGTATAATTTGCATTTATTTAAACAGTGACAGTGGTAAACTGGAGACAAATGAGAAAAAAATCATGGAAAGTTCTGGCAGCACACTGTGGATGACATTGTGGAAAGAGAAAGACGTCAAGCCTCTGCATGGCCTCTCGTTCACTGCATGGGACAGGTGATGCAACAGACACCACTCATACTCTGCATGCTATCGGCATATTATAATGGAAACATAAGTGGAATACAGAGAGAGCAGGTATTCAATTAACTGGAGCACAAAGGGTTATATGTCTTACAGTTCCTGTAAGACATATAACTTTATAAATATAACCTTATATGTGCACAGAAAGAAAGAAGAAAGAAAGAAAGAAAGAAAGAAAGAAAGAAAGAAAGAAAGAAAGAAAGAAAGAAAGAAAGAAAGAAAGAAAGAAAGAAAGAAAGAAAGAAAGCTGGACATAAAGAAAGCTGGACATAAAGAGAATCTCCATGTGTTTGTGTGTTCAGGACACAGAAATGCTGATGCCTCTCCTTTGGGCCTTGTCAAGCACACTTAGCGTCAGAGTTTACAATGCAAAATGGGAGAAAGTCCCTGTAATTCCAGGAGGCCTGAAGGCAGGCAAGAGCAGGAGAAAGACAGGAGCCAGGGGGGCATTGTTCTGTTTTGGAAAAGTCTGCAGGGTTCTCTGTTCAAACACTTGTGAAGGACGTACTCACCTCATGGTGAAATCACAGTGTATGATGTCATGAGTTTAGATTGATTTATGCTGCAGCAGAAGTTCTTCTGTCAGAGTCGCTCACAGGACTTGTGGTTACCCTCAGGCAAATATGATTTATAATGCTGTCAGGTGGAATACATGGGGTCTTTTGTTTCATAAAAGACCCCATGATATGTCAGCGCTTTATTAGTTGTATAATTCTTCCAACTGTTTGATTTAAAAACAAAGGCTCCCTGTCCCAGTTCTGAATTGCTGTTAAACTTTGAAGGGACAGTTGGAGTCTTTGGGAAATTCATCTTCCCTTTAGTGCTGAGTTAGACGACAAGATTAATGCTACTCTCTTGCCTGCAAAATGAAGCTACTGCAGGAAATCTAGTTATCAGGCCACCAGATGGCACAGAATTATTGCTTGTGGTAAAGAAATTGTCAGGCACTTAGGTCTATTTAAAAACATAATGTGTCATTTTAACACTTTGGTCACACAAACATCATATAATATGTCGACGTCAGAACGTTCTCCTCTCAACCAAGAAGCTTCTTTAGATCTAACTTACTCATGGTAATTACCATTTCTATATTAACATGCTCAAATCACATGGCTAAAGGAACCCTTTGACCAAACCCACATACTTTAAGGTGTGAATGATGATGAAACTTTCTGAGTAGAGATCTTAAGACTGCATTATAAAGTACCTGATGAATGGTGTTGTGACCCCCTCCTCTGTTTAGAGATGGTTGTTGGTCCAGTGTCGATCAAAAGCTTCCTTCAGTAATCTCTTAAAACACCCGTCTTCTCTGTCCAGACTGTGAACATTGTTGTCCTCAAAGGAGTTTCTCTTACATTATTCTCTAGTGGGGTTAAGACGTGTGAAATAGTTAATTTTGAGCTTCTCATTGTTTTCAGACTTTATGCAAACTTAAGCAAACTGCCTTACTGTAGCTTTATATTATATTATTATATTTATGTTACTTTAATGGTTGTAAAGGTGCATTTTTTGCCCTACTATGAATGTATATTTAAATGCTTGATTCCATTACATTGTCTCAGTAATCAGTTCTAGAATTTAACCTTATCTAATGTAAATCTAATATATATCACATTAGACAGAGATATCTGTCCTTTTTATCTAATAGCATATACACCGATGAGCCACGACATTATGACCACTGGCAGGTGAAGTGAACAACATTGATCATATTGGCACTATGTGGTGTTCTGCTGGAAAACCTTGGATTTTGACATCCAAGTTGATGAGACTTAGACACCCAAATAAACATGGTCCCACAACAAACACACTCCCTCATGCAAATAGAAATCCCAAATGTCACTGGTCTACCCCTGCAGGAAAATGCACCCCACCACATGGAAAAAACATCAAACAATCAGGAACATGTTGAGAAACATGACAATGGTCCAACATGTTGATTTGACCTCCAAACTTCCTACACCCCATTCTGATCAAACATCAACAGGATGCAGTGGAACAAGTTTGATTGACAGAGACCCCACTGCACAAGCCAGAGTACCCAAAGGATCCACTGCCAACGTCCTGGTTCCAGACCCCATAGGACACTCTGAGAGGTCCTCTTGTCCATGTCCAATGGTTCAGAGCATTTTTGAGCACATAAGGGGGACCAACACAATATTAGGCAGGTGGTGTAATGTTATGCCTGATTGGTGTATGTGTGTTTAACCAAATTGCCAAGCTAGTCCTATAATTTGGTCTTTTAATCATGGATTTTCTGGTAATAATCTCTCCATGCCTTACAAGCTTTAATTTCCTCTTCGCCTGCACACTTGTTCCACTCTCATGGAAGCAAACTGGAATGATTCTGCTTCTTCTGCTCAACCAGTAGGAATTAACTGCATCAGATGTGCAAGTAGTGAAGCAAGAAATTACAGGACAGACGGAAGATTTTGAGAGTTTATTATCTAGAGTTGAGCCTGTCAGCCTTCTTCCTGATTCAGTCAGATTGGCATGGTGGAACCAGTACTGCATGCATGTATAGTGTAAGATGCTTTATCTTTTACATGAGTATTTCTATATTTGGCAGTTTTAGGGTACTTATCCTCTACTTTAATTCAAGTATTATACATTTCACTCCACTTCTTTTATGTAATAACATTTTATGATAATTATAATTAGCCCCAGCTTTGAAAACTACACCATTAAAGTGAAGCACACATTGGTGCATCACTGATAATTCAAAAATACAGATTAACTGTTAATTAATTCCTGCATTTTTATAAAAGTGGCCATCTGCACAATGACAGGGCTATACTTTTTGGTCATTTAAGTAGTTTGATGCTAAATTGCACTTTAACTTCATTGAGCCTAACAGTGTAGCATTGTGGTATCACTGATTCTGCTTAGTAAAAGTAATAAACCACCACTATGTTCAACCTAACCTAGGATACATTGACACAGAGTTAACTGGAGTTAGACGCCCTCATCAAGAACAATGTCTATTTGGCTTTAAAATATATAGTATATTTTGAATATCAAAATAATATGTATTAAAATAATGCTTAAGTGAACTAATTTAAGGGGTAAATAAATCATAACAGACTACAATTTGGAAGTTTGGAGCTTCTTGCATTCACAAGGGGAGTGTCTTCCCTCTACAGTCCTACTGAAAAAGTGCAGTAAAGGTGACTGCGTTGGCTCACAGAACATCTAATGTTTATTGTACATTTAAACAATGGATCCAGAGAGTCCAACAATTTATTTGTTAGAAATGTTGATGGGTGGAATGATGATTTTTTTTCTTTTATACAGAGGGGATTAAAAGGAAAAAAAACAGACAAAATAAATACAGTTACAGGTCAAACGTCAAAATCTCAGCACTGTCAAATTGTCTAATGAAAATAAAAGTAAACTTAGAGCACTTAAACTTACTTTGTTAATGCAATGTGAGGGACCAAGCTGCAAAGCATGAGGACTCACAGGTGAAAACAGGGTTTTTTTCTTCACCCAGAAATGACAAAGTTACAAAAACAATACTAAATCCAGGCCCATAAAAGAGGTCAAAAGAACAGAACTTAACCAAGGCTATAAGCAACAAAATAAAAGTACAGACCAACTGCACTGAGCAAACAAACTCTGAACAAACAGAGAAACCTGACCAAAGGGGATATTTAAATACTGGCTGATCAGACCAGTTACACACAATAGGGGGAACATAAAACACCTGCAACTAAACTAATAAAACAAGCACAAAGAAGGACGATTGTTCCACGAAATCAAAAGAATAATAATAAATAAACCCAAAATATATCCAACTCCCAAACACAAATCAAAGGAATAAAGTCATATTTAAATCAAATAAACCTGGTCCACCCCTTGAAGTGGCATGCACTTGGTATGGTCTGATTAGCAGCTCTCCTATAAAAGCCTGCTGCTCCCATGAAGCCATCTTTTTCCTGAATCCAGCCAGATGATCACAGCTGCTGAAGACCAGATACCACAGCACCAGTAAGACAAAGAAAACATTAGTACAACTTAAAATAATGCTGAACATTCAAAAGTTAACTAAATGTGTGCTACAAATAGAACTTAAGTACTTCAACAAAGGCTAAATAAAGGAGGGATTTAATGATAAATTGTATTTCATGTGTTTTTGAATGTAAAATTCATGGTTGGGATGAATGTCTGTAATCCCAATTACAGACATTCAACTGTAACTGCTGAATGTCTGTAACCGGGACATTCAAGTTACATACATGTGCTGCCATCACATGCATCTATGCACTGACTTGGCATTTCCAATTTCAGCAAGGTATTTAAAGATAGAAAACTAAAGCAATACACATAAAATGTGTCCAAAACAACCACTTTACATGATCATATTAACCAATAAAATATAGAAGTAGGTGGTTCTCTTTGCTCTGGGTGCATGGTTTGGAGGGAAATGGGCTTTGCAGGCTAAGGGGTGGAGTTGTGTAACTTCCTGAATGAGTCCAGCAGGATGGCTGACTATGCAGAGCAGAGTGATCATTTTCAGGTGAGGCGAGATAACTGTAACTTGTTATTTTAACCCCTGCTCTTACATTTTCAGATATTACTAAAAAGTATGTCATATTTTGTTCAAACTAGTAGAGAACCCTCAAGATGATGCAAACAGTCTCTTGTATATCCTGATTGAAACTGTTTCTGTCCAAATGTTACAGCAACATACCTAAAACCACTTCTTTTTAATAAGAGAAAACAAACAAAAAAAATTTTTTTTAGAAAAGGTACATGAATGAGTCTGCTGTGATGAGTAATGTTCACAAACTGTGAAACAAAATGGTGATAACAATGAATTAAAACAGGAAAGCAATAATGTTTGTAGAAAATTTCAGAGTGTAAATCAACAGTCAAATGTTGCAAAAAAATAATTAAACGTGAAAATACAGGGACTGGAAACTGAGACCATTTTTTTTACCATTAACATTGAAAAAACTGTAAAACTGTTCAAAAATAATGGCAAATATTTGTTCAATGACATTTTTGTTTTCTATAAAAAGCATAATTTTATGGTGAAACAATGTAAAAGAACAGATTTTTATTTCTAAGTACTATCTGTTATTTATAGTTAACATGTAAATTAGTACTTTTTCCTGTGAGTTTACTAGTAATCTGTGGTTTCACAAACCGGTGAAAATCTGTAAAGTCAGTCAGTAGCTTACACTGGTAAAACGGTTTCCAAAAACGTTCATTTTTTACAGTGTAGTGGTCAGGAGGAGAATTATATGTGTGGCACACGGCGTGGGAGGAGGGATGGGTTGAAAATCACATTTTATGGGAAACAGTTTACCTCAGGAACATAAAGTGCTGATGATTTCACTCACAGGTTTGATCACTAATCCAAGCCCTCACTTTTTCCTGAAATATAAGCTGCTGTCTGCACATCACGGAGGCACCTGCGAACGTCGCTGTGATCAGAAGGAGCGCCAATAAAAAAAATAAATAACTTGTGCTAATGTGAGTGGACGCGGTCAATGATTCCCATTCAGCACCAAGATGATGTGAAATCCAGTGCAGGCCGCTCTCCGCATCTCATCCGCCCATCCCCTCCTGCCAGCTGCCACTTGCAGTAGTGGTGATGCTGCTCCCTGGTGTGTAGAGGAGGAGAGAGAGCGCGTCCGCTGCCCAATGACAGCGCAGGATGCTGAGAGAGGCTGCTGGGGTGAATGGAGGCGACAAGATGCCGTCTAGAGCGGCGAAGGAGAGGAATTAACATCGATAAAGGTATATTTGCTTATTTCTTTTTCAACGCACACTCTATCCTGCTGTTCATTGTAAAGGTGACGCCACTCCAAATGCGTAAAAGTGTCCTTTTTGGAGCGTTTTTTTTTTTTGCGAGCGGCTTGCCGGAGAAAGCGTAGGCTATGCGCGTTTTAAAAAAAATCCTCCTGATTCGGTGGTCGTTGATTGCATAGACACAGCCAGTCAGTGCTCACTTGATTCCCGAGAATTTGCATTTTAAAGCCGTGTTGAGGCGATATTTCAAAATAAAGGTTTCCCTCGGCTCCCTTAGACTTAGATTTCACTGGTGTGTTAAGGTGCTCGACGCACACACGCCGGGACCATCGAGAATGTAGGCCCAGTGAGCTGTCAATTGCTCGGTCGTGCCTTCTTGTGCTGCATCAAATGTAGGCTAATTCATCCTACACATCAGCCGGGAGACATGGGGGCAAATGTGTGAGCTGAAACCAAGGAGCCTAGATGTCATTAACCATGTCGACTGTGTGGGTTCACGCGTTTTTTTCTGAGATGTCTTCCATTTAGGAGCCACATGAGCACCGTTTATAACGGTGGAATTTGGTGGACGGGCCATTTGGAGTAGCACATTTACATTTTCTCATCCAATCAAGCAGCCATCAGTAGGAGGCATGGGGGCGTCAAGGCTCTGTAGTAGAATACCTGATGAGGAGGCTGCATGTGTTGCTCAAGTGGCTCGGCACCGACCTGAACCGGTTGGTCGGCTCCTTTCACACCATTTATGAACTATTACCAACCCATATCAAAAGCTATTTATAGAAAACGTCCTTTGTGTGCCACTGACACGTGTCCTGACCTCAAAAGCACATAAGTGCACCCAAAGATCTGCTCGGTTTTAACTCCAGATTCGTTGGAGAGCATCCAACCCGCATGCTGCCTTTCAAAATGCCATGACTGCCTTATAGAAAACCGACTCCCTTAGTCCACAGATAGCTTGAGCATCGCCTGTGGTGAATCATTGTTTCAGAACATCTGTATCCTCTCCACTGTTTCTGCACCACTGCTCCCTGAATCGCCAGTGATAATTTCTTCTCTGGCCTTTAGTGATTTTCTGGTCCTTGTAGCTGTAATTGCTTGATAACACCTGAGCAGTACAATATATGTTACAAAAAGCTGCAAATAAAAAAAAATTAGAATGACAGTAACCCCTAGCAGAACCTCTGGATGTTTTTGGTAAATTTAGTAAAAGCTGTTTGGTGTCATGAAAATTAGCAGTGATTTCCATCTGTTTGTTACTGAATCTTTTGCAAAGTTGACCATAAAGCCAGGATAATATGGAAGGTTGGCCTTCATAGCTGGCATCTCTTATGCTACTCCAGTATTATCACCGTTTCTGCAATCATCTGATACTCTCTCTTTGCACTTTGGTCATTTCCCTGAGCCCGGCACTCACAGCAGTGTGCTTTGGATGCAGCTGATGCAGGAATAAAATCCTTTAATGAAGATATGAAGTTTCGCTTTGGAACAGAGTTAGCGGTAAAATAAAACCGTCTTACTATGAGGCCGTAACTAGTGTGGAACACGACTGACACATTAAATTTCACATTTGTTATGGACGTCAACTGTACCAGTGCTGAGAGGATTAGAAAGGCTAAAAATAGTGAAATCATTTAAGTCATTTATCAAAACAAACACAGAATCTAGCTTGATTTCCGCTTCTAAGGGAATAGTATTTGCTGTTTTGTATGATTTTTAATTTACCTGCAAATTGTGCGTCAAACAGTTGGAGACAAGAATTGTAATGGCAATTTATCACCTGACACTTTACTGTTTTCTTGCATTTCATGGACTGAATGCTTAATTGATTAACCCAATAATAATTACCATGATAATAAAAACTTCAACTTGGAATTCTGTATCTACATCATAATGCTCCAATCTGACTGTGGCACACGAATGTGCTTAGAATACGTGACTTGGCGAGAAAAACAGAAACACCTTAACATACAATAGTACAGTCCTTTAGCAGTAGCGTTTTTACTGAGACAGACACAGGTTGAAGTTGTAGTTTTGACCGTTTCTTTCAGACTGTTTTGATGATCTTCCTCTGAGTTTGTCTCTGTAGGACACCCATGGGTGGAGCTGGGCATGGCCCTACTTCAGCTGATTAGGATCTGGTTCTGATCGGTACAAACTATAAAGCCAGATCATGCCTCAGTCATCTAAGCACAAACCCTGCTGACCGACTGATTTGCACATTTTTTGTGAAAAATGAACTAGCCGAATAAAGGCTGAATCCTGTGGACTCCGTCTTTTTGTCAGAAGCTTGAGCCACTTGCAACAAACGTGGGCTCATCTGGGATTAGAACACGGGACCTCTCGCAATCAACTAGCCCTAAAAAATGGATGGTGCTGGAGCGTGAGGCCCGGCAACTACGCCTGTGGCATGGGCTAGGGGAGGTGCTGCCTTTGAGTGCAGACCATGGTGGAAGTAAAATATTCAAAGGAAAATTTTTAAGGCCAAACTGGAGAACAGCAGCTGAATATGGGTCATTTGGTCTGAAACAATGAGCAAATGTGCTCAGAAGGGCAGGGCGATAGCCAACGTCACATTCAACTTGTCGGAAAGGGATGTAGTTCAGATCCCTGAACCTGGAGGGCCCATTTATTGCAAGCAGCTCAGTCTTTAAAAAGAAAAAAGAGGGAGTCAGTCCACACAAATTTACCATGATTCAAACAGTTTAATTGGCACAAAAAAAGTCAGTATTCTAGCGTCTGCTTGGGTGCATGAGTGTGTCTTCCAGCGGTCTAAGTACCAGTCATGTAGAGGAAATAAAAAGGACCAGAGACTGACCAGGTCTGCTCCTTTTATCCTCGAGGAGAATCAGCCCCAGATAACAATCCACAGGCGGAGGGCTCTTCCTGGCTCCACCCTTGGGTGTCATAGAAAGACAGACTCGGAGGAAGGTCGGCACAGTGTTTGCACCAAATATTTTGAACAATATGCAGTGTTGTGGCATAGCTCACAGAAAAAGAAGTGAGGGAAAGGACAAGCGATGAAGGCCTGCCCCATACGTACATGTTTTCTATGCACTGTGGCCTTTTGTCCACAAGCAAACGCAGTCTTAGGTCCCACAAAACTGACCTTTTGGAAAACTCTTTCCAAGGTGAAGATTTACTGTTAGTTTTGATGTGTAGAAAAGGAGAACAGTTTTTTGTTTGTGGAGTCAGGGTTTATGCTCTTATCTCCTTATCTTCAGTGGTCATGACCAAAATAGAGCTGCTACTGAAAAGATTGTTTACAGATAAATTCTAATGAATATTAACTCCATTTTGCTATCAGTCCACATTTTTGGTTCATTAACGTGCCGTTGCTGGTAGCCTACTGGAACTGCTTCTAATTTGCCAACATGGCTTTAGGCTTATATTACCGTCTGTTGTTTCGATGGGCTCTTTGCAGCGGTTCAAATGTGTTTTTGCATTTTCAGTTAGTTTTTTTTTTAAAATTAGCTTGTGTGGACAAGGTTTATTTTTGAGAACCCAAAGAGCAACAACTGGCTTTAAGACATATCTGTGTACGTGTGGACTAGGCCTAAGATGCGTAGCTGCAATTAAAGATTTCAGAACACTGGCAGATCAACACAGCACAGCAGGCGTAATTTTTCAAACTTTTTTCTCAAGTGACACTGTACAGCTCTCCTGTAATTACAAAGGTTGCATGGCTGAATCATAGCTGACGCTGAATAGCACAGGATGTGTCAGCACTGAAAGAGGGCAGACAGACACATTTTTATACCAACATTTTAAGATAATGAAGCAACTTTAAGAGGCACAAATATGGAGAAGAGTCACCGCCTGAATCACTGCTGCATCAGTGGTGACACAGAAAAAGGCTAAAAAATGATGACGGCATATGCCAAAGTCACGAAAAACCTGAGTATATAAAGGAACAGTCATTAGTAGTAGATCTTAACAAACACTGACTCAAACATGTTTTGCAGGAAATTTTGGTTGACACTGCAAAGCACAGATCAGCCTCCCCCCGACCACTGACTTGATTTATCAACACTAGTGTCGCCAAAAACCAAACATGATGAGCCTCATCAGTCTGTATCCAGCAAGACTATTTTAATTCACTAAAAGATGTTTCAGCTGTCTGCACAGCCCACTGCTGAATGCTTTTTTTCTCTCCTAAAACATTTGCCAACCAGACTTCACAGACCTGCTGTAGCAAGCTGACCACCAACGATAACGGCAGCAGGGTTTGTTGTTGCATATGTCTGCATATTTGGAATTCAAATTTGATTTGTCATCGTCTTTGCACTGTTTAAAGGCTACAAATCAAATATCTTTGCTCTGTCCAAGCCTTTAGACACATTCTGTTTGATTTGTTCTGCCATTTTACATTATTTTCACACTCCCATAGCTTTTCTAGACACCTGTTTCTTAATATAAGTGGCAGAGATGTCGCTGTCCTGTATGACCTCCTCTGCTGGGTTGCAGTGTTTGCCCTCGGCCAAGTGTTTCCTCACAGATGATGCTTCAGTGGGTGCAGCTGAGGGTACTTGTCATCCAAAATCTTACTGGATTTCATGCACTGTGGAGACCTGTTGACATGTTTCTCTGCTGTGAATTGTCATTTCACCTTCCCATCATCCATCCATTATCTATACACCACTTAATCCTCTGTAGGGTCGCGGGAGGACTGGAGCCTATCCCAGCTGAATCGGTCGAAGGCAGGGGACACCCTGGACAGGTCGCAAGTCTATCATAGTGCTACACATAGAGAAAGACAACGAAACACATTTCATCTTCCCTTCAAATTAAAAGAAAAAAATATGCATGACGCAAAAGAATCAGGAACAACTGAGGAGATGAGGCCACTGAATTCACCTCTGCACTGCTGCAGCACACACACCATCTGCATTTGGCCACTGCTCTTTGACACACCTTTTGGAAACTTATGCCACCGTTATATCAGGCGACTGAGGTGCCTTTTGTGTGTTGGCCCCAGTGTAGTCACCATGGCAACTGTGTCTGAGGAGCAAGTGACACCAGAGGAGAGAAAGTACCTCGGTTCACTTTGATGGAAGAGTGTAATTTTTTTCACTCGCAGACAGAGCAACATTATTCATCACCACACAGCCGGTGACATTAACACCCTCAGTTTGCGCCTTTGTCTTCAGCATTTGTTGTTAAACAGCTTTCTGAATTTGGCCTCATAAGATCCACCTCGAGTTTAAATAAATCATACACTGTGATATACTGTCTTGTGGTATATTCAAGCTACAGATGAAATGTCAGGACCATTATTGGATCATTAAAAATTTAGTCTCCCATATCCCTTCTCCTCGTTAACCAGCAGGATCTGCTTTATTTAAAAATCTAAGAGTTCTTGCCATTTTAATTAAAATTGTAGCCAGAACTGATGGGTTTTTATTATGTCCTACAGTATGGCATGTCTGGTGTGAATATTATTTTTAACCCTTCAATTTATTTTTTAAAACTGTAAGAAATGTGGTTCTTTTTTAAGCGTTCAAAAAATAAAATCCCAATTTTCAGACTTGTCAATCCAGAGCTCTTGTGAATTCAACAATGCCAGTGAATATTAAATTGTCTGTTTATGAGACAATACAGGGATGCAGAGATTCTCCATTTCATTTGCCACGGGACTGAATATATTGGCTGTCTTTCACGATTGATTTTTATTTCTTTGAGTTGCAGATATTGATTGCATCACTTGCTGCAACATGATGCTCCGTATCGATGTACTCTGGTGCTCCCCCTCTTAGCAGTGCACTGTGCCTGTGTGTGCGTGGGATACGTTATAGGCTAATTAATTAATAAACCCACTTCCCAAACAACACTTTTAGTTTCTCCCCTGCAGAAGAACTGATCAGCTGGGATAACACTCGCATAAACTGCTAATTGGCTCTGTATTGCACATCATTACTAGATGTACAGAATCAGTGCCTGAAAAAAACTAATTAAAAAAAAAACAATGGCGTCTTAATGATTAAACCTCAGCATGTATGTTTTTTTCAGAGGAAACACTTTTTTAACATATATTTTCCATGGATATCATCATTCATTCTGGTACAAAGCAACCAGCCATCTGTGGTCAAAGCAGACAAATGTGATGTAAGATATACGATTACTCCTGTGTTTTAATTAGTCTGTTAGTTAGCTGATGTATTGTGAGGCTGTAAAGCTGTCTCCGTTTCCAGTAGTAAGTGTTGGCCAGTGGGAAATCCAGGATGATGCTGGGAAATTCCTGTGGGCCATTTGAGATTGGAGTCACATAAATTGGGCCAGTTTGCTGCTGACGTTGACTAATACAGTCTTAAAGTGAACAGATTAATGTCTCTTTCTGTCTGCCTTGTAGTGTGTTCCAGGTCAGATCTGTTTGTCTTAATTTCTGTGTGGAATACACAGTTTAGTTATTTCAAGGTGTGTGCATTGCCTCTCTGCTTCTTTCATCTGACGTGTACAAATAGTTGTTATTCGTTTAACAGATGCTTCTCTCCTTTTTCCTCAGATCTGACTTTGATGTGCTCCGCCTATTCAGACATGATATAAGTCACCCATGTGCGCTTCTAAGAGTCACAGCAGTCTCATTTCAGCACGCCCCTGTTAAGGACCCTCTGGTGGCCACACCGCCGAATCACAGGTCATGTACGGCAGTGCCAGAGCTGTAGGCCATGTAGAGAGCAGCCCCGTACGGTCCCCGCGCCTGCCGAGGTCCCCCAGATTGGGCCATAGAAGGGCAAACAGCGGGAGCGGGGGTGGTGCGGGGGGCAAGACGCTCTCCATGGAGAACATCCAGTCCCTCAACGCTGCCTATGCTACTTCGGGGCCCATGTACCTGAGCGACCACGAGGGCGTGGGCTCCACTGCCACATACCCAAAAGGCACCATGACTCTGGGTCGCGCCACCAGCCGGGCCATGTACGGGGGCCGCGTCACAGCCATGGGCAGCAGTCCCAATATCGCTTCAGTGGGGCTGCCTCATGCTGACCTTCTGTCTTACAGTGACCTGGGCTCCCTCTCCATGCTGCACCCCCACCACCACCAGGGGGTGCCCTCCGCTCTGCTCAGACAGGCCGTGCGGGGCAGTGGTGGGGAGCTGCTGGAGATGCAGGCCCAGCTCAGGGAGATGCAGAGGGAGAATGAGATGCTGCGACGAGAGCTTGACCTGAAGGACAGTAAGTTGGGATCTTCCACCAACAGCATCAAGAGTTTCTGGAGTCCTGAACTGAAGAAGGAGAGGATAATGAGGAAAGAGGAGGCGGCTCGCACATCAATCCTGAAAGAACAGATGAGAGTCACTCATGAGGAGAACCAGGTGAGACCAGTCCGCTAAGCTGCCATTATTCACTCATTACTGCAGAGAATTTCAGTTGCTGCTTGTCTGTTGTCTTTCTGTTTTTTCAAGTACTGTCCTTTCTGATCTCTGCTTTCACCATGCTCTTTCTGGCAATAGACCACAGTCATCCTCAGTCCAAGAACTCAGAATTATTGCAGTCAGCCATGTTTTTCAATACTTGTGGAGACCTTTCTGGAAAGAGTTCTTTGCATACATAAATATTTAACACACACTCTCCTCGCCTAGTACTCCGGTGCAGAATCAATGTCACTTCAGCCACAGGAAACACAAAACCCTGTCAGTTTAGTTTTCTACAATATGGTTGAAATCTGAGCTTCCACTTGTTTGTGATTAAGTGAAAAGCATGATGACACTGCCAAGAGGTGAAGTGAACTTTGCTGCACACAGGATGGCTGCAACACTGCTTAATTCTAGCTCATTTTCAAAGGTTCAGCAGATTGGCCCTACAGGGGGAGACGTCAAAAGGTTTTTTTGCTTGCCTCAGTGTGGGGGTGTAGTCATGGCCCAGTTAAATCAGTTACTGACAAGAGTAGGCACAAGGCCCACAGACAAATGTCAAGGACACTTAAACACTCTCTGTATGTCTTACTCTCTCACCATCTCTCTCCTTTTCCACTGTCTTTCCTTTATTTACTCTGACTTTGATCATCTCTTGATTTCTACTTCTGTTCATTCTGTTTTCACTCCATGCAGTGCAGCAGATCTCTCATCTGTTTTCATTTCTGACTAAATGAAGAAAATGCCAATTGGCAGCGGTAGTCTTCTTTTTAATTAACCCACTTCGCCCATACACAAAATTCAGCTGGAAATAATGTGGATATAAAAACAGCTGAACATCACTCACTGCACTTGTATTCAGTATGAAACATGCTCTCTGTGTCACTGTGATTTTAACGATTTTCATGTCAAACCTCAGTAGCAGGATTACAAACGGTCGGCTGACTCATAGTGCAGACGGAGCATTTGGATATAAAGCCTTTGCTTTTCGCTGGATATGTCAGCTGCGAGAACAAGTGCATGACACACCGAGGTAGACTGTGGAATAGGTCAGCGTATTGCTTGACTGGCTAGATTGAACTCTACAGTGTTTTTCTTTTTCTTTTTTTGTTCCTTTTTAAGGTAGGCTGTGGCATGATGCAGCAAATTGAACAACGCCTCCAGCAACATAAAGGTTGAATTTTGCCAGCTGGTTGTGGTCTTTGTGCCAGTTTGTCTGTCTGGTCTCGTGATGTTTTCAGACACTGAGCAGCCAGTAGGCCACTCACTACTCAAAGTGGCAGACACTGTCGCTCCACTCCTCAAGGTCATCGCACGATACCATTAGTGGGACCGTCACATGAGACCTCTTCGTCTGCACGTCTGCTTGGATTTGTGAGCTCTAATAGTTTTTTGACTTACCTGATTTTACTGTAGCTACACATTTCTCGCTCATTGCTAAAGCTGTGTCGTGCTTTTAAAGGATGACTTCATCTGCTAGTGACCAAATGTAGCTTCTTTTATATCTTTATGATTCATAAAATAGCGTAGGGACAGTGTTTGGGAGGAGGATGTGGCTGTTGCAGCCACTGTGACAGGGTCAAAGTGATTCATCATTGCACTTATTCTTTACGTTCGGTGCCATTAAACACTCAGCGTGAATCCTATTATATGTATTTTTAGTCTGGCTTCATGCATTGTAGCTGAATGTGTCCAGCAGAATTGAAAGCTCCACAGTGTGGGCTTTTAAGCCTTTGTACCTGATACAAAGAGAGGACTTTTTTATCCCCAGCCTTGTCCAGTGTTCACTCTGCCTCTGCGCTGAATGATATTTATATCCCTCCTGGTAGGGTTCATTAATGAAGTATGTCAGCTAATAAAAGGCAGATGTGCCTTGTTACTATAATTGGTCTTTTTCTAACTTGATTTCTGGGCTGCGAGGCGTCTTTACGTAGGTGTATACTTACGGTGGGGTGGTTTGGTCACACCCATTGGGCTTGTTGAGAGGCTGACTGAGGACCAAATTGCCTCATTAATAATGGAGTAATTTCAGGCCAATCATTGCATCTGTCTTGTAGCACCCTTTACAATTGCATCAGGTGCCTCAGGCTTCTATTAGCTTGAGCAAATGCCATGCATTATTTATCCTGCGAAAATTAAGATCTGGGAATATGTCCCGCTTTTTACAACATCTTCAGAAAAGAGGACAACAGTCCAGGCATTATGGAGTTTGTCTTTCATCTGTTTTGTAAAGCACTGTCTTCACTGTGAGTTAAATACCAACCGTAGCCTGCAGAGCTTTAATCAAGACGGTCGATGGCCATGACTTGCGGTAACGATTAGCCCAGAACTGTTTTGCGTGGTGCATTTTTAATCTACCGTGCAACTGGCTTAGGCTGTTGTAACGCCGATCTGTTTGAGTTGAATTCAGACAAATTTTTTGTCATGCTGAAGCTGGACAAGAGCTGCTGGAAGCGATTGTGTGAGCTAGAGCGTACCATATCTGACTGAGTCATGACCACTGCTGCTCAGCCACCCAGTCAGCCCTCATCAACGCATCCCACAAAAATGGAGGATGAGCTTCCCGTATCACTGTGCTCTGTCTGCGCACAGACGCAGTTGTTTACTGTAAGCTGCCAATTGTTACATGCTGCTTAGCATTCACAGTATGAATGTGTGAGGTGGGGAGAACAGTGGTGTGTCATGAAAGTGCTGGGGGTCGGGTTTATTCTGAGCAAGTGTGAATAAGCATTTGTATGCATTAGTGATCCATACTGCCACTGGATGTGTGCAGATGGAGATGTTTACATTTTACATTAGAGGTTATTTCCCTTTGTAGTTGTGCAGAGCTTTAATCATCACCAGTCTTCATTGTGTGCAGTCACGATTATTCGTTTGCACACATGATTAGTGCGTCAGGTGAATATAGTGTGCATTAATGTCTTATGTTGCTTTGACATTTAGCTCCCTTCAGTTGGTTGCAAACAAGCTTGCAGCAGCCGTACATACAGGATGAACAAAAGTATTGATGTTTTTGCCAATGTCATAACATGTAGAGTTCATATGGACACAGGAAGTATCATGTGAGCAGTCACTTTGCTTAAAGAGCCCCTGGATCCTTCCTGTGGCAAACCCCCACCATCGGAGCGCATAAGATGGCTGCTGCTTCATCCAGATGACAGGAAGGTGTTGAAACGAGGAGACTCCCTCCTCATTTTATCTAGACAAGATGAGATTAAAATGCAGAGATGCAGAGAAACGTTTACAGAGAGCAAGGCTGGTAAGATTAAGATGGGAGTGGAGGATAGAATAATAAAGCAAAGGGGATGAGACTTGTTACAGTCTGTCGGTGTCGTTTCCTCCAATATAGCAAGTTTACATTGGATCAGAGCAGCGACAACAATGCAGAAGTGTCCGTCTTAACAAGTAAATTAAGAATCCGATACTAAAAACACACAGTGCAATTTTACACTATGTAACCTTCTTAAAACATACTGTTTCAACACACTGTACTGAAATGCTGCATAACAACATGGATTGTAAGTATTAGGAAAAGTGATAATTCTGCACCTGCACTGTTTTTCAGTCAAATTTAATATTAATCATATATACATGCAACATAACTGTAATTTGGTGTCATTAGATGAAACTCAGCCTTCATAATTATTTGAATGGTTTATTGATTGCCTGCATTGGTAGACTGACTGTCTGGTTTTCATGCAAAATCACTGTGAAATTATACATTCATCTCATCGTTACTGATGAGGCTATGTGTCAGTGTTGTGCATCAGTAATAAGTAAAACATTTCAAGATCCCCTCTGGTGAAAATCAAGTTGTTTTACCAAGTTAAAATGTCCATATGAAGTTTTTTTATATGCTAGAAGACGCTTCATGAGTGAGATAGCAGTCAACACCATGACTGATCATTTCTACGTTAAAACTGCAGTGTAGCAATGACGGCTTCAAAAGAAGGTCAGAGGATCAAACCCCAACGCGGCTATTGTCGAGCCCTTGAGCAAGGCACTGCACAGTTTTACAGTGTCTGAGCACAGACGAAGGTGAGCTGGTGTTCTTGAGATGCAGCAAGGAGTGGAGAGGTGGGTTGAGAAAGAGATGGAGACTTCATAGATATATTTTAAAGAAAGCAATGGTGCAGAGTTATATCTCAGCCCTTTTAAGCCATAAAGGGATTATTTTCATGAAATAATCATGTTCTTGGGGTTAAATCAATAACTGGAGAGAGACTTTAAAATATAGTATTGAATCAACTAGCTGTCACTAGTACATGTTGTATGTCTGAGCATCACAGATGTACTGGTGTTTAAGCAGTCAATATTATCTTACCAGTATTCTATGGGCAAATAAAATTATTGAAGAAATAAATGTGGGAGTCATGGTGGCCAACAAGACACAGCAGAACTGCAGTGTCACAGGGTCAAATCCAGCTGGGGACTTTCACTGCATGTGGCTCCTCTCTCTTTGCTGCCTGCCTCTTTACACTGTGCTATTAATTAAAGGAAAAAATGAAGAAAATATAGGCCTATAATAAACTGTTTTAGTGTCAGTTAGTCAGTTTGCCACTTTTGGTTAATTTGCAATTACTTAACAACTACAGGATGGATCGCCATGAAATTTTGGGCAGACATTTCTGGTCCGGTGGAAGAAGAACTCTAATGCCTTTGCTGATCCTCTGACTTTTCCAGTAGTTCCACCAGGCAACCAGTCAACAGGCTGACATTTTGGGGTTTTAGTGAAATCTCTCAGCAACTGTTGGATGCATTGCATTAAAATCCTCTCAGGATGAATCGTACTTTGACCAGATGTCACATTCCCATCAGCAAGGCTGTAATTTAGTTAAGCACTAATTGTTGAACATTAGCATGTTGATTACCTAAACTGAGATGGTGAATATGGTAAATGTTGCATCTGCTAAACATCAACATGTAAATATTGTCACAGTGAGCATTTTACCATTTTGAATAAGCATTTAGCTCAGAGAACCACTGTGTTCACAGAGCTGCTTGCACTTCACCAGTTTTCTTATTACAGTAGTTAGATCAATATTATCGATATCATCTTCTTTATTCTCACAGGATTCACACATATAAGGCTCCAAACCTTATGTGATAAACTGCTGTTCATTGTGGACAGATTACTGAAGATGCCTTCAAAGCATGGGTGTAAGCGCCCTAGGAGTCAGTGGGCCTCGGTCTAGAGCCTCTTTTTGAAGTGATGGTTTACATCTCTTGTTGATAAGACAAACAAGCACAATGAGACACAAAATGGCACTAAAGAGACACAAAATGACTCAAAACAGCTTAAAAAAAGACACAAAATGGCTGAAAAAGAGACAACTACACAAAGAATCAAAAACACCAGAGATGCAAATGAACAGGAAAGAGACTAAAACTGGCTAAAGCAATGCAAAATGAACACAATCAGATGCAAACCTATTGCAAACAGGAATCCACACACATCAGCTTTCTGGTTCCTTGTTGTTTTCTATCTCTTTCAGTCTGGGTGCCATGCTTCTATGTAGGACAGGTGGGGGGCCTTTTACTAGTCTGTGCCCGACGGCTTGTTGTCTCATGATCCGTCCATGTTCAGAGTGAGCAGACGTGGCCCAGAGTGCCCTCTCTCTGAGGTTTTGTGCTGTAAATGCAAAAGTGACAAATCTGAGGTTGGTTTGTGAACTTCACGTGCCCCTTCCCAGAGACACTTTGATGCTCAGTAAATCGAAGGAAGCCTAAAGAATAAAGACTTTAGAACAAATCTTTGGTTTTATCAAACTGAATGATATTTAAGATTATAGTTGGCTGTTCTCGACTACAAAGAGAACTTCTAAAAACTGCTCCATTGAGAGTCTTTTACTTTCAGGTGATAAACAGTAATTATGAATTAAAGATAATAAAAGCACCTTTACCACAGGGGGGTGAACACCTATAATTCAGCAGAGAAAACATCCTTGCACATTCAGTGTGGTATAACTTCACTCCTGTGTGCTGTCCAGAATCTGATTTCTGCATACATGCCACTCTCAGACTTTCTTGTAGCTGAGTGGCGATGAATAAATGCAGCGTCGGCTGGCGTGGTGTGGGTGTAATTGTGTATTGTCAGCCATCACGACATACAACACAGAGATTAGGAACGTAGTGAGCAGTAGGCTGCTCCGACTCAGCGCTTTGGAGCTGTCCATCTGTCAGATATAAACACCCGCTTCCTCTTATGCACACACACATACTGTATATAGCAGCACACCATACATAGAGCAGGCTGTTCATGTGCCACCTGGTAAAAGAGCTGAATATCACCAGCTTTAAGTATCAGTCTGTGAACGGAGTAGCTTTAACAGTTTTCATATCTCATTGCAAAACACATTTTCAGCCATTATGCTAGTGGGTCAGATTTCATATGTAGTAGGTAACTGGTTTGGGCTGCTCGATGTTGGGGGGGAAAAACTGTTGCAATATTTACTTTTTCTGCAATACATATCGTGATATGACAAAATACAGGAAATGATTATAAAGAATTATTAATTCTAAATCAGTTAAGGTGTGCATCTGCCCCAGATAAACAGCCATTTCATTTAAACCACTTTTCTCATATTGTGCAACACTGAGAAAGACATCGACAAAAGATCTTCACTTTGGATGGCATTCAGATCTGGCTTTATACTCATCATACTGAGCTCCCTGGCGCTGATTTAAATTGTCAAACAAATTAATTATGTTGCCTTGTGTAGTGGCAACAAAAGAGACTCTGCTGACTGAGTATCTGCTTTTGGTCAACTTCATCCTTTCTGTAGCTGATATATTCTCATGCAGCTGATTTAGTGTTTCTTTTTTGCAACCAAATCTTCCTTGTCAGTGTTTTTCTCCTCTTCCTCGCCCATTTTGCTGTGTACATGTGGAGGCTGCCTGTCAACAAACTCTGTCTGAATAAAGTAAAACAAACTCAGTGTATCCAAGAACGCTTAAATCAGAATAAATTAGTTTCTACCACACAGACGTCTCTCATAGATTAGACGTGGAAAATGAGAACCGTGTGAGTTTTCTTTTTGTATCAAGTAGCAAAAAAGTTGTGGCATGATGTGTTAAACTTCATTTGCCTTACAGTTAATGCAACATGACTATTATGCATTTGCACATCACCATATTGATGCTGAAACAGTGTATTGTGCAGTCCTGGTTGATACTGGTTAGGATTACACGCAAGACTGAGTTCTGGTTAAGGTAAGGGGATATACACGCTTCATCTCCCTCAGGATTGAACCTTGGAATATAGCACCAATGCCACTACAGATATCATTGTTTGTTTATTCCTCTATCTATATCCACACGGAACCATCTCACCAGCTGCTGGATGAATTGTTCTTCAGACCATCATAGTCAGAGAATGAAATCTGCTGATTTCAGGGATCTCTTCTTTAGCACCACCAGTGGAGTGAAATCCTCACCTGTCACTGAAGTGCAGTAACCTCCTCGACAGATTTATAAGAGAACAATTTTGTTAAGATATTCATAAAAATGACAGGATCCGGCTCCTTGTCTATTGCAGCTCTCAGAAGGATTTTCTGTTTCTGCACTACCAGATCTGTGACAACCAGTTACCCCTGGCTGCACCAGATGTCAGTCAAAGTGGGAAACACTGGGGCTAAACTTTTCTCCTTGACTCCGGTGAAACCTCTGGAAGCTCGTGTTGCAGTGAAAGAGAAGCCTTCTCGTGAGACAGGGTGACCACAACGGCTATATCCACTGAGTCATGACTGACTCACAGGAACTGCTTCAGATCTGCTGGGGGGGGACGGAGTTTAGGGGATACAGGAGGAACAGCCTTACAGTCTTTTTAACCCCCAGTGCAATTATGCAAATGGAATCATTGGACTGCCTCTTGCAGTTTAGTTCCAAGATGGCAGGTTATTGATCCGGGAAGAGAGAAAGAGCTGAAATGAGGATAAGACAGAGAAGATATAAAGAGGGAGAAAAAAAGTTGGGTTCAAGTAGGGTAGCAGGATTTGTGGGGATTTATTCTCTACATCTTCGCAACTCATGAAGGAAAATAGTCGTTTCTCGTTCGGTCTGATCAGAACAGCATTGTTTCTTTTTAAATTATGGTAAATAAGATGCATTTCTAAAGTATTTTTATGCATAGAGGGAAAACATAGTTTGTTTGAGTTGTACATGAAGTGCTGGATTGAAACATTTCCCTCTACTACATACAGTAGAAGTTCCAGCATTTGACAGCGTGCACATGCAAATCAATGGATGAAAAACACAAGAGAATTTGACGTGTAATATGGGTATTTGTTACTGAACCAAATGACACTGACTCACATAAATGAGTGTGACCCAAACTGTGGTTGGTTGTGGCAGAAAATTCATCAGCTTCCACTGCATAACACAAACACTGTCCCCTGGTGGGTGGAAGAGGAAATGGTTCAGATTCACAGTATCATCAGTTTTATCCTGAGAGAGTGGGACTAAAGGGGAGGTTAGACGGTTGACAAAAGAGATTTACTTTTTTAAAAATTAGCATAAATACATTGTGAATGTATCTAAACTCATTGCAACACCCTCCAACATTTGACAAACAATTCAAAATCCCCCAAATGATATTGTTTGCTGTCACATAAGAAAAAGGCAGTAAATGATTGACTTTTCAGAAGATGGAATCAGATAATGTAGTGCATGTTTGCTTTAAAAATTACTTAAATTATTAGTCATGGTTGCAATTTAATTATCTGTTTTACTAATCAGCTAATTGACTGACTTACAACAACACCTACATCAACACCTCATCACATCATGATCCGATCACTGCTACTGATTTTATTTATGGTGCTTTTTTTCATTAGACCTCTACAACTAATCCTGTTATCAGATCAAACTAATGTGAAATCAGTTAATTTACAATCATGGTGGTTCATTGGAGCCATTTTAAAAGCCATTTCCAAATCGTTTCTCCATCTCTTTCCAGAAAGGTCATTTTGATAAAGTCATATTTTGTCTGTAGGTTCATAGACTTTTTTCATGGCAAACATTTTGACTTGTTATTGGAGAAAAAAAGCACAGGTGGAATTAATTTTATTAACAATGACTCTGTTCCATTATGTGTCCCAGTAAATCGTGCTCGCAGAGCTAGCATGAACAATACCGGGACCGTGGAACTGGCTGTCTTAATGAAATGCACTCATTATTAAAATTAGTCATTTCCCGTGTGCTTTCCCTGCTACGACAAGCCAAAGCGTCTGTTGTGAAAAAGGTCTCCTGTGAATATGCTGTGCTGACTGAAGGCTGAAGACTGATAAACTGGCAGCTCTCTTTTTAAAACTCTGGCTGGTTTTGTGTTGATCATCCGTCTCTGTTGCATCAAGCTCTGACGCTCTGTTTTCACCACACATTTGTTTTTCTGTTCATTCTGCCCATGCTCTGCAGCTGCTGGATGCCAGGAGAACCAAGGTTTGTCCCTATGTTTGCACCACAAGTTGCGTGCACAACATAGAGTCACCTTCAGTGTGGCGTGTATTTTCAGACACCTGGCAATCCTTCTGCACCGTGCAACGTCTTCTCCTACGAATCCTGTAAAAGGAAGTGAAAGATTCTCAGCTATTCAGTCTACCCCCTCTGTCCCATGATATGTCTCCCCATAGACACTGTAAAGCTAGAAAGTGATTTGTTTGTTTAATTACATCAGTCCAAACATGTCTGGTGCTCCATCCCTCTGTACTAAACCCGTACAACCCCAGAATGCCTGTAAAGTTGGTTTGATTTCAATGAAATAAGCTGTCTCCACTCCTTCAATTCCTGATTGGGCCATTTTCTGGACATAGATTGGTCTGTGTTTCAGCCTCTCTCTGCTGGAGGAAATGTTCAACAGACAAACCAAGACTGAGTCCATCTATGACAGAAACTAGGCCCTAATGACGTCCCCCTAAACCCAGAACCAATCTTCCTATAGACTATAGAATACAATAGGCTTTTATTAGTGTGTGGTTTCATTTTATTTTATTGTGGACACAGACATGCACACATTTATTCAACATTATGGCTGTTTTGTCCCTACAGTGTATGAATACCGTAGCTTCTGTGTATTCATTTCCTGCTCTGAGCCGTCCACACCTTGTAACTCGTGCATAATCAAAGGCCTTGTCTTGTCTTACATTAGACATCTTTTCCTAAAAACTGGGTGCAGCCTCTGAGGTTTGAAACTCAGTACTTGTGTCCGGGACTCAAGAGCTCTTCGAGAGCAAAGATCTCTGGTGCTGCAAGAGACCATCAGGATGCTCTTCATGTATATAAAAAAGGGCAACCTTTCATGCAATTAATTAAACTGTTTGGCAGCTTTGATTTATCCCAAGCCTCAATATATCTTCTTTAAAAGCAGTAGAATTCCAAATCCAAAGGCCTTACAGCTCATTTTTCTACAAATAACTCTTTCTTTTGACATCAGTTGTTAACAGTCTTATTTTTGGCCCAAGGTAAGTTATGTGTTCCCCATGTTTGACCCGCTGTAGCATTGATTCACACAACTGTGTATAAGAGCATTTCAGAAGTGTGTTTATGTGTCTGTTTACCCCCGTTTGGTGCTACTCTGAAAAATGTTACATTGTGTGCTTTTCCTAAAATTAATTTCAATCAATTTTGAGTCTCTCTGTGTGTGTATACGTGTTATGTGTTTGTGTGTGTGCTCACCAGCATCTCCAGATGACCATCCAAGCTCTGCAAGATGAACTGCGCACACAGCGAGACCTCAACCATCTGCTGCAGCAGGAGAGCGGCAACCGCTCCGGCTCCGAGCATTTCACCACCATCGAGCTGACAGAGGAGAACTTCCGGCGGCTGCAAGCCGAACATGACAGGCAGGCCAAAGAGCTCTTCTTGCTGCGGAAGACCCTGGAGGAGATGGAGCTGAGGATCGAGACCCAGAAGCAAACGCTGGGAGCCAGAGACGAGTCAATTAAGAAGCTGCTCGAGATGCTGCAGAGCAAAGGGCTGCCCCCCGGGCCGGGCAGGGTGTCTGAGGAGGAGGAGCAGGAGAGAGCCAGACGCATTGCTGAGGCAGAGGCCCAGTTGGGACACCTGGAGGTCATTCTGGACCAAAAGGAGAAGGAGAACATCCATCTGCGAGAGGTATTCTATAACCAGGGTTACATTATTATGTGCTATTCACTGTGTAAGAGTGTTTTTTGGTTTGTTGTCACTAGATGGCAGTGCTGAATATCACAAAATCAATATGCTCCTCTCTGCTGCTTAAATTGTATCATATTGATTATGCAACATGCAAACTGAAAACTGCAGAGCACATCAGTTGCATGAAACATTTTGCATGCGTGAAGACACACTTTCCATACATTGTGTGGCGCATTTTTTTCCAAGTCTAATTTAGCCAAATAATCCTGCTTTCAGCAGAAATGACAATTGATTCTGCTGCTTCAGTGCGACATAACACTGTGTCTTGTTTTTAAGGAACTGCACAGAAGAAATCAGCTGCATCAGGATCCAAGCAAAACCAAGGCTCTGCAGACCATTATAGAGATGAAAGTAAGAACTCGACTCACATGCAGCCTGATCACCACCACATACAGCAGCCCTGTCAAACAGGGCACGTGTAGACAATTATTTTTCATCGCCTCTGTCTAAAGCCAGATGTTGTGTTTGCACACACTCGAGTGACTGATATTCACAGTCCTTGTATTATGTTAACCGCTGCATGTCTAAACCGAGGCCTTTGTGTTCTATTGAATCTATTGTTGTCACTGGCAGCTGAGTCAATCATCAACACTATGTCACATCTCTCTGTCTCACTCTCACACAGAGACACGCTGTATCACCTCACAAAGCAGTTGTGTAAACATAAACAAGAATCAATATTACTGTTCAACACTGTGGCTCACTGAAGAGGCAGCCTGCTGTGCCAAACTGGAATACACTGGTTTTATGACTTATTTTTCTTAATAATTAGCCCTTTAAAGTTGCAGACTGTCTGCACACAGACAATATTGTTTCAGCTTCATTTTGTACACATGAGTTTTGTAACTCACTGTACAGCTTTGTTTTGAATTTTACTACATGTTCCAAGCTAAATGTGCATCTGATGATATTTTTATTTTTGTATTTGGAATGGCATCTTGGATTTGAATAAATTATACAAAAACATATGTGTAAAACACCCTCAGTGAGGCACTAAAAAAAAGAAACGGAAGAATATGTAATGTTTTTCAGAGGAAATTTGAAGTATATTTAAATACTGGGACAAACATGCATATTTCATGAGATAATATTTAAGATTAGCTTGGATTGCAGTTTCCAGAGACCGCACCCATCTCAAACAAATTATATTTTACATGCATCCATGTTCCTTTCCTTACGACAGATTTTTAAAACGTTTATCTCGTTTTTCACGGGTTAAAATGTCCCAGCACTTGTTGTGCGACAGCTGGATGTGGCTCTAGAGATATTAGGGCCATCAAGCTACTGAACCGCTGTAGACACCACCAGCCTCACTGCAGAGGCCTGACATCACTTCCTCAAAATAAATCATGACATCATCGCTGAGCTGACACAGCCCCTCTCTCTCGGCTGGTTCGGCGCTGTGCAGGCCGCAGCCTCTCTCTGCTCGGTCATGTGACATCTGGGCTCTGGGATCCTGTTGATTTTCATACAGAGCAAGGGAAGTCCCGCCTCCTCCTCCTCCTGTGCCGTGCAGGAAGACCCTGCATCTCCCCCCTCCTCTCCTCCCCTCTCTGCCTCTGCTGTGTTGATGCTGATGGAAGCACGAATAATCCTTCCTCCCTCTCTCCCCTACATCCCTCCCGCCCTCTCCTCCTCACTCACCAGAGACAGTGCACAGTATATAGCCTGCCTGCTGCTACCATGGAAACAGGTGTGGTTGTTTATGACAGTGAGAGGCCAGTATGCAGGGAGATAGAGAGAAACAGAGACATGCAGAGGCAGGGAAAGAGAGATAAAGAGCAAGATTTACAGACCAGGTCGATGTACCAGTGATTACATGTGGATGGAATAAAATCACTCCTCTTTGAAGGTACGGTGTCTCGTGTCTATCGCAGCGATGTTAGTTCATTGATGTTCATCTCATACCACAGAGACTGAGGTGAGATGCAGCAGAAGGGCGAAGTGCATGTACATGTGCAGTGCAGTTAACCCCTCAGATCCTTCTCTGCTAGTCCATCATTCCTCATTACGATACATTACCCATGTTCCTCTGCATTGGGCTACGACTGACCCTGCTAATGGCCACAAGTTCATAAGTTCAGAGCCACTCGGAGGAAAGGAGGAGAGACACAAAAAGAGAGAAAGACAGGAAGGAACAAGGTTGCTCTATGCTCTGCTGGAGAGGGAGATGGACCATGGCTAATCTTAAAGACGTTGTATTATTTATTTAAAAAGCCGTGAAGCTAAAGCTGCACTCACAGTCGCAGTCCAGAGACTGGATTCTGCATTGATCTGCAAGCAACTACGGCAAAAGCTACGGCTTGTTACTTTCTCCTCCTTTCTCTCTGCTCATTTCTCTCCGGTCCTGGCTGATCTCTGCGAGCTGGATGTGTGCTCAATATTTCCCAATGGTGATTAATCCTCTGAGCCGCTGCAAAGAGCTGGGTAGAAAGCTTCTGATTTCACCGACAGATACTGCAGTTGCTCTGAGCTCGACCAAAGAGCTTCTTCCATTCTCTCTTTATCTATCTCTTTTTTCTCACTCTCTCACTCTCTCTCTGCCTATATGTCTCTCTAAGTCTCTTTTGTTCTCTTTTAGTCTTCTCCTAGACTTCTTTAGTTTATTTCCATCATGCAACTTGTGGACATGCCAGTCTGGGTTTTGAGGTGTGTCTCCTCCGCATGTTTGTGTGCAGGACACCAAAATTGCGTCTCTGGAGCGCAACATTCGAGATCTGGAGGATGAGATCCAAATGCTGAAGGCAAACGGCTTACTGAACACAGAGGACAGAGAGGAGGAGATCAAACAGATGGAGGTCTACAAGAACCACTCTAAGTTTATGAAGACTAAGGTAGAGATCGCTTGCACTGTGCATGAGGATGTAGAAACACAGATGATGTAAAACTATGACAAATATGTAGTTTAGGATGCAGATAGTCCACAAATTAACTGCTTTTACATTTAGTATCAATGGCAAAGTGTCTTGCTGGCAACAATAAAGCATAGTTTTCACTGAACTGACCTCACTTGCTTTAGTTTTCAGACCGATCACTGATGACAACTTGTGTTTGCATGTCAGAGTCATATAGTATAGTCCAGATCAGCGACATCCTAACATCTGTGACTGCATCAAGGTGTATATGTCTGTGGCTCTCTGGGGCTCACATGTCTAATCGGAGCTTTGACTCTGTTTCTAAACACCGCTCTCTGTATTAGTCGATGAGGCGCAGACCAGCCACAGTTTTGTTATGTTATTTTTAGATCCTTTTCATCAATCATGAATAGAGATGATGTATAATATATGATGAATGCAGGGGAAGTCAGTCCCAAATGCATTTTTAATGAGAGAAAAGCGTGTTGATGAAAATAGTGCGAGGGCTGCACCGACTAGATAAGGTTTCTCACACAGACACAAGCATGTCACGGTGGTAGAAACATCACTAATGTAGTGGCGCTGGTCGAGTGATCTGCTCTGTGTGTTGTGCAGATTGACCAGCTGAAGCAGGAGTTGTCAAAGAAGGAGTCAGAGCTGCTGGCTCTGCAGACAAAGCTAGAAACTCTCAACAACCAGAACTCAGACTGCAAACAGCATATCGAGGTGCTCAAAGAGTCGCTCACTGCCAAGGAGCAACGTGCTGCCATCCTGCAAACGGAGGTAATGAAAGAACCTTCAACTTGTTTACACACACACACAGTATATTTTAACCTAACGAAACACTGCCTCACAAACATTTTCTTCCTCCTTCGCCAAACCGAGCAAATAATTGGCCTGCCCTGGGACCGAGGCTTATTACCACAGATCATATCAGCACTTTGTTTACGTTGGGGACTTTGTATTGAGTGAACTGTATTTCGGGTCACCACCAAAGAAGAAAAAGTTGTTGCACAGTGTACTGTCACAGCTCGTTTAGTAGAGCTCAGAAACATCAAAAAGCTGCACTAATAAATAAACAGCTGTGACAGCATTACTGTAATACACAAACTGAAGATGGCCACCTCAGGAAACTGCTCAGCACCCGTGTTTGTACTGCACTTGCATGGGGATTAAGTTAAGATAGCTTAAAAGCACTCTGCACAATGATGTGTTCCCTGCAGATTTTTAAAAACAAGAACCCCAATTTGGAATAACGCAGGCTCACGATGTGGTGTTTTCTGTTGTGTCGTGCTTCAGGTGGACGCTTTACGCTTGCGTCTGGAAGAGAAGGAGTCCTTCCTGAACAAGAAAACCAAGCAGCTGCAGGATCTGACGGAGGAGAAGGGTACTCTCGCCGGAGAAATCAGGGACATGAAGGACATGTTGGAGGTCAAAGAAAGGAAGATTAACGTCCTGCAAAAGAAGGTGAGGATCAGACGTCAAGAAAACCTCGCCATTTAGGAAAACACAAATTACTTCCTCACTTGTTCTTTTATTATTTATCAACTACGCCGAACTGTAGTGTGACAGCTTATGTAATTTTAGTCCAGATTTCAAATGAACAGTGATTGCTTTGTCAGATTGTCCTGGACTTAACCAGTCACACTGTGAAAACACAAAGCAGAGTGGTTACTGTGTCCATTAAGAGTGAGAGAGTGTCTTGCTCTCAGGGGGAAAGTGTCCATAGAAAGACAAGCAAGAAGATATTTCTGCCTCACTGGCTCTACTGTGTGTATGTGCTATAAATACTCACAGAGTGTTACTCCCTCTCTCACCCTGACCTGCTCAACCATTCCCTTTGTTTTTTTTCTTCACTCTCATTCAGTCACACCTTCTCCCTCTCATCCGTCCACTTTTATCTGTTTTCGTCGTCTCTCGTGAATTGTGAACTTTTATTTTTCTCTTGATGTGGTGTTCTTTATCTGTTCTGTCTTTATTATAAACAGCAAATTAGATCAGTGCACATGCTTTACTGTTCTGTGCTGTATTTAAGGCTCAGTTTTCATTTGCTGACGAACAGCAGCTTGGTATATACCGATCAGCCACAACATCATGACCACTGACAGGTGAAGTGAATAACATTGATCATATTGGTACTATGTGGTGTTCTGATGGAAAACCTTGGATTTTAACATTTGTGTTGATGAGACTTAGACACCCAAATAAACATTGTCCCACAACAAACACACTCCCTCATGCAAATGAAAATCCCAAATGTCACTGGCCTACCCCCACAGGAAAATGCACCCCACCACATGGAAAAAACATCAAACAATCAGGAACATGTTGAGGAACATGACAATGGCACAACATATTGATTTGACCTCCAAACTTCCTACACCCCATTGTGATCAAACATCAACAGGAAGCAGTGGAACAAGTTTGATTGACAGAGGCCCCACTGCACAAGCCAGAGTACCCAAAGGATCCACAGCCAACGTCCTGGTTCCAGACCCCATAGGACACCCTGAGAGGTCCTCTTGTCCATGTCCAATGGTTCAGAGCATTTTTGGTGACATAAGGGGGACCAACACAACATTAGGCAGGTGGTCATAATGTTATGCCTGATCGGTGTATATGCTGCTCTGCACTTGGTTCTGCTTCTGAAAACTCTTCTTAAATGCCTGACAGTTTTTGATGTATTTCTTCCCTAAACGGGGAATGCTTTGTTGTAAAGCCCCAGCACATTTCAGACTACAAACACAGCGGTGTCTGTATGAGGGTGTTAATCTTCAAAGACTTCTGTAATCACCAAGTCCAACTATTACACCAACTTTAAATACTGCTTTGGTTTTAAGATCACGCTTCTTACCTCTGTGCTGCTTTTCTCCTCCCCTCAATCCGTCCTCCCGGTCCACCTCCTCGCTGAGTCAGATTGAGAACCTGCAGGAGCAGCTGCGGGACAAAGACAAGCAGCTGGGAAACCTGAAAGACAGAGTCAAGTCTCTGCAGACCGACTCCAGTAACACAGACACTGCCCTGGCCACCCTGGAGGAGGCGCTGTCAGAGAAGGTAGAGTCCAGCAACGTAGCAGCAGGTTGGGATGTGATGTGCTTAGAAGCAGCTTTAAGGGTATTTTTTGAAGAGGAGAAGTTAAATCCTTCATAAAGTAGCATATTGTACACTTCTAGCAGCTTTAGACTTCTAGTGGATTTTTGTACTCTTTATACTAAGCAAAATTAGCTGGCTGCTGGCAGTGGCTTCAAACTTAGTGCTCAGACATCTGAGTGATATTAACTTTCTCATCTCTGTCTCAGTGAGAAAGCAAATGTATTTCCTAAAATGTTAAACTTTTCCTTCACTGTTACTTTACCCATAAACATGACAATTAAAGCCTTCTATCAAAGCTTTGGGCTTATAATCGCAGATAAATCTAAGAGAATTTCAGAAGTGTTTTTACCTGCTTAGAAGACTGCAGTACAGAAACAGATGCGAGCACACACCTACCCAAAGATCTGGAGTGATTGTTCAAAATATCGGTCGTGATGAATAATACATCAACTGAAGCAATATGTATAATTCAGGAAAGGGTAGGTTTAATCTACTCGTTGCTTTTGATCTGATTATTACTTTCCTGCTCTGGTGCAGTTTTCTTGTTTTTCCAATCAGAAAGTTTTTGATTATTTCATCCCTATTTAATCAAAAAACTAACAGCATGTCTCTGGAGTGAAATTCCAATATGGTGCACCCTGTTGTGAGGCTTGGCATCTTCATTTATTTTGCATTTCAGCTAAATCTAATTTCATAATCACTGTTTCGTGTTATTATGATTATATCCCAGAACTTATTATATTAGTCTGATGTTAATTTCATTTTAATTGCTAGTGGAGATATTAAGATTTTTTCAAATGACATTAATGTATGTCTTTAAGGCTAAGAATGGACAAATGCAAGCATCTGATTGGTTTCTTTTGTCATTAGTCATGTGATCACTTGAGGGATAAACTTTAAGGTTCCATATTTGGCTCCTCTTCAGCAAATTACTGAAAGTCTCACGTCATCAGGATGTGTCTTTCAGTCTTTTTGCCCGAAACACTGCAAAGATTCTGGTTCATTTCACCATCACTTTATAACTGCTGCTGTACATGCCCCCTTCAGGAAGAAGACTCTCTCTGTCCGTGATTACCAAAGTTGACTGGACAGCAATCAATGTCTATGAGACCAGGACTTGCTATCACTTCTGACTTTCTCTCTGAGCGATCATTTTACATAGAAATATCAAATTCACAGCAATTGTTTCTAACTCATATTAGAAAGGACGTTGCGGTTGTAAAATATGTGTATTTTTTTAGTGGTGCAGTGTGGCACCTTAAAATTTTACTATTAAGTGACTGCTGGTTAACTTAGTTTTAAAATGGTAGCATTTCTGTCACTATTCCATACTACTTGCATTGTCTGACAACAGTTTAAAACTGGTGTTTTGATTGTCGCTGAGCTTTATAATCTTCGACCTGCTCCAACCTGTTAGCGTACAATCAAAGCTAACATGAGTCACATTAGCACAACTGTGCTAACACTGAGGAAGGGGCTTGAGAAATTACAGCAGTAAGAATGTTCATATTTTTACAGCTTTCAATTTTTGCCTCCAAGATTATAAACCGTACAAAACACAGTAAAAACAGATTTTCATCATATAGGACCTTTAAAGTTTATTTTTCCTTTCTAATGTTAGAGCAATGTTAAGTTTTAATGTTTTGATCAATGTACACTCAAATTATGCACTTTTAATTCTGTGTGTGTGTGTGTGTGTGTGTGTGTGCGTGTGTGTGTGTGTGTGTGTGTGTGTGCTAGGAGAGAATCATAGAGCGTTTAAAGGACCAAAGGGAGCGAGAAGACAGAGAACGTCTGGAAGAAGTGGAGTCATATAAGAAGGAGAACAAGGATCTGAAGGAGAAGGTCAACAACCTGCAGATAGAACTGACAGAGAAAGAGGTCAGTGAGCGAAGGGACTGTCTTTGTAAGGGTTGTAAGGGTGTGTCATATGACTGTACACATGCTGTGCCTTTATGTTTGTCTACTCTGCTGCGCTGTAGAGCTTGCACTGCACCTCTTTGTATGTACTGTACAGCATATATTGGAGCTCTCTCCCCCCCAGCAGGCCTTTATGTGACATTTAAGCATTCGCCTCCGGCACTGTGGCCTAGTTACACCTGCTAACACTGTGCTCGCTTGCCTGGTTTAAACTTGTGCTAACTGTCTGTGCTGGCTTTCCACCTGCAGTCCAGTCTCATTGATCTGAAAGAACATGCATCATCCTTGGCATCCTCTGGCCTCAAGAAGGATTCAAAGCTCAAGTCACTGGAGATTGCCATCGAGCAGAAAAAAGAGGAATGTAGTAAGTTGGAGACGCAGTTGCAGAAGGTAGGTGTGCGTCTCTCAGTGTAGGATCAACACTGTGTAATGTGCAGTTTTGATTTACATTTTGTGAAACAGGTGCTTACCAATTTTAAACCTAGATTGGTTGTATATTTTATATTTTGACATACAGTTTATATTAGTTTCAGCTGCAGCATTTTTTAGCCGGCTGTTCTGGAAGAAGTAATGAACAGATTAGAGCACATGTAACAATCAGCTGAAGCTCTCACAACTCTCAGTTGTTTAAAACTGCTCTACTTTCACAATCATCCCTCCTTTTCGCTATACTGGTCTGAATGCCACTTTTTGATGCAGACAGAGGTAAAGACGAGTGAAGATGGAAGTCCTCATTCAAGCCAATAAAACCTCCACATCGCAGTGAATCTAACATGATACCACAGCGGTCTGTCATAGAAAATCATGTCCCAAAAATGCTCCAAAGTCTTGTATCACACAATCTCCATACAAAGTCTACATCTGAACAAGCACGTGTTCTACGGCAACTTCATCTGATTGAATGCTCGAGAGCAGTATGGACCTTTTGGCAACGTTGTTTTGCTGTCAGCATTAGTTTCTGCTGTAAAGGATAAACTCTCACTTCCAAATCTGCAGTGATGTTGCTGTTGTGCTGAAGAGAAATGAGGATTTTCCGCAGACGATTTCCAAAGTGCTCATATAAAAACTGCCCGTTTAGGCAGTCGATGAAAATGTAAATGCCTCTTTTAGCTGAACTGTTAAGAGCTCCTCTGCCCTGAATGGAGACTGTTGAGATGTTCCTCATTAATTTGAGCCAAACTGTATATAAGAAGCCACAGCAGCGTGTCCACTGTGAAGAAAAGAATTAGCTCAGTGTGAGTCCAGGGACCGCTCCATTGGAGACCATTAGGTAGTGACAGACTTCAGAAAAATCTAACTATTCCTTTTTATTCTGACATTAAAAAAAACTTAGTTCAGTACCGGTTTAGTGTTATTTCTCTGCTCATATATTCGTTCTATTCAGGCTTTATACTGCGGAGAACTTTCTCTAAGCTGTGAAAACCTGTATTATTCCATCGAGCTAATTTTCAAAAAAGTTCTGTAAAATAGGACATCAACAGGGAACGTGAACTGGCCTAACATAAAGCCCATCATGCTTTCTCTCCTGTAACAGGCTGCCATGCTTTGTTAATGTGCTGCAAGCGGCAGGAAGTCCATTAAATACCCTCCTCCACCTTCTCCACAGACCATCCCTGTATCTGTTCCTCAGCGTTTTGTCCGTGTCGTGCCACCGTTAAAACCTGCATCAGCACGTGTCGTACTCAGACTCTGTGACTTACCTGTCAAACGTGTATTGTAACATGTCTGATCCTGCTGTTTTCTCCTCTGACTCAAAAATGAATCCTAACATTTACTCTCCCGGGACCCCTCCCCCCTTCCTCCCTCCCTCCTTCCCCCTCATGTCCCTTCCTCAAACTCCTCCGTTTTGCGATGTAGCAAGCTGAGCAGCTATTCAGTCACATGAACAATCCTGTAAGTCCCTCTCCTGAGCTCTCTGAGGCACATATTGAAAGCATGAGGACACTGATAGCCGCTTTGAAATATGCTTAGATGGTGATCGTGCCGAATCCCAGCACAGGTTCTGCTTCCACCCACCTAGATGCATGTCGCTCATTGCACTGTACTGATATAATGAACTTTCTTCTGCACTCAGAGTCCTGTGCACTGTACTCATCCTGTAACTGTTTGTGACACGTGGTGACACTGGTGCTGCATATACAGAATGTACCGAAGTACTGAGGGTTTGTTTTGTCAGCTGGAATTTGCTCAACATGTGCTCTATAGCCACGTTATTAGGTACCTCCTTTAAACTAGTGCAAGAATCAAATTTAACAGTCCTGCAATAAATTCTTTTTTCATGAACTTTAGGATGTAAGAGAGGTGTTCACTCAACTGTAAAATGATCATTTTGAAAGCTTGGTGCAATTTAGTCTACCCTCATATTAGATAAACGAAATTATTATTATTATTATTGTTATTATTATTATTGCTGTTATTATCAAAAATAATAATAATAATAATATGTTATAATTTTAAGATCAAGACTCTATTCATCCGTCTATCTATTATCTATACACCACTTAATCCTCTGCAGGGTTGCGGGGGGGGGTGGAGTCTATCCCAGTCAACTCAGGGCGAAGGCAGGGGACACCCTGGACATGTCGCCAGCCTATCACAGGGCTACACATAGAGACAAACAAGCACACTCTCATTCACACCCACGGACAATTTAGAATCATCACTTAACCTCAGCATGTTTTTGGACTGTGGGAGGAAGCCGGAGTACCCGGTGAAAACCCACACCGCACAGGGAGAACATGCAAACTCCACACAGAAAGATCCCAGGCGTCCTAACCGGGACGTGAACCGAGGATCTTCTAGCTGTGAGGCGACGCTGCTAACCACTGAGTCACCGTGCAGCCCCAGGTCAAGACTCTACAATATTATTTAGAATACACACTAACTTAGACTTAGACTCAGACTAACTTGATAAAATTTAATATTAAGGTTAGGAACCTGCGATATTATTAGTCAAATAAATGTACCTGAATAATTTAAATATTAAGAGGGAAACCTACAATATCATCCACTCTAATCCCCCCCCCTGTGAACAGGATGAAACCTCCAGCAGAATCCAGGCTAAGGGAGGGCAGCTGTCTGCCTCGACCAGAGGAAACAGCAGCACAACTGATGGCCTCAAAATGACTATAGCATCTTTATAAAACAGCTTCAGGAAGATTTATTCCAGGACTGTTGTATTCGGCTGCATTAGCTTTGGCTGGAAGGACCCTTTTTTTAAAAACCTGTGGCTCTGTTGTAGTCAGTTATGGAAGCCCTAAACGGCCATGGTTCAACCTAATTTTTTCGCGCTGTTTTCTCAAGAAAACAAGAAAATTGTCCTCCGTTTTCTCGTTATAACGACATAATTTTGTCGTTATCACGTGATAACAAAATCCATTATGTCATGATAACGATAAAATTATCTTGTTTTCTTGAGAAAACAAAATCGTTTTCTCATTATAACGAGTTAATTTTCCGGTGAGGTGCAAAGCAAAACCAACCCACCAGACCACTGTTAAGGATGATAACTTGTATCTGCAAACTTTCAAAAGTACAAACAAACACATGAACGGGCTTAAATGACCTCATTAGAGTGTGCATCTGCAGTAGAACAGTCCAGGCCTGGCTTCAGTCGGTAGTGTGCAGCGGCAGCAGAGCACCTTCTGGTCTGGCAGGTTGGTTTCGCTCTCTACCTCACCGGAAAATTAACTTGTTCTAACGAGAAAACAGTTTTTGTTTTCTCGAGAAAACAAGATAACTTTGTCTCTATCACGACATAACAGATTTTGTTATCACGTGGTAACAACAAAATTATGTCATTATAACGAGAAAACGGAGGAGAATTATCTTGTTTTCTTGAGGAGACGCAGCAAAAAAATTCAGTTAGACCATGGCCGTTTAGGACTTCCGTAGTCAGTAGATTAGTTCATCAACAGTATTTTGTTTTGTTTTTCATTTTTCCACACTAGAAAAAGTTCTGCACACTCATGCTGAATAAAAACAAAGCTTGGTAAAATAAATAGGAGTAATAAGTCTGGTGATAGAGTGTTTTTAGTGAACCTTCGCTGGGGTAGTAGTGTGACAAAAGGAAATCATACAGATAACCTCAAACTCATCATACCTCTGCTTTGTCATGGAAGTAGACAGGAAAATGCAGTTCAAGATTATAGTTCCTGAGGTCCTATAGAACATCAGCCTCTTCACAAACACGGTTTAGTTTGAGTCACTGGATGTCGCTCGCTGTCAACTTGACACTTCCTCATCTACCTACAACCTCCGAAATAAAAAATGCTAGACCCATATTCAGACTGTGAACGTTTTAACAATATATATCTGATGCTGAATTATGTTTGAAGATGACCAACAAATTATTTAGGTTTTTTGTTCTTAGGATGTCAACACCAATATCCAAATTAAGCTTCAATTCTTTTAATATCAGTTTTAACTTTTGACATTTCCTTATTTGAGTCTCTTTGGGAAAATGCAGTTTTGTGGAGTTTAGTAGCATCACAGGGACAAAATAGATATAATAGATAAGAAACTCTAATAAAATGCTGAAAGCAGTCAAGTAAATAAAATGATGCAATTCCATCAAACCAGACTACAACAAATCAGCACTCTTTTTTACACTGTAAAAAAAAGTGTAAAATAAGATTGAAAATGTGGCACCTTTCCTGCCAGAAAAAAACATGTTGAAAATGTAAAAATGAAAATAACAGCACGTGTCTGTAAAATAGTATTACGTATTTAAGTACAGTATAATATTTGTAATTTTAGAGTCACACATAACACAAGGTTTTGTCCAGTTTTTTGTTTTTTTCAGTCAACTTGTTAAATAATAAATTTATTTGTAATAAAAAAAAAAAACAGGAAAAGTCTCTAAAATATCAGTTTAAGGAATTATTTACTATTTTTTCATTCATGAATATACAATGCTTTTCTTTTTAATGGCGGTAAATCTGTAAAATACTGTAATTTTCAGTAAGAAATTGTAAATTACCATTTGTAAAAATACAGATTTTTGATGTGGACAAAGTTTACAGTTTTGCCTTGTTTTTTGTGTTTTTTTAAAAAAAATATTCTGGGTTTTTTGGTGAAGTTATTATCTGTAATTTAACAAAACAGGAAAAATCTGTAAAGTAACACTAAATTGTTTAAAAAGTCACAGTTAGAACCTAAAAAAACCCATTTTTTACAGTGTACGGCA
Source organism: Dascyllus trimaculatus (assembly GCA_024666655.1). Classification (NCBI taxonomy): domain Eukaryota; kingdom Metazoa; phylum Chordata; class Actinopteri; family Pomacentridae; genus Dascyllus; species Dascyllus trimaculatus. Next base: position 14,911,251 of record CM045450.1, read on the forward strand.
TAACGCTCATATCAAAATTTTATCCCACCGGCTGTATGATACGAGTTTTCGTCCAATAAATCTCTTTGTTTCCTCTTTTTTTTAAAAAACAAACAAACAAACAAACACTTCTACAATGATTAGTGGGTCTGAAATGACTTCATGCATATTTTGATATCAAATCATACAGAATGGTCTCCTACTTGGTGAAATCTAACATCGTTCCTCATGCTTGAAATATGATACTTGACACAGATTTACTCGGTCGCTCTCGCTTCTCTTCCTCCATCCTTTTGACTGACAATTGCAAAGACTGTGCAGTTCCATTGGGTTTGCATGATTTGGTCGACCTTGTTGCATGTTGTCAGTGTCAGTGTTGCCACGCTTCTCTTCTGTCTCGATGTGGTGCGGTTAGCTGAGGAATCAGCCCTGGTTGGAGATCACAGCAGTGTTTTGGTGGATGGCTCTGTACACCTTTTTGCGACATGTGTTGACATGTGTGGCTGTGTTTTGTCCTGAGGGTGATGTGTACCGCTGTAATGTATTTTTATGGAGAGTTACAAACTGTTGCAATTATGATGAGATCTCTGCTTTTGTTAGTTTGATGACAGACAACCAGTGAGACAGAAGCATGACTTAGCATTTAACTGCCACTGACTTGTTACTGCTTTTCCTTATTAAAGTGCTGTGCAAACACCAGACACACATACACAGTCCTGTATTCTGCAAACTCACCAAGTGACTGGGAGTGTCAGAGGACCATTTAAATAGAGCAAAATAATAGCTCTGTTAAAGCTAATGAGCCAGCACCAATAATGATGCCTTCGTCCACAACATTTTACTCTAATTTTCTTCATTCAGACAGAGAGACAGAGAGCAGAGGATGTATATAATATAGGACACTGATGGACCGCAGTGTACTGGATGTATCTGTGGTTTATGGACAGTAAAACACTCTGACCTGCACTGAATGTTTGCATTGACTCTGTGATCTTAACTGTTTGCGTCGTCGGGTGTGTGCATGTTTGTCTGTGTCTTTGTTTGGGGTGTCCATGCAGAAGGCCCACGAGGTGGAGCATCAGTCGGGCCCCAGAGGAAACCCAGAGTACGTGGACCGAGTGAAGCTGCTGGAAAAGGAAATGAACTATTACAAGGACGAAGCCAGCAAGGCTCAGACGGAGGTGGAGAGACTCCTCGACATCCTGCGAGAGGTGGAGACCGAAAAGAATGACAAGGACAAGAAGATCGCTGAGTTGGAAAGGTAATTAATTCTGACTTTTTAGAGAGTTCAGTTTAAGAATTCAAAGACTGTTAACCTGCAGTTTAGCCTGTACTGATTTTATTCCTCCCCTTTGTCTTATAGTGTATATATACTATATGTCTACTATTGTTAAAGGCACTTGAACACATTTGCATATCCGTGTGCTACATCAGCAAAATTTTGGCATTATGTTCATTTAACTTGTTTGCCCGAAGCAGCCCACGATTGCACTCTCTGCTTATTGTTCGGTTCTGTATATATACATTGTCTCCTCTCAGTTCTGGACCAAAATGACGCAAATAAAATATAAAACTACATGAGAAGAGAGAAAGCAAAACTTTCACTAAGCAAAAAGCTGAACGTACTGAAAACAGAATCAAGATTACAAAGATCATACAGATAATAAAGTACAAGGAGCACGTCAAAGCACAGTCCAGAGTTCAGGCAAGGCTAAAAAGAAAGATCAAATTAGGAGAAAGCCAGAACAGTGGAAAGCCAAAGCTCTATGCACTAAGATAATGTGGCTTATATGTACAAAGGGGGTTATTAATGGAATCAGGTGAGCAGACGGACATCGAAGATCAGATGATTGAGGAGGTGGGAAAGCAGGAAGTGATTGAACTGAAAACAGAAATTAGAAAAAAGAGGTGGCGCATGAGTGGAGCTGAGCTGGCTGATGCAAACGTCTCATACTATGATGTGGTCATGCACTCAATTTTGCTTTATAATAACTTTAAGCCTTAATACAATTTAAACAGGTGATTGTGCAGTTATCCTGAATGTTGACATTAGCTACAGAGACCATAACTGTTTTCGTACCAGACTGTAAATGTGTTTTTTCTGCCATAAAGTTGGGCATTTTTACACTGGGGGCTTACGGAGACTGACTCCCCTCGAGAGCCAGCCTGGAGTGGCCAGTGAAGGAACTGCAGCTGCTTTTCATATTTCACCGCTGGCTTCATTTTTTAGACCCGCAGGTTGCTCCTTGGTCTAGTTACTGTGACCATGAAGGCGGTTTTGTTTTTTCTGTTTTGAGACATTGATCTCAGTTTTGTGCCTGTAAGTTCTGCGAGCATCCCAAAAAAAACCCCACTTGCCTTCAGACAAAATAGATTATTTTGTAATTTGGGTGAACTAACCCTCTAATGTGGTTATCCTAAGCAGTGTGGTATGTTCCTGTTTGTGCTGAGTAGCTCCGAGATGTTTAGTTCTCATTCCTGATGGATGTGTTTGTCAACGTTGAAGTTTCCTGTGCTGGGATCTTCATATTTTAAGTGAACTTTCGTGTGCCTTTGTATACATGTACTGTCCTTTTTCATGTTGTGTACAAGTTTGACGTCATGAGGGTGTCGGCACACTTTTTTTGCATCATATCGAGTCGTGGTTATATAATACACTTAGACATACATCTTTCAGTGGACAGTAGTTGCAGTTGCATGCTGAGATTCACCAGAAGGCTCTCTGTACAACTCGTGACGTCGTGTTAGATGCAACGTTAGAGCGCAAAGTGCTACTCAGTCACCCCCTTATGAATGAGGTCAAACTAATCTCAGTTAATGGACCACATAAATAAAACGGGTGGCCTCTTCAGCTCTTGGCTCGCTGCTTAATGCGTTACGAGTCTCCGTCCTGGAACCAGCTCTGCATTTTGGTTTGGCTGATGGAAGAGATCATTTACCTGGACAGGATTCAAACTGACTGGTTGGACTGCATGAGAACGACACATGACCACTGTCTGCCAATGACAGCCCTCCTCCCCCATCACTGATCCACCACGTAGTGTTAAGAACAGTTAAATACTCCCTTCCCAGCTAGTGATATGAGGCCACTTTGGTGAGTGTCATGCTAATTTGTTAGTGGTGTTTTATTAACTGAGTGTTCTTGTCCTTTTTGCCATCTTTACCCACTTTTTTCTATCCTGTTTCCCTTTCTATCTTCTGTTTCTCGCCCACCGGTCCCTATCTTTACCCTCTGTCATTGATCACTTTCAACCTGGGCCCTGAACCTTCTCTTCTTCCTTGTTTTTTTGATTCTGATTTTTCTTCTCCATCTCCTTTGCCACTCCTTCTCTGTTGTGCCCCCCCTCCGACACCACCAGCCCCCCACCCTCTGCCCCTCGCCCCACCCCTCGTCCCGGTGGCAGAGCTCCCCCTGACCCGCTCCCTTCTGTGTCCGCTGCTCCCCAGCAGATAGGGGGCATGGTGTGGGATTTCCTGGGAAAGTGAGTGCTCTGCCCTGGCACTTCAGCTCGGCTGCGTGGTTTAAGTCTCCGACTGCGACTGCTGCAACTGCATCTGGTTTCACCTGTGTGCCTGGATCTGCCTGCTGTCTGAAGGATTCACAGATCTTTGTATCAGAGTGACAGACTCTGTTTTATAGTCAGTGGTATCATTGCTTTACTTGTGCACATGATACAAAGATCCCTGGATTCATGTCTGCTTTTGTTTCTTTAGCATGTGTTTGCTTTGTGTTTGCATCTGTGCCATGAATGCATCTTGATCAGCCTGTGTGTGTGTGTGTGTGTGTGTGTGTGTGTGTGTGTGTGTGTGTGTGTGTGTGTGTGTGAGAGAGAGAGAGAGAGAGAGAGAGAGAGAGAGAGAGATTGTGTTGCATGTTTATTTTCAGCCATCTATCTGTGCACTGATGACAGAATGAGGAAGTATCAACAAAGATCTTGCTGTGTGATAAATCAATTTCCAAATTAAAATACCGCATAGACTGTAACTCATTGTACAGATGTGACCAAAATGTGTCTAAAAATTCAAAAATGAAGTTCAAATCTTAAAGGTTAAGGTTTGTACTTCAACACGTGCAACACATCAGGTCATAATGTTTGAAATATATGTCCAGTCAGACATATATTCTGTGGTATTCCTTTGATTCTTTGAACAGTAGATGTTACTTTTGTTCTGGCTGTGGCCTGTTTCTATAATGATGCATGAAGTCACACAGTCAATTCGGTCACACCAAGGATTCAGCAAACAAGCAACCAGGTTTCACAATTTATATGCAGCTGTAATTCAAAGCCCTTATCAGACATTGCACTTGTACATACTGTAAATATTTAACACTAAAAATACAGGTAATACAACACTAATTCCTGTATTATTAGCAGCTGTTTTAATGTAGAACTTGGTGTGATTTACTCAACTGCCCTCGCTTCTTTTTTTTCTTATTTTATTTGAGGTCACTGTACTTGCTGTCCCTTTGTGTGTCCTTTGTTGAAGTAGCTTGCACACTTATACACTTGCGCGCACGCACACACACACACACACACACACACACACACACACACACAATGTTTGTGTCTTGTTGTGGTGTTTGGCTGTTTGTAGTAGCTTATTGTAGGAAGCGTCTGTACTTAGAGCTGAGGCCTCCTCCTGCCATGAGCACGCTTCCCCTTCTCATTCCAGCCACCCATCTGCCCGCCTCACCCTGTTCACCCTCTCTAACTCTCGGTCACTTTTGCACCTTCGGATCCTCTTTCTTGTCCCAGTAACATCACCCGACAGCCTCCCCTCTTCTCTAGTGGTCTTCCCCGGTGCCCACCTTCCCGCTCTCCCTCCCAACCTGCCCTGCCCAGCTTGCTCTACCAGACACTAAAGGAAATGATCAGCCTAGTGGCCTGCATGAATGGAGCTGCTGTGCTCTAGGTCTACACGCGCTCACTGTGAGGTGCTGTAGTAGGTAGGGTCTGGACTGAACCCTCAGTCCTGAAGTGTGTCAGTTCAGTCGGGTCTCTTCTTTCCGAACAACCCTGCATCCATAACTGATACTCTCACTGGCTCACTCCTTCTTGCCCACTTGATCAAACCACTGTCGGCTTCCTGTCCTTTTGCTCGGCACCCAGACCTTCTTCTCCTCTTCCCCTCTTCTTCTTTTTTTTGCCCGGCTAATTTTTGCCTGTCTGACTGCATGTCTGCCTCCCCCAGGCTTGGCAGCAGATGCACATGGTTCCATGTTTTCAGAGGAGGTGCATCCTGCATTAGCTGTGTCAGGCTACAGAGCAGCGACTGTCACAGGCGCGTCTGTAATCTCCCATGTTGTTTGACAATGAACACAGCGTGATCTCCTCTGGGTTCACTGTAATGTTTTCTTGTTGTTGTTTCTTTATGTTTTGGTTCTAATGTCTCGTTTTTTTTATTTACTTTTTCCTGTGTGTGCTCTTGTCTCCTTCTTCCAATGTCTTCTTCACTTGTCCCATCATCCCCTTCTCTTCTACCTTTATCTCACCCCCGTCTGCAGTCTAGCTCCCAGGTAAGTAATGGCCCTGCCCCCATGGCACCCCCACCTCTACCTGTATCCATCCTAACTCTGGTGCTTAAACCTGTGAGTTATCCTCAGCAATCTCGTGTTAACATGGAGCTATCAGTTCATCCGTGATGCTCATGACTTGTTGCTGTCCTGGTGATCTCATGACTGGTACTATTTTGAAACAAGACTCATTCAAAATGCACTTGACATGATTGCCCATTACAGTGCTGTTGCTTGTATTTCATGTGTCTGTTGTGGTTTATGGATCTATAACAAACCCAACTCACATGTCTACTTACTTGTCATATAACTGTATATCCTCCTGGATGCATTTGTATTGGACAAATTTTACTAAAACTACAGAATTCACATCCTTTTGGTGTGGGAGTTCCTAAGATGTTGTGAATTTTACAGACAAGGAGGCAAAGACCAGACTAAGAAGGGTCCAAACATCAAATTGGGACCACAAGGGGACAAGAAAGGCTTAGGACAGGATCCTCGCAAGGACGGCACCATAGATGGCGGTCACCACTTGAAGGTGAGGATTTACCACTGATGACACTTGGTTTAGTCGTTGGCTAATGAAATGGTGTCTACAATGAGTGTGTGTCTTTTGTGTGCACCCACTGCTGTAGAAAATTGGCTGTATCATCATATCATGCTGTGTCATTGGCAGATTTAATATTGTATACAATAAGGAGGATAACAGAGTTCATCCAGATTCTCAAAGGAGATGTACAAATGCAACAGCTTTTCAAGTGAACAGGCACTCAGAAATTGATTTTCATTGGCCAGAAAACTCTGTTATTAGTTCCATACCATATTAGAACCAGAGTCCTTCTTCCGAAACCCTGTACAAATATCTTCTTTTGTTAACCTCAGACCTTTTGGTCCTTAGGCACTAGTTCAACAACTTTGCTATGGTTACTATCAAAAATAGTTCCACAGCAAGGACACATGTACATAAAATGGACACACAGATAATAAATGATAACCTAAGAGATCACGATTGATTTTACATTCACACCACGTAATCCTTTACTGCCAGTTGGAGGAGCTGATGAACACGCTGGAAAGGACGAGGCAGGAGCTGGACGCCACCAAGCAGCGTCTGTCCTCCACACAGCAATCTCTGCAGGAGAGGGACACACACCTCACCAACATGAGACAAGAGCGCAGGAAACAGCTGGAGGAGATCCTTGATATGAAGTAAGTGTTGTCGTGTCATCTGATGCTTACAGGTTCACTTCTTTTAATGTGTCTCTAATTAAGCCATGGATTCATTTCTAGTCTGACAATATAATCCAATTCCTCTTTGTTCGACCCACAAAAATAACATCCTGAATACATTTGAGCTGAGAACTAGGCCGTGCATTTCATGAGTCATTTTATGGCAAAATGCATAGTTTAAATTCTCAGAGGTTATTTTTACAGTTGTCGCTCTGAGAGACATTTTCAGAAATACTTTTTTTTGCCACATCCTGAAGTCTTGTCCCCACCGCGAGGTTGCCAGGCAACCAGATAGGACCCCAGAAAGTCACTGCACGAAATAGTTGTGCACATAGACATAACCATTATGTTGGTTTTACAGTTTAAATGGAATAAATTCAGGTGTTTGTATTCCGAGCCTTTATGCTGAACTAACCTGCTGCTGTGTAGAAATATGAGAGTGGCGACAATTTTCTCATGCAACTCTCAGCAAGAAGGCAAAAGCATATTTCCTGAAGTGTTCTTAGAATGAGACGTGTAGTCTGACTTGTGAGTCTCATTTTATGCAGTCCTTTGGGACAAGAACAAAACAATCAGATTTTTGAGTGACTTGTCGCATGTCATCATCATCATCTGGTTCCTATAACTCCATTTTGGCCACAAGTAGTTTTAAATGCACACAGACAGTATGAAATATAAATAGAAATGAGTCTGACTGATTTAAACTGTTTTTTTTTAGTTCTAAGAGCTTCATGAAATGGTTACATGTAGTTTTTTTTCCTTTTGTGCTGATGCTGAATGCTGTTCTTTTCCAGACAACAAGCTCTGCTGGCAGCCATCAGTGAGAAGGATGCTAATATTGCACTGCTGGAACTGTCTGCCTCCAATAAAAAGAAGACCCAGGAGGAGGTGCTAGCCCTCAAGAGGGAGCGCGACAAACTGATGCTTCAGCTCAAACAACACGTTAGTACTGCAGCACAGTGACAAGCAAACTTCTCTCCGCACTGCCCCTGGTTGGCAGGAAATGTTAATCAAAATGAAAAATACAGCTGCACAAGGCAGCAAGCCATTTTTTTCATTTCATCTGCAGGGTTGTCGAGGTCATGCATGGCCACTTTGCAAGTTCAGTTTTGGCACTTTTCCCAAATGTTATGTCTTGATTTGCTGATTGAGTGAGAGCTGTTTTTACATCTTTTGGAGAAGCTAAAGTCTCAGTTTATCCCATACTGGTCCCACGCAAGTTACATATTTTCATTAGCCGTTTTCCAGCATGTCCTGTGCATGTTCAGGAAAAGAGGACAAGTGGGAGCAGAAGCAACAATTTAACCTGGCACATGCTAACTATCTAATTATACTATGTACAGTTTTACTCCTAAATGGCAGACTTCACCTTTAACAACTGTACATACTTTAGTAATTTATTTACATTTACATGAAATTAGCCCCTTTAAAACTGATTTCTGTTAATCTGATGGCAACTGAGTTGGCTTTATGTCTCTGTGAGCATCCTGGTTACTTTTATGTAAAAGACAGCAATCTTACGAGGTCTGACCGAGTAACATTTCTGTATCACTTTCAGCTCAGCACAAGTCTGAAATGCATGCAGCCACATTAACAGATTTACTCACCAAACAATATCAGTAACTTCATGATTTAGCTGTAATAAGAAACTATCCCTGACATGGAGACAGGATCAGCTGGGATCTAACAGTAATGCTACCTTTACATCAGAAGACTTAGATTTGGAAAAGACTCTTGGAAAACTATCATCTCACACCTGCTCACATCTAAAGAGAAGCTGTAGAGTTTTCAGTCACAGCCTAGTCTCAGACTCAGATTTTACAAAGACTGTGAATCTTGCAGGGTCACTATTTACAAGACTAGGTCTTGTATTGTTGTATTTAGGGCTGGACCTAAACATCCGAATATCTGAATATTTAGTCATTGTGGTGGTATCCGAATAATAATTTTGACATCCGAACAGTCGTGCGTGTTTCTGGTTTTGTTAGAGCTCATCTATTGGTTTTGGCTGTGTCACATCACCACAAAGACTGAAAGACTTGTGATAATATCAGACACATTTGATATTGTTGTAAGGCCAAGACTAGGAAAAGACTGATCTAAAACAGCTGAGATTACTACCTTATACTAAACAATCGAGATGACTCCAGTAAAACTCCTAAAATTTCCTTCTGATTTTCAGTTTTTAGTCTGTGACTGTGAAAATCGTTAGGTGTAAGCCCAGCATAAGTCGGACGAGTGAGGTGTCACACAGAGTCACAGTTTATCCACTACAGGTAAATCATTTGTTACGTAACGACCACCTCAGGTTGAGTCCTAAGCTCCATCAACGCTGTCAGGATATTTTTATTTTACTGTTGTTGAAATAGTAGTTAGATTATTGTCACACATGGACAGAATTGTCAGTGTTTAGGAAATCTGAGATAATCTAGATAGATATTTGGACATTTTGATAAGCTGCTATTAGTTTAGATTTAGTCTTTTGTTTGTTATTGCGTTATTATGTATTACATGTTGTCTAGTCTTGCATGAATGACAATTATCACATGTGTACCATTGCTGTCTCCATTATTGTTGTTGCTATCTCTGAATGCTTAAATGCTATCAGTTTAACAGACTAATGACGCAGCAATGTCACATATCCCATGTCTGAAATGGCCACAGATAACTCTGAAGTTACTCCATAACAAAGTATGCATGATAGTATATACACCGATCAGCCACAACACTATGACCACTGACAGGTGAAGTGAATAACATTGATCATATTGGTACTATGTGGTGTTCTGATGGAAAACCTTGGATTTTAACATCCATGTTGATGAGACTTAGATACCCAAATAAACATTGTCCCTCAACAAACACACTCCCTCATGCAAATGGAAATCCCAAATATCACTGGCTTACCCCTGCAGGAAAATGCACCCCACCACATGGAAAAAACATCAAACAACCAGGAACATGTTGAGGAACATGACAATGGCCCAACATGTTGATTTGACCTCCAAACTTCCTACACCCCATTCTGATCAAGCATCAACAGGATGCAGTGGAAAAAGTTTGATTGACAGAGGCCCCACTGCACAAGCCGGAGTACCCAAAGGATCCAGTGCCAACATCCTGGTTCCATAGGACACCCTGAGAGGTCCTCTTGTCCATGTCCAATGGTTCAGAGCATTTTTGAGCACATAAGGGGGACCAACACAATATTAGGCAGGTGTTCATAATGTCTCATCGGTGTATATGCAAGGAAAACATCTGTTAGTGAAGAGGAACAGTGGTTATGAGTAGACCTAATTGATGGATTATAATTGAATGTACATATTATCTGTACATTACCAATGTGGTTTAGTTGATTAATCAATAAGTGCAGAGCATCCAGGGATTCTGCAGCTTGCCTTAAACTGGAAGTTGTCAGTTTAGAGATATCAGGCTTTAATTTAGCTGTCATGGTGCTGGGAGGTGGATTAAGTAATAGAGCCAGACTGCTTCCTTTAATGTTGTCTGTGCTAAACAAAACCACACTGTCCTTAAAAAATGACCACAGAGATAAAAACCACAGCCTCAAACATTATAAGCCTCAGTGTTGGCCGGATGTTGTTGCACTGTGTCTGTTGTACGTCCTCCCCCCACTGTGAAGGAATAATGTTTTTCATTCCAGCTGTAGATCATCTCTCATTAACCAGTTTCTTCTTCTTACAGACTCAGAGCAGAATGAAGCTGATCGCCGATAACTACGAAGACGAGCAATATCACCCACATGCTCCTCACCACACCCAGCAGCAGCCCCCTCATGCTCAGCCTCAGTCCCAGCCCCAGTACCCCCACCCTGCCCACGCCCAGCAGACTCCGTATCCACACGCCCCTCACCCTCAACACCCGCAACACCCACAGCACCCCCAGCACTCCCAGCACCCACAGCACTCCCAGCACCCCCAGCACCCACAGCACATGCAGCACCCACAGCACCCGCAAGCCCCCCAACAGCATCCACATCCACAGCAGCCACAGCCCCAGTACCCCCACCCACAACACCCTCAGCACCCCCAACCACCTCCGCAGCACCAACAGCACCCGCGGCCCCCACAGCCCCAGCACACTCACCAACAGCACCCACAGCATCCTCCACAGCACCCACATGGACACCCCCCTCCGCAGCACCCTCACCCTCACCCCCACCCTCAGCACCCGCACGGCCCCCCCCAGCAAGGCCCACACCCCCAACATCCGCATCCACAGCACCCCCAGCACCCACACCACGCCCAGCATCTACGTCACCCGTCGCCCCACCATCGCGGAGGCTCGGCCCGAGGACCCCCACATGCTGGTCACCGCCCCTCCCCAGACCAGGTTAGATATCCCAACGTTATTCATATACTTTAAATAGCATTTAATGTGTCGTCTTAAAGCTCTAAACTGAAGAAATGTTGCCAAATAATGTGACAACAAATTTCAAAATTCATGTCAAGTCACTTCATTTTTCCTGGTGAAAGTCACAGAGCTCAATTAAAAGACATCAAACGACCACAGAAAAAATCCAAAATAACCAAACGCAAACACAAACAAATGATCAATTATCAAAAGAGATCATTTTCTCTCAGTCGACTAATTGATCAATCAAATGAATGTTGGAGCAAAAATCTGATCATGACACAAACCAATATTTCTTTAATGTTGTAACACTTGGATGCCTAAAATTAGGTTATCAAAAGATTATGACCAAAAACATGTACTGAGAAAGAAATTTTACTTAGTATCAATAGGACAAGCTAAATAATAGTGACACTTCAAATGTGTCTTTGCAATTTGCAAGTTGTAATTTTTTGCAGCTTTTAGGCTGAGACAGATGCAGACACAGACTTCCATGATCAGCTAAAATTGGCAGATAGTTTCAGTCATGCTGTCTATCAGCTGGCTTTAACAAGAAGTAAACAAATGGCTGTCAGATTAGCCAATGGACGGTCACAAAATGATTCGTTTCCAGGTGAGCTGACAGTTCCTTGTCTTCTATGATAAGAACCTGAATATTTGGCGGTTTTAAACTGTCAGACAAAACAAGCAATGTGAAGATGTCTGTTTTGTGGACAAAATAATTCATCAAAAAAATAATTAGCAGATTGATTGAAGACAGAATCGTTGTCAGATGCAGCCCGGGTCACCAAATGTTTGTATTGATAATTGAGGCACCTTTCTATTTAGGGCTGTCATGAGGTAGACCCTTGTTGTGGCAATAATAATTCACTATGACAATATGATCGCAATATCCATAGGTCATGAGAAAAAATAGCAATGTTATAATTCAAATTTGTCTTTAGTTTTGTTTAATTGGGTTTTTTTTTTGGCAAATGAAATACACTCAAAATACGAGTGCATGGAGGTAGAGTCTATAACCAGATAGTTCTTGTTAACATGTATTTATTATTAACATGAGATCAACATTTCATTTTTTCAATTTAATTCAGGGGTGTCCAATCCTGGTCCTTGAGGGCCACTATCCAGCATGTTTTAGATGTTTCCTTCTTCAGACACACCTGATTCAAATGATCAGGATCGTTTTCAGACTTTTGCAGAGCTTGATGATGAGCTGATCATTTGAATCAGGTGTGTTGGAAGAGGGAAACATCTAAAACATGCTGGATAGTGGCCCTCGAGGACCAGGATTTGACACCCCTGATGTAATTTTATTGTCAATACCAGTATACTGTGACACCCTCATTCCTAGCCTATCCCAGCTCTTCCAGTACCTCAAGCTGCTCTGATAAAAAGCCACATAATAAAATGCACATTCTTGGAAACTTCTTGCCATTAGCTCTACCGTAACAACTTAAAAACATTTTCTCAGAGGATATATTACACTTTAATGTCTTGTCTGATGCTTACTTTAACTTTTAAATGTGGTTATGTTTCTGTCAGACTGCTCTTACTCCAGTTTCTGTCTACTTTCTTGTCTTCATGGATAACTATTCCTTGAACAGGATGACGAGGAGGGCATCTGGGCATAATCCTTGCTGTGACAACCAAAGCTCTAAAGTTGTTTTGAGGGGTGAGGTACATTTAAGACTTTCCCACTTCAGTATTCTTAATCTTCTGTCTTATGTTTTGCAACAAATATTTTGTTATTTCTCCCATTCAGATGATTCAGTCACTACTGGAGGAGCACAGCCATGCCATGATGTTGAAACACTACCCGACAAAACTTTTATTACCTCCACTCAATCAATACTCAGCAATGGGACCTTTGTTTTTTTGTTTGTTTTTTTCCGGGGAAGAGGAGGGGGTACTCAGGTGTGCAGGTCACGCATGGAGACCGACAGCTGTGCAGGTAATTTTACACATTCATCCAGACGCGCATGCTGCAGTGTGTAACATCACACGAAGAGAAAATACGAAGTTATTACATTTCCAGTCTGCAACTTACCCTCCTTACTCCTGCTCTGCTCCAGGTGATGTGGGACCTTCTTTGTGTGAAAACTCCACTACCTTCACGCACGATTACAGCCACACCGCCCAAGTGGAAGGAAAGAGACAGATATTGATGTTGACAGAAAGGCAGATGTTCTGTGTGTCAGATTGTGGCTCGGACAGACATGTAATCAACATGGCTGCCCCCCCCCCCCCCACCGCCACCGCCGCACCAGAGGTCTCACAGAGGTCACCTCACCTGTCCGTCACCTGCCAAGCGATCCGCCCGTTCAGGCCAACGACACCGTCTTGATCCTCCCAGCAGAAGATTCTCGTCTGCCAGCCCAGTATTTTGTACTTCATGCCTCTTCCTTTTTCAAGACCATGGTTGTCTTTTTGACCGTTTCACCTGCCTGACTGACTCCTCTGGCTCTGGTTGGCTCCTCCGCCTGACTCTGTCTTGGTTTCTCGATCCACACTGCCCTTCTGACCCATCTGGTGACATCTGACCCCTCTACCTGGCTATCATGTCCCCCACCCACCTCCAGTGTGCAGAGCCTCTTCTGTTGTTAGAATCATGTGATTGTGTCGATGAGCTAGATTTACTCTTTGTGGCACACAGTGACCTCTTTTTTTACCTTTGTACATGCCTCACCCACCACCCATTTCTAGAGTGTGCAGCATTTCTACGCGTGATGTTGTGTCCCTTTACTAGCATGTTCCACACACACAAGATTTGAGCGAGTTTAGGTTTTTCTATTGTCATTTCTCGTTGGCAAAAGGAAGAGCTTTGAGCTGACTGATAGTACGCCTTGAGCCTTGCCTGCAGCATCGAGGGTTTCCTTGGCTGCATGAGCAGGGCCCTCCAGTTCTTGGGCTTGTGTTACCCTCAAGGCTGTGGCTGTCATCTCTTCATGTTACCTCATATTAATCAGAAGTAGTCAAAAAAAAAAGAATTAATCTATGCAGATGTCAACATAGAGCGAGTACATTTTTATTTCCCATCCTCACCTCAATCAAATCAAACTGTAATTAACCATCCAATCAGAGCGGCCAAGAGAGTGGTCAGAGAACATTCATCAGATTATTTTGATTTTCCGAGACTATGCACCTATGCACCTCCTCTGTGTTGCAGGAATTTTTACTAATGGTGCTTCTGCTGGTGCTCAAACTAAATGGTGTCAGAAGACCTGGTCAAGAGCATCTTTTAGTCCTTTTACAGTAGAGGGGACTTGATCCCACAACGGGCTTCATAAACAACAGTGAAAGACTGCTTTGTACATACGATTTAAAAACATGGGGGGGCTTTTTGTGAGCAGTGATCACTTCAAGTCCCTTACACACAGAAATACTGCTACTATGAGCATCGTTATAGACTACAAAGTGAAGACAGTGTCCAATAGATGTTCTCCTTGCAGGTCTATTTGTATCACTGACACCCCCAGTCTCTGACCTTCAATATGATCCTGCTCCCCTCTTCCTTGTACTCTTCCAGCAGTAGTCTGTGTGACTCCCCGAACATAGTGACTTGTTTTCTCCTTCTCAACAAGGTGGCCTGTGCCTCGTAAAAACTGTACACATATGATAGATATGCATATATTATACATATAGAGAGAAATCTATAGAGTGTGTCTATACGTGGTCAGAAAATCGTTTCAAACTGACAAGATACTATATGTTTTTTCTTCATGGTTATTTTTCTAACTGGCTGGAGGTCAGAGAGATGTCTTATTCAGAGCGTTGAGTGGTGTGATTTTCCTCTGATTTGTACTTTGTGAGAAAAAAAAAACCCGCAGCAGAGTTAACATTCCCTGTCTGAAATCACAGGACAGCCCAAAAGAACAAATAAGAGCTTTAGAGCAGTTTATGGTAAATAAAGTGAAGTGTATCCAAATCTATCTAGAAGTCTAGAACAGATGATATTATTACATTCCTTAATGTGAAAACAACTCAGTTGAAGACCACTTGGCCTGTGGTAACAACTTTTTTTTTCTTTTTCTTCTTCTTTTTGGAATTTTGCAGCTCACACAGGTAGCAACGAGATTATGTCTGCTGCGCCCAGCAGTCAGAAGCTTGCACTTGTGAGTGAGGACTATCACGACATCCAAGTGGAGGTTTGAGTGACTCTGTCTGGATGCATTTCTTTCGCGCGTTTGTCGTCGTCGTCTCGTAAACAGAAGTGGTGATGTATGTGACCGTGACAGCTAAACTAAGTAGAAAAAAAACTCAACACACATTGTTACAGTATAGTGGAAAAATGAAGTAGACTGTTACTATTCCCACTTCCTCTCCTCATGGTGCCTGTGTGTCTCTCCCTTGTATGGCCAAGTGTTGGTTATTGTATATAAATGTCTTTCCATCCGCCCATCTTCCACACATTGAGGTGATCCGTGCGACACCTTTTACATGTCTGCTTCCCACGTTAAACCTTCACAGCTCCTGTCACTGACCAAGAATTAAGAGATTGTGCGAAACTTGCTGTTTGTGTTTACAGTTGTTGAGATAAAGGTCCTGATTTGGATTTTTCTTTTCAAAAAAGGAAGGCAATGCAAACAGACAGAGGAGCAAAAATCCTGTCACTTCACCATCAGGGGGGATGGAGTATGAATCCTCCATTTTCAGGTCCTTATCTACTGAATACTTGAAGTAGGGTCTCCTACCATGAAATAGCGTATGATTTACATGGTAGACAACATGGAACATTTTAATTGTGCCCATGCATTCTGATTTTTACATAATGTGCCAACTCAAAGTGATGATGTAAGGATAATCTCCTGTTCTCTATGCAGAGCGATTTCTCTACCGTTGTGTCAAAAAAAGGTTTAGGAGACACCAAGGCTTAGAGGCTGGGGCTGGTTTCCTGGGCTTAGACTAAAGACTAATGCTGGTTGTGAATGACAGCGAGTTCAGAAGGCGAGACTTCATCTGTGCCTAGAAGCAGCTGTGTAGAAAGACTTGAAAAGCCTGTAGATTCACCAGTAATTTTCAAAAGGCCTTCAAAAAAAAGTATGAAAAGCCTAACATACATTTTCACTTTATATGTTGTAACCAGGTTGTTTTTCTTTTGCTGTATGTTGCTGAAAACTTTGGATCAAACAAATCACTGTGACCAATGCCAGAAACCTTTTTTTTGTTTGACAGAGCAAATATTACGTTTACTTTTTTATTATTCATTTTTGTATTTAAGTTAGCTTTATTTTTTCTATTGTTTCCGCTTATTGAAGATGCCAGTTTGAGACTGTACTATTTGTATAAGTAAATGTTTTGAGCTGTACAGTAAAGACCTAGGATCAAATTAAATGTGTGTCCAGCATGCTGAATGATTATTTGTGTGAACGTGAGCTAATCTCCCATGAAGCGTCATTCCTCATTCATTAATTGCATCTGCATCGTGCATTGTGACGGTGTGATGTTGTGTTTGAGAGTGATGTGTGTCTCACTTACTGTGTCCCCTTAGTAGACAGCCTGTGCAGTTTTGTGAGAGTGCAGCATGTTTTTGGGGTTGCTGGTGTAAATGTATTCAGAAAAGAGAGATATGTGTGGGTGTGTGTGCATAACTGCATTTATTGTTTTATGAGTGCGTGCGAGTGTGTGTATGCGCGTCTGTGTGTGTTGTGAACGCACAAGAGAAAAATCTATTTAAAAAAAAACTTTATCAGAGAGAGAGTCCCTACAGAAAAAAAGCAGTGAGACTGAGTAAGTTTTGAATGAAGCATGGATACTCTGTAATGTTTTTTGTTTTTTAAACAATAGGAGGCTGTCCTCAGTGCCCCTGTTTGCTATTGTATGTGCTGTATCAGAATATTACTATTGAGTGTTGGCCAGCTTGTTTATATCCATCAAATAAAGGTGACTTTCTTTCCGTCTTCGTTTGTGATTTTCTACTCCAAGTTAAAATCACTTCAACCTTAATAGCTTCCGCTTATACAAAGTTTTAAATCCTGAGTTTTAATTTTAATGATGGTTTAAATTCTGTAAAATGTGCACATGAAGAACAACGTTTTCCAAATTACAGCTGTAGAACAAATACAGCATGACTGGTGCTGTGTATGAGGCTGACAGTATAAACTACATGGCTTATGAACATATACTTGTACAAACACATAAATTCTTCATTAAAGTTACGTTCCACAGCCCTAAATTCTGGCTGCTCCAAATGACAGATACTTAAACACATTACACACTATACTTAGATTTAAAAAATGACAAAGTATGAAACAATCATGGCCCATTTCTAACTCAGTACACATAAATTATTATGGCATTTTTAATTGGAAAAATGGTGGGAATACTAAATGAACCCATGCAAATTGGGTAGTTAAGTTCTTGGAAATTTGCCCAATTTCACTGTGTTGACTCCTGCTGCTTTCTACAACTCTGAGACTACACAGTTGATTTAATATCTATGGCAAGACTTTTTACAGTTTGACAAATTTCTAATAAATATCTGCAAATATAAATGGCTAGTCAAACTTACAATATACAATTATTATTCAAGACAACTGCAATTGTATTCTGACTACTAAAAATGACATTTTAAGGTAACAAATACAAATAAATTTCAACAAGTCAGAAATCCTTTAACAGCTCAGTTGAATGTAAATTGTGCTCATGTCATCCCATCAAAACTCAGTTTTATATGTTCTGACAAACATGAAACAACCATCTACATGGATTAAACATTCACAATATAAAGATTAAATCCTCTCTGTTTTCTTACATAATTGTAGTCTATGGAAACAATGCTCTTTTTTCATTGTAATACCACAAAGAAAGAAGAAAGCAGCTAATGTGCCTGTTCTATGGCACCAAGAGTGCAGAAGCACAGGGAGTCCAGCACAAACATGGTGGACATTTAACACCACACAGTCCAGTACAACAACTTTCACAGGAATAAACTAGGTGCAATCTTTGCAGGCTGTACAAATTATCTTTTAATATCCCTCTTTGGCAAGTGATTACATTACTAAAAACTTATTTCTGTGTATCAACTTCTATGATAATAACCCCTTCATGCCTTCAAATTGTTTAGATATTACTCAACACTGCTGTTTCTCACCAATATGTTTATGCTTGGCATTAAATTTGTGCCGTTTGCTTTCAAGACAACGTATTGTTGTTTTCTCACTTTCAAGGCGTTATATTATTTTATGATTTATTATATTATTCCTTGATTCTACCATGATTGGATTTGCTATATTATTTACTCAATTTGATCATCGTTTGTCTAACCTTATGTGGCCTTGTTGGCATTAGACAGTCTGCACTCATTATCTTCATTGCTATGAAAATGGGAATAGCTGCACTCCCAGTTTCTGTCTTATCCAGTTCCCATGGACAGTTCGCCATTGTTATGAATGAACTGAATGAAAAGGAAGTAAAGTGCTCGCAGCTCCTGTCTTATCTGTACTGAGTAGTTTCTGTTGAGCAAAGTTCTGCATGAGAGTGGCAAAATCAATGCACGCCTGAAAGACAACACACACACACACACTTGTTTGGGCACATTTCAGTAAATCCACGTGAACAGTGGTTGGCGTGTTCACGTCAGAGAAAACATGGCCAGTGAGACTAAGTTGTGTCTAAGTCCAACCTGTGTACGGGGCAGGCCCAGCCCAAGAAGATAAATGTGGATTATACCCGTATATCGGGGCTCACTCTGATGAAGTTCCTGCGAACTTCATCAGCGAGAGCTTTGTCATTGTGAGACCAGCGCTGCAATACTTTACCTTTGACCTAAATAAATTCTACATCTGCGAACTGAAAATTTCTCTAGTTTGTTGTTGGGCTTCCAACAAAAGAATCAGGTTTTACAAAGGCATTTCATTTGCAAATATGCGTCACTCCCAAAAACCAAGCACAATTAAAAACAGCAGTCAAAAGCTATTTTATCGTGGCTCTGACTTATTGACCATAATACATGTGACGACTCACCTGCTTTGTCTAAACTTGCCCAGCAGTGATGCACGCTCTGGCACATTAGAAACGTCCTTTTTGCAACAGTCTGGAGCTTTAACGTCCCTTTAGGAAGCTGTCTATCAAACGGTCTCCTCTATCAGAAAGCCAGTAACCCGCCATGGCTGCCAGTGCTCCCATGAACACAGACGTATAGACCATATCTCCCTTGGCTGCGAGTGTGGCCAGAGCACAAAGCACCACCCCGAAGAACATCTGCTGCAGCACCTCCACCTCCTCATCCTGGATATCCTCAAACAGACCTTTCTCACGGACAACTGCAGCAAAGACAGTTGAGAGAAGAAAAGAAGAGTAAGTTTGTGTGTTTGTGTATTTAAGCGTGCATCATCAGAATTATAAATCACCCACCAGGCTGCTGCTTCTTCACACAAACTTTGTCCTTACGGATTAATCCTTCGGCACAGTCGCAGCGGAACGAGCCTTCTGTGTTGGTACAAATCTCATCCAGACCGTGACAGGCAAGTACCCGATCACTGCATTCATCTATATCTGAACAATAAAAAGGCATTAGATTAAATTACACTGAAAACTTGTAGATACTGGCTGCAAAATATCCTCTTATTTGTATTTACCCAAACACTTGGATCCTGTCAGTCTGTACCCTGAGGCACATTTCCTGCATCGAGCTGGTCCACTACCCATGCAGCCCACACAGGCCGCATCACAGCCTGAGAAAAGATGGGACATTTATTTTTTCATGTACATACAGCAGTGCGTTCTCAAACTGCTGCAAATACCACGGGTGAAAATGCCAAAAAACTGGAAGAGATAAGAATATTTCATCTCTGAAGTCTCCCTCCCATCAGAAGCGTGTTTCAGTAAATGTTGCTTCTTTTTAAGAGTCAAGTTACGATGTTAACATGTCCATTTATACATATTTTATATGCTAGAAGACTTGTCATATTGTGATTCTTGCACCAACTCTAATACACTAACCTCTGCACTCAAAGGATCCTTCTGTATTAAAGCAGTAACTGTTTGGTAAACAGTTATCCAGCTCGGTGCCACACTCATCAATATCTAAAACACATCAAAACATACATACTCTTAATGTCTCATGTCACACATACATATATAAGATGATTTCGGGGCTCATACACAAAGTACAGTACCTACACAGGTGTTTTTATGGAGCGTCCATCCAGCTCTGCATTCCTCACACTGGTCATTTTCTGGGCCTGAACATGTCCTGCAGGCATCTGGACAGCTGTGCACCTGAACAGCCAACACACTCCACAGCCAAACAGCCAGCAGCAGCAGACTTCCAGGAAGCCTCTTCACTCCCATCTGGCCACAAGGATAAAGATGTCTGTCTCCTCCAAAAGATTGCGTCTTTGGTAAATGATGCTTGATAATGGGGATTATTAAGAACTCAATACAGGCTGCTGGCAAAATAAGTACACAAAGGATAACAGAGAAGCTTTACCACTGGGACTATCCGAAAATATAGTTTAGCAAATCTGTTAAAGATCCCCTCTGATAAAGATATTTTTAACTCTGTCAACATGTCTATATGTTTTTATAGATATATGTGAGCATTTCCACCTTTAAACTTCAGTGTACTGATGACAGCTGTAGAGGCAGTAGAAGGATCTGTGTAGTAGTGATGCTGGTTAAACCACTTGTAAATCTACTGTTTAACCACCTGAGGATTGTACTGGATCAACTATCCATCCATTGTCTATACAGCGCTTAATCCTCTGTAGGGTCACATGGGGGCTGGAGCCTATCCCAGCCAACTTAGAGGAAGGCAGGGGGCACCCTGGACAGGGCTACACGTAGAGACAAACAGGTGGGTCGGGACCCAAAAGTGGGTCGCAAAGCCATTTTTAGAGGGTCGCAGAAGCATGACCCCCTCCTCAAAAAGTAGTGGTATAAAGTTTTGTATTTTAGAGGACGCGTTTGTTATGACACAGTTTGCTTTCAATAGCAGGATATTTAGTGATGGTGTCACCAGTAGTTGCCCACTATTAATCTCTAGATTTGGCTCTGCAAGCTTATTGGAGAAATTTATGCTAAAACAGGCCAAAAATAAACCAAAATGTGCTCGGAATCTGCCAAAATGGGCCAAAGTATGACCAAAACTTGACAAAAGTGTTCAAAATATACCAAAATGAGCAAAAAATAAGCCAAAATGTTCCCAAGCTGTATCGAAATATGCTGAGACTACACCCAAATAAACCTTAATTTGTTAACAGAAACAGCAAACTTCAAAAATTTGGGTGACGACCCTTATTGATAGAGAGATAATGGGTCCTGAGGCTGGACCAGTTGAGAACCACTGATTTAGAATAGTCAGTTAACCTTAGCATGTTTTTGGATCAGTGAAAACCCACGCTGCACAGGGAGAACATGCAAACTCCACACAGAAAGATCCCAGGCGTCCTAACCGGGATGCAAACCGGAGATCTTCTAGCTGTGAGGAGACGATGCTAACAACCGAGCCACCGTGCAGCCCTCTGGATCAACTAAGTAACCTTAAATACGTCAGTGTGATTATGCATGAAACCTGTATTACTGGAAATATTAAGATAGTTTTTAAAAACTAGAACTGGAGCAGGGCAAGAAACAATGGTGCCATGGTCAGAAGAAGACTCAGAGAAATCAGAAAATAAGCTAAGTCATGACCCCATATATAGATAGACAGAATTTGCCAGAACAGGGCGGAGACAAACTCTGCTTGACACACTTATTTTCGGTCCAAGTGTAGAATTTCAAAAGAAAAAAGGAGGGCAGTCCTGGGTATAGGAGGAACCCGTAAAGTGGATAAAAACAGGGGTCTGAGGGAAAAGCAGTCAGTTCAATCTCAGGATTGACTCTTGGTTTGAGCTGTCAGCTGCTGCCATTTGACAAATTACACCTTTCTGACTCTGCTAGACTTATCTGCACATTTTCAGTCCATTTGTTGAGGCCGTAGACAAATTTTCTTAGCCGTTTTGAGTTGACCATGGTGGAATTTTTGCCATTTCACAGTCCCAAAAGCAGAGATTCAAACATCTAGGGTTTAATATCTAACAAACCTGAGGAACTGAACCTGTCAACATGCAGGGTGGAACTTTCTGTGTCGTGATTCTTCTTCAGAATACACTTCCGGCTTAAACATGTATATCTGAGTTACTCCAATATAAACAACCCTGCATACTGCAGAGCTGTTTACAGTGATTGAGCAGAGTTGTAGGTGAGCTGGTGTGCTCGAGCTGCAGGGAGAGATAGAGGTGTGGGTGGAGTGAGCAGCAGGACTACACAGGGAGAAACAGTGTAGAGTAACAACTGGGACACTTCAGGGAAGGAAGTTTTTTCTCATTCAAACAACTGAAATCTAGCTGCTTTAACATGCACATTTCACTGGTGAGGAATCAATAAAGGTCATCTCATTTTATAAACTTCTAAATCTGTAACTTTGACGAGTTTTTAGGAGTTTAATAAATGAACGGTGAGGGAGTTTAAACTTGATAAATGGCTGAATGTTTTGGTCATTAAGTATAGGTTTACTGAGATTAGTTTGACTGTTGAAGTAAGTTACTCTACTATTTTATTTGCATATTTCTAGTCCACGCTCTCATGTACGACCTCACCTTATTTAAATTATTTAAATTATAGTTATTTATGTGGCACATTTAAACAACAGTTGTTCAGCTGAAGTGCTTTCCAGTGGAAAAATACAATTAATGTTATGAATTCACCTAAGAAAATTTAAATACTGAGGCTGAAACCCCTATTTCAGAAAATACTATTATACATTTTATTTTTTTGTTTACTTCAAAGCAACAATTATGTCTCCATATGTAAAGTCTGCTTATAAATATGATGTAATATTAACCTTTTACAGAATACATAATTAAATCATGTTAAATCATGCTTAATGTTGAACTCTAATGTAGGCCTTCTTTCATTAAAAGTACCTTTGCAGCACATTTTTATAATAATGCTCGTGACTTTGAACTGAATTTCACTTGTAATATTAACTTTTTAGTCATGGCATGGCTGCTTTGACTTAATTTAAGAGTCTCTGTGCCACATGTCGCTGAATATTCACTACATGCCAGTCTGTAAGCGGTTGTCACCTCCTGAGGGTTCAAGTTTCACACTGAAACATCGACTCCAAGTACAACTGACTCCACAACAGTCAACACAACAGGCATTAAAGCGCATTTTACCATAAAATCGTAGTGCTTGTTTGTTTTGTCTTTTTACCTTCGTGCTTCTGAGGTCTGAACTGAGCCGACTCCTGTGAAGTTTAAACGCAGTCAATTCAGCAGAGACGCACTTGACACATTTGCAGGTGCTTCATTTCAGCCTGGAACATCCCGAGCGAGCGGGGCGCGCGTTAATCTGCGTGCACCGCCCCTCCGGGATGAAACCAAACTCTCAACAAGCGCCTCAGTATGTTTTTTAACTGACATCATGTTGCACCAATAAGATTCAACATCTTTCACCGGCACAAGCCAATCGCAAGCACACTGACCCGACAAGCGTATTTATAGACAGATGAGGACAAACTTACGGCGCATTGATATAATTAGTCAGCTGGAGTTTGGGTATAAATAATATATTAATTCATTCATTCATAATAACATGTTCTATATTTATCTTACGGTCCATAAATCCCATGAAAAGACCAAAGCAAACAATGAATTCATCATAATCTGTGTTGTAAAAGCCAGATGCAGTTTATTATTGTTAAACCACACGCCTCTATTGTTGTCAGACTCACATCAGTGAGTCACACTGTTGTTCCTTCATTACACTGAACACAGTCACTGTGGTGGATTTATTTCCTGCTGCAGTAAATACTCACTAATGTGGCTGGAAATAGTCCAAAATAAACTTGTAGTGGTTACTAAAAGTGCTCAGCTGCTTCTGGAAATTATTTTATATCTTATAAGCAGACAAATAATATATATAAATAAATATAGTTTTTTTTTTAAAACCTGAAGAACACGTTCCCAGATGACCGTGTTTATAATGATATTTGTGGGTAACTCAAAGGTGTTGTCTCCAAGTTTTTCTCAACTCCAAGATATTTACATAGGGATGCGTTCTGCCAGTTTGGTCTCTCTTTAGTCTTTGCTGCAGAGTTCGCTCATCTGAGGTGTCCCACTATCACCTTGTCCCCGTCTTTCCACCTGACGACCCCTCGACTGGTACCACAGTTAGCTCAGCCAGAAGGGACTGGGTCTGAGAGGGGAGCTGGAACAGAGGAAACCCCTGAAGGAGTTCTGGGAGAGTCCTGTCACTGCTGTGAGTCTGTTTGGTGTGAGAGTCAAATTTCACCAGAGCAAAACGTTCACCAGCTCTGCCCAGCTGCTTGTCCGCCTGGATGAGGAACAGAGAGGCCGTGAACACGTCATAGTAAGGAGACCGTAGCTGTGGTGGGAGCTTCTCTTTCCCCTTCATCTCGACGGCGTCTTTGCTTGAGTGGGTCCATTCCTCTGTTCTCAGCAAGGCTTTGCAATTTAAAATAAGTAAAGCTCGGCCGCCCTGGCTGTTTATCTTCAGAAGCTGTGAGTGCAGCCATGGCAGAGGCCCCAGAGAACACTGCTCCTTCCTGCTCCACATATCCACAGACACACTGAAGCCCTGGTTGCAGAGGAGGGACCACAGCTGACGTACTGACTCTGAGACACCATCATCCACATCTGGGGGGCTCAGCAGCACCACATGACCCTTTCTGCCAACTGTAAAAAGGCAAAACGAGGAACTGATGTCAAAGGTGTCTTGTACCATCGTGACTTTAATTTCTGGTAAAAGTAGACAAAACTCACGTTTCACAAATCCACCATGGCGCCAGCTCCACACCCATTCTGTAAAAGACAGAAAGTCACATGTAAGTGTACCTGCGGGTGTATCAGGTTCACCACAAGGATTTTCAGTTCCACAAATAATTGATTCCTCACACAGGAAAGTGTGACAATGAGGACATGCATATATAATGAACAGTTTCTACAGTAAACAAGATTTGGTCATTGAGGGGAACGAAATGAGCCTTTGTGGGAAGTGCCTGAGGAAGTGGACAATGCATATTTTATCATGAATTGTTCACAATTTGCACAGCAGAGAAATTAGATGCTGCTCTGCACTTTCCCTGTACTGTAGATTTTTGTGCTTTTATTATTATATCTAACATTCTTCATGCAGAGAAAGAAAAAAATATGTAAAAACTTACTCTTGACAAAGTCATGGAGGAAATAAAACATGAGCACGGTCAAGCAGACCAGCAGCCCAACACCGACAACAAGGAGACTCCAGCGCCCCCTGCCAGCTGAAAGTAGCACAAAACAAAATCCCCTTTAGAAAAAGCTCAAGTAAATATATAAGGAAAAATACATAACACAACAACCAGCATCAGCTTCTGTCATTATAGCATATTTCAGACTTACTGTCTTTACAACAGAATGGACCCAGCTCATGTGTCATTCCCTTTATTTTCACCTGCACAAATGAACACAAAGGAGTTGTTTAACCTCAGGAACTAAATATATGACTAGATATATATTATGTATGCATAAATCAGCCACAACATTATGACCACTGACAGGTGAAGTGAATAACATTGATCATATTGGTACTATGTGCTGTTCTGCTGGAAAACCTTGGATTTTAACATCCATGTTGATGAGACTTAGACACCCAAATAAACATTGTCCCACAACAAGAACACTCCCTCATGCAAATGAAATCCCAAATGTCACTGGCCTACCCCTGTAGGAAAATGCACCCCACCACATGGAAAAAACATCAAACAATCAGGAACATGTTGAGGAACATGACAATGACCCAACATGTTGATTTGACCTCCAAACTTCCTACACCCCATTGTGATCAAGCATCAACAGGATGCAGTGGAACAAGTTTGATTGACAGAGGCCCCACTGCACAAGCCAGAGTACCCAAAGGATCCAGTGGCAACGTCCTGGTTCTAGACCCCATAGGACACCCTGAGAGGTCCTCTTGTTCATGTTCAATGGTTCAAGCATTTTTGACAGCATAAGTGGGACCAACACAATATTAGGCAGATGGTCATAATGTTATGTCTGATTGGTATAGATATTATTGATATGACAGGAGGGGAAATGTGAATACTTTACCATCACACATGGGGAATGCTGTGGGTTGATGTTTTCAAACACTCCTTCTTTCTGCTAAGGGACACAATCATGACTGTTATTAGTTTACCACCTACAATAGTTTAAACTTAATATAAATAAAATTTTCTTGTTTTTTTAATTACACCATCTTTGCTGCTTTGGCAATATTGTTAATGTGATATTCATTCCAGTAAAGCATATTAAATTTTAAATGTAATTATCAAGCATGCTGTGCAACCAAAAACTGCTGTAATCTACCGAACAGTTTTTTTCCCCAAAGGTAACAATTATCTCAGGCTGAACTTTGGGAGAATGTATGAACAGGACATCTGCAAAATTTAATGATTCTGGCATAAAAACACAGATATTTTACTCAGTGCGAACATTCATTATCTTCAATTACAAGCTGATATAAAGTATTTAGTGTAAAATGGTGCAGACTAAGAGGATCTTATGAACTATGCTGTAATAAAAGGAGAAATTTGAATGTTAAAAGGCTCAAACAAACACAACAATAAATAGACTAAGTCATTCTTACCCAGTGTCCTTTGCTGTTTTGTCTCCATGTGCCATCTTCCAGCTTTTGTCTGACTTTACTTTTCTGACTGCTGCCGTTTCCTTCACTACAGAGCCACACTTCACCCTCCAGCCTGCAGGGGGCAGACAGGTTCCACAACAGCATTGTGCCCAAGCTGCTCATTTCACGGGAAACCACGGACACAGACACGTTTTGCCACATGTTCTTTTGGAGGACATGTTGAAAATCTGGAACAGACACAAAGCGAGTCATTACTTCTTCATTTTAGAGTTGAAACAAACCTCCACAACTCCACCCATCCTTCGCCCTAACAGAAAGGAAATGATGGCAAATGAAACAAAAGAGACTGTAAAAGCTGTCACCTTTTTTCTTGAAGGGACACTGTACAGAGCGAGCAGACCTCTGGTTATCTTCATCCCACACCTACAGCACATTTAACACACAGAGCAGTCAATCATATGAGTCTGTATAAGACACTGGGTCAGAGGTCATCATGGTGTATAAGCAGTGGTACCTGGAGACACATGCAGGGGGCCACAGAGTACAGAGGGATGGTCCTCCTGTTCCAACTCTGTAAAGCAATACATCATAGCTTTAATGTGAGAAAGAGTAACCAATACCTACTCAAAGTGCTGTAGGGGCTTTTTTTTTTTTTTTACTGGAGGATTTTCATTTCATGTCGTATTTTTCTCTATCACTACATTTTAGGTGAAAATATTACATTTACAGTTTTATTACATTTACCAACAGTTACTTTGCAAATAACGATTTTACCCACTATAACTAACTCATAAAATATGATGCATTGCTATATACATAAGTTTCACATTTCGGAAAACATACTGATCAAAAATATATACATGCAGCAAGTGCTATTGTATTCGATTCAATACGTTTTTTATTTGTTGTTCCAACACATGGCATCTCTGTGAAAGAACGTATGACATCAAGCAACTAAGTACGCACTATACTGGAGATGCTAATGGGCAGATGGAGAGTCGGGTCATAGTCCAAAATTCACAACTCAGTAATGAGTCACATATTTGCCACAAACAGAAATAATGAAGCTGCCAATTCTGATTTGTCGAGCATGTCAGTCCAGAGCATCATGTGGCAGGTTGTTGTACGACGGTATCTGAAATAACTTCTTAAATGACAAATGGTGGAGTTGTGCACATTCAGCTGCCTGACTACAACCTAAGCTGACATGCAGCATCCAGCATTTCAACATTTCTTGTTTTTCTGCTGTCATCTGTGGCATTGAGTCACTATAATAAAGCTGCACAGTCACTGGTCAAAGGAGTTTCTGTGTACTAGTCAAACTGCCTGATCATTGTTCTTTACAACCACACCTCACTTGAGAATAGTTTACCTCAAGAGTCAAGAATTTGTCATGGGCTGAACAGTTCAACAACTGTTTGTAAACAAGTGCCTATGTTTAACGATACCAATGAGATTTTTAGTTTTTCTCTAAGTCAGAAAAGTAGATCATTTGCATGCTGCGTTTATAGTTTTGTTCAGTGTCGTTCAAAGAAAAAACAATGACATATATAACATCAGATAGCAGCTGCTTAGCTTAGCATAAAGCCTTAAAACAGGGTGAAGTAGTTTGACTTTCTCCGAAAGCAACAACCTATCTGACGATTTCACGCTACCTGGCAACTGATCCAAACCTAGAGACAATCATGTACACAAACGCCTCAGTTTTTGCACTGATTTAACTGACATCAGGGTGATAGCATTTTGAGATGCTGGTAGGTGGATTGTGTTACTCTACACATACTTGAAAGCTGTGTCATTGTCTTATCTAACTCTGTGCAAGCACATTTCCTCAACATCTTAAATTATCCCTTTACACTACCCAAGTTATGTCAAGATTAGGTCCCTCTCTGTGACAGAAAATGCTTGATTACTTATGTTATTAAGTGATAATGCAACAAATACCATTCCAACAAGAGCCATTTTACACAAATAGTACTTTCACTTTAGATACTTTGCGGAAAACACATACAATATGAATTTAAGAACATTTTTCACTGCATGCTTTTTACTTTTCATGGTGTTTTTTGCTTCTTTCTTTTAAAATATAGAACATGAATACTTCCTACACTTGGACACCAAACACCAACTGTTACAAAGCGCAACTGCTTTCAGATTTTAGCTTTGATTGCACTGACCTGACAGGTTCCATTCTGCTCATACTGGACACACACTGAGGGGAGGGTTTCATTCCTGCCCTCAAACTGCAGCTCCACCTGATTCATCTCGAGGTTTATGACACTGCTAATTGTGGGCACTGAAAACAGGAAAAGAAAACAATGTTTATTTCCCTGGAGACGAATGCCCAATGACACAAAGTTAAGCAATATTGTTGTTGTTATTTACCGTGACACTTTGGTACACGTTTCTGCAGCTCCTGGGAGCACACTGGAAACAAATGGGGATATGTGTCACTGTTGCCAGCATACATGCAGTATAATATGAACTTTGCCGTTAAAACAAACAAACAAGCAAACAAAAAAGGTTTACCTTCCTCTAGAGACGGAGCAACAACTTCTCGCCTTGGATGTGTTGGTTTGGAGGGATAAACAAACACCCGATTGCCGAAGGGAAACCCATCTGGCTTAGTAATAACCAAGGACACCTACAGACACATGTACAGAGTTTATTAGAAAACATGCCTGGAAGTGAGCATGCAATACATTCCTAAAGGTAGCACAGGAATCCACGGTACCTTTGCCAAGTTTTGCTGCACAGCAAGAGCTGTGTGATTAACCGTAAACTCCACCTTCTTGCATGTGGGCATGGTAGCGTCTGTACTGTAGCACACTGTCACTGACGCTGTTGCAACACAGAAAGCACAGCAGAGGTGAGGTTGAGAATGGGACTGAAACAGTAAAGAAATCCATCAAAAAAGCACTTAAGAGTCATCACCTTCCTTCCAAAACCTCTCTTAAACCATAATGCAAGTAGTTTTTTTAAATATTTTATCCTATTGACTGCTAAATTTACTCTGTGTTGCCAAGGTTTTTTCTAAGCACAGTTCTCTTTCTTCTATCTTCTAAATCCATTACAGTGAGTGAACTTTTTAGCCATTTTATTATGGTTATCCAAGTTGACGGATTAAAGTAGAGGCAAGTATCTTATTTCCAGTATGGCCTTTAAGTTACATTCCTGTTGTGCTCTTGCCAGAATGTTGACGTTGGGAAAAGTACAGCAACCGTTCACACAAATGCAACAAGCTAAGGGTAATTACACATTAATCCTTTTTACAGCGCAGACGGTGTTTGTTCATTCGTTCTTCCAGTAATGACTTGTAATGATAAGCAGCCCTGAGCATGCTCTTTAGTAGCTTTCTGTCAAAACTTGGATGGCGTTCAGATCAGCCTCTGCTTCTACTGACATCACAGTGCGTAATTTGACAGAAGACAAAACAGAAGAACTGTTGTTTGCTGTGGTTGCTGCCACACAAGCAAGTTAACAACTGTACAAGTTGATTTTCATGCTACACTGAAATTAAGCTAAACTATGGATTGATTGTTGGGTTTAATATACCTTTTGGACTCCTCGTCTCCTCGCTGTAATCCTCCTCGTCAGACCCAGAGTGGCCCTCATCTTCCAGAGATTTATCTGGTTGGATGTAGAGCTCTGTGTCTATCTCTAGACATAATGTGCAAGTTGTTCTGTTCTTACAGCAGAGCTTGAAATATGGCTTTAGGTTCAGAACATCCACCGTGTTCTCTGCTGCCATAAGAAACATCTCATCTCTCACGGTGCACTCAGAGAGTCCCTTAAAGGAGGAAAAATTTGAGAGGGAGAGTTATTTTACATTTTACTGAATGACTCTGGGACTATACAGGAATACTGTACATACAACACCCCTACACTGTGACAAGATGGCTGGTGGCTATAACCCGCCGTCTGCATTTAATTAAACATTTGGGAATATTACACTCAGTTAGTAAAAAAGGAAATTAAAATGTCAGAGCAGGCTATAGCAACTGCAAAAAGGAAATTAAAGGTGTAATCTTTTCAGCAAAAGCTGTAACTGATGCACTGCAGCACAGGAAATATCTCCTTCAGTGTATCCAAGCTGTTTACTCTACCTGTGAGCAAATAACTTCATGCCTGTCATATTCAGAAGTCTCCAAAACACAGGCCGAGAAGCGCAGAGTCAATAAAATGTACCAGATGAACCATCCAGGAAGAAACATTCTGCTTCAAGACACCGTAGAGGGCCTACAGCATTTTTCTACGCATATCTTCGGCCAGGAGCAACATGAAAACCTTGTTATGCAAGTAGGTTGTATTTCTCCCCATCATCTCTTGGGTTGAAGATTAACTGTTGATCTTTATCTTTACAGAAACTGGAAGTTGGCTGGGTTTCACATTTGTTTGTGGCCTAGTGAAGAAGAGATATGAATTAGTTCTTTTTTTGGTCTTGATCTTGAAGAAAAATAATGAGCTTAATACAAAATTACATCTAACAGTTTCAAAACTAACTTTGTTGTTTGTTAAGTTTACCAATCCCTTAACAGGCACACAACTGAGAGCTAGATAGTCTCTTTTAAATCACATTGAAGCATAAAGCATACAATTGGTGCTTATCTTATGACATAAGATAATATAGGAGTATATTAACATAACATTAGAAATTATACCAAATTAGGCAACTAATCTCATAGAAATGCCATCCCGGTTACTTACGATGTTTAGTAATCCACTCCAAGGTGTGTGTTTTCTGGATATTCAGCTCCACTCCTTGACAAAGTAGCCTTCAAGTGCTTGATTCATGAGAAAATTGCACCATACTGTACGTCACTGTCCTGACTCAGAAAACCTCCCTCCCTCCTTCTCTCCCTCCCTCTCTCCCTCCTTCCTCTCTGTTTTGTGTGTCTGTCTCACAACAAATGTGTGCAATCTTCCTGCCCTGATTTCCTCATTACAGTGTAACCAACCTGAACCACAAGGGTCAGAGTCCACAATTGCTTTTTAAATCGAAACAAGGCTTTATCTCGAACACTGGGCTAAAGTACCTTCACACAAAGCAGTATTTTAACACTTCATAACTGGTTTATGGGCAGCAGTTTGTCTTATTCCTGTGATATGGATCAAGAAAAAGATTTCTCCATTTACGGTTCTCAGTTGACTGCGCATTGACAAACAAGTTTATCACCTCCTCTCATAAATGTGCCCATACCTTTGACCCACACTCATAATGCAGTGAAATGAATATCCCTACACGCCCCGCACAGCAGCTCGACTGGTCTGACCACATAATGTCAAACCAAACACTAACTCGTGTCGGCCTCCTGGGAAATATGTTCACAACGAAGAATTTTTCTTTGTAAAACAATGCGGAGGAGTCACTCTGTTACAACACAGGTGAACAGTTTATTTACTGAAGCCATGTATTCACTGTAAGAGCGACTGTGAGGCCCCGGTGCTGAAGTTTTCAATTTATTTTTAAGGATTTATACATTTACCCCACACTGTTTGCTGTAGCCTGTGGTTTCAAGATTAGGATAAGATAAGCACCGAGTGGAGCAGAACCAGCACCACCTTCTCAGTCCAGCTCTGCTGCATGTCATCGATGCAAACTTTCACCAAAGTTCTGAGCAAAGGGCTGTTTATTTTTAATTCCTTTCCTCAGTGTGGCTCTACCAGCAAAGAATACAAATAGCTTTGTTTATCCACAAATGTTTATTTTAGCTTTTATTCAAGGTTCTCCATTACTGATTTTGCTTTGTTACACTTGAATACACTTTTACACACCCAGAGAACACCACTGTTAAAACAGGTCACCAATGACAAAGCCTGCTGGTACGAATGTTGCTTGTTTCTTGTGTAAACAGGAGAGACACATTCCACTGCTTTCCCTTTTGTCTTCGTCATGGATAAACAAATGTAAGCAGGGTTACAGGTTAATTTGGACACATTCTTTGCCTGTAAAGGACTAACACGCTTGGCAGAAATGCAGGTTTTGTCAACAAGAGATATGTAGAATACAAAGTCCAGACTCAGGCAGTGCCCTTTAGAGTCGACTCTGCTGCTAACTATCTCAACGCCTGCAACAATCATGGGTAGCCTGACCTTAAATTGGGTGATTGGCCAGTGTTATACAGTCCACCCCTCTTTGCCAAGCAGCAGTACAATGTCACTGTTTAATTACATTTGAACAATAAAGGCATCAAACTGGTAGCTGTTACTGACAACATTCTATTAAATTCAGTTCTATTCATTGTTTTAACTCAGGCCTCGTGTACAGTGAAGCACAAAAATAAGAATTATTTTAAAAAATAAAAATATTAAAAGAGAAAATTAGTAAAATCATTAAAAATGTTAAGAACAATTACAGCATTTAGATTTTAAAAATATTGTATGGTGAAAAAAAACACACTAAGGGCCCTATACAGACTCACATAAGGCCCAGTGTCTTTCACATATTACACGGAGGGATGACCACCCATCCTTAGCATACAGTTCACATTAATGAGGATTATTAATATTAATAGAACCAGTGATACATCTTAGTGCCATGCATTCTGTTTTTCTGCAGAACAATTAATTAACTTCATATGAGACAATCAAAGATCTGGGATGCTTTTATTTGCAAATGTTAGTTACAGGTTGAAAGACATTTTCTGTGAAGTTTGGGTATTTGCCTTAATTTTGTTTTGCATGAAAGATTTTCAAATTCTTTAACACAGCCCCCGAGTTAAAGTTGCGCAACAGAGAAATCATCCAGGCTTTTCTGCAGGGCAGACTCAGCAGACATGAGCCAGCACTTCGTTGTCAGGGGAAACACAACACCATAGTCAACAGCAGTGGCACTACAAAAGAGAGACAAAAATGTGAGACGTTTCTTTGTGTCGTGGAGTAATAGTAGCACTCTCAATCAGCTTTCTTTGTTTGTGCCAAAAAATATATAAAAATAACAACACAAAGGAAGTAAACGTACTTGGTGGCATCAATCTCCTGATCCTTGATCTTCAGTTTTGTGAGGGGAACTTGCTGCACCTCCTCATAAACTGCTGGCGATAGAGCTGCACACACAGAATCAAATATTAAAGCATGATTTTAGTCTGAGACGCTGGCACTTAAAGTAACTTGGCACAAAATATGTGTTTCTTTTATATGATTTTGTTTTCTCCAGCAACAACTTCAGGTGGGTGCAAACATCAATGCAACATACACCGATCAGCCACAACATCAAGACCACTGACAGGTGAAGTGAATAACATTGATCATATTGGTACTATGTGGTGTTCTGCTGGAAAACCTTGGATTTTAACATCCATGTTGATGAGACTTACACACCCAAATAAACATTGTCCCACAACAAACACACTCCCTCATGCAACTGGAAATCCCAAATGTCACTGGACTATCCCCACAAGAAAATGCACCCCACCACATGGAAAAAACATCAACCAATCAGGAACATGTTGAGGAACATGACAATGGTCCAACATGTTGATTTGACTTCCAAACTTCCTACACCCCATTCTGATCAAACATCAACAGGATGCAGTGGAACAAGTTTGATTGACAGAGGCCCCACTGCACAAGTCAGAGTACCCAAAGGATCCAGTGCCAGTGTCCTGGTTTCAGACCCCATAGGACACCCTGAGAGGTCCTCTTGTCCATGTCCAATGGTTTAGATCATGGGTGCCCAATCCTGGTCCTCAAGAGCCCCTATCCAGCATGTTTTAGATTTTTCCCTCTTCCAACACACCTGATTGAATGATCGGGATTGTTATCAGGCTTCGGTAGAGCTTGACGATGAGCACATAAGGGGGACCAACACAATATTAGGCAGGTGGTCATAATGTTATGCCTGGTCAGTGTATGGAGTAGCTGATAGTAAATCACACAATCAAATGCAGCAGTTTTCCAAGCCATGAAATGACATACACACAGACACACTGAGCCTTTTCACCCACCTAAAATTCCCTCCATGTTGGTGGCCGACGGCTTCTGTCTTAAAACCGGCCAAAGGAGTTCTTCGCCATTCTTCTGATGAATTAAAATGACAAGGCGAGCGTCTCCAGCTGTGACATCGATTTCCTTGTCCCGCCGAATCACTGTCATGCTAGAAAAACATGCAGCTTGTTTTAACATTCTGATGACTCGGATAGTTATACAGTCAGCATGAAAAGTTGAAAAGCTATTGTGGAAATTAAATGAGAACTAAATCAAAGTTTTCCTAAACATTTGAACCCAATCATGAGACCTAAAGGTTTTTATCATCCAACATCTTTAAAATCAGCCGTTTGGGTGCACTATCAGTGTGCAAGAGCTTTATTGTAAGCTTTCAGTGCAAATATTAATTTATGGTTGTGTAAAATAGTGGATTAATGACAAATTCAGCATCATAAATATTTACATACATACCATGTCCTTTTCAAGTTCAATGCTAAACAGTGTATTTTTGTAGAAATAACCAATGTGTGCTTTCAATGCCTCATTTGTGGCCTAATGTCACACCAGAGTGGCACTTGTTTAAAACCAAAATCCCCAAATTTTTGGAAGTACATTACACTTCCTTCCTGAGGTTCAGAAGACACTGACACCACTCTCTTGTCTTTATGTAATGAATCCATAACCTGCAGCCTCAAACACTGGTTTAGCTGAAGGAGCAGAGCAGCTACAGTGTTGCTCAGTTCAAAAGTAACAAAATGTGCCCACTGGGACACTTTGAATTCACTAATTAACATCTTATGCATTTAATCAGCATAAAAGCCTAACTGTACAAAACAACAAATTGCTGTTTTTCAGGGGTGAGGTTTGCCAAGGATATTTCTTGGTAAACCTCAAATACAGTATAAAAACTAAGCTTAACAGCACCAAACATCATTGTAAAAATCTTTTGTTTCATGTAACTCTGGACAAGAAACAGAACAACTGTATTTCTTAACATGTCAAGCTGTTCCTGCAGTTAGAATCAGCCACACATCCATACACAGAGTCATCACAGTGTAGTTCCAGACCACCACAATGCAAAGTCACCTTCCGACTGTGATGGGATCTTCTCCAGTGGGGTGTGTTACTGTCTGTCCCTCTCGTACAGTGATTCCTTTGGCGTCAACTTCAACATGTTGATCGGTGCCAAAGTGGATGACAATCTTACTGAAGCCCCCATTTGTTACTGAATCAAGCTCACCGTTCACATGCAGCTCTGGTACAAAAGAGACCACATGCTGCTCAATATCACCTTAAAGACTAAGGGGATAAACATAGAAACTATTCTCCATGGCACATACAGAGCAAAATACACAATATAGGGTTTTGTTGTCCGAGCAGAAAAGGACTGTGAGGTACGATAATGAGGAGGAACATTACTGACCCCTGCTGGGATGGTGGAGCAGTTTAAGGAGGGCGGCTCCACTGACGTCAAAGCATAGTGGAGGAGACTGACTGTCAGTTTTCAACAAAAATCTGTGCAAAAGAGGGGCTGAAGATATGGAGACACACAGAGTTATATAGCAGATGGAAAAACTTGCACTGAAAATAAGCAGCTTTCACACTCAGCACCAATTTACTAAACTACAGCTGCATTATAGCATGTTTGATGTTTGTGTGTGTATGTGGTCTCATATGAAACAGAATTACAAATATTTTATATAAACTACATGTAACACATTAAATTTATTCAATACTGTACCAGTAGTTTCTGTTGCTGGTGGGACGGCTACAACAGGACTCCCCAAAGTAGGCCGGATAAAAGGATGTCTTAGAAAGTCTGTAAATACGTTGATACGAAGCCAGTTACACACACTGTTAACATGAAGCTTTGAAGGATATTTAAAGACCGTCCATGTTCTGATACCTATCCACAGCTTGAAAACAAAAAACTAAATACATGTTATTTTCATCCTCACCTGCCTCATCCCCCTTCGAAATATATTTTTATTTCAAAACATTTTTGTGTTTATGCCTTCTGTGTGTCTGTATTTAAAAATTCTATCTTTTAAATCTTTTCATTTTATCTTATTGGTGTGACTGCTGCTTATAACCACTGTCCAACAAGAATACACAAATTCTTTACAGCAGGTAGACAACTCATAAATAAATTAAGTCAAAACTAATTCACATCTAACTACTTAGCTTTCACAGTGTGTGTCATGATGCAGATGTAGGTCATGTAAAACAATTTCTTCAATTATTAGAAGGACAGATTTAGAGAACTGTCCACTTCCTTATTACATTAACGTGGGCGGTCATTGCCAAAATAACAGATGTAGAAGGACGGCTCACAACAAACAGATTTACACACATTGAACTTTCGGCAACCGTGGTCTTGTAGTTTTTGCGAGGGCACGACCTTTAAAAAAACACAAGCAACCGTAAAAGATAAGACATAACATCTGTTTCTTCCATTTAGTAATTCCTAAAATAATCATTTTCAAATACTATATATTTACATTTCTAGTTATTGCAGTACATGTTAGTATCACAGATAAATTAGGGATTAAGAAGTTTCTTTAAAGAAAAGTTTCTGAGAATAGTACAGTTATATTTTTTTGTAATGTTGAAAAAGATATTTTAAAATTGCAAGACATTCACCTTGTAATTGCTGGTAATGGGGCAGTTTTATTTGAATTGTGGCAAGCAGAATGGAAGCTTTAATGTGTCCATGAATCGTAAATCTAATTTGTAATTTGTAGCACACATTCAATCAAGCTTCTTCCACACCTTGAGCTCTTCACCTTCCACTGCATTTTTGTTTGCTACCTGCTTTCAATGTTAGACATCGTGAAATTAAGTGAGAGCTTGGTCACCAATGCAACGATTCACTTGCCAGTTTTCAAAGTCCATCTCATCCTTACATGTCAGCAAGAACCTGAGATCTAGTTTCCAACTTTAGGGGGCACATTGAGAAGGGTCTGATGAAGAACAGCTCAGGACTAATAGCATATTGGGCAGGGGTGGTCATAAATATAGCCATGTCATAACAGTGCAGACGTGTGCTTATGTCTTACCTCTGCTTACGATCGCCGGATCATGTTCCATATCTGAGTAGGAAAGTAAACACGAAATGTAGATACATTTAACAAACACTTATCATTTGTAAATTAGTTGACAGTATTGCAGGTGTTCAGGAACAGTTTCTTCCCCTCAGCTGTCACTCTACTGAACTCTGCCCCGTGGTGACAGTCTATTTTGTATTGTATCCATATATCTTTATATAGTGTGTTCACAGCACTCTGTCCATACTGTTCATTGTGTTTATGTAACATACTGCATATAGCATATTGTAAATGATGCACTTTACTGCTGCTTTTGCACTTCTGGTTATGACAATAAAAATAAATCAAATCAAATCAAATCAAATCGAATCTAAAGTGTTATACATAATAATCAAAAAGTTTGTTGTTGTTTTTGTCTTTTTTTGCTAGTTAATTTCAGTGTAATTCAGAAGACTGTAGAATTACAACATCCTTCCCAGAGGTGGTGGAGAAATTTAATGTACTAGATCAAGAAATATATCATCACCCAAGTCAAGGATTTCACCTACAACATACAATAGATTCAGAAATTCTTTAAAAGTTGCTCCAAAAGTCTCTTTTCATGTGTAA
Organism: Dascyllus trimaculatus; assembly: GCA_024666655.1. Classification (NCBI taxonomy): domain Eukaryota; kingdom Metazoa; phylum Chordata; class Actinopteri; family Pomacentridae; genus Dascyllus; species Dascyllus trimaculatus. The sequence continues at coordinate 14,949,558 of CM045450.1, forward strand.
TCTAAAAACTTCACGATAAAAAACTTAGCAAATACATGGAGAAGAATGGTTTAAGTGAGCCATAGTACATTTTTCTGGAACAATCCTTGGATTGCCCCAAAAGTTTGCCTCAAAATTGATTAAATGGAGATTAAATGGATAGAGATTAATTATTCTGTTCACATGTTGTTACAATCTACAAAGTATTTTAAGGAGAACTGATATCAAATGAAGACAGAAATGAAGGTTGACTCTATCAAGGAACTGACTTAAATGTGTACTTACAGATTAATCGGCTTGATTTTTAGAAATTATTACAAACCAGAAAATATTGACATGCAATTTTGATTCATCAAACTGTGTTTTTCAAAATATATTACGGATTACAGATTTAGCAAGACGTCTGCCAAGTTGGATTATTCTTTTTTTGGCATCATGAGAAAACTACATATTCCCCTGCACTACTACACTGTAGAAAAGAAATGTATTACAGAAAGTTTACAGAAAAGAGCTTAGTGGTTCAAGGCATCGAGAACCAGTCATTCAAGCAATATCCCTCACAAGTCCTTCTGAATAACACATAGAGCAACACATAATTGTCATATTGCTTCTCACATAACTGCACATCTCCCATGATCTCTCCATCATCTCTATACACAATTTTGTGCAGACATGTCTCAGACTTCACTTAGTGCTCAACTGCCAAGGCATCAGAATACTACACCTAAATCTTGCAGGGTGGGAGCTCGCATGTTTATCACCTCATATTACTTAATCTGGAAATAATCCAGCAGGACACTGTCTATGGGGTTACGAGGCCTCCACCAGAAGAGACTCCTAGTTTGCCTGAGCTGAACCCTGAGCACGTCAGTCCCTCTCTGTGACATTTGGTAAAGCACAATATGGACAAATCTAGCATATTCTTGATTAGGCATCAATTCCTTTGAATAAAATATTGCAAAAGTGCAACATTGGTCATGTTTTTTTCTTGTATTTAAAATTAAACTGGTACGTCTTTAGTTAAAAATTTCCAGAGTGAAACAAACAGTATTTTTGAATATTTAAGATAAGCGTTTTTATGTGCAAAGAAGGAGCTTCTCCCTACTCTGAAATGCTCCACACTTCTTGGGTTACAAAAGATTTACTCATTAGGTTATCACTACACTGCATGTAGGACGCACTGGACCAAGTCTGATCAGTGACAGCTCCACTTTGTGCTGTACAGGATGTCAAGAGCTTGCTGCTAACACAAATCACGGGGTCCCTTCAGAGGCCTCACAGACTAAAAGCATACTGGGCAGGTGTGGTCATAATGTTGTGGTCAATAGTCATTTCAGAACAGTGCAGATGTATGCTCATGTCATACCTACAGCTGAAGACATGCCATAATCTGAGTGGAAAAGTAAACATAAAATTTGGTTAGTTTAAGAAATACATATAGTTTGTTAATGAGTTGACAGTATCACAGGTGTGTCTCTGAGAGGAGCCACAAGTTTCCCTAATCTGCACCAAAAACATTTCCCTCGCTCTAACTGATAACTAACAGCATATTAGGCAGGTGTGGTCATAATATTGCGGTTCATAAACATAGTCATATCAGAATATTGCAGGTGTGTGCTCATGACATACCTTCTAATGCAGGCGGGAATAGACCATAATCTGAGTGGAAAAGTAAACATAAAATTTTATTAGTTTAAGAAATACTTACCATTTTTTAATTAGTTGACAGTATCATAGGTGTGTCTCTGAGAGGAGCCACAAGTTTCCCTGATCTGCACCAAAAACATTTCTCTCTAATTCAGAAGAAATTACAGCGTCTTTCACAGGGGTGGTAGAGAAATTTAATATACTATGAGATCATGACCTGTATATTAGCTTGAAGCCTGTAAAGTGTGTTTTAGAGAGAGACACCTGAGCCCTGCTTTTTGCTGATTCATGGAGGTTTGGGTTACAAAGTAAATTTTCAGCTCACTGTGTCAATTTATGTATACACTAATAAAACATTGAATATATAAATTCATATTCTGGTTTTGAGCAAATATAGTTTTCCCCCTTTAAACATAATGAAACAATATACTTACACTGTGCAGAATTAGAATATAGTGACAATGCTGCATGTATGCTATAGGCTGTATGTAAAATACAATACCTCTTGCTAAATTTGGAAAAGCTTGGCCGACTGAAAAGAGAAACATAAATGACCTTATATTGGTGCTAAATTGTACTGTAAACTGCTGTTGCATGACACGAGTAAGAATTGCTTCATTAATGCATTAGTTCAATGTTAAATAATTATTTGTTCTTATTTGTAAAAAACAAATTAATCAGTTTAGTCAGTTCATTCAGTCAGCAAATCATTGTTGATTAATAAATTGTATTTCACACATACATTCTTATGCCCAGTTTTCACACACACTTTTTTTTAAAATTAATGCAAACAAACTTACAAACCACAAACTTATAGTTCTGAATCCATACATTGTAATTGCACCACCACAACATGCAATTGTGTCTTACCTGGAAGCCCTTTAAAGAGAGAATGTTGAAAAAGAGATGTTAGAGGCTAAATTCTTGATTCTGCACTGTCTTTGTTTTTTAGCTAAATTGTATTGTAAACTGCTGTTGCATGACACGAGTAAGAATTGCTTCATTAATGCATTAGTTCAATGTTAAATAATTATTTGTTCTTATTTGTAAAAAACAAATTAATCAGTTTAGTCAGTTCATTCAGTCAGCAAATCATTGTTGATTAATAAATTGTATTTCACACATACATTCTTATGCCCAGTTTTCACACACACTTTTTTTAAAATTAATGCAAACAAACTTACAAACCACAAACTTATAGTTCTGAATCCATACATTGTAATTGCACCACCACAACATGCAATTGTGTCTTACCTGGAAGCCCTTTAAAGAGAGAATGTTGAAAAAGAGATGTTAGAGGCTAAATTCTTGATTCTGCACTGTCTTTGTTTTTTAGCTAAATTGTATTGTAAACTGTTGTTTCATTACACAAGTAAGAATTGCTTCATTAATGCATTAATTCAGTGTTAAAGGTCCCATATTATGCTCCTTTTCAGCAAGTTCACATAGGTCTCACAGGTCCCAGAACAGTCAATTTGAAGTTTGTTGCCTAAAAACCCAGTTTGTTCCTGGACTTCAGGAAGCCTGTATCTCCCTCTTGTGAGCTCCACTGAGAATACGCTGTTTATGTGTCTGTGATAATGAGCTGTGCCTGTCCACGCCTCCTTCACGCCCCTCTGTGGAAGACGTTGTCTGGTACCATGTGCTAATGTTTACAGAGTGCGTAGGTATGGCTCACAGAAGCACTGTGGTTCAGCCATACCAATGTAATCCAGAGTTTGACCCAGAAGGAGAGGCTTCTGACGAAACTCAAACTCTGCGGCTGCAGCAGCACGTTTCTGAATGGCTAACTGTGCTACCAACAGTAACTTACGTTAGCTGCCATGCTAAAACCACATTCAACAGGCTCTCACGCTAGGTAGGCCTATACAGTAAAGCAACATGAAACGGTAAAACTTACAGCTCCCACATTTGTAGTTGAGTCATAGACAGTTGGTACTGATCGATGTTTTATCTTCAGGTTCTTAGTGAATCCTGCTTTGTACTGGCCCTGCAGCGAACAACAGAGCAACTACCGTGCACTGTGGTGCGTTTATGGAAAGTCCGGGAGCACTGAGGGCTGTTTTGAATGTGTACAGCCTATGTGGATGGATGAATGTTGATTTGTTCACTCACAAAAGGCCTATAAATACGATTTATATCTTGCAGTGATTAGCATATACATGATAGTCTCTCAAATGTTCTCACGGAAACGAGTGAAACGGACTCCAAGCCTGTCTATTAGCTCCAGTCATAATGCTGCAGACTCCCGCTGTTGCAGACTTTACATGATAACAGTGAAGACATCATAGACATGATGTACGCCCGAAGTCTGCGAGGCTCAGTCTGCAAGTGAGGGTGGAGATTTGGATTCAGCCGAACGTTTCTCTGGGACGGTGTCACCAACCTGGAGGTGGCATTTTTGCCATAGGTGTGGTCTTAAAGGGCAAATCTCAAATCTGCTTGTTTGAGCACACATTTTCTGAAAGGTGGAGAAAGCAAGAGAGGGAGAGGATAGACTTCTCATTTCAGGGGGTTGGTAGACACGCTGGGGGCTCATATTATCATTGGAAAACCATTCTAAAGTGGGTTTTTTTCATAATATGGGACCTTTAAATAATTACTGTATTTGTTCTTATTTGTGAAAAACAAATTAATCAGTTCACTCAGTTTATTCATTTGTAAATCATTGTTGATTAATAAATTGTATTTCACACATACATTCTTATGCCCAGTTTTCACACACACTTTTTTTTATTAGTGCAAACAAACTTACAAACCACAAACTTATGGTTCTGTATCCATCCATTGTAATTGCACCACCACAACATGCAAATGTGTCTTACCTGGAAGCCCGCCTTTAAAGAGAGAATGTTGAAAAAGAGATGTTAGAAGCTAAATTCTTGATTCTGCACTGTCTTTGTTTTTTAGCTAAATTGTATTGTAAACTGCTGTTGCATGACACGAGTAAGAATTGCTTCATTAATGAATTAGTTCAATGTTAAATAATTACTGTATTTTGTTGTTATTTGTGAAAAACAAATTAATCAGTTCACTCAGTTTATTCATTTGTAAATCATTGTTGATTAATAAATTGTATTTCACACATACATTCTTATGCCCAGTTTTCACACACACTTTTTTTTATTAGTGCAAACAAACTTACAAACCACAAACTTATGGTTCTGTATCCATACATTGTAATTGCACCACCACAACATGCAATTGTGTCTTACCTGGAAGCCCGCCTTTAAAGAGAGAATGTTGAAAAAGAGATGTTAGAGGCTAAATTCTTGATTCTGCATTGTCTCTGTTTTGGTGCTAAATTGTATTGTAAACTGTTGTTGCATGACACAAGAAGGAACTGTTTCATTAATGAATTAGTTCAATGTTAAATAATTACTGTATTTGTTGTTATTTGTGAAAAGCAAATTAATCAGTTCAGTCAGTTCATTCATTTGTAAATCACTATTGATTAATAAATTGCATTTCACACATACATACTTTTGTTCAGTTTTCACACACAGTACTTTATTAATGCAAACAAACTTACAAACCCCAAACTTATAGTTCTGTGTCCATACATTGTAATTGCACCACCACAACATGCAATTGTGTCTTACCTGGAACCCCTTTAAAGAGAGAATATTGAAAAAGAGATGTTAGAGGCTAAATTCTTGATTCTGCACTGTCTTTGTTTTGTTCACATTTATGTTGCTTACCAGCAAAACCTCTGTGTCTCGGGGGGGAGTGAGCAAAAGTAGGGGGAGAATGCATTGTACGGCTTCTTTCCAGTTGTGTTTCACCTTCCTTGGGTTTATGAAGCACATCTGTGTTCTCCCCTAAAGGCTTGGTGACCACCATGGATGTGAGTGGGGTCACAAAGCTATACTTCAGTGACAACTCCAAGGCATCTTTCTTCACTTTCTCTTTCTCAGGTCCAGATAACTGCAGCCTGTGTCACAAATTTGTATTAAAAAATGTCACGATGACATGGCTGTAAATTATTATAAATTTGTTTATCTTTTAATCATTATTTTGCTGTGTCCTCAGGTAGATTGAAAAGCTCAAAGACTCTTTGAATCATATGGGGGAAAAAAATCATCTGCTGCAAAATATTAACAGAATATTTCTGAATTTGTGACTCTTGTTATTCATGCTACTGGCCAGTTGTCATCAGTGTTTTGAAACATGGGCACAAGAAAAAAGAGAAAAGATGGCAGATATCATGCTCACTCTTTCTCCAGAAGCTGTTTAACTGTGAGGTAGGCCCAAACCCTCTGGATGTGGCCATCAGGCTCTGTTCCAGTCGACTCCATGGAGGTGTTTGTGCCTGAAAAGGTTACCCTTCTATTCCCCTGTCATGATCCAAAAGAACTGTAATGTCAACGACTTTTACAAAGGTCTTTACAACTGAGGTGCAGTAAGAATCGACACTTACCGAAATGGCTACAACTTGTGGAGTGAAAGTTTCCACGTCATTGTCAGTGATCTGACCGGCCACAACGATCTCAGAGCCATTATAATACATGCTAAAGTTAGTTTGGGTTAGATTGCTTCCACCATTATAGATCAGTGTCACGTCTGTCAACAGAGGAGTGGCTACCTCTTCATAGAAACCCTGTTGACATACAATATAGACACCAGATGAATGTTTAACCTTTCCAAAGCAGTCAATCATATTAAAAATTTTCAGGAGAAATGTAAGAAATCACATCATAAAAAGTTTATTGATAAGGTGATGGGAAATACCTTCAGCTGTAAATCAGCATCAGAGTCTTCATAAATACGTCGTGCCACACCATTGTTCTGTAGTGACATTTTCTCAAGGAACTTAAAATTGACGTCAAAACCAAAACCAAGGCAGTAGAGCGGAAATTTATCTTCAATGGCCCTTCTGACATTGGACTGTATTACTTCAATATTTGTCTCCCCTGCAAGGACACAAGACATGGTCATTTGAGCACCTTCTGCAGTACAACCAAACAACTGTTTGAAAAGTCATTTAAGAAATGATGGGTTGTGTTGGTAAACCTAAATGACCATATAGGAAGTTGGTCCCCATCCTCTGATGTAACACAGATCTGTTGGCAAATGCAAATTTCTTTTTAAACTACTGTTTAAAAATAAATTAATTAAACCCCTCTAAATGGATAGTTTCCTGTCAGGAAGGGCCGTCTGACATGAAGTGGTTAAAATATTCTTAAATATTTTTTCTGCTGAGCCCATCTACATGAGTAGTGTCTTAGTCCTGTCTGGTCCTTCTGTCAGCTTCTCCAAATTGGATGACTGACTGTCATGTACTGTGGGTAATACACTGATTATTGGTAAGTATCTCATACAACCCCACTTCAAGGAAAGTGAACTTTTATTTTAAGATTTGACAGTGCTATGACAAAGATTTGATTTGGATTATGTGCAAAAATAGTCAAGATTGGATGTCCTTCATTGTCACAGTTAATGGAATGGTTAAAAGAAACATTACTGACAATGGGTTTGTAACAAAATCCAACAGGGTTCTGTAGACTCATCCATCCACTCTGAGCTCCTGCATGCAGATTTCATGCATGTAAATAACTACCACCTCCATTGCTCCTGTCACATGCTGTAGCCATGAGAGGATTTTGTCATGTGGATATGAAAATATCTAATTTTGAGATATTTGCTAAAATTAGCTGGCATACACACAAAGGCTAAAGATGTATCAAAACAAGCTGTTTGAACAAACAAGATATGTGGTTGTTATTTTTATAGGAGGACAGTATCCATTTCTAGAAGTATTTGTGCCCATTTGTGTGCAGGTGTGCTTTATTGTAACCTGAGGTTGGATCTCCATCTGTGAGAAGTATAAGGATAGATGCTGAACCTTCACGTGGGTGTGCATTCAGCATACTTGCTCCTTTCAGCACTGCTTGGTTAATGTCTGTGGCTGAAATGCAACAAAATATGCTTCATTACTGTCATTCTGCTGCCATATGTTCATATTTCAGAATTAAAATATCGATTGTAAAATCTCACCCCCTCTATCTCTTATTGTCCGTGCAAATTTCTTGGCGCTCTCCACATTTTCACTGCTGGCCGGAACAAGTTCTCGTTTCCAGTGAATAACATCGCCATCAAAAGTGATGAGACCAAAGTAATCATCTTCTGCCAGGTCATTTAAGATATGGATTAATGCAATTCGTGTCTGGGCAAAAACAGAATGCACACAATAAAACATTCATTCACATCAGAAATAATGTAATAGTTATGCTTTGTGTTAGTTCTGCAATTATGTACTTGGCTGTAAAGTAAATCTGTGAACGATTTTGGTCATCTGTCCCAAACTCGCTCTCTTCAAATACTGTACCTGCTGTATTTTTCTGCCGTGCATTGAACCACTTTGATCAATAAGAAAGACAACATTTTTTGGTATTCGGGTAAGACCAGCTGGAGCAAAGTGATGAACAAAGTACCCATCAGATTTCTTAAAGGGAATAAGAATAAAGAACATATCAAATCAATTCACGTGAGCTTATGAGCAATTAGAAATCAGTATGTACAGTACTGTATGTACAGTACTAATTCACCATAGAAAATTTTCAGGAAAAAACATTTGTTTTACCTTGATCTCTCCCAGTGTGGTGTCCCTGTTAACGTCGTAAACAATAACCAGATTTCCATTCATACCATTCTCTCCGCAGCTGTCACATGTTTTCTGTTGGTCCTCTGTTGGATAGAAATGCACCCATGCCTGGAAACAGAAAAATTCAAATTAACGTCACCAGACACAGTGGTCAACGGTTTGTACAGATTGTACAATGAACAGTATCAACAGATATAATTTTAACACGAACAGTAAAAACAATAAGTAATACCACCATTGTGTGTAATGTAGCTAATACAAGCCATAATAAAATAGCAGCTGTGTAAAATACAAAATAGAACTTTCCATAGCTGCATGCCCTACCTGTTTGTCTACATGTGTTTTGGTGATGGCATTAGCCAGGGCTTTGGTGCTTAGTCCTCCTTTCACATCGATGAAACTGATGCCGGCTTTCTCGTGAATGTACACATCAACCTGACATTGAGTGCATTAAAATAAGCCTTTAGAAATGCTATTACCCCAGTATGGCTTTCTTTGATGATCACTAAATACATTGACAGGAGAAACACCTTAAAGTCTTTGACAGGCTGCATGGGTTGAGCATGGATTTGCAGCTCATACTTCCCATGGGTACGTTTCATCAGTTCCTCATATGTGAGTTCAAAGGTGACCTTTTGGTGAGCAGCCACAGTAACAGAAGTCTTAAATTCTTCCAGGGTTCTACCTACAGATCTTCAACAAAAACAACAATAGTTACATTTAATTGCATCAAACAGCTGGTTATGGCTATAGTGTGTACTGGGAACATTTTTTACTAAAAAGTAATTTTGCTGCTAATCTTGTTTCATTGAAATATTTTAGAGACCTGGAGATATGGAAGTAGATTCAATTGTGCAAGAAAAAAATAAGGTCAAAGGTAGTTTTTGTGACTTATCCTGACAAACACATAAGGTTCTTCAAATACAACATAAAACCAACTTGCAATAAATTTATCCATCATTACATATACCTGACAATCCCAGCACTTTGGCCACGAGACACAGCATCAGTATACTGCTGCTGAGCCTGCTCCTTAGCTTTCACAACACCATCATACGCCTGGCCTTCTATAAACCTGAAGAGGATCAAGAAAAAAACTTTACTTAATATCCCAGTTAGCCTGCTAATTTTTTTAATGCTTTTTTATGATTCTTCAATGTACAGCTCTGTATTTGAAAATGCCTCTAGATATCAGATCTTTTCTTTTTCCACACACATTCTGAATTTACTGATGAAGGCATTCTTTGGAATCTGAACGTGGAATTCTATTTCCTTTGACTCGTCCATACGATTGGCCACACGGCTTGAGATGACAGTGGTGGCATAGCGGCTCGTCACTGTGGAGTTGATGTGAAAACTGTAGATGTCCCAGTCACCCTGAGCAAACACAGAAGGCAAATTTCACAAAAAATAAATAAATAGCTCAATCAATCTGGCTGAGGACCAGTTGACCAAAGACCAAATGTTGCTGATAAAGTCTTGTTTTGATTTCACCCACTCGTGCTGGTGGTTGAGATCTCATTGGTGCAACTGTAGAAACACCTCATTTGCGTTGCTTTGTCACAAAATGTTTTCATTTCACAATGGCTGTGCAGGTCCACACTCCCAGTACTCCCACATTCATGGCACACACACACACCAGACTTGCACTCATTAACTAAAGACTTACACTAAGTTGTTTGTGCCTAAAAGGGAATTGACTCCTCACAATGTGACTGTTTAAACATATGTATGTCTCAACATCATATCACTTAGCAAGACATTGCAGTGTTACAAACCTACAATAAGTCTACCTTAACTTTATTTTCACCAAAACCTTATCATAATATGAAGTCCTTACCAAAAAATTCAGAGAACCTTATACTGACTAAAATCAATTCCTTAGTGGCTTAACTCAACCCAGCCTGATCAAGAACCTAAATCTAACCTACCTAAATGCTAAACCGGGTCTTTAACGTAAAACTGAATGATTTAAGTTACGGGGAGTGTTAGTGGGTCCTTTGTTGATACTTATATCTTTGTGAAGACAATCAATAACATTCTATAACCTTAACCATCATGGATCAATACCTAACTTTAACCCTTGACCAAAGCCTATTTCTAACAAAAAGTAAAGCAAGCCTTAAACCTTAAAAAGTAAAATGTCCTAACTTTCCACAAGTGTCCTCAGTCTTCAAAGCCTGTGGCTCACATAGACATATGCACAAAAACACATACACACGCAGTTCCCTCTCTTCATTTTATAATACATTTCTTGAGACTTACCTTAATACTTAACTTCAAATACTACTTTTACAGGCCTAAATGTAAGCCCGCCCCAACCGTAAAACAAGTTTTCATATGCTTTTTACATATATCTGTAATTATACATAGTGTAACACTCATTTTCCTTCCTCAATCTGTTGCTCCTGTTTAAAATGCCTGTGTGTTTTATTTTGTGTAAATGCTTTATGAGCTAAGTAAACCCCAGAGTGTGATTCATCTTAAAACTTAATGATTTTTTTTCTACTCTAAATACAGGAGAGACCCCCAATGCTAATTACAGAAGTATGTCCCCACAATAAATTAAACACACACACACACACACACACACACACACACACACACACACACACACACACACACACACACACACACACACACACACACACACACACATGTGAACACCATGAAACAACTCTGAAGTTAAAGAGCCAAGAGGTCCTTCAACCTGCTTTTTCTGATGTTTACCAAAGGCAGAGTTCAGTGTTTTGCAACTGACCGAAAGATGCTAAGATGGAAAACAAAAAAAGGAAAATTAAACATGAGCCAAATATCTGTTAAATATCTATGAGAATAAAACTGCAGTTTCAAAATTTAAGATATGTTTGGTAGAGTCAGTGTCCTTGCAGTGGTGTGCTGTGCTCCTTAGGTTTTGCGACCTTACCTGGTTTGCTAGTGTAGTAGCCAAAACCAGCAGCAGCCCAAAGAGGGTTAGTTGCACCACAGTCCTCTCCATGATGCGTCCCACCAGAGTGCAAGCCAGGCAGCTGAAACTGTCTTTTAAACTCAAACAAACAAGGACAGCATTAATGTGTACATAATAGGGGCAAACTCTTATTTCTCCCTTTCAACCCACGCACACCCACACACACTAAAGCTCACTCCCCTCTAAAAGGAGGGATTTATCGGGAATTCAGCAAACACACAAAAACACATTCCCCCAAAAAAGTATTATAAGAAATTCAGCTGCTAATGTGAGCTTCACTATTGACTTTGAAAGACCAGCCTGTGTGCTTTGTCAGGACTTTGTTAACTCACAGATATCTTTTCATGCGATAATAGCTGAACATTGGTTGGAAAACTTAAAATGAAAGAGATACAAAGAGACAACTAGCCATTTTACATCCTGCACATGCTATTAAGGAAACAATTATAACACTGTATGGTGTCAAGCAAAAATGAATTTATTATTTATGTCTTCAAGTATATACAGCTTTTTTGAGAGAGTACCGATCTGACACGGTCAGGAAAGTGCTGGGAAAACAGGTGATACGGCAGGCAAAAGCAATCACACACCAAGCTTTCATTGCAAGCATTAAAGAGATTGAAGACAGAAGTTACTGGGCAAAGCACAAATAAAATAACTGCATAGGAGATGTTCTCAAAAAATATCTATGTCATCACTAAGGAAATTCTGCCTTAAAGACAAATACTTCCACAACATTGTCATACTGTGCAAACATGGAATGATTTTAAAGGGTCACTCCACCTCTGCTACAAATAAGGTTCAGTTTACTCATTACGAGGAGTTCTGCTTTGTCTGGTGAAGACTGTTGTGTAATGACTTCTCTGACTCTGGAAATCACCTTTTGAAGTTTTGAAAAACAACTCTGATAATGTCAAAGACGGTATTGTGTTGCATTATGGGAAAATTATCTTTCAGCCTTTTTAGAGATTGGCCAATAAGTCATGATATCTCAGCCTCTGCTAAATCTATATTGAGAAACCTAAAAAAAAATCTGTGTCTTGTGGCTCCACAAACAGTGTAGCAGTGCAAAACTAAATTGCTTGATTACCATACTGATTGTACAAAGCATGATTAAAGTAAAGGGAAACAATGAAACCAGAACAAGATCAAAATTACCAGTCTGCAGTCATCACAAACTGCATTAAGCAACTTGTCCGTGGTAGCTTTCTCTGTTTCTGACTGCATCAATTTTCACCACTGCTTTTTTGTTTTCAAGAATACATCAAACCATTGATGCATTCCCAAACTATTCTGAGGAAACTGTATAAGTTTTCAAGATATGCATTTAAAATTAAAGCGAGACTGCAACTGACTGAAACAATATATATAGCATATTAGTTGGAGATCTTTGAATTAAGTCAGCCTTAATACATATGATTTGCCACATGAGCCAGACGACGTTGTGAGACCAGCGTCTAATAAACAGAAATTAGAAAAACGATGCATTGTACAAATAACATGTCAAACGGTTGTGACTTTTCAATAATTCACATTCTTCATGTGCCTCTAACATTATCAAATCATCAGCATTTATCCAACAACAACCAACCACATAGTAATCTCTTAAAAACCACAAAGGCAACAATATGTAAAGCTACAGATTGCATTAGTAGAGGTATGGGATGATTATGATTTTGACTCATACGTTGAGTCCTTCAGCCCTCCTTGTCGCATGGTTTCAATGCCAGTTTCTCTTAACAATATCCTCCTGTAACTGACCACATCAACCTGTGCACATTCAGATTATCAGTGTATTCATGCAGGCTGCGGTGGAGGTGGTAGAGCAATCCCACAGGAATTTGACTTCAGTGAACAAGGAAAAACTTACATTAAATACATGACGTGACCTAATTTAGTTTTGGATCATTTTTACAATCTCTGATATTTAATGAACTGCAACACCACATTATAGTGTTTACTTAAGTTTTGTTACTAAATTAAATGTTTAATCCACATTCATTATTCAAATCACATTAATTTACCTGTGAAGGTGAAAGCATATATAGAATATCTAGTGTCTGCTTTGAACCTAAATGCTTTTCTTCAGAAAACTGAAACTGCAATTCAAGGCACTCTCACAGGTGTGTTTTCACCTGAAGATAAAGTTCAAGTTCATTCAAATCTCTTAAGGATATTTCAAGCGCTTGTGCTGGAAGCATTTCATTGATGAAAAATGAAACCTATCCTTGGACTGAGAGAGCAGAGTAAAGGAACTGGTCCTAGTGACCAGGATGTCAACTCTTCACAGTGATGGCATGATGGTGGCTAATAAGGTGTTGCATTAAGACACGTAGCTGCAGCACCAACCTATGGAGTTTCTAATGGTAACTGTACAAACACAGGAGCTATGTACAGACTAACAAGAATTCATATATACACACGGCAGCTTATATATTAGGGTGATATGAGCAACACAAACATCAACTATTTATATAAACACAACATGAATGAACAGCACAATATGTACATTCTGTAAATGGCAATGTACATACATAAACAATGGCAAAAATCTGCACTTTCAAGCCTGATTTGGCTAATTATACATCTTTAAAAGTACTACTACCATTAGACTGCACTCAAGGATTATGTACTGGAATATGGACATGAGGTATGTTGATGCAAATGAAACAAATAACATACAACTCAAGAACGGAGACAAGTATGTACATATGATTACATACATGCTGGTTAAATATATACAGTATATGCACATAAGACTGACTAGAACTATAATGAGATATCTTTTTGGTAACAGAGTTGGAAGACACAATGCTACTCGGATTAGAGAGTCCTCGCCTTGGGGTCGGTCGGCTGATATGATGAAGCTGGAGAGGGGCTGTGGGCATCCTGGGCTGAGGGCACAGCAGGAAAGGCAAACACTCCTGAAGGAAGGGGGAAAAGCAGCCCAGGCCACTGGCTAACAGAGAGAGGTGAGGACAAGGCCCTGAACGGAGCAGGTGAGTGAGGCCGATAAGTGGGATGGAGCCCTGCAGAGGGGTTGGTTATCATTGTTGACTCAGGGCTGTCGGGCCATGACAGGGTCAGATTGCAGGCCTCTGGACCCAGGGCTGTCCATGATGATACCTGCAAGGGTTATTTAAAGTAATGTAAATAGTACACAAAGGCCTTTTGCTAGTGACAGCGTTAGTCAGACTCGTGTGAATAGCTATGATCAATGCAATACTGGTGCTATAGTGTCATCAAATAATAATCTTACAGAATACACTAATATATACTAGGGAGCCAATTACAATCATCAAGTGAGAGAAAAAATCTGCTGACTGCTGTCGTCTGCTCAATCTCTAATATTAAGGCCTTTGCATGAGTATTTCAGTGTGTGTAGTTTTCTCCACTTCAAGATGCATTACCGTAACACTGCATATAAGTACTTCTTCTATGAGATAATTTCTAAATTGAAACAAAACTGCCACGATACTCACATCTGAAGCACTAGCAAGCTGTTCACACGTTCGAGGGACAATCTGATCCCAAAGGTGCTGTCCACTGATACTCAGAGAGTTGGTGCGTGGCCGGTGGGTGACAATAAGAACTTCCTGGGCCCAGTCGTCCATCAGCCGCTGCAGGTCTTCAGGCAGGTTGTTTTCAGTGGCACTCATAGATGTGCCACTGTATGTCTTGTTGTTGCTGTTATTGGCCTGAGCCTGGGCCAGACCTATCACTGGCTGATGGGGAGGAGGTGTGACACCGGAAGGAAGCTGCTGTGATTGATTGAAAGCTCCTGAAGCTGAAGCTCCAGACCCTGAGAAGGCACAAACACATATGCCATGATGTCATGTTTGATGAGGTGCTTAGACTGATGTAGACAACATAATTTTTTAATAATTTATTTTTTTAGTAACGTACTGCTGCCACGCTCTTTGCCAAGACACAGTCGCTTCAGTGTTGACCCTACGAGAGAAAAAGACTTAATGCTAATTGCAATTTACATTATCAGGTCATTATGTTCAGTAACAGGATGCAGTGCAAAACAAAGCTACTAAATGTTGCCACAGAGCAAAGGAACAAACTAAAACCCCACTAACCAATGGATAAGCAAAGCAATCAGTTCCCTGAAATAAGACAGTCCATATATCAGGAAAGTCATGCAGGCGGCCCAGATAAGAGCCATATTAAAATGCTGTGTTGATGTATTAGAAAGACAGAGATAAGAAAAAGCAGAGAGAGATTAAAAAAGATGAGTGATTACAAAATTCACAGTAGCTTGGGTTGCATGAAGCATGCCCATGCAGAAATCCATTTCTTTGTGATGTGAGGTGGATCAGTCATAAAACCGTGCGTGTCGTAAAGTGGACAAAGAGCACAAGTATCACTCAGGTACACTTGAAATGTGAGGTAATGCACACTAAAATGAACGTTGATTATCCAAACTTTAAACTTGTAAAATGCATTGACTGCAGTAAAAGTAACTACTATTACACCAAGTGAAATTCTTGTTCTACATCTGCATAGAGAAATCTGTGCAAATTGGTAAATAATAAAATAATCTTGAAAATGGAAAAATGTTTTATCAATGCATGTACTACTTCAAAACAAACTGTACTCCTTAGGAGTTTGAATAAGCAATATATTTTTGTGAAAGCAAAAATGAATTAAGAGGCAAGTAGTAAAGATGAGGCGAAGCAAAAGAAAACCCAGCAGTGTCGCAGAATAGTGTGAGACGGACAAAAGAATATCCGTGAGTTGAAATTAAATAAGTAGAAAATATGGAAAACCAAAAAGTGAAGCTATGCGGGAAGAGAAGAGATACAAACAGATAGACAAAGACACAGGCCCACTGAGAAATCTAGCTCGTGGCTTGCTACTCGATTTATAGGTCACTCTCTCAGATGGTTGAGGGTAATTAGACCAGCCTGTAGAGGGGCATAATCAAGGGAAGAAGACAACAGGGTAAGAAGAGCACACACTAAAATACTCACGCATTATGAAAGTATACTACGAATGCTCTGGTAAATCTACAGTTTATATCAGTGGAACGACTGATCGGCTATGATGCTCTGTTGTGTGTTGCGGCTGGTACCTTGTCCAGGTGGAGCTTGTGTGCCGGTGCCGTCTCCATGTAGTCCAGCATAAATATTATCAGAAGACAGAGAGCCTTTGAGAGAACAGGGCTGCTGAGTCTGCACAGGCTCCGAGGTGGAGCTGGGAAGGTGGCTGGTGCACGACCGTGCTCGGCTGTGAGTGGGCAGAGGCCCTTTGGCTGGAGAGCCATTTAAACTCACTGTGGGCTCACTTGTGCCTGTAGCAGCACCTGGACACACAAAACAAATAAATAAAAGAAAAACTTCACAGGGAATCCTTGTATTTGTTGGGTTTTCATTTATATTTCTGCAGCATCCTAACTTTAATTCCAGATTAGTCAGATTAATCTCCAAAATGATTAATATTGTAGGGTCTTAGCCTTAATATGTATTATAGTCAGGTAAAGTTTTATTTTATATAATTGTTGAAAGATTAGTATTTAAATTGCTCTGGGAAATTTGTATCATACATAACACTGTAGTCTTAATTTCAATATTTAAACTTGTTTTCTATAACGTCAATCTTATGTTTCTACTCGAAAGCACTTTGGCTGTTGCTTTAAATGTGCTGCATAAATAACGGTGACTTGACCTGACACAAACATGAGAATGGTATTATCCTTACATTTGCTGTAAATATTTATCTTATAATACTGGCGATTCTGTGAAGGTACTCACTGGCTTTGCTGGAATCACTCGCTTTGGTTGTGACATTTCTAAATTGTTGAACCAGAGGACTGAGGAGTTTGCCTGGCTTCAGTCTGTGCTTACTGGACCTCTTCCTACGGCCGGCATGTGGTCCAACGTTAGAGAGTCCCAGGCCAGAAGGAGGGACTTTGCCAAGTCTGCGATACAGCAGCTCCACTTCCCCCCGCTGATGGGCCTGCAGCTCTGAGATCTCCTTCAGATGTCTGAGAGGATGGAGGAAAGAATATATTGATCACTTATGAGCTAAATGACAAAGTATTTTCATATACAGACACTACATGAGACAGAAAGTACCACAGGGCATGCTTACTTCTCCCTGAGTCTCTGTAGTTCCTTCTTTATGTCTGAGTCCTCCATCTCTGAGTCATTATCGCTGCTGGCATAGGCTGAGCCGTGGACACCTCCATGCCTGTTTGGTGAGTCAGAACTCTGCACACTGCTGCTGCGACCAGAACGACGGAGAAAGGCCACTGCCCTCTTCATGAGGTCGCTTCCTCGACGCTCAGAGCGAGAGTGTTGAGACGGAGTGGCAGGGGCCAGTTTTGCTGGACTGCTCTCGGCCCCCGAGTCTGAGGACAGGAAGCGAGCATGGACCGTGACATCCACAGGGACGGAGGGCGAGGTCAGAGCTCGAGGCAGGGAGCCTCGCTTGGCCATGGAAGGAGGCGTGTCCAGGTAGAAATCAGGAGGGGCAGAGTAGCGGCTGCAGCGTGTCCTTTGTGTAATGTCGTCTTCAGTGCTCACCACAGAGAACCGGCCGATTGTGGTGGAGGTAGCCATGACCTCAGCCTGAATGTGGTCCCCACCGTATCCCACAGGGTGCGCCGGTGAGGCAGCACTGCTCCAGCTCCTCTGCTTCACATCTCGTCTGTTCGCCACTTCAGGAGGAACAGAGATTATCTGCCCAAAGTAAAGAACAGACTAATCATACAGCGCCACAATGCTTCTGTGATTAAAAATGCAGTTTCAGACTGTATGAAAGACAGTTTCACCTCTGCCTTTAATATGAGGAAAATCTCTCTTTCATACCTTGAATCGACCTCTTGTTCCAGAGCAGGAAGCAGAGTGAGGGACTTGTCTTCTCGACAGGGAAGCTGCAGGAAAATTTCCACAACACTAAATACTGCGGCACTGCAAATATTAACTAACAACAATATTTAGTGTTAGCATGCCTATTGCTTTAGTATGCTATACATACCACACACAGCTGAGTCACTCAGTGTGCTCAAACTATCCATTCTCTCAGGAATTTGAGGCTTATAGTGGTGACAGGATGAGAGATAAACAAAAATGAGACACAAGAAAACTACAATACCAACCACTGATCATTGCCCTATAAAATACTTTAATGAGCGTCTAACTAAATATTTGTAATGAAATCTATGTACCTTTTCTCAAAATCTGTTGTGCAACTAAAATGTATTTCCATGTATCTGAATGATATACAGTATAGGTAATCATATCTTGAATGACTATATCAAACACAGTGTTGAACACCAGCAATAACCGGCAGACAGTGTTGTTGAACTTACCAGCTGTTCTCCTGCCCTGTAGCGTCCCTCCCCTATCGGCCCTGGTGTGCTGTTTCCTGACCCTCCTGTGGCACTGTCTGGACCTGGAGGAGACTGGATGTACTCTGTGCCGGATCCTGGCGTCTCAGCAGCACTGCCGGATGGATACATGGGAGCATATTCCTGGTAGAGCAAATTCCTTAGCTTTTCATCCAGAGTTTTAATGGTGCTGTCCACAAATCCCCCGCGGCCCAGCCGTCCTTCACCATCAGACTCGCTGGGCCCAGCACCGTGCTGGGATGGCGCCGGGCTCTGGGGCAGTGAGGAAACTTTGGTCCCTCCCACAGTGGAAAAAGGCTGGTGGAGCACCACGGGCTGCTGTGGACGCTCGCACCGGGCTGCAGGGGTGTAGGACATGGATGGCTCTTTGGCTGAACCTGGATCCTGAAGGGGAAGAGGAGTGAGAGGAGACCCACCCTGTGAAGTGCTCACATCCAGAGACAGCGGCATGACTAGAGGGCAGCAGGGTACCTCGTCAGCAATAGAGACAGGACATGTCATATCGGGCATCTGCTGAGCAGCATGGACTGGGGAGATGGAGCCCAGAGGGGATCCCTGTGAATCTTCCACTGGGAAAGACGTGTGCGGGGATGATGGGGGCAACGTTTGAGCTCTGGCTGGCTGGGCTTGATGCACACTAGGCTGCACCGAGCTGGCTGCTGGCTCCACCGAGGACACTGACTGGAGGGTCGGTGGTGCAGAAACAGGAGGTGACAGAGTGGCCAAGAGGAGTGGGTCTGTGTTGGACATTATTGGAGGACTACAGAATCCATACAACTCGTAGGAGAAGCCTCCACTTCCACCAGACATAGTGGAGGATGATCCTTCTTCTGCAAAAAGAAAAAAAATAAAGATGAGCAAAAATTATCCAACATTATAAGATCCCAAGAAAGGCAAACTCTGATATTCAACCTGTCGTGAGGTCATTATTAGCTTATCACGGCAGAAGGATGTTTTTAATTCAGCTGCCACAAGGTAGTGCTATTGCTCCTTGCTGCTGCTTGATATTATGCTGAAGCTGCTCTATAGAAACAAAGTCACCTCTGGATGTGGAGGGCCTTGCAGTGCCGCTGTCAGCAGGCTGGGTGGTGGTTGAGCTGCTTGGGGACTGTGTAGTCGTCCCATCAGACGGAGTCTCCTGACTGGACGTGGGCGTCTCCTCTACAGGGCAGATTATGAACCATCTCTTTCCTGTATGAAGAACTGCAAAAAAGCAGGCACAAGTTAATGTGACAGGTAAAAAAGGATTCACCAGACATGCATAATCCTGCTTTTTTTTAAAACAACAACACTATTTTACCATTTTGCTGATAGACAGGCTGCGATGTGCCAGGCTGCTGACTCTACAGAGAGATATACAGATGTGAGATACCTCAATATGCTACTTGCTTTGTCAGTCTGTATTTGTCTTTATCCACATCCATGAATATGTTTAAGTCCATATCTATATAGATATTTGCATATGCAGTGTGTTTGTACAGATTTCTAACCCCTTCTCACCTCTCCTGCTAGCCCGTCACACATCTGGCTTTGCAGAGGACTACAGCTCAAAGTTGTGTCCCTTTCACCCTCCATGTCTTCATTCAGCATGTCTTCAGCTTTATCCACAATGTCCTTCAGCTGGTCGATGAAGATCTCCTTCTCTAACAGTAGTATAAACCCATTCTCTACCTATAAGCATACAGTTTTAAAGATGTTAAACGACGCCACAAACATAACCAGATGAAGATTCATAAGTGTAAAAGGCTGAATTTACCATGTAAGTGGCAATTTCCTCCGGAGCGTCTCCATCCAGGTCAAATTTAAATGTCACCATTTTGTGGTTGTGAGTCTCCAGCTGGCATTCTACCATTTTATCACCAGTGTTGCAAACCTGTGGGGGCAACAGGGACATTTACAATCAGAAACATATAGATCGTGAGAAACTGTAACTTTTAGTAGCCACAAATTACATGATGACTCACATTGAGCATGCTCAGTTTGGGTTTGCTCGTCTTTTCTTGCCTGGAACGTGTGCGGGCCGACTTACGGTGATGTTTCCTGGGTTTTCCATCCCCCTTCCCCCCACTAGCCAAGCTGTCATAGCCATCACTTGTTTCCTTACCAGATGCTACATCAGAGTTGAGACTATAAATGGTAAAGTTTACAACACGTTATCGCCTTTTCATCAAACAAAACTGTAAAGAGAGCAGAATCTGTAAAGAACTAAAAACCACTGAAAACGTGGACACACACCTGTCATATGCATAACTGGGCAAAGATATCTGTTTGTCCCGAAGCGCATCCTGAAGACAGAAAAATGGGCAAGTTAGAAGTCAAAGATTTATTTATACAGAAAGGATCATTGCAGGACTAAGAAATACTGGGAATAATGTTAATGTGTGTTGCTTTTAAACTTAAAAATCCTCTAAATTAAGATGGACTGGTTTCATAATGGCATGGATGCACAAAACCAATTAGACTTCATTCATGCCAATTTTCATTCCACAAATGCAAACTTTTAAGAATGTGATCATGGTATAAATCAATATCGTCTCCAAAAAGTACAGACTTTGGCTCTATCCCTACCTCTACACAGGGCTCTTGTTGAAGAGTGCTAGATGCAGGTGTCTCTAGGTTTTGCTGAGTTGTGGCCAGGTTGGCACTCTCAGGCACTGAGACTGCTGTCTGGATGCCAGCAGGCTGCAGAACTGAAGCTGCGACAGGAGCTGGAGCAGAAACAGGGGCTGCAGATTGAACTGGTGCAGGCAGACTGACAGGGATCGGGCCTGAGACCAAACCCAGGACTGAGAGTTGAGGTTTGCCCATGGCAGAAGGTTTGTCTGAGCCAACAGAGGAGACATTTGTTTGTTCTAAAGTGGGACCTGATGCAGACATTGGTGCTTGAATTGAGGTTGAGGCCGGAGCTTGAACTGCTGTTGGAACTTGTACTGGGATTGAAGCCTGGGCTTGAAGAAGGCTTGAGGCTGTAGTCTGAGTTGGTACTGGGACGGAAGGTTGGTTATGTGCTCGCACCAGAGCTGGAGGTTGTGCTGGGGCTTGAGTTTCAACTTGAACTGTACCGGACACTGAGACTGGGGCTGGAGTTGAACCTGCAGTAGCGACAGTTAGCTCCAGGCCAGATGCAGTAGTTTCTGTATCTGCTCCGCTTCCCCAGTGAGGAGTCTGAACAGCAGGCGAGACAGGGTGAACCACAGCGAAGAGCTGAACATCTCCCAAAGTCCCATGTGGAGCAATCACCTGCAGGAAAACAAAAAATAACACATTTAATAAATGAACAGTTATTACAAGCATCTCTGCATCCCTATCGCATGCCCTGCATGCATTACCCTGTTACACAAATGAGACACAATGCCACCTTAGCATCACAGATTTCCCACGACCACAACCATTACAGTGAGAACTGAGTCAAATATTCACCTGCACAGGCTGCTCAACCAGTTGAGGCTCAGGGTTGGGGACGGGGTATGGGGTGGGTTGTACCTGAGAGAGGGGTAAGGGATGGGTGGAATGGAAGGTACTGAGGTTTGGCTGAGATGTGGGAGGGCCGCCCTGGTGCTGTGGCACTGCAGGGGACACGGCCATGGCAAGGAGTGGAACAGGGAGCGCCACACTGGGCACGTGCTGAGGGGTGGACAGAGGGGTCTGAGGAGTGCAGAGAGTAGGTACAGGGGGGAAGGTAGCGTGAGGGGTCAGAGGGAGAGAGGGATGGTGGGGTGAAGGGGAGAAGTAGGCGCTAGACATTGGAGGGTCGCTGCTGCTGTAGGCAGATGGCAAAGGGGAGAAGGAAGGAGGCTTGTGCCCCCCTGTTTGAACTACAGGATATGGTGAGGGAAACTGGGAAGGAAAAGGGAAAAATGATATAAAATGAACAAAGACAACCAGTGGATAGAAATAACATTCACACAGGCCCCTTATGTATTACTCAACCTATATGAACATTTTGCAGGATGTTTTTGTTCTTAGTTTGTATTTGTGTTTCTGATGCTGCCACAACACACCTGTGTGCTGATCTGCAGGGACAGGATTTGGGGAGGAGCACTGGAGACTGACTGTGGAAAACTGGTGGATGTATCAGGAGGACTCAGGTGAGATGCAGGCTGCTCTGCAGATAACAACTAAGAAAGGAAATCAAAGATTGTGTTGTTGTTTTTTTTACTTTGAGTATGAATTCTGAATTGGAAATGCAAACTATTTTTTAATTAAACTGACATTATCTTCAGTTCCCAAAGCTCCACTTTAATACAAGTGAGCTGCAGGGCAGGTAAATTTAATGATTCAGTTAAGCTGCATGGTTTGTGGTGTACTGCTCTACCTGGGGCAGGATAGCAGCTGGTTGGAAGTGGCACTAAAGGCAGGAGAAACAAATGGGAAGGAAACACAAACCACATGAATAGCTGTTCACATACACACACATATACATAGATATACCGTACATAAAACATTTACTATAAGGGGGAAACCAAATGCACTTTTTTCGTCACACACAGCACTGCAAATAGTGTTTTAAATGAACTGTGTAATTAAAGAAACGTATTTAACAAAATTTGTGATTTTGTGTAGCAGTCAAAGTGGAGCAGCCTGCAAGCGAACTCGCCCACATCTCAAACATGCTAGTGTGTTTAGATCAGCAAATGATGCAAATACAGTTACTGTATATTTATATTACCTACACCGATAAAAAAAATTAATCTGCAATTTTTCCCCCCATTTAACAAATTTTATTTTCAGTATTTTTGAAACACACAAATATATCAAAAATTACCAAAACAAACTCTGAATTCATGTCTAATCCTATAATTTCTGCATTAGCTATTAAAAAATTGTAATTGTGAATAACCATAACATTTTCATTTTTTTAAATTGAAAATCATTTCATATTTTTGGCATAAAAAGACTTAAAATAAATTTAGAAAATGTATTGCAATTTAACAAATATTTCCTTTTAACTTAAAAGATGAAACAGTCAAATGGTCAAGTTTAATACTGTAAATACATCTCTAAAATTATATACAATTAACAGAACATCTGTCATTATATATTGTAGATATTTTTATTGTTTTGCACATGTAAATATCCTTCAATAAACATTAAAAAGCCCTTCCCTAAAAATCACAGAAAAATGTAAAAAAAAAAAAAAAAGAAAAAAAGAAAAAAAAAAGTATTTTAATTCAAATTAAAATATTCTTATTTGGAAAAATACTGTTTTCTTGAGATGTTTTTTCCATTATTGTACTTATACTCAAACTTCTGCTTCCTAATTCTGATTTTTGTGTCTCACTACAGATGTTGCAACACACTGGGACACGTGCAGTACCTGCTCCTGGCTGGGCTGGGCAGTAAGCTGCATCTGTGGAGTCGGGGCTGCAGCTGGGAAGCTCTGTGCTGTCTGTCTATTCTGGTGCGCAGTAGGGGCTGGCGTAGCTGGAGCAGAAACTGTCTGTCAGAAACACATAAGAGAGGCCAGGTTTACAACATGAATGGATATCTGCAACAACAAATTAAGCTCAAAGTTTAATGTGTCAAAGCAGGGGTAGTCACTGGCAAGAAAGTGCAGAATAATGTTTTTAGCAGCTGGCATGGTTCATAAAGGGAAGTTAAAATGGAAAAGGGGAGCTGCAGCATTATTTCATCATCATGCATCATGTCCACTGCAATACACTCTACAACTGAAGCACCTGGAGCGAGAAAATTGAGCCCTTATTGGGGATTAAGCAGCAGCAGACTGGCAGTGAACATATAGCCAGAGGAGTAAGGGAGCGGACAGAATCATGGATGATACAGCAGGCTGCTGCTATGGCACTATAAAGCCTGCGTGAGGCCTCCCTCTCTGACCTACCAGTGGATCTGTTCTGCCTTCGCTGTAATGTGGTGATAACAGCAGGTTCTTGTCCAGATTTGGGGAACAGAAGAGGGGAACGTCCAGACTCTGACTCTTGACTAAATCCTCAAATACTGAGGAAGTATTACCCCCCACCTCCCCGTGGCCGTGCATTGGATGAGTAACGCCTCCTCTATCTGACAGGGTGGGGGAACTGGTCCTGCGACTGACAATGTGACGGAGACAGTAGTTGAGAAGAGTGAGATCTCCACCTTCATACAAACTCCGTGGGAGCATGACTCGTGAGGGTGGAGAAAGACGCGAAGGTGAAGTCACTGGGGTCGGCTGACTGTCTGATGAAGAGGGTGAGGTTGAACGAGTGGAAAACGTGACTGTAGGACAGCTCGAGCGATGAGCAGACGTAGCTGAGCCTGGCTTTGACACTGGAGTGAACTGGGTGGATGTGGAGAAGATGCGTTTGTGTGAGTGCCCCAGTGATCCGCCTCCCTTTGTCCTGTCCTTGAGGAGGAGAGACATGCAGGCCTTGCAGTGGTGGTGGGGCTGTGGGCTGTGTGGGACATTCAGACGGAGATCTGAGGGAGGTTGTAAATTCAGGGGGAGGTGAGGGGAATCAAAATAACTTGCCGAGTCATGATGAGAGTGTTTTGGGGGCAAGAAAGGAGATAATAATGACGGATTCTGGGCTTCTGATTTAGAGTATGTGTAATCTGTATTATGCACTGGACTCCCTGCAAAATTTGTTGATGCCAGATCCTCTAATGGATACTGGCAGGGACTTGGAGTCATTGTCTTAGTGAGAGAGCGTGTCCTACAGTGTAACATCTCAACCACAGAGGCGCTGGCACGCCTAAGACACATTGTGCTCTCAGTGATGAGCAGGTTCTCATGGCAAACAAAGGGATCACTGTAGTGACGCTGATCAGGTGTCATTGCAAAAAAGAAAATAAAATTTCAGTTATTTAAGAAAACAACCCAAAAACACAAAAATGTAAGGGTGAAATAGAGTCAGAAAGTCGTGTACTCACTGTTTGACAATGATAAGGCCCCTGATGCAGTTGTGCTGCAGGTTGTTGGAAGGCCCCAGGATGCAGCTGACCTGTGGTTTGCTGGTAGGCTCCCTGGTGTAATTGTGTGGATGCTTGTGTGTAGTTTTCATGTGAGGCCTGTGCTGTGGGTTGCTGGTAGTGTCCCTGGTGCAGCTGAGGGTCAGCCTGTGCAGGAGGACTGTAGATTATCTGAGCTGTGGAAATGGGCTCTGGAAGCGACTGGTAGGGGCCATTCTGCTGATTGTTTAGATCATCTAATTGCATGGTAGAGCCCACTCCACTGTCGGCTGTAATAACAGAGTAAATAAAACATTATAATCCTCCATGATACCCACTGCAGGAAGGACAGATGCTAAAGGAGGACAGACGAGAAGGAGTGCAGAATCACCTCATTAAAATTCCCTCGCTGGATCATGATGTTACATACTGGGGTTGCCTTTTATATATTTGTATCTGAAGTTCTAAATCCTAATTCCTAACCATTTCCTAAATTATGAAGGCCTGTTTAAACCAGTCCAGTTTTAAACAGACTGTTTCATTTTCAGTCTGTAGTTTTAAAAAGGCAATAGCTGCTGCTGTCCACACCCCTTTCAGGAAGAAAACTCTCTCTGTGTCAGTGATTGACAGTGCAGAGCAAAACAGCTGTCAACAAAGCAGCTGACACAGATGTGAATGAATGTGTGGGACCAGGGCTTTCTATTACGTCTTAGTTTCTCTCTGAGCAATCATTTTGCATGGAAATGCCACCGAATTTAAAGCACAACTGTTGTTTTTTACTAATGTGTAGGGTAAGTTTGTCAGACAGTGATTTTATTATAAAATTAGTATTTTAGTGGTGCAGATATGCAGCTTGGGAAAGTTCCTCAGATGCTGGGAGTGCATGAATACTTTTGTGTTCACTCATGCAGCCAACAACAGAACATTTGGTGTGTGTTGTCCAGGGCTGAGGTATTTTAGAGGCAGCAGAAACAGTTGTATAAAGTAAATATACTTGGTAGACTGAGAGCCTGTTAGCTGGTACATAGTAGTTCAGTGAAATTCTACTGGAGTGTAAAGCTGGGAGGCTATCTAGTTGTGGGAGGGCAACTGAGGAACAGCAGAAATAAATGTCTTCAACAGTTCATACTTCGTACCTTTAGTATCCACAAACCACAATAAACTGGATTTTCACCCTATGGAACCTTTAACTATGGTTAGACTTATTAACAGAGACTGATCATCTGTAACATCATTAATTCTCATGTTCTTTTAAATGCAGTTTCTTACATGTGGTAGAGGTGGTGGTGGGCACGGCGCAGATCAGAGTCTGCTGCTCCGCCTCTTGATCCTCATAATCTGTAGTGGCTAGTGTGGTTCCCTGTTGTACTCCCGCACTGGGAACCTGCAGTAGGTTCTGCTGTGTCTTCTTCACAGCTGCTTCACCATTCCCATTTGGCGAGACAGTCCGCTCCCTCCTCCATTTGATAAGAGCCACACGGTCTCGGATGGACTTCCCAACTATCTTCACATCACAGTCCAGGAAAAACCCTGACTCCACCTACAGGTAAGACACAGGTAAGGTACTCACTGCAGCGTAGAATGAAATACATCAAGGTTGTAACTCAACACCTTATGTAATAAATCAATAAATCTTTATTCTCTTCTGAACTGCCTTGATCTGACATTCAATAGCTTTACATGGAGGAGCAATGATCAACTGATCAGTTGCTCTAGTTTCAATCAATACAGAACATGCATCAAGTCTATCATTACAGACACTATGTTGCAGACCACTGACCAGCTCCCATTTACATCAGACCTAATTAAAAGAGCCCAAGGTTGTGTTTCACAGTAAAGACGACTGCATTAATACTGGCTACTTACATACGGGTGTTGTTATAATGGGACGACACTACACAGGTTATAGTCTGCAACAATTTGTCCTGATGCATCAAAGGCAAATCATCACATTTCCACTGCTACATTGCTATGTATTATTCTGCTTATTCCACAGTCACTTATCACAAGCAAAAAGAGAAGCTGTCTTCAAATAACCAGCTAGACAGTTAACTGATAATATAGGACAGGCAGAAGTATTGTTGCTATGGTTACCTGCAGGTTAAAATTACTTGGAGGCTAAATTTGAATGTTTTTTTAAGTGTTTCATTCATTTTTACACCCACCTGTCAGCCAATAAGAAATATATATTTACAATGGCTGTGGCTTGTGGAACACAGCCTGTACAGTGACAAACAGTACATCATGTGCTTGCAATTTCTACCCACTCAGTCAAATGATATATTAATAAGGCCAACACCTAAAGGCACCTAATTCTACAACTGTTGCCTGCTTATATATTAAATGACTATTTCAGAAACACATTTTTATTTTTTACCATTTCTTGGGCGACAACTTCTGGGACCTCGTTCACCAAGTTAAAGGTAAACTCAATGGCACCCGTATCTTTGTATTTCCCCTTCAGCTTTTTCGGATCTTCAACCCACAGCTTCAGAGCAATAGACGATTTCTTGCCGTCATCCTCCTCATTGAGCTCCACCCTGACGCCTGTGTCCTCGGCAAAGAATGCATGATTCAGGAGGTCTTTGATGGAGTACCTGCAGGGAAATACACAAACATCACTCGCTGACTCGCACCACAGGTTACTATGTCAGTAAAACCTAATGATGTGCAACACAGGGGAACTTCAGCTGTGTCAGAATCAAATACTGGTATTAACGTCACACTGCAGGAGCAGAAACAAAACAGTTTTAAGATGAGGGTAAATCTCAACCTACATAAAAAATGTGTCAAGTCAAAGATCCAGGCCCACTTACCTTTCTTCCCACCTGTGACAGATACACTCCCCTATTATCTCCTTAATTTCTGGGTCACTGACTTTGCTGTAGCTGGCAGGTTTCACCCCCTAAAAAAAACCAAGCCAGCACCAACATGTCTCAGCTCACTAAATGACACAGTCAAAAAAGCAGTACTTAGAGCATGACTGAATAACAGAGGAAACAACTTCTGTCTGCAGTGTCAGAAAACATTAATTACAGACTCTCCAAAACACATTTTCTCCCAGACATCTTAGCTCTGTGGATTAACGAGCTGCTGCTGTACAAGCAGAGTTCTGGAGAGCTGGAACAGAAATAAGACTTTAGTTTTTCTTACTGATTCAAAGTTTAATTCATAGGAATTAAAATGTACCATTGCTCCATTTGTTGTGGCTTCTCGCCCTAGTATGAGTAGCACTGGTGGCTAAAGTTGGCTAATGTTAGCAAACATTGGGCAGATGTTGCTGTATAATACACATTTATGTGTTACTTCATTATGACTCTCCTCCACTTGTGTTGTCAGATTCATGTTTGCTAACCTGAGCTAACATTAGCTACAAATGCTACTCATTTTAGCTTAAAACTGTATTAAACCGTAGTTTAGCATTTAGCAATACTCCATGACTGTCATAGACAAATGGAAATGTTTGTTTCTGTTGGCCTTTTCATTACTCTACACTGAACATTGATTACATTTTGATCGGTAAATATAAGATTTTAAGAATTTTACTTTTATTTCCGGTAAATATTTTACGGAGAGGTCATCAGTTTTAACATTTCAAAAATTGAATAGTAAATGAGTCATCTAGCAATATGTGTTCTGTAGAAAGCAACTGGACGTTTTTTTAAAAGTCGCCAAATTTACACCAAAAATAGAAATAATCATCAGATTTTCAACTTTTTGATGGCTGCTAATCTACTCATCTGCGATGTACCATTCCATCAGAACAAAATCCTGATACTTCATCAAAATAACTTTATTGTACGTGTGTCATTTAAAAAATTGGCAACAATAAACTGTGTACCAACCAAATTCACTTGAAAAACGGTTTTACATGGTGATTCCAGGTTTTTTCAATTTTTAGAAAATAAATATTTAAAGAAATCCAACATTCTTTTCAGTCTTTAATTTGTTTGCATTAATCTGTAAGACATTTTTGAGTTCTCTCTAATTCTAGCCACGGTTGCAGTGACAAATGAGCCTACAGTGAATAAAAATGCTACAGGAGCAAATAAGTGCCCAGAAACTGTTAGGACATTAACTGAGTGAAAATTGCTATTTTAAATCATAAGACATAGGAATTGTGAAAAAATATATTTAAAAAAATAATAGGTTTGGTTTTAAGTCACAATAACAACAGCAGGTTTAACAGCTTTAAACACAAACTCACGCTGGTGACTTTGCGGTAGATCTGAGCGGCATTTTGACACTCGGAGTAGGGGTACTCTGAGGTGGCCATCTCCAGCATACACATCCCAAAGGCGTAGACATCCACAGCCTCATCATAGTGCTCCTCATACATCTCTGGGGCCATGAACTCCGGAGTGCCTGGAAAATTAATGCAAGAGAGGGGGATAAATTATAAAATCATATGCGGTTACTCGGGTTTCACTCCATTTCAGTGGGATCAACAGCAAGATATTGAGGATGCCTGCTAAGTCATGATTCCAAGAATTTTCCAATTACTCCCATGGCATGAATAATATGAGGTTACTTTATATCCTATTTACGACTCTATTTGAAAAAATACTGTCCAAACTGTACATGACTTAAAGTAGATGCAATGCTGATTTTTATTGAGATTAAATACTGTGTAAAAAGATGCACTTATTACCTATGAAACAAAAGCTTACCAAAATTGCTGTCTGTAACATTAAGCAACATTATGGAAAATGAAAGCATGAGACCTAGTAACATTTTAAATAATCTATAGAGAAACTGGTTTTGAAATAATCAGTTTATCACAATTTATTGTCTAAAGCAGAAATAATCAATATTAAAAATCGATCATATGATCACACTTGTATGTTTTATCACACAACTATACAGCTCCCTTCATCTTTATAAGGCTTCATACTGTTGTTCAGTTATTATTATTATTGGCCCACAAATTGACTGTTTGGTTTAGTCTCACTGTGCTCATCAGTCTTGTTTTTGGTAGCAGGTGTTTTTAATAAAAATAAACCTCCAAAAAATCCACTACCTTCAGCACCAAATAACACACAGACACAGTAATTGACTTGCTGATGAACACAGTAGAGCATTTATCCAAGCACCAAAAACAGAGCTCCAACTAGCACGAATACTGGACACGACTCCAACTGGGTGCCAGTGTTGCTCTCTATCAGCTGGATGTATAAATAAGTGGCTAAAACAGTCAGGCTTCTGTTTATAGGTTGTTTGTACTGCCCCCGAGTAACCAAAAACACTGTTGCTCTTTTCAGTTTTAAAATAGATATTCTGGTTTTCACAATTCAATAAAACAGCGTTGTGCCAACCAGCTGATGACTAACCAATAACACTTTTAGCAAAAGAGGCCCTCTTCAGCGTTGCCAAACCCAGGTCTCCTATTTTGACAGAGCCCGTAGGACCAGTGATGAAGATGTTGTCACACTTGAGGTCTCTGTGGATGATCGGAGGAGTCCTCGTGTGGAGGAAGTGGAGGCCTTTGAGAATCTGTCTGCACCAGCTTCTGAGAACTTTAGGCTTCATGACCTTAAAGCGCTTTAGATACCTGTGGGAACATTAAAAAAAGAAACCATAAAAGAGATTTTAGGTAAAAGCACAGCTTTTCTAAACACGCTGAATGACAAGTAGCAAATTCACATCTTAGAGTTGGTCCCCAAAAAACCTCTGTATCAATAAAATGTTCCTAATCAGCTGTTTCTCTTTTGCTAATTGTTGCTCTTGTTGTGCTTTAACGGGCTGAACATAGTGAATATGAATCTCTAATGGCCACTCAATTTTTCAGATAATCCCCTAATTCTTTATATATATATATATATATTTGGGAGAGTTTTCCATTTTTATTGATAGCAGGAGAAACAGGGTGAAAGGGAGCACAGAGGAGAGAGAGACATGCAGTAAAGGGTCATGAGCCGGACTCGAACTCACAACCACTGCTGGCGACTTGCGCCACCATGGTAACACCTTAACTCAATGAGCTATATGGCGGCATGCTAATCCCCTAATTCTGGCTGCCTCCAAACTTGTTCCTATAGTGCTGCCTATGCTACAAGTGAGATACATTTGCTTTTTTAATTACATTTTGAGCAAGAAAATCTACTTTTTTAACATGAAAAACAGATTTACTGAAATGATGTCCTTCAGGGGGTATAAATGTAATTTACAGTCAGGTATAAGCTTGAAAAGGGCACAAACAGAGATAAGGAGTGAAATATAACAAACATGCTAATGGAAAACATAATAGAAAGCGGCTTTATTTCATATTTTCATATTATTGCTCACGTTTTTAGTGTCCCTGAGGTCATTAGCTCCGTCACCAGGACAATGCACTTCTTCCCTTTCAGTGGTGATTCCCAGAAGTCATAAAATCGCACGATGTTGGGATGCTGGAGAGCTTTTAGCATCTCGGCCTCCTCTTTGAACCTCTGCCTCTCAGCTTTGGACAGTTTCCGTTCCTGAGGAAAATGGAGATAGACGAATTATCTTATAAGTTCTCCCAATCATCTTTTTTTTCTCCAATATTCTGGAGCCTTATCAACTGAGGAGCTGCAGCAGTGATCGATATATTCAAATATAACCAGTTTAAGGTGCGGTGGAGGAGGAAGGACAGGCTCAATCTTCAGCGTTTTTAGCGCTCTTTTCATTTTTCAGCAGCACTGTAAATTCCTTCTAAATTTACTTTAAATAGTTGGACTGCTTAAGGGATAACGCTCTGTTAGGACTGCTTGTGGCTAATGTTTAGAGTGAACACAGCTTTGGCATTTTGAGTGGGTAAACATGGGGGTCCGCACCATTTACTCTTCTTCATCACCACTGTGTATAAAACACACTCCGCTAAAACACCTTAGAACTATGAGTAGAACCATTACAGCAGACAGATGAGGGAAAGCCTTATTTAATCTGGTTTTGTGATGCAGAGACAGACACATCTGTCATGACAGATAAACACAAGCTTTAATCACATTTTTAATCTGTAAATGTCAAATGCGCTGTTGGTAAATAATGGAACAAAAAACCCCAGACCATTAAGAGTTTAAACCATCCGGCTGGGAATATTCTCTTTTTCAATCAGAAAGCCCTCAAGCATTAAGAAAATCTTTATATCTGATGTAGTCACTGCGTACAATTTCTCAGAGCTTAAAACCTACATCTTTGGGTATACAAGCCTGAGTGAATGCGTGTATACTGGATCAATATTTTGGCCCCTGCCTTCCCTGAACTGTTGTATAAATAGTAAAACAGCTGACAGCAAACATTCTCTACATTTCTGTTTCTCTCCCGTCAGCACAGCAGATACAACCTGATGGCTAAGGCCACGACAAATGCTACATGACCTCCAGATTTTCTCCTCTGCTGTCTTTATCAGCACGCTTCACTGGGAACAATTAGGTGCGTTTAGTGTCTTAAATGTCTAGGATGCACAATGACCTACTGTACATCACATGGCATTGATTATTGACTGATGCTGGGGAATCAGATTTCCTTCACAGTCCATACTGACCTATACAGTGCGCAGTTTAATGCATCTTACATTACGTGCAGCATTGTGAAGGATACATCTTTAGCTACCTTCATTCTTATTGAGGACAAACATATTACAGCTTACCACGTCTCTATGTCCATACTGTCAACTTTCTAGGCAGTTCACATACAGATTATAAGTGATGCTGTACAGATGAATATCTGAGCAGGGTGTGGCGACGCACAATCTGCTTTACTGAGGCATCATTTTGCACATAAAAACCGACTAAGACTTTACATAAGAAGCACTGATGTTCATATCTAACGTAGTGCGCTGAGAAGCCAGAGCTTCTTGTTTTACTGTGGATCAGATACTACACATCTTACACGCTGTCCTTAAGTGAACCCACCCTTTCCCTCTCTTGGTGCAGAGGGCTGCATCAGCAGGATTCACTCTCCAGACACATCTGTGCGGTAACGCCACAGGGAAATAAGTCGGCGTTTAGTATTCATTACTAAGCCATCAGACAAGGCAAATAATAATGCACAACAGTGAGACACGGATCTCAAAGTGGTAAAGCATCCTGGCATTTTACTAAATTGTGTTGCATGATGTGCTAATTTCGGGTAAACAACTTGCTCAGTAGATGTCTGATCGTCATTCAGCAGATGAACAAGTAACAAGCAGTCTGATTTGCTACATCAGGCTCCAACTCCTCTTCAAATCTGATTCATAAATCTTTCTGTGAGTATGCACAAATTCTGCTGTCTCACTCTTAGTCTAACCCCTAAACACACACACACTGTATAGACACGGTAAAGGCACAACATCTGAGTTACAGCAGGCCTTTTGTGAGCGAGCCACACCGGCACTGGAGCTCTGAAGGGCACGGCCTCATCTCCAGGGACAGAATGGTTGAATCATCACTAGATCTCCACTAAGAACCCGCTCAGACGCCACACAGATGCAAATAGGCACACATACTGTATTTACACACTTGCAGTTGCTATCATCATGCGTGATAGATGCCTTCTCTGATATACATTCAAAAAATAATATAGTCTTCCTCTTCAGAATTTTGTTCACAATGTAGAAGTGTTTAAAAATATCCCCAGCGGTTGGTTTCTCTCCTGACAGATGACAAAGGATACTGAAAAAAACTGTAGGCATACTTTTAAATTCCTAATGAAGAGAGTGAAAACTGAATTTTAATGTATCATTTCAATATGAGAAAAACTATAACAAAAGCAGCAAAATGAGGCTTAAGCATGAGGAGACAAAAATCCCTCCACTGAGAGGGAGACCTGCAGTGGGTGAGGGGCTACATCATCATCATCATAATCAGCTGGAGGCTGATTTTGCTGACTTCTAGAAGGACCGACTGAGGTTTCACCTCAAAAGGAGACTCATTACATGTATATGCTGCTACCATTTACCAGACAGTGAACTGTAGTTTCATTCCAAGTCTCACTGCAAGCCAGACCTTTGTTTTTGCCAATAGAAGCAGTGAGATAAGCACAATGTAATAGTGTTTTAATTCCACGTCTGAACCTGATTGAGTTGGGCTGTAATTTTTTTTATCAGTTATTCCCAGGAGCCTGACACAGTGAACCTGGATTCTGCAAGAGTAGGAAGACAAAACAAGCATCAGCTCTCCTCACTCTGCGCTGAAATAAAGCTGCATGCCTCACAAATGTTCCTCTCATTAGGATCATATGAGAAGTTCCTAAAAGGCTGCAGAGATGCCGACTCAGCCTCAGCGGGTTTGGGGGGTTTTAGCTCCTGTGAAATGACTAAACATCAGCATACAAGCGAAAGTCAGTTCATTGAGTGAAACAGTACAGTAAGAGGTAGCGATTTAAAAGTTTGGTGAAATTATTCGTTAGGACAAAATAATGTACTTATTTTTACAGCATTATTATCATTTCATTTTTCAGATGTAACCTCTCGATCAATTTCAGTCCGTCCAGAAATTTCCTCTGGACAGACTTGAAAAGCTTAGCACATTTTCAAAGGGCAGCCACAGTCTACAGGTCTGTCTACAGGCTAATCTGTATATCACATGGATAGCATCTAAACTGATCATTAGATTACCACATACACAGATTAGTGATACAGCAAGCTGTCCCTGCTATGAAGCACGGAGTTTACTCCATATTATCTCCTGCTACAACACTTCTTCAAAATTCAGACTAATTAAAGTGTCATTCAGCTCATCTGCTGACGGTGCTGAGTAACATTTAGGTGGCAGAGCAGAATGGCTTTAAATCAATACTCTTATGAGTCAATAATGTACAGAGGACAAGGCGAACACAGACTTTTTGGACATCGCCACTTTGCAAACTACTAACATTAGTATCTGTGCCTCTGAACCATCTGCATATTTTTCACTAAGCTTGGAAATAAAGAGATTCAGGCTAAAAGAAGGAGCGCTGACATTAAAAAAAGAAAATGCTGCATGAGTGACAGAAACTTTCTCCTCCTTGGTCTACATTTTTTGTAAAAATAAGAGTGTATGCAGCATAAATGCCAGTAATTACTGACAGGTCGATCAGTTTTACCATAGAGCTTCTAATACATTATCTGAGAATAGGTCAGACTTGCTGAACCCATGAGGGGAATAAAAAAGCCAGTAATATTACACAGAATCCCCAGACTGCAGCCTGATACTTTGTCAGGGCCATTAAAGAGTTTATGGTCGGTTATCTGTCTGTGTGTTTACTGGAAAAGCACAGACCATGACTATTTTCTCACTATTTCAACTTCAACTGGATGAAGTACGGTTTAATGAAGAGACTCATATCACCTCCATAAAGACCCCTGGTTGTCCCCTGGACCAGGTGTTGTGCCTCAGAGGGTGCACACTGACAGAATGTGTCTTAAACAAACCAAAAACACCATCTAAGGCTACAGAGTCCCACTAGGCCTGGATCAGCTGACTGACTCATGCTGGACTTTGAGTGAACCCACCTGGAGTTCACACCACGCCACCTCCACCCAGGTGTCCGTGTCCAGACCTTTGTAGACGGTCTTGAAGGAGCCTCTGCCGAGTTCAATGTCAAACTTGAGGAAGCGGCCCCCCGGTGAGGTGGACACAGCCTTCATGCCGGGCTCCTCTTCGTTCTCATCACTTCCTGCTTTACCTGTGACATCGGAGGGCACCACCTCCGCCTTGGGCTCGGCTTCGCTCCGGTCTCCCCTCTCCTCGTCCGCGCTCACGCTCTCCGTGGCACTGTCTTTCAGGCCCACCTGGCTCTCCGTGCTGGAGGTCTCCTGGAGGCGGGTTCCGTGCAGAGCTCGGGTCCGACTCCGGTCGACGATGGTCCGCAGGTCGATGTTGAGCACCGGGCTGCTGTTGACAAACTCCGGGGCTTCCACCGGCTGCTCCTCGGAGTCCGACACCCACAAACTCCGCCGGATGAACCTCTGGCGCACCAGCCCCTGGTAGTCTGTGGACGGGTACGCGCTAGGGTCACTGGCTCCTCGCAGGGCTGCGTTTTGTATGTTGACATTGTGGTCCGTCCCATTCTCATACACGGGCCTGCAGGCATTGGCATTAATGTCAGAGTCTAAATTGGGTGCTGAGGAAAATGTGGATCCCAGTGGCGGATCTTTGCTTGAATCGTCCGCCGCATCCATCCCGGGTGAAATTGTTAGACGCTCACCGGCGACATTGTGCGGGGAGGATGACGCTCCTCTCCCGGCGGTGGGAGAGTTCGCTGCCTACCTGCAACACTCACATGCAGTGACGCAGTTCGCCAGCTCAGGATGTATGGCCCTACGCCTCGGGTTTGTTTAGGACAAGGAACATCCCCACAAAATGTCCAGCTCGGAGGATGCGTGCATCGCCTCCCTGCCACCTCACGCCCCGGTCCACCTTGCTGCAATACAGCACAGAGCTCTTCGAGTTAAGCCTGATGTCATTGCCAGTTCAACCTATGAGCTCACGAAATCAGTTTCCTCCACATTGCATAAGATCCCCGCTCCAGCGCATAGTTTAAAAATGTGATGCGGACTAAATCACTTGGCCACCGTGGACAGGCCGGGATGTTTAGACCCAACCACGCACCAGCCGCTCCAAACGCGCATCACGGGACGACCGAGTGCGCAGCAGTCATCACCCCGCTATAAACACTCCTCGGCCCGGCTGATTCAAATAAATGGCAGGTGTTCCGGGTGAGAATCTGAACCAGCTCCAAGAAGTGTGACCTCAGCATAATTTCATTTAACTCTCCGCATGTGCTGCCTCTCCTCTCCGGCGTGTTGTCCTGGAGCAGAGCGCACGGTGGAGAGAAGCGCTTATCAGATTATGCTCACTGCGGCACAGTTCGCTCGGAGCAGGCAGTTCTCAGCGCATCTCTGTCCGTCCAGCTGATACGGCTGTTGTCTTCTGAAATTCCATCTCTTACAGGTTTTGGGGAAAACGGGAAAATTTCACGGCACAGCCCACGCCCCTAGCAACAACACGTATCCAATAACTCGGCACGCTTTAAGGCGGCAACCTCACCCTCCCATGACACAGGCTGTGTGCGCCACACCGCTGTCCGCCCTCGCCGTGATGCGTTCAGCCTCCAATAGGAAGAAAACGGGACCACCAATCAGAAGAGACGCTACAGGCGATCAGATCAGACGCACCGGAGCCCTTTTTAATATTACAGTCATCCACATGGAACATGCAGGGAGAGTGATGGACAACAGGCTCTCAGTGCTGGTAAGAGATGCTTTATCTGGTTATTTCTATCTCAAACAATTATCACAGCGGGGCTTCATCCATCAGTGTATTTGAATTATTTTCGAGTTATTAAAAGATTGTTCACCACACTGTAAAAACTACATTTTGGACATTTTTTAACTGCAGCCTTTAAAGAAAAAGGAAAAAAGTAATTGCTGTTTTACAGATTTTCTGTTTGGGTGAATTCTGTTAAATTACAGGTAGTACTAGTAAAATCACAGAAAAACAATATTAATTCGCACATTATTTGTTAAAAAAAACTGAACAAACAAACTAAAAACAGGCAAAGACTGTAAATAATATCCACATCAAATCTATATTGTAAAAATACCTTTTTTATAGTTTATAATGTTAAGGCACTATTTTTTAACTTTTTTTTTACATTTTTACAGTGCATCTGATTTGCTGTGAAAGGGAAATATTGCAAGAAAAACACTCAGCAATAAAAGTTAAGTTAATAAAGTGAACAACACTTCTCCTGATGTTTCTTTTCTAATGGTATTTGTGACATAAACATAATTATGTTAAAAAAAATAGAATTTCTCTATAAATAATTTTAAAAATTACAGTGGTTTCTGCATTTTAAAATTTGTATAGAAAAGTCTGTTAATTTAAAGACATTATCAGTAAATTACCAGATGATGTCTGTTTATGCCTACACTATTAATGTAATGTTTGTACTTGTAATTGTAAGGTAAACCTTATTAGTTTTATATTTACATTCAAATGCTGTAACTCTGGATACAAATTAAGACATCCAACATATTGAAAGGAGCCAGCTGAGGTTTTGTGGGGATCTGATAAGGATGCTTCCTGGGAATCTTCCTTTGAGGGTTTTCCAGGCATGTCCAACTGGAGGAGATCCCAGGGTAGACACAGAGCTCGCCGGAGGGATTTGATATCTCATCTGGCCTGGGAATACCTTGGGATCCCCGAAGAGGAGCTGCAAAGTGTTGCTGAGGAGAGGGATGTCTGGGATGCCCTGCTGACCTTGCTGCCACTGTGATCCCACTCTGGATAGGAGGAAGAAAATCTATCTATTTGTCTATCGCAGGGCCACACAGAGAGACAGACAATCAAGCACACTCACATTTGCATAATTGATATAGAAAAGAAGAAACACTGTAAAATCTAGTTAACCTTTTTAACTTCAAATTGCTTCAAAGTATTAAGACATCAATGTGTTTTTTTTTCCTGCACAATTATCTGGACAGTTTTAAATTTTATGAGGTCAGCTTTACGAGGCGAATTGGCCCCGATCACTAGGGAAACACTGGAAATAATGTGAACCAGTTGGTGGGTGGGGTCCAGCTTTGGAGGGCCTGTTTACAATGTGAAACAATGAATGTGTCAGTGGAGGTGGTTGTCTTGCCATCCTGTTCACCGGCTGTTTAACAGATGGCTACAAGACTTTTCAGTAGAAAAATCCAAGCGGCTGTGTCTTGCTTTGTCAACTTTGCTTAAAATACAAAATGATTTGTTGTCGAAAACAAGCTTGTGATCGTCTTAGTATCACGTGTAGAACCATTATTACGGCTGATGTATGTATTCTTTGATACTATAAAATCATGTGGTTGCTGGTTTAATTGTTTATTGCTAAGTACTGATTATTATATGTTTCACTTGACTTGTTACTGGTAAACAGACAAAGATCATGGAAAATAAAATGAATCCTCCAAACCTCAAACTGTAGTCGAAGAGGAGAGCAATTGATAAACAACCTGTCACAGTTCATTTAACATTCATTATAATCACATAATATATAGAAGCATATCTTCTATTTGCTGTTTTGTGAGTTGTTTAATTTTCATATGTTTGAATGAGGGATTTACCATATTTGATATATTTTTTTAATAATATGAATATTATATATTTTCAAACTCATTGTATTGGTATTGGACAATGCCATTTCTGATACATGCACATGCAGACATAAATTACAGTGCTTTTCAAATATACACATTAACTTGGAAACATAAGAAAACTACTTCAGCTTAGTAAAACACATCATATTTACTTGTATGTAAAAGGTTCAAACAGAAATGTAAATTTCTGACTGCAGGAGCAGAACCAATGGATGGCCACAGTCACCAGAGACTAAAGTCTGGCTCCACACAACCAGGAATGAATGTTGTTGGACTATGTACTAACAGAGCTACAGCCAAATCCAGTAGCTATTATTTTTCTGGAAGAACATTTTGGCAGAACTAAAGCAGCCATTGTTCCTATTCAACCACATATAACCAAGAAGTTCTGACCAACCAGAAAATGTTTACACTGACTTTTTAGCATTTTAAGATTTTGTATTATTGTCACTGGAAACTGTATAGACAGTATAAGAATACATGTGCTTTTATTTGTAAATAAATAATGAGTTTGTGTGTTTTTTTATTAGATAAAGTGTGTAAGATTTAGGTTTAGGCTTTATTTGAAGCTTTTGTAAAGACTCTAGGGATTAAAACGACCTTGAAGATCTCTGAAAGCAAGCATTGCAAACAGCTGGACAATGTAATACTGACTCAGAACCTGCAGCCAAAAGAAAGAAACTGAAGCTGGATGGACATAATGTGATGTCTCAACTAGGTGGGTGTCCTGGGCAGAACGAGGACGCTGTAGACATGAGTGTCTCTCATATACTTATTTTATGCCATTTAGACTGTAATTATCAATGATAGTTAATGAACTATTAAGAAAGCTTAACTTTTGCAACTGTTCCAGAATTTGATCAATTGAGAGTTACACAAAGAAGCACATCAGACTCTACATGAGTACGCCAATAATAAGAGTGAATGCCCTCTCCCCCCCAAAATACCAGGCCTTTAGCTAAATTAATGAGGCACTGTGCCTCCCCAGTGTGAGTAATGGTCTTAGCTTTGGGCCTCTCCTATGAAAACTGTCTGACTCTGCCACTGTCCGCATGTCAGTGTTGACTTTGGGCCGATGCCAGCCCTGCCAGAGAGAGTGACCTCCTCTCATTGGATCACACCGTAGGAATAAATTAATAAAGCATTTACAAAAGGCAGCATGAGTGAAATAGGATGTACAGTAAAACAAGGTGAAAAGCTTCAAGACAAGACAAGATAAGATGCGATAAGATAAGACAAGACAAGACAAGTTAAGATTTTAATAATCCCGAAGGAAATTGTTGTGCCAGATATTGCTCAGATTTTTTTTAAAAATCACTTAAGAAAATACAGTGCCAAAAAGTATAAAGCAATCATAAGATGTAAGTACGATACACTACTGATATCTGAAAGTGAGCAACAATAAGGCTAGAATTTACATTTAGTTTTATTATAATAAATATGTCGTCTTCATGATTTATTATGCTCTAAATGTGTTTATACTCCTGTGTATGTATTCAAAAAATAGGATGACAGCTCAGCAGCCAACCTGTAAAACCACATTTAGCCGCTAGGTGTCAGTAAAGTCCAGCTAGTTGGACAGTGTGTTAATGAGTAGGCATTTATGTGACTACAGTCTAAATAAAACCTCTGTCCGGCCATTCCTTTATACATTACAAGAGTATTTACGTTAAATTGTAGGGTAACAGCGTCTTAAGAAGTTCCGGTAGTGGTCTCGGAGTGAGCAGCCCGCCCTGTCCACTCTTCTCCTCCCGGTCCCGGCTCTCAGAGGACAGCCGCCCCCATGTTGGAGGGGCGGTAGTCTGGAGCTGCTCACCCCTCTCGCTCAGCCTTATATGTACACCCTGTGCCTCACTCCAGCGACTCTCTGGAAGCCAACCGCGGAGTTACATGACCAGCCTCTTCTGGAGACACAAATCAAAGGAACATGGCAACGGAACACTTGGAAATGAACGGCGGCGCTGACAGGAACGGCGATGCAGAGGTAAGACAGCGGCGGTCTGTTATCACAAAGGACGGCGAGCAGCTCCAGTAAGGCGCCGCTAACACCCAGAGCGTCGCTTCCCACGGAAGATATCCCGGTCAAATTGATAGAT
This sequence comes from Dascyllus trimaculatus, assembly GCA_024666655.1. Taxonomy (NCBI): domain Eukaryota; kingdom Metazoa; phylum Chordata; class Actinopteri; family Pomacentridae; genus Dascyllus; species Dascyllus trimaculatus. The sequence goes on from CM045450.1 coordinate 14,991,159, forward strand.
ACTCTCCGGTTACTGTGGAAATGTTTGGCTGCCGGGTTTATTCATCATCATCTCTCATCCTCGTGATGGTAAATGTTTGCCAACGCAGCTGAGCAAGTGTCATTTGTCTCAAGTGAACCGGGCAACAGCTGGGTTCTGCTTTAGTGTGGCTCAGATGTCAGTGCTAGTTTACAAAGTTAGTCGTGTTTGAGGAGTTATCCTGCTGTTCCATCTCATCCACACAGCCTCAGTTTACACTCAGTGACAGCAGATACAGGAGACCATGTGGGCTCAGTGTACAACCATTTCTCTGTAGAGGATCAGGTGGTGACCTAAATCAGGGGATATGATGTGACCAAGTGGATTTGCTAAAACAATACATTATTGTAGAAACAGTCTTATTAAAAGTCTAATACTGTGGGATCAGGGGGGTTCTGGAAAATAAACTGGTATTTATAGCTAATGACATCCTCAAGGTATGCTGTAAACAAACGTGTTTTATAGTGAGTACTGGTAAAATGTAATGCAATTATTCCAGTGCTCCAGATACAGTTCTATAAACTTTAACATACAACAATATACAGAAGAAAAAATAAAGAATAATCAATCATAGAATTGATGACTCAATCTGAGACACCAGATGTCCTTTTATAGATGCTACTGGCAAAATGCGACATCTTCATTGTCAAAATGAGAGAGAAATTGCAGAAAATTATTAATGTCAATATTATAATGTGTTCAAATACAACAACACAATTAGAATAGTTATGTAGACTATACTGAAAAACATTTTATATAGAAATAAATAAAAACAAACAGGGCTTTCAAAACTATTATGACTACTGCCACCACACTGGCCCACTTATTCACTCATTTAAAAATATTAATATATTATTTATTTACATCAAAAAATACAAGTTAGGAAAAGAAGTAAATCAGCTACAAATAACTAGATAGAGCTTTTATTGGTGTAATTATTTCTAAGTAGGCAAGCTAAAACATGGCTATGCTAGCTCCTCTTAGCTTAGTCCCAGCAAGCTTTCGGATTACATATTAAAGAGAAATTATATTTCATTTCATTTAGAAATGTGAGTTTTTTTTAACACAGAATGTATTTTGCAATCCTCATAAATATTTTTATCTTTATCAGAATGACTCAGAGCAGTGTCTAGTTTGAACAGTACACAATTAGCAAAATGGTCCCCCAACAACATTTTTTCCATTTTTGAAAAGGGCAAAAGTAGTATAGAATGATTCATAGTCATTTTGATACTTAATTACATCCCATTACAAAATAAGTTATAATCAAGTGATGAATTTTGGGTTTTAGATTTTTCTAGGCTCAACATTTTCAGTGTCAGAACAGTATGTCATGTCAGTTAACACTGTGACTCTGGAATGCTATTGTACGCAATGTAATGCCCACTTTTATGACATCATCCAATGTGAACTTTTAGTCGTCATCAAACTTCTTTTCAGTAACTTAGAAGCACTGGTTTTAGATTATTTTATGCATTCCTTAAAAAGTTTCTCATTGCAATGGTTAAGTTTGACAATTTCCCAGGAGTTGTGATTTTACTCATACTCACCCTGTGTTCAATCATTTCATCAAAACTTTCAGTGGGAAGTGGTCTGCAATAAAACGTCATAACATGTGTCACTGGGAAGTACATGCAGGTTAACTTCTGCAGAGGAGGAGAAACCCCGCAGTTGGCCATAGACAAACACTTTCAGTGAATGGGTAAACTCAAACAGAATGCAGTGAAACCTGGCCAGTAATGATTGACTGTGCCTTTTGTGTTATTTGGTTAATTGATCAACAAAATAAATCTACTGTTAACTATTACTAGCTGTTCAGGTAATTTATTGCATTCGTAATGCTTTTAACTTGTCTCTAATGTGCTCTTAAATGGAGCATTGTTTGCATTGCAACACTATAAAGATGATGTCTTGAGCTCTCAAAACATGTAATAAGCACTTGTCTCTATAAAATGATACGATTAAATGCCAATATAATCAATAATTAGTTGCAGGCCAGCTTGTTTTTAGAACCAAATAAAAAATCAGATATCAGAATCTTGGCCTATATGCTTTATCTACTGAACAAAAATATGAATGCAGCACACGATGTTTTGTGAAATTCCATTCATTATTTTAGTAACTTAGGCAAATAAGTGTTTGTTGTTCCAACACACGGCATCTCCACAACAGAATGTACACTCTACATTGTAAATGATAATGGACGGATGAACAATGGAGTCATAGACCAGAAAGCAGCACGCGTCAGTAATTAGTCACACATTCCCAATGCATAGAGTTAATTAGATTGTCAATGTTGGCTGGGGGAATGTTGTCCTGCTCTTGGACACTTGAAGTTGTTGAACACTTTTTCGGGCACAAGATCCTGTCATGTCACATTTATACACATGTTCATCTGGTGAATCAGGAGGCAGACTGTGTTGTACAATACTGTCTGAAACAATTTCTTAAAGGATGAATGGTGGCGCTGTGGACCTTTAAGCGTCGGGCTAAAGCCTTAACTGACATGCCAGCATTCAGCATTCACCACAGTCCATTCTTGTCTTTGTCTTGTCATCTGTGGCACTGTGGCATTTTAATAAAGATGGCATTTTAAGATGGCTTGCCACCGGTCAAAGGGGTTTCTGTGCACTGGTCTCTCTCTTTCTCTGAACAGGGTTTGGATTAACTCAATAGCTGAGATTTTGTTAGCAGTTGAACAGCTCAAAACCCCTTTTCCTCTAAATCAGAAAAGAAGACCATTTTCATGCTTTGTTTATAGTTTTGTTTAGTGCATATACACAGGGGTTTTCCTTCATAGACAAATTTTTGGCAAAGGAAAATTCCCAGTGTCAAGATGATGAGACTAAAAATAGCAGTTCAATGTTTTAACCAGTTTTGTCAGTTGAAGTTAGTTTACTCAAGCATAATAACCATCTTTGCTTATCAAACTGTCAGGACGAACAAGGAAATGCACAGACTTCTGCCGAATAAAAGTACAGACTCATTGCCTTCACTGTACCTGGGGTGATCATGCTCACTGTTGTGAATCGTGACCCCTCAAAGGTCCATTATGAGCCCCGGCTCAATAAGAGTAAAACTGAAAACAGACAATCATGAGATCATATTTTATCAACTTTGAAGTAATTTTCTTTCACAAACTAAAAAACCAAAAAACGTACAGTGAAGACACCACTTGACTCCGCACCGCTGTCTGCTCAGTTGTGATGCTGCATGTGCTGCAGACAGTGCTGAGAGTGTCTGGATAAACTATGTAATGGCACCCAAAGCACCTTTATCTGTATTTTGTTATTTTGTTCTGTAAAAAAAAGTCAGGAAAGTGGCTGACTGATGTGACAGTGGGGCTCTACACTGAGAGCTTCTCAGTGACGGGAACGTGGTCATTTAAAATTTGGAATAACTGCAGTAAAACTAGGATTATTGTCACTAATCTTATCACACCTGCCACTGCACAGTAGCCCGAAATGAAGCCTTTACAGAGAGTGGGTCTAGCGGCTGACAGCTTTCACACTTGTGTGTCGGTCTACCACAAGAGCATCATTTTCCTCTGTGGGCTTCGCAGATTTTCACAGTTGAAAAAGAGGAACGCAGAGTGGAACCTTAGCACTCGATGTTGCCAACATGGACACAAAGTTGACTTTGTTAGACAGCTACAACTACACTCCACCCAGATGAAACCCTGAGCACTATACTGTAATCATATGAATAGAAACCAGGGTTTCAGCAATGACTTTGCTTTTCTGTGATGTAATGTTTGTGTTGTGTCTCTCAATTAACCCTTCACCACATTTCACCTGTTAGTAAAACAGAGAAAAGCTCTTTTTGCCTAAAGGACTGGTTCTATATGACCTCTTACTGATTGGATTAGTGCGTCCGTGTAAGTGGGAATGTCTTGTTTTATTATTTGAAAAATACCATTAGATAATAATGAAATGATAGCAGTGAATATGCGAGCTGGGTTATTATTATATGAACGTCACTTCTCCTGTTTTATGTGTTGTGTAATTATGGAACAATCATAACATACTCACAAGATTCTTCACTCGTTTTTTCGACTGTTCTTCGGTCGACGTGATTTTGGTGTTGCTGTGACCTGCTTAGTCGGAAAGAAAGGAAGTGGTATGACATTCTTATTCTGACCTCTGAACTGAAACCAAAGCACTAACCGACTACGCAGTAGAAGCACTTTCACTTCCATAAACATTTTTCACAGCAAATGAAAATATCGGATTTGCACAATTCTGGGATTTAGTTGTGCCACCAAGCTGATATATTTTCTTGAAAAGACTTTAGCTCAGTTATTCTAAAAATTTGTTTAAGCCAAAAACAAACAAACAAGTGATTGAAACATGAAAATACTTGCACATCAAATAAATTGGATTACTGAACAACTTTCACTTACATTCAGTTAAATGTGATACTTCTTGTGATCACTATGGCAGATAGTTATTTTAAACAAGCTTGGAGCTGATGGCTTTTGTATGGATTTAGATACTGATTTTGATGGTTGTGTTGGACATTTAAAATATATATTTAGTCTGAAGTACTTCTGTAATTTGGGCATAGCAAAAAATAAAATAAAAAAGGAATTCCAACACATTCCAACTGTGACATGGGTGTCTAATGAAGGTGAAGATGTACCTTCCAGTCAGGTCGTTGCATGTTAATATTGTAATCCAACAATGGCAGCAGCAGAGGGCTTCTCATCCTGCTCTTAACATGAAAATCACCTTTTCAATACCAGCTTTACACAAGTTTCTGGACAGGAAAACTGGTAGTTTTGCAGTGTCACTGTAAAGCAGCACACTGAAGGTCAGGTTTTCCATTCAAATGTGTTTATTTAGATGAAGGCAGAACAGAGTAACACATTTACCAATATTGGATGACTACATGTATCATTGTTAAGGGGATCTGCTATAATAGAGCCATCACAAATCCCGCTCTGGTGTAGTGGAAAATTGATTACCAAGGTCTTCGTGTGCCTTTCTGTGTGTCGTACTGATGTCATGCTTTGTGTTTGTGTTCAGGTCCCACTGCGGCCAGACAGGAGGAGGCTAGAGAGACCCCTGAACATGAACAATTACGCCAACAAGAAGAGCGTGGCAGAGAGCATGCTGGACGTGGCTCTGCTGATGGCTAATGCCTCCCAGCTGAAGGCGGTGTTAGCGCAGGGACCAGAATTCTCCTTCTATGTGCCCCTCGTTACTCTCATTAGCATCTCTCTCATCCTACAAATCCTGGTGGGAGTTCTGCTCATCTTTATCTGTAAGTTTGGAGGTCATGACCTTATTTCTATTTGTTATTGACTTGTTAGAATATTTTTTGGAAAGTCAAGTCAGGTCTGATTATCCAGCTTATAATTTCTTCAGTATATGACACTCTCTATCCTTAGTCCCCATTTAATGCAAGAAAATACTAAAAATATATATAGTAAGTATTAATTCACTAAAAATAATGTGTTAAAACAAAGTATTAAACAAAGTTTTGTCAGTCTAAAGTCGTGTGTGGGCTTTGTTTAACCTCAGTTTATGCACAAAAGGTATTTAGATTTTTTCTTCTATAGGTCTTTTCTGCAAATTTAAAAATTTGTCATGCAGTGTTTTCTCAAACTTTTACAGAGGTTGATGTTTAGGCTTTGACAGCGTTTATATATATGTGCGCTCCTTTCTCCATATGGCATCAATGTTTTTCCTATAAATTGCAAATTAATAAAATGGAAGATCCATGGCCTGCGCTACAAAGTTTGTCTTCCTATACTGTTTACTTATCCTAACAGAGAATACTATTGTGATACAGTGCTAAGTTTATCGAGGCACAGCAGGAAGAAATGGGTGTCTGCTGTCAGCTGTTTCCAATTTGAAAGTCCTCTCATCCTTATTGGGAAAATGCAGTCCACGGCAGGAAATTTGACATTAGTAAGATTGCACGACTTATTCTCAGTTAAAAAAAAACAGCCTTGCACATTTTCCAGAGCGACGAGGCATGAAATGTCCTGCTGGAGGAATAAGCTAATTATTCACCTGAGGGCAGTGCTGTCAGATGGTGTTAATTTATATCTCTTCCTTCAGTAATGATTGCTTCACAGCTAATGTGACAGGAAACTCTGTGCTGCCCCCTCCTGGGAAGAGGAGATGAGTCCTTCTGATGGAGCAGAATGCAGTAATGTCTACATGTTTCGTTTCTGTTTCACCAGTTAAGTGGAATCTAAATGATGAGCGAATGCACTACAAGCTGAACATCATGGAGAACTTCGCCACAGCCTTCGTCTTCATCATAGTCGTAGTCAACGTCTTCATCACAGCCTTCGGCGTCCAGCTGCCTGGTCCAAGTTCTTGATCATTCCTTTACTCAATGCCTGCTGATCAAGACTGACAACCAAATTATCCTCTACAGAGGGAAATGACTTTTATTCTGGAATCTAGATAGCATGCAGGTGCATTTGCTTTAGATTTTTTTGAAGCTCAAGAGAACCAAGGAAAATGTTATATTGTCTGCTATACGTATGTTTGTGCGAGTTGTTCCCTGACTCTCTAACTATGGACGACTTATGGTGGTCAGTTCTTATTTCATACAGGAATTCACTAGTTTGTTACCTCTTATCATGCTCAGGTTACTGATGCAAATAACTGATTGCCTTTACTCATTGAACTAACATCAGGAGCAATATGCTGTATGTCAGTCGAAAGCATTGTGAATGTTTCCTCGACAAAAAAGCCCAAACTTTTTGCTCTTATTCTGAAGTTTTTAAATATGTTATTGTGCTTGCATTTTCTTTAGAACAAAAGAAAAAACATATCCACCACAATATAATCCAAATGAAGTTCTTGACAATGAGTGCATCAGGATTCATATTCCCCTACTGCTGCACGAGGCATTGTGTACATTAGCTTTATTATGGGGGCAAATGTAATATTTACAGTGTTTTAGACCTTCATTGAATGATGAAATGGACCATACTTTTTTTTAAAGTACTATGCAGTTTAATGTGTTATATTTAAACTGATTTACATTTATATATCAGTTAATGTCTTTAAGTCTAATGGATTGAATTATGTATTGTGTACGTAGTTACTGTTAGGGTTTTTTTTATCATATTTTTTAAGGACCAAAAATGTATTTAGCTCTTACTATCTGTGTTTATATATATATGAAATATTGTACTGCACACTGTGACTAGTATTTTACATAAAGTTTGTTAATAAAACTACAAAAGAGACAAGATGTGTTTCATGTATTGTTATCATGCATATTTTTTTATTTTATTGTACAAAGACAAAAGTCTGTCCTACAAATGATGGCGCTTCTGAATGAAAGGTATTTTTACACAACACAGTACACACAAAATATGAGAAACTCAATGAGTAAATGTCAACTAATGACATATTTCCTTTTAGATTAATATGACTTTTTTTATTCAATTACAAGGAATAAACAGCAAAGCCATTTAAGCTGCAAAATGTCTTTCAGGTGCCTCTCATATCGGCTTCTGAAATCCTGAGGATTTTACACCACAATGACATAGTTATGTTCAGAAGCCCTTTTTTATGTTATGCATCTTAATGAAACTGCATACAAACCACCTGAAAAATAAAATACAATTTTATTTACTTGTAATTTTGGTGCAAATGTATTTACTACTATACTATATAAGACAATTTTGGTGCAAATGTATTTACTACTATACTCAATGTAAGCTTATTGTCAGTAGACTTAATAAAACCCATAAAAAATACATGGGCTATTTAAGAAAATATTTTCTGTGTTATGGAATGGCATTCTATTCAATATTGTGAAATAAAAAAAAAAATATGGACATGAATTAAATCCTAAAATAAACAAGGCAATATTTTATGTATTCGCTAAATAACCGGATTTTTATTTTAAAAATGACTTCTTCTAAAGGACTACTTTGATTTGTTTCAGGGGATCTTTATTTCTTAATGCCTCATTTATTTATTTCTGGATTTATTTTAAACCCATTTTTTATTTATTTCATTTATTTATTGAATATTGAACAAAACAGCATTTCATACAAACTTAGATTAACATGTAGTCGGCAAAGAGGCACAGTAAGAACAAAAAATGCCCATACTGTAGGACACAATATTAATTAATAATTGGCAGGAGCTTGAAAATATATAAATATACTTTTTTTTGACATTCACAAACTAAATCCAGCTACTTCAGTAAGAGACTGGAGGACATTTTTAAAAAGACAGTCACTCTCTTCCCTGTACACACTGGTTGGCAAAATGCTCCCACAAGCCAACAGGAAACAAGAACATTTCCGTTCTGACGGAATAAGCGGAAACAAAGACACGGTCGAACAGTTCCGTTCTTAAACTACACGGTGGAAAGAGGAAATGTGGTTTCACTTACATACAGACGCAATAAAAATAGTAAGGCACCTTTAGGGGAAGTTTAACAGACAAACAAAAAACTTGGTTAGAGATGCCACGAAGTAGGTGGCAATGCCTTAACCGTATGTGTGTTGAAGGCCACAAGGGCCAATTCCATCCTTGTCAAGGGGAGTGCTAACCTTCTCTCCTTTCATACAACACAACTCCTATTGGGAGAACGTCACAATATATATGCAGACTAATATGAACTGATCTTACTCACGGTGCAATGTCCTCATTTACTTACAAATATATTATCCAAAGAAGCGCAATTGTTGTATGTCTTCTTTAAACCCACATTGCTGTTCATGGTTTTTTATTCGACATTTCTATATTTTTGTTTGTTTACAATTCTACCCACAATGCAGTGCGCCGAGAGCACGGCGTACCATTGGTAGAGAAAATCACGTGATTGCAAAGCTCACCATGAATTCGTCTAAAAACTTAGTCAGTCTACATGCTCGATGTTTTCTAAAAGAACGGTAGAAAAAAAAGACAAAGCTAATTTTTGCTGCTGTTTAAATGTGAGCAGCAGAATCTATAGAAGCTTCTATTAAAACAACACAGTTTTGGTGATGTGCTTTGTTTTGGCCGCAAGATGGCGGTCATGGTTCAGATCAAATCGACTGAGTAACGTGCTCCTGAATCAATTTATATTGAGGCATCACTGGAGAAACACACACACACACACACACACAGACACATAAAGTGGTATATTAAACCAACAAACGAAAAAATTAGTCTAATTTAGGTCATAACACCAAAATATACTGATTAATTAGAGGCTATTTTGGGGGAACAATGTGGCGACCATAAATGAATCTCCCTGTTATTTAGTTGTTAAGAATGCCTCAAACAGTGCAATTTGTGTTTTTAAAATATTACTTTAGTGAATGCTTGTGGCGACAATAAATTATATAATGTTCCTACACCCTTTACTTGCTTAAGTGTATTCATCCCTTCAACCCATTTAAATAGACATGAGAGAAAATAGTAGCAAAGTGTCAAAAACATACAAAATTAGTATTGAACCCTTGATCTAGTGTGCTGTGCTTTGGTACAATTCATAGGAGCAGTATCGCTGAAGCACCTGATGTGAAGGAGCCACATATTACTTCATGAAGCTTTCCTCTGTGTACCATATAAGAACCTCCTGAGCTCTTTTTTTCAGGCCGAGAGCAGCCATCCCCAGGGCCCGGCTACCTCCCGACACCTTAGCTTCTGCAGAAAAAAGGGCACCTTATTAGTAATGTTGACTAAATAGTATAGAAAGGAAATAATAGTAGCAATATCTTATTATTGAAACTGCAGTGTCAACAGATGTTAAAAAAAAACCCTGGAAAGCAATTTACCACTGTAGTAATAGAGCAAAGCCACTCCCACTGCAAATCCAAAACAGCCCAGAAAGAAGAGGGGACCTGGAGAAGGGAATACACATTAAAATAAAATTGGAATTATTTAATATTGTGCTTGATAACACTGACTTGGGTAGTTTCTGTCACACCAATAATTGCTTTTTAAAGTTTTAGCATGTCCTCGCTAATTATCCACTACTCTACTGGTGGTTTAGATTCTAAACATGAATAAGTACATCTAAACTGTATGTACTATCAACACCACATATTATCTTGCACACATGTGCTGATTTAAATTTTTTAACCTTCACAACTCACTTCTGTCATTTAGAACATATCTCTGTTTGTAGACATGACGAAAATTGAGAGGATCCATGGAATCTAGAGGCAGAATGGAATAAAATGTAAATTTTACTGAGACACACAGACAAATATATATATTTCTTTTGTGCTATCCAGACAATTAATAAATAAGTGAGTGGTATAATACAGGAAGCCATTCTGGGGACTAACCTCTGAGACGGAGCCGTGTGGGCAAGCTGTAATAAATCTCCTCTACGTGCAAATGAAGAGCTCTGTAAAACTCCCTGCATGCTTCCTCGCCTTTCTGCTGCAGGTGTGTCAGGAGTTCACCCAGTCGAACACTTGTAGGGACGTCCAAGTTTCTGAACTGGAAAACAGTTAACAACATTTACAATCATATATTATTTATCACCAACTGGAATGGTTGTCTAAATAGGAGCATGCATGCCGGTCTCTTCCTCCTTAAATCATCGTTGCTAGCATTAAAAAAAGTCTTGTTCGTTCATTTTTATGCCATGTAATTAGTCCATCTAATACATAATTTCCTTGATGCAAATTTTGAACAACAGCATCTGTTCATGGCCACCTGACCTGTGACTTTAAAAGCTGATCACGTACTTGTGTAGAAATCATTTTAAATGCAAAACATAAAGAAATGCATTTACTGAAAAACTATAAGTAGGTACAATTTTAAATATGCCTGCTGAAATATAATTTCAATATGTTATTTTGAAATGTAGTCCTCTTTGACCTAAAACATTTGTTTCACAGCTATTGTTACCATTTACCTTTGAGACTGACGTTTTGCACAGAAAGCTTCAATGACTGAAAACGATGCATTAAACTTCACCACAAATACTGTGACAACATCAAATGCTGCTTGCAATACATCACAATTATTATTATTATTACAATAAATACTTAATATATGATAACAATCCGTTGACAGCAGTTTTTTAAAACTTTTATTCACTTTTTATTTTAATACTACGGAGCTTTGCAATGCATTTTAATGCAGAGTATTATTACACAGTTTAACGTATGGCTCTCTCTTACAACACTATCAGCATGTCATAAAACCAGTACATGACAGAACAGGACTCACCTTGGTGGCCTCCTTGTCTGTGAGGATCTGTGGGTAGATTCTGTTGAGCTGCAGGATGAGTTTGTCCACCCGCTCTGTGTCCAGTCTCCAGTCAGCTCTGAGGAAGGCGCTGTCCTCTGTCAGCTGCTCACAGAAACTGTCTGTCCATGTAAACACGAGAGAGGATTGAAAAAATAACTCATTACATCTGCAACTGTCTAACAAAAGGCTAGGTTATTTATTGGAAGTGGACGTCACTTTACAGTAGCCTTGTTACTAATGCAGAACAGAACCAGTTGCGCCTCCAAGGGGGGACAAGGGGGCCACAGGCACACCTGAAATCTCACTGGCCACCCCAGATGTGATATGTCAAGTTTAACCACTGAAACTCAGATGTCTAAGTTTCAGTGAATGCAACAACGGTGTCTGAGTACAACCAAAATCCCCATTAGCTGACTGTAACCGAGATGCACAGCAGCAGCCAGAGAACACAAAAGACCTGCATGCCTTTATTTAATGAAGACGATAAAGGCAACAGTAACTTCATTGATTACTTATAATTTATCCTCAACATGACAACATTGGACCTTGACAATGGTAATGTGTACTTTTCTACATTTCTGACAGGTGAGCTGCCACACAGAGTCACAGCTCATCAGTTACAGTTAATCCTCTGGTAAACAGCTAAACCTTGAGTTCTATCACGGCAAGATATTGTTTTACTGTAAAAATCTGATCAATCCTCTGTCAAAACATTTATCTGTCATATCAAGCTTTTTTATTGGCAGGATTTTTTTCATTTCACAGCAGGATCTTTGCAGCAGTGCCCTTCATGTGCGTATGACTGCATTTTAGAACAAGACCTCTTTAATCACTAAAGTAACGGGTAGCTTAATTGCAATAAAAACACATTTTATTGTACCATCAGTTGCCAATGTGTGATAAGTTATCATCACACAATAACAGAAGTGTCAATATTGAAATCATTAACAATGGATGTCTTGCCTATATGAGTGAAGTTTTTTTACCTTCAATATTTTAATGGTCTCCTAATAACCAGAATACTAACTATACTAATATAAATATATGCACAATAGCAACATTAACTGTAAAATAACAAAACAAGTATATCAGTATGTGATTTCTTAACTCCCACATTGACATAGATTTTAACTAACATCTTAACTACGACAGCATCACAGAATTCCTGAAATTCAGTCAGACTTTTGTTTTTCGTGTAACACCCCAAGATCTTCAGTGGTCCCATCTGGCCACCTTTATCAAACACGTCTGGAGGCGCCCTGGCAGGAGCGGACAATGTCGCCAGTATTTTCTCGTAACTCTTAACAGAAGTGGAGCATGAGGGCGCGGCGGGTGGGAAAGGTTGCAAAAACACACATGTTAAGACCAAACTGACAAATAATGGCCGTTTCTCCTGTCAACCGTGTTGTCAAGAAACTTTTGAGAAAACCTCAACAGGACTTGGAGTGAGCCGTTCCACTGTGTTCGGCAAAGCGAGGGCAAACTTTTAGGTCGCAAGTGCTGCGTTAATGACTTAGACCTAATGGAGAAACATTAAAGTAGAACATGAGGCTACATACATGCTAAAAAATAAGCATTATTTCAGTTAAAAGAAAGACACGAACCTCCCATTGTGGAGTCCCCTCTGTCCTCTGTGTGGACACGCCCTCTGACGTCATCGCGCAAGCGGGGATGGGCGACGTCAACGTTGTCAAAAAGGAAACGACTTTCCTTTTCAGCAGGAAAAAATAATAACGAAGGCCGAGAAGGGCCTCGTCAGCTGTGATTTATGAAGGTATATTTTAAATTAAACAGAGAGTTTTTTGTTGTAACTAAAGGTTTAGACGTCTTCAATACATTTAAATGTATAAGAAAAAAAGTTGTATTTTATATAACATAAATAGAGGCTTTGTTGGATCTTGACACATTAGGGTTCAGTCCTGTCCAACAGTCTTTGGATTTTAACTTCACATTTGCACCATTTTCAAGTTATTTCAGGGCAAAGGGGAACATAAAACGTGAGTAAGGAATTTTCTTTCAATGCTTAGATCATGTTCCACATTAATGTCAAAGTCAGTGCAGGATAACTAGAGCAAGTGCTTGTCAAACTGTGTGCTTTGGAATCAATCTTACATTATTCACACGGTTATAATTATATTTGGCCGTGCACCATGGAAATTCTTAATTTAATTTAACAGTAGTTTGAGGGGCTGCCCCCATAAATAGTCCAGGATAAGAGATCCTGGTGCTGGTGAAGGGATGAAGTTACAATACCTCCAAATGAATAACACAAAGTAATAAAAATCACATTAAATCTGCTGCCTGTTGCTGACAAAAAAAAATCTGTTCATAGCCTGATGATAATTTATCCTACGACAGCAAGTTATAGTAAAACATGATTTAGCTGCATGTTGTTATATTTTGGTAATTTATGGATTAGAGAGGTCAGATTCTATATGTAATTATGGAGAACCATTCGTACACACAATAATCCTGCTGTGGGGCCACGCAACTGAATAATCTGTAATAAAACACTTGAGATGACAGAAAAATATTTTGACTTTACTACACAGATCAGACCTTTAAGATGACTGAAATGTCAAATGGATAGAAACGGAACTCTTTTTTAAAAAACACTATTCCTACTTTTGTAATAACAAAAATATTTGATTTGGGTTATTCATAAAACATTCAGCACTTTAGCCTTGAACACACACATCTAATGGTATTACTGCACATATCACTCATTTGCAATGAAAATGTCTTTGGTCAATTATATCCATGTATACTTTATTGAAAAAACAACTAAAAAGTGTGCTTACACAGGTGTTTGTGAGACCACTTATCAATTGTGTTTTAACAGTGTGTGTATTATTATTTATTGTAGGTGTGGGAAATGCACAAAAATGCATCTTGTACTAAGCTGTTGAACTACGTGCTTTGAAAAAGTTTATTAGATAAGAAATAATGTCTCAAAAATCATGATTGTTTTCAGTTTCAGTGATAGAATGAAGCTTTATTATCACAAAAAAGGCAGGTAACTTAATTTGACTGAAAATGACAAACACTTAACAACTGTGAAAGTTAGATTTATTTGTTTTTTTTACACCAACCATAACTGGAAGCTGAGACAGGAGGCTACAGTCCTGAATTTTGCTAGTGTTTTTAATTTTAACCACAGTTCAGTCTTCTTGAAATTGTGACCATCCAGCTAAATTCAAACTTACCGGTATGTAACCAAAAGGATGATGAATCCTCTAGTCTGAACACAGTCAAATAAATACAATTGCAGTTATAGTAAAAACACGTAAAATCAATTAGGACCAAGAATGTGAGCAACAATACGTAAAATATTTTTACACAGCACAAGACATTTAGTTATTTTCTTGCCATGTTTGCAAATTGCACTTATATAAACAAAACACAACATGGCACTGCAGATTTATTATTTTAGGACTTAAAAAGGTTTACAAAAAGTTGTATTAAAACAATTATTTTAAAAACTCTCCTTCATGAATAAAGTGTATGAATACTATTAACATCTGACCTTAACTTATAAATCTTTAAATAAGATTTGCATTGTAATACTCCTCCTCCGTCGTAACAAGCATACTCAAACTCGTAACAGTTCTCCCTTGTCTGCGGAGCACAATTATACACAATTTGTTAAGACACTCAATTTGAAGCTCCATCTTTGCAGGATCATTGATTGACAGTAATAAATCACATAGTTTAAATTAGTTGAACAGACATGCTTATAAAAAATCTTGCTTGTTTTCATTGGCTGTCAGAAAGGCAAAAAGAAATCTAAGGCCAAAGGACAACAAAGGCAGAGAAGCTTATTTGTCTCTTTTGTTTGATTTTAACCAGTAACAGTAAAGGTCTGTCTTTTAAAAGCTAATATAATCACCAGCTTTGTTGCTATGAAATAAATAAGGTTAAAGATATGTTGAGACACTAGAAAATGTCATCAATGTTGAATAATACTCGAAACAATTAGCATGATTTTTTTTTTTTTAGAAAGAAAGAGGAATCACCTATAAGAGCAAATAAGGAAATCAAAAAGTGCTCAGTCAGGGTAACACAGGCAATGAATAATCCCCAAGACAGCCATCTTGCTTCTTCCTCTGGTTCAGTAATCATAGTGGTGCTTATTGTTGGAAGACTGATGGACTGCAATGGGCAGCTGATGCGATTAGTCATATTTTCTGCAGTCACTTTGTTTGAATGGACTTTCAGGAATTTTACATACTTGTTTTGGCACTCTAAAATAAGACTCTTGGCGAATACTGTTGAATATGATCTCTTCTTAGCAATGACATGATTTGGACTGTGATTTGAACGAAGAAACCAGGAGGACAGGTGACTGGCAACTTCACACACACGCTCTCTGACGGACCCCCATAAGGACACTTGGCTTGATTTACTGCAAGTAGAAAGACGGAAGAGAATAATAATCACACTGATTTCAATTTCCACTGTAGATGATCTTAGCTGGTAAGAGAAGCAGTTAGGATAGCGAATGCACAGAGAAGACAAATGCAAGACGCAGAGTAGTGGGGTAGGAGCTGCATGCAGGCTTCAGTAATGAGTCACTGATACTGTAGGGGATATTTCCACGTCACAGAGCATTTGAAAATAAGTGCAAAATCAGTTGGGAGTTGAATTAACATTAGCATGCAGATTTCCAGTTTCATTTGGTCTTTAAGGCAAATAAACGGCATAAATATCGGACAGAAAATAAGACATCAATCTTGTGCTCTCTTGTGCCAACGCAAAAGACGATGTACAGACATTGTACCGTTAAAACAACAACTATCCAGACCTAAAGGAGAATTGTTTTGATGGTAGAAAATTACCAACACGGGCAAAAGAAAGGAGGGATTCAGCTCAACCAGCATTGTGAATGCAATAATATACTGTTCAAATTACAAAAGTATTAGAAGGTGTGTAAAAGAAATGCAGATTTAACTTCTAAATACATTATACAAGTCGGAAAATGATTGCTAAAGTATGTGAAAACACATTTAACTATCTAGTACTAAATTGTGGCGCTAGGCAGGTCATCCTTTTTGTGTTTAGGGACAGAATTCATGACTCAATAAAACACCAGAGCCATACTTTGCATCAGCCCTTCCCCTCACATTATAATGCATTAGTGGTTCTCCCACGTGACTGCAAGTTACTACAACTATGAAAGCGAAAAGTTTTCTGCAAATGCATCTTCCCTGGATGCCAGAATTTTCACAACATCTCAGTGTCCTTATCTAAATGTCTTAACAATGATAAGATAAATAACAGGTTGATTGATTTCCTGCAGAGCCTCACTGGTGGAGAGCTAAGGATCACCACCAATTCTAATTTCTATAGCGACTATTTTTACACGAGGTAGTTTTACAAACTTTAACCAGAAACAACTGAGATTCATAGATGGGCTTGTAGTCAGCGGTACATGCCCAGCATTTAGCATAAGTTACCTTTTGTGTTTAGTTTATTATAATAGAAAACTTGGTCCACAGCCATACCTATAGTGTGCATTTGTGATTTCACATCTAACTGGGTTGGTTGGGTTAAAAGGTATGTTGCCGCATTTGCACAGTTACTACGATTCATTTGGGCTGCTGTAAAAACTGTCAATTGGCAACTTAAGCAGACAAACCTCCAACATTTCAGAGAAGAGAATATTGCTTATTTTTTAAATTACTTTGAAACCCAATTTTATATACTTTATGATTGCTGTAATTATTCAAATGTGGGTTGTGAATAACATTTCTGTGATGAGACAAGCTCAGACAATTATTTTTACGGCTTTACAAGTACTTTAAATAGTAATATTAGAATGTCATAGAGTGTCTGACACATAATTGGCGACAAAACAGAGGCTCAGTGTTAGGGATGGTAAGTATATGCAAAGCCTGAGCAGGAGAAATGCAAATCTTTGATAAATCTCAAAGGCCACATGTAACTTTGCAGAAGAGCCCAGAGCTTTCACTGATGTTTAGTGGCTTAGAGTTGGTTCTGCAGTACAACCTCTGACTTACATGATGGTTAGATGAGGCTCCTTTGCCTTTTGTTTTGGCCTTGCCTCCCACTGTGGCGCTGTTGCGGCGCGCCTGCTCATGGTCAAACTCCAAATCCTCTAGGCGCTGAGTTAATGCCAGTTTCTGCTGTATGGCCATACGTAACAGAGAATTCAGCGTCTTCTTCTCATCCTCAGCTGCAGCCAGCTGCCTCTGCATGTCATCCAGCTGGGTTACATACTCATCACATCTGAGAGAAAGAGAGGGAGGAGGTGGAGAACAGAGTGGGAGGGAGGAAAAGGGAGGGGGAAGCAATAAACATTATTTGCCAGCAGGTGGAGTAATTCTCCTTGAGCTGCTGCTGTTGTGCTGCTGTTTTCTCCATTCCACAGGCAGCTTTTTCCAGATGGGAGGCAGAGGTCCCTGCTAGCTGACTCGCACAAGTATTACATCAGACTGTTCCCACAATGCCTTGTGTCTTTCTCATAAACAGACACACAAACAGTTGTGCAGAATGACCACTTCAGCTGCTTTTCTTGTGGTGTATAAAGAGGAAGATTTAGGATATGAAACTATATCATGTTTCTTTTGGTGTTGTATAAAAATATATACAACAGATAGATGTGCTATACTGTGCTCTCTGGACTGCTAAACCACAAGTATGTGACATGAAGTAAATAGGTCAATTACATAGATATAAAGTATCCACATTACCTTGTAGCAAACATGGCTCGAAGAGAAGAGAACGTAGCAGCATCTTCTTTCAGAGCCTTGAGTTCATTACGGAGCTTCATCATGGTCTCCGTCACCATGGCCTTCTCACTGTCATACTTACTCTTCAGATTGGCCAGAGCAACCTCAGCCGTCTAAAGGGAATAAGATATAATTATTCATTTCTTGCACTTTTAAACTCGGCGTGAATCTTTAACTGAGCAGATTATTCTATATCTGTTGTGCTTGTCGGTCTGAGAAACAATGAACATCCTTCCTCTAGCAAGAACACAAACAGAACAGGCGGACACACATACAGGACATGCATACAGCACTCTCAGAGCCATCGTCTGACCTGTTTGTTAGCCTTGAGCACAGCTCTGAGAGTGGCAATCTGTTCCCTTTTGGTGCTGAGCAGGGACTTCAGTTTGAGAATCTCCTCCATGCAAGCTTCTTTGTCTTTGTCTGCCACAGTGCTCAGCTCCAGATTGGCAAGTCTCTGACGGGACAGCTCTGTCGTGCGGTCCACTGCCTGCTGCAGATGGCGGATCTGGTCCCTGATGATAGCTACGAGGTTATAGATATTCATGGGTTCTGGGCGGTGCTCTGGAGCTGCAGTAACTGTGGTGCTGTTGGAGCCTGACTTTCCAGCTTCAGTCTCACTGATCAACCCATTAGTGAGAAGTACAGACTGGTGCTCCTTCCCTTCTTGTCCCCTCCTTACCAAAGCCTTGCCTTCCTTGTAGTAGTCAAGCATGACACGGTTAGGAGTCTCATTGTTGCACATGCACACATGGTTGTAGAGATTGGCCAGTTCTTCACTGAATGTTATGAGCTCATCCTGAGCCACATTGAGGCTGCCAAGTGATTCTCCTGCAGCCTCGCTCACCAGACGGAGCTCCTTCTCCAGACGAGCCACCTCCGCTTTATCTGCTTGGCTGATCTTCTCCAGGGACAGCAACTTTGACCTCAAGTCTTGGACATCGTTCTCCAACCGTGCTCGGTCATCTTCATATTGGGTGCGACACTCCTCATACCGTGCCCTCAGTGTCTTCAGTTCTTGCCTCAATTCCCCAGCTTCAGAGACTGCCACAGTGTATTTACACTGCAGTATCTCCGGTCCATTGATGTCCAGCTCGTAGTAGTCTCCATCATCATGGCTGTCCCTGTCTTTCTCACTGTCGAGGGCAGACTGGCGTTCCTTACTAGCCTGCAGTTTCCTCATTGCACTTAGATTTTCAGTCAGCCTGTTGACCGTTTCCTTTTGCTCGGACACAGTGCCATAGGCCTGTTCCAGCTGTTTCTGGTTCTCCTGTAGAGAGTTGATCAGGGCCACTTTTTCCCGCTCAACCTAACGTAAAAATAAAGACATTATCAGTCAGTTGGTCAACTTTACACCTGATTAAAAATAATAATAATCACAAAAAATAACATCAATGGTCCTTTGGCCAGGGAAGAGAATGAACAGAAAATACCTGTATGAGCTTTCAGAGAGTAGAGTGAGTAAATTACAGGTTAGATAAATCTACTCAGACAGCCACTCAAAGATACACATACAAATTAACAGTAGTTATTAGTTTATGTACAGTAGATTTTAATGGAAGTTTAGATCTGCTTGTGATCGAATGAGTTGAAAAGACTGGACCAGGCCCAACAGCATCTTATGACTGTCATACCTGCACAAGCTGTTGTTTTAGTTTCTGTATCTCGGAGATGTTGAGTTCACTCAGCAGGTCATCCACCAGGCTCGGAGCCGGCTTGAAGGCCTCTCCTCTCTTGTTCACTGCAGTTCTGTTGTCTTCATCACTTTCACTTGCCTTGACCAAGCCGTTCTCAAAGCCTCTTATGAGATCATCGTTGTCAGGTTCATTGATGGTGGAGGGATCCTCATGGAGTTTGGGGTTATCGATGGAGATATTGAAGGAGCTGCTGTACACAGTGCCCCCGATGGTCATATAGTGGGAGAGCTCTTTGCGCAGCGTGGCCTTCTGCTCACGCTCTGTCTTGATGGTCTCTAATGCCTCTGTCAGCTGTCGCTCAGCGATTTCTCTCAGACGCATGGCTTCCTCCAGTTGACTGTGTAGGCACTGGGAGTCCTCCTCCAGACGGCGAATCTCATGCTTTAGACCTTCAAATTCCACCTGCACAGATTGTCAAAAATATGGATAAGGCAGTCAGTAATATAACGTTAATGAATGTTGTTCAGTGTAATTCTTCTGATTGGCCAAACTGTCTGGCAGCTTGCCAAGATATATGCTTTCTTTTAAGTAGAATTCAGTGTGCAGAATAGACAAAATGAGAATTTTTCTTGATTCCCATTTTAAAACATGATGAGTTCCAAAAAGCACATGTACATCAACATATTTTAAATTTAGCCTTGTTGCATTTTCACAATGGAAACACATGGCACAATGACACTGTGATTATATACGAACCAAAAGCAATAATGTGGGTAGTTTGAATCATAAAAACAGAAATAGCATTACTATTTTAACATGTTTCCACCCACTTCAGGAAATGTAACTAAGTGAGTATAGTGTTTAGTTGTGTTTGTCTCACCTGGTTCTGTCTCAGCACAGACACTTGTTTCTGAAGGGAGATGTTCTCCTCCTCCAACTCACTGTAGTCCTGCAGCAGCCGAGCCTCCCGAACCTTGTACTCTCTGATGTCATCTCGCAGCTGACTGCGCTGCAGCTCTGCCAGATCTGAGTTCTGCACACAAGAAGAGAGACAATAGAGGAATAATGGTATGTTTTGGAAGGTTGCATGAGCATGAATTCAAATTACCACCTATGTTCATGGCCACTGGATGTGCAGTAGTTTATTCTGCAACCAGGCAGTGCAGACTTCATCCTTGCAATGGTCTGGTCAATGTGACTGAAATGACGATCAGCATGTCAGCATGTTTGACATACCACAGGGGCAAGACCTTGGCAGGCAAATGCAGTGGTGGAAGAAGGACATGGTCCACTTACCAGTCCATGCTACAGAGAGCCCTGGTGGAGGACATCCTTTGTGTCACTCACTGCGGACCATTACATCATCTTTCCTGCTGGGCTCAGTGCAAACTTGTGAACTGACCCTCCCCCCATTACAAGCACCAACTCTCCCACAACCCACACTAACAACTTGTGATGAAGCCACTAGCTGACATCACAACTGTATATTTAAAACACAAGCTTAAAATTCTTGTATTCTAACACACATAAAAAGGCACCGCCATCTCAGAATTTCAGTTTACCATATGATAGGAGAATTGTCAACAGTGGTAAAAAATGATTTAAGTGCTGTCTAAAGAGCTGTGTTCCAAATGTCAGGAAATTTCATCTTGCAGCATTCTTAATTATTACCTCTCTCATCTCCAGGGCAATGGATGACAGGCGGTCATTTTCAGCTTGTGCACTACAGAGGGAAGCTTTGGACTGTCGGAGCTCATTCTGTAACTCTAGGATCTTCTGCTGGTAGAGAGCCTCCTTACTGGCAGACTCCAGGATCAGTGACTCTTCCCTGCTTTCCCCATCTGCCGCCACCTTCCTGTGAGTTGAGTAAGCTTGTCCAAAGGCCTGAGGACAGACAGACAGACAGACAGTAGAAACAACAGAACAATGTTTTTTTTTTTTTAGCACAACTTGCCTTTCAAGTACATGCATAGAAGCACAATTATTGCCTAAAGAAGCACAGTGATAGATAATGGCTCCATTTTGATAATCAAATTGTACATTTACTGCATTACTGATTGTCTATTCACCTTTCGTGTTACAGAAGGCCCCTTCAGTTTATTGTGAGCAACAAGTTGCATGTATTTAAACATGCCATGCTCATATGACAATTTGATTAGTTCAAGGCTGCTGTTTTCACAGTCAGCACTTAAGGAACTAAAGTGATTCATTCAGATTGATCTGCCTTGAAAATCTGAGATGTGAAAAACAAATAAAATGTACAGTTTTAAGTAGAAAACACTGAAAAGTAATACTTTTCAAAATAAGGTGCAACACATATTTTAATTTGACACAACACACTTAACAATTTACTGCAAAATAAAGCAAAAACTGTTACATAATTTTTGTGAATTTATCCCCTAAACTGCTAAATTTGTGGTATTTTCAATTACTTTCAACTACAGTAACCATTACCAAATGTCACAAGATGGCTTTTCGTTGACATACTATGACACGTGTACAATGCGCTCTAACAGCAAGACATCAAGCAAAGAACAAGTTAACAGGTTAACAAGTTTATGTCAGATCTCCACAGCTAACTGACTTAAAGGCCTGAAGACACACAGCCAGCATTCACTGATACTGAGCCAAACTGGGAAGTTACTGTCCAAGAAAGTCCTGAAACCCACCACAGAGCTACAGCCCTCTTTCCCACCAGCATCTAACCCCACCTTTTTTTTTTCATTCACACAAACATATTTGTGTAACAAGTCACGGTCAGTCATGATGCGAACTGATCAGGAGCCTGAGTGATTACTGATGGATGATTCCTTTCCCTAAATCAGCCGCAGTGACACACTACTAAACAGGGGAACAACACTCAGAATCATGAGATGCCAAGTGAATGACTACAACAATGACTCACTCAATGACTGAATTTTGATCTATACTGCTAATAATGTAATGTGGAAAAATGTACCATAATTATTATACAACTGAGGATAAGTCCTTCAAAAATCCCCACAGGCTGAGAACATAAGACTAAACCAGTATGGATGAATTAATAATGTCTGCTACCAAGAATCTACAGCTAATGTAAGAGACTGACTTCTAACTGAGAACATTCCTGCAATTTGCACACCATTCTTGTGGCCTTCTGGTTACCAGTGAAATGCTATTTCATGTGAATAGCAAAGGAGAACACTGTCTGAGAGGAGAGGTGGTAAAAACAGAGCCGTTACGCTAAATAATTAAATGCTGAGCAATGGAGGTAGAGTTAACAGATCGGAAGCAGCAACCATAACTTCTGAGAAAAGCCATGTGGAAGTGCCTTAGGATGCAGTTCCTCTAATCATCAAGAAACCGGCTGAAAGAAATCTCCGACAGACGATACTGAACAGGAGGGAAAAGCCCAACTTCTCTTTCGAAAAGCAGCCAAAGTTTCCCACAAATCGGTGCATCAGTGGCTCAGCGGAATTTTAATTTGCTTTCTCAAGAGGATATTTAGGGGAAATGTTTGGTATCAGATGCTCAGCATTGTCTTTACTTGACTAATAAATGTCTTAGTCTCTCACATTAAGCTGTCATGGTTCTTGCTTTTCTCTTGCTATGTCAGATTTGCTCAGGCTCTTCCTTATTCTCAAATGCTGCAAGATGTTAACCCCAGAAAACTAGACCTTTTAACTAACAAAAAATAAAAACAAACAAAAAAAAGAAAACACTGACTTTGCTGTGAATCTTGCTGAGGGATTTGTTGGCAACAGCAGAGCTTAAATTTGTAATATTTTAATCTTGAATTGAACTGTGTGAAATCAATCCTGAGCAACTGAATTTAGTGGCAACAGTTATCTTGTGAACCTACATTTCTTCTGACTGACAGTGTAAATAAGTGGTGGCATTTGAAAGGGAAAGGGAGCCCAGAGGTTAACCGTAGTCATGGGTTAGAAAACTCCCTACAAACAGTCAATTAGTAAATTATTCTTTTTGTTGATGGGTAATCTCACAATTATTTTCTCAATTAACTTATTAGCCTGGTTGTTTGGTCTACAAAATGTCCAAAAGCTGTGAAAAATGACAAACTTCTATGCCTTGTTTTATCCACAACTCAAAAATGTTCAGTTTAATGTCACTGAGGAGGAAAGAATCAAAAATATTCACATTTAAGAAGCTGAAAACAGAGATTTTTTTTTTTTACTTTTTTCTTTAATAAAAAGAGTCAAACCAAATAGTCAGTAAATAAAATAGTTGGTGACTAATTTAATAAATGGCAAGTAATCAGTCAACAGTTGGGGAATGAGAAAACAAACCCACCAAAAACAGAATATGATTTATGAATTATTTAGCTTTCACTTGACTGGAGGACACGTCTGGAGCTATTTCTTCTCTACCAAAGCCTTTCCGTTATTTTTAGACTCTAAACACTAAAAGCAAGTTGGCCTCACAGGCATATAAATTTGGCATAAGCTGCTGCAGCTGCAGATGTCTGATCTGAAGGCCTCAACCTTTACATACCAAGAGCAAGTATGGGCAAGTGACCAAAACTGATGCCATGTTTTTTTTTATTCCTACAAGAAATCAAAAAGTCACTGCAATTATTCTGCTTAGATGCAAATGAAGAACAAGTGACCATGCAGACAACATATGACAGACTTTAAGTACCAGTTGAAGAGACTTGCAGCTGGTCAGTTTACACTTTAGCAATTAGCAGTAATTGCTAAGTTACGTGCCTGATTTTCACATACCGATACAATTATGATAAGGTTAGAGCCACGAACTCTTTATAACAATATCCGGCTGCGTGGCTGTGACCTCGGGTTACCTCCTTCAGCTGGTCCAGCTCATGTCGGACCGTCTCGTACTCCGTCTCCAGCTCATCGAATCGCTGCTTGAGCTGCTGCTTCTCCTCCAGCACCGCTAGCCCGTACTCCGCCGCCTGGATCTTCTCATGGGTCGTCTCTCGGAGCTCCCGGGTAAGACGCTCCACTTCGGCTCGGAGCCACTGCGGCCCGGCTTCTGTCACCAGAACAGCTTCGGGATATTCCTGTTCCTCCATAGACATCTTGGCGAGCCGCCGACTCACTACTGTAACGGGACCCAGCCCTGGCTGGTAGCAGCGGCGCACAAAACCACCGAGACCGCAAATCACAGCCTTCTTTGTTTGAACCGCATCGTCGGGGCGTTAATGGCGTCTAGTTTCTTCTTCCTTCGGCCAAACTCCAACTAGGCGACAGTTTTCTCATTGTCCAGGACTTTCTTCGGTCTTTTCATGAGGCTGACAGGAGAAACTTCAGTTGAGATCATCGATTGGAAAAAGCAAGCAGCCCCTGTACGGCGTTCAAAATCTCGGTGATTGTGGAGGGAATTGTAGTTTTATGGTTAACGCAAACATCTGTAGTTTTACGTACTGCAGCTGCCATGTTGACTTCAAGTACCAGAGTGCATTGCGTGCGCTTGACCAGGACCCGACACTTACTGAAGGTGTCGATGCAGCGCTGCCATCTAGAGGTTTTATAATGAAACTACAACTACGTCCACGATAGACGCGACATTTATTATAGCCACAGTACAATTAATGAATATTCACATTATTATTTATTTGTCGAAATACATTTTTAGTCTACAAAATGTCCATCAACAAGCTCCCAAATCCTAACGCCTTAATGTCATGAAGGCACAAAATATTTAATTTCATAATATGAAATTCAATTTACTTCAGTAATATAAAATTCAGAAATGTATAGGCTACCTTTGACATTATTTTTTTTTACTTAGCACCTGACACAATTAGTTGTCAAAACATTTGCCGATTTGTTCATTGTCATTTCTTGTGTCTTTGCATACATTAAAAAAATGAAATGTCGTTCTCCCTGTCCCGGTAGGGTGCCAATAAAAACAATAACAGTAAATATAAATACACAACTATGAGAATGCAACTAAGAGGAACTGGTTGAAAAATCAGCACATTGTAATTAAATTAATTTAGCATCACTAGAAGAATTAAGCTAATTAATTAAGTGACTGCAAAACTCAACTCACTCTACTTCAGTACAGTTTTGAGGTACTTTCATTTTACTTAAATAATTCCATTCCATGCTACTTTATACTTCCACTGCACTGCATTTCAGAAGGAAATATTGCACTTAGTGCTCTGCTGCATTTATCGGACATCTTTCGTTACTTTTAAGATGATTTTATACAATGAATAACAATCTTTTAAAACACAACACATTATTAAAGAGTAAACCGGTGGTTTCCACCCTGATTTTCCCCCTTAACTGCTCACGTGGCTACATTTCAATAAATGTTCAAATGATCCAATATCGCACCAAAAATCAAAGATTTAAGTGCAGGAACAGAAAACAGATTTAGGCGTATCACAGGTGTATCAGATTTGTCTGCTCTCTGTTTATATAAAACTGTATATAGTTCAAATAGTTTCACCCGCAGCAGCTACAGAAACAGTAACAAGCTGCCAACAGACTCATACTTCCATGTTAATATTATCATAATGTCATATATGATAATATATCAAACAGAGAGACCAAACCGGTACTTTTACTTTAATAGTTTGGAACATTTGTTACTTTTATTAAAATAAGATTTTTCATGCACAAATTTTATTTGCACTGGAGTAGGGTTATACTGATGTTGCTGTATTGGTACTTTTACTCAAAGGAAGATGTGAAAATTTTATCCACCTCTATTTCATCTCAGCTTTCCTTATTACCTAATCAGTTGTCAGTTTTTTAAATACACGGACTAATAACAGACAGGTGTAATGTCCATAGACATTGTAAAGACATTACTGGCATAACACCAAATATTTAGAGTGCACACGCAGACGTCAAACTCTGTCATTTAATACAAGACTTTATCTACTGGAAGAAACTTAATAAAAAAAAGTCTTTCCATTGACTTTCATCCTCGACAGACTCACATTGCATGTGAATACGTGAATGTGAAAGCAAAACATTCTCATCTGGGAGTTTCCTTCTGTGACAGCTCTTGGCAAAGTGGTTTGACGGGTTCAGGAAGTTGCCTACTTGATGCTGATTGTCTTGTTGTTGCTGTTCCAGCCTGGAGATTAGCCTGAAGCTGAGCTTAAATGGTTTGTGTTTTTTCAGAGTTCACTGGGGTCTTCCACCTGTGGTAACAGTAACCAATTTATTACGATATGTTATTATGTTATATTACATTATATTTTGTATACATTGTGTTATATTCTCTGTACTCATTTTCTCTCACCCTCTGTCTGTCTGCCTCAACCAGCAGCTTTGTTTTTCACTGTCAAACTATTTGTGTCTTTCTTTTTTTAGGAAGATGGAAGAAATCTCAAGTTAGACTTTTACCAAAACTGTATGTATATTCTATAGATATATGTGTAGTGTCCTAAAAGAACTTCACCTTTGTTTAGAAGATCTTTGTTAACCATGATTTATTGTTCTGGATATTTTCAGACAAATATTACCATTTTTATTCAGTCTGCTTTGGTCTGGGATGGGGAATGGCACTCTACAGGCCGTTTCGGTGTAAGTAGACAAACACTTCATCTTTAAAAGTTCTCGCAAAAGAAATTTACACTTTAACATTCTGTAATTGTTCAGGAGTGTTTTTGTTTAACTTCCAGCGCTCATGATCCCGTCAGTTCTTGGTTTTATTTTCACCATAATCTTTGAGGTCTTCGGCATAGTTTCTGGTAAGATGAGCTCTCTTTTAAAAACACCAACATCTGTAAGATACTTGTTAGCTATTGTTGTCTTCTTCTTCTTTAACCCACTTTTTTGTGGCACATTTGTTATTTTACTTTTTGCCCTGTAAGTTTTGCTTAACAGTTTGATTTAAATATTCCCCTGCAGAGATGCCAGCCCATACAAAAAGATGTAAAGGCCGTCCTTATGACAAAAGAGGTATTTACTTGTACATTAAATTAACTTGTGCACAGAATTAATAACTGTGCTGGATGTGATTTGTTCTGGCACTTTATTATTAACATTAGTTTTATATGATCATGAATGATTCATAGCTGATGGTCAATACTGTTATAAAGATTTTTTCTATCAATTATTCATAATAATTATGCCCTAAAGAAATCATAGTCATTTCTATTGCTACACACTATATCATTAAATAATGAGTCTAAAATTTAATTTTGAATTTAAAACCCAACATCCAGAAATGTTCTCCATAAAAGCTGACATTACCTTCCACTTTTCTTTAGATATTTATTGGGGATTTTGTTTTGCACTTTTCGTGGCCCTCTTAAACCTCAGGTCACATCACGGTAAAGCTACATGACTTCACAGCATGTCAAATATGCAAATACTTTAAGAAAACACTGTTTTCTTAGGTTAACTTGTGTGCTTTATTTCAGTCTACACACTGTCTTATGGATGTGGCATCATAGTGTTTTCTCTTCGGGGAGCAGTGCGGAAATACAACTCCTTGACGTAAGTAGGTAGTGAATTTTGTACAGTCTTGCTATAGATTGATCACCTTTGTAGCTTAATCACATATTTAAACATGTGTATTTGAATGTCTTTGGTATAGAGGTATTTGTATGATCTAAAGAATATATCTGTCTCTTTTTGGACAGGGAGCTAAGAAGGAGACAGACAACCTGGCAGTAGAATAAGTTTACAGCCACAGGGGATGGATTTACCAGCAGTGATGATTTCTGTAGCATCATAAAGGTCAATGTGCAGAAGTGTGCTCAATAATTAACTTTAGATTCAGAGATGCCAGGAAATCACAACGGAAACAAAACATGTATTGTCAGATCTTCAGCCAGTCATTTTCTACTAAAGCAAATATATAAGCAAGCTCAGGGATGTACAGCAAATAAATAATATATGACACAAATACAGTGTGTTTCAGCTTCATGACCAAGTTAAAGTGCTCTAGTCAATGTTGGGAAGTTATTAGTTACATGTATCTTAATAAAATCACTAAATAAATGTAATTGTAACCCATCACAGTAACTGAGACAAAATTATAATTGAATTGTGGTTACTAATCAAAGGACATCACATCCACATATTAAAAGTTTTTGTGTAGAATGTAATATTCATTCTGTTTCTTAGAATTCCTAAAAGAATAAAGGTAATACATAAATAAAAGTTGAATAAATAAAAATAAAAAGAAGGAGTTCACGGTCAGCAAAGATGGTTTAAACTTATGTTTTAAGGACTTTTTAGTTTTATTGCCAAATTTTAAAAAGTCAGGTAAATCAAATCTAATAAGCTATATTTCTTGGATGAAGTAATTAAAATAGGTACATTATTTATTAGCCTATATTTTCAACAGGGTAACTAGTAATCTGCAGCCTATTACATTTTTTAAGTATCCTTCCCA
The DNA here is from genome assembly GCA_024666655.1 of Dascyllus trimaculatus. Taxonomy (NCBI): domain Eukaryota; kingdom Metazoa; phylum Chordata; class Actinopteri; family Pomacentridae; genus Dascyllus; species Dascyllus trimaculatus. The sequence continues at coordinate 15,020,079 of CM045450.1, forward strand.
GCACTGGTTAAACTAATATGTGGTATCAATAAAACTAATCACAAGTATAGGTGATACAATGGTTTTTGTTATTTACTTAAACGCTGCTTCACCTAAAAGTACAGACTGCTGTTTGTATACACTGATCAGACATAACATTATGACCACCTGCCTAATATTGTGTTGGTCCCCCTTATGTGCTCAAAAATACTCTGAACCATTGGGCATGGACAAGAGGACCTCTCAGGGTGTCCTATGAGGTCTGGAACCAGGATGTTAGCAGTGGATCCTTTGGGTACTCTGACTTGTGCAGTGGTGTCTCTGTCAATCAAACTTGTTCCACTGCATCCTGTTGATGCTTGATCACGATGGGGTGTAGGAAGTTTGGAGGTCAAATCAACATGTTGGACCATCGTCATGTTCCTCAACATGTTCCTGATTGGTTGATGTTGTTTCCATGTGGTGGGGTGTATTTTCCTGCAGGGGTAGGCCAGTGACATTTGGGATTTCCATTTGCATGAGGGAGTGTGTTTGTGCTGGGACAATGTTTATTTGGGTGTCTGAGTCTCATCAACATGGATGTTAAAATCCAAGGTTTTCCATCAGAACACCACATAGTACCAATATGATCAATGTTATTCACTTCACCTGTCAGTGGTCAGAATGTTGTGGTTATTCAGTGGATACTGATTGAATTACACAACACAAAGGGAAAAAACAACAAACTATAGTAAAGTCAAAGTCAAATGCAGAGGGCTTTATTACATGAAAGTATGGTACATACAAAATTTCAAGTAACAAAGAAAGTGTTTGTTCTCTGGTTCTCAAGTCAGATGCAAATAGCTACCGATCCACCTTCATAGTCACTATATCCTCTATCAGCACTGGACATGCCTTCAGCCCTCCACCTTTTAAATAGACAGTTACACTGTTGCCATGGTTCAAATGTACAGCTGAAGCACAAATGACCACTGAGGTGTGCTGGTTTATGGTGACTTTAAAATCAATAACAAAAGACAATGCTGAAGAGAAAGGATTTTTGAAACCACAACCGCTGGAGTTGCCTAAACATATGAGTTGTGGTTTTGTGTGACTGCTCTTTATGACCTGCCTACATTTGTTTGATATTTTTCCGCTACCTTCTACAAACAACTACTCACTTAGCTTCTTTCTGACACTGTTGTCATGAACACCTACTTTTAAAACTAAGCCCCACCCAGTATTAAGAGCTACATCAGAACAATATAAAACCATTTCCAGCTGAATGAAGTCAATCAAAGAGCATTTAAAAACACATGAGAGCATCACACAGTAGTCATGTTGAACATGTAATAACGGTTTGTTTTGCACAGTGAGCATCCACCAATGAGGAAGCCAGGTATGGCAACATTTTTTGTTACTGAACTGGACAATGCTGAGATTATGAGTGAGGAAATTTGTGTTTGAATTTGTGTTTCTGTGTGTGATGAATGCACGAAAGGAAGGTAAACGTGGAACTCTACTTCAAAGTGTACGGCACAAAATCACATTACTTCAGTACACACTCAGGGGTATTCACAGTGAATGAATTTAAAGAGCTGGGTGTCATGTGAATCAAAAACATACTGCTTATCTTCGTCTTCATGGGTGTCATCGGATAGGTGGGTGGGGCAGGGAGAAAGTTACTTGGCATTGGTAGAGCTGCTGAGCATCTTGCGGATGGCCTGGGCGATGGCATCACGGTCAATGCCATAAATCTTGAGCAGCTCGTGCGGTTTGCCACTGCGGGGAACGTGGGACACAGCCAGACGGTGCAGATTGAAGCCAGACTCATTGACCATTGCTGAGGACACTGCTTCCCCGAGACCACCTAGGGGGATACCAGGTTATGACATGAGCAACTTTCCATAAAGAGGAAAGACAAGCTCCCTTGTGAGACTGGGGGCAACCAATCGCTCTTAAAATGCTGTACACACGAGATGGGTCAAGTCAAGTTTAAACAAATTAAAGTAATGTTGAGTCAAAATAAATTAAGATAGCATAAGATGAGTTAAGTTAAAATAAACTGAAATAAAATAAGTTAGATTAAGTTTCAATAAATAAAGATAAAGTAGTATAAGATAGGATACGTTAAGTTAACTAAGTTAAGCTGAGATGAGATAAGATAAAATAAATTAAGATAACATAAGATGAGTTAAGTTAAAATAAATTTAATTAAAATAGTGCAAAAAGTGACATTAAAAATATACATAAGTGCTGTTGATTTTATCCAGCTTGTTCTACATGTAGAACATCTCGGTATTGCCCAGATTCCTCTGAATATAGAAAATTATGACATGTAACACGGTTATTTTAAAAAGTAGAAAAACAATATATCCAACATCAGACGGATTACATTTGCTAAATTTCCTTTGTCCAGTCTAGTCCATGCCATCACCCATCCCCTTCCTCTTATCAGGCACAGGGCATGGCTGTCTGTGTTATCTAGGTCACAGTCAGCCCCATGGGCACACGCTCAGTTAAGGAAATCTGACAGCACTCTGCCTCTCTGGCTCTCACACTTACAAAATGCACCACAGTACCACTACCTTGCCTGCGATGAGGGCACACAGCAGGCAGCCTTGCCTCAGCCAATAAGCAAATGCCACCACATCGCGTCTACGTCATGGGACCAATGAAAACATGCCACCGCAACACACCCGAGGATGCGGACCAATCGCAGGGCCCTGGCCGTGTAATGCTAAGGAGCTTGTTGCTGCTAGGTTGGTAGTGTGTCATACAATATGCAGAAGCTGAGCAGAATGGGTAACTTTTAGGGGAACCTGCCTTCGTAGTAGTGGTCCTCCACAGTAAGGATTCGTCCTCTGGTGGCACGTGTGTGGTCGCTGATGGTTTTGATGTCCAGTGGTTTGATTGTGAATGGGTCAATGACTCTGACAGAGATCCTCTCTGGAAGATGAATTTTAACACACTAATTACACATTACCATTCTTCATTAACATAAGTCTATGATATATAGCGGTTTTAAGGGCAGGCAAGGCTTAAATGTTTAAATATATGAGGAATGAACCGCCAAATGAGCCATATCTATCTACTTAAAATGTATATTACAGTATTTTGACATTAACAAAAAATTCCATCTACTGACTATGTTTTATATCATCCTGGATATTTTTTTAGCCTCCTACAGTCAAAATCACTATTTTACTTTACTGTACCTTTCTTTAGATGCTCAGCTGCAGCGAGGGCCTCATGCAAAGTCACTCCAGCTGCCACTACAGTCACCTGGTCCTCCTTGCTCTGGTACACCACCTGGCAAAGGGAATTTTGTGTCACATTACAGTACTTATTGTACTTATTTCAAACAATCATTTCCCATTTTCTTTGTTTCTCTTCTTTAAGCACAAAGAGCCTCACCTTTGCCTGCCCAATATGGAAGTCCTCGTTGCTGTTATAGATGATGGCACTGTCTTGACGGCTGGTTCGGATGTAGCAAACCCCCTTAATGAATGGGAAAATGACAAGAGCATTACCACATGGAGCATTTTTGCAATAGATAAAGGTTCCTCTGATCCGTTAGAAGAAGAAAAACTCTGCATTTTTGCATACCTTTGTGGTTGCAGCCAATTCCACAGCCTTCTCCGTAGACACACCGTCACAGGGATAGAAAATGGTTGCATTGGGAAGGGCCCTGAACATAGCCACGTCCTCCAGACCCATCAGAGAGGGACCTTCCTCTCCTGTAACATACACATTCAGGTCTGTAACTGATAGTATATGTCCAGCATTAAAGAAAACTTCTCAAAGTTATTGACTGCTCAGGTGAGCTGATGCATGCAGATGCACGGACATAAATCCAGACTGCATGCAGTGTACCTGTGCTAACAGAGGGACACTTGGATCCCTGCTGACAGCTTCCAGGGCAGACACGAAGGGAGAAAAAGGGGAGGATTGAGTAATAGCTGTAAGGCCAAGGGGGGTAAACGGTGAGGAACAGCATTAGAGGGAAAGATAGAAAGGACTGCAACTACTACACACTCAGGAACACACACTGATTTATTTTACATGTATCATTCAATCATTGGGGATACTGTGAATATAGTATGAGAATGTGGATGTTGTGAAGTGGTTGGATTCAGTGTGAGGCTATAGAAGTGAGCTTTGTGAGGGTTTGGTGAAAGGGGTTATGGTGTGTGTGGACCATTCACTGCAATCTACTAACCAGTGGACAAGCCACAGTGGGAGCCACACAGGTTGATGTTGCTTTCTGAGATCGCTGCCATGCGAAGCTGGTCGTAGGCGCGAGTGAAAAAGGAAGCAAGAGTGCTGGCAAACACGACGTTCCTCTCACGGGCAGTGCATCCCATAGCAACACTGACCTGGGAAAGGAAATTAATGTTTCTTAGTACCTATACAAGAGGTATAACCTTCCTGTGCCATACTAGATAGACACAGCTCACACAGTCTTGATCACTAAGAGAACACCCAGAGGGTCAAATATCTGCAGCACAAACCATATTTGAAAACCTCTTTGAACCAAAGGCCACTCCAAGTAGACAGTCAGTGAGAGGAGTTTTCCACAAATCTCCTGAGCTTACTTCACCATATGGGCAGGATCAGTGGCATACCTCTTCTTACAAATAATTTCCTTTGTCCTGTCTCCCAAACTCCCCACAGACCCACAGCTTCCTTGCTTTGACATAAGCAGCATCTGATTTTAGATAAATTCCTTCTAAGAAAACTAACTACTCCTTGTATGTTCACAATAAAAGTATTTAACTGTGTTCAAAACAAATCATTTATCTCCTTTAACTGCATGTTTTTATTGAATTTCTATTAGTCACAGTTGTTGCGTCCTTCAACTTTTGACTTTTCTCATGTATTCATCCAGATGGTCCCACCCTCTGCGCTGATTAATATTTTACTTCTGAATACACTTCATCATACACAGGCCTGACCTACATCTTAGCTGGCTGCTGCTGGACCTATAACAAGGCAAGGAATTAGCTACTCTCTCCAAATTAAGATCAGATAAAAAGCAATGACGGAGGCAAAAGAAAGGTGATTTCTAACCGTTGGTGTCAGCAGCTGCCACACTGACCACAAGGCAGCACATGGGCTGTATCTTTGGCCATCCTTACATTACGGATAGACAAGCCATGCATAATTTATTAACACAGGCTCCAACTCACAGCTGTGACATGTAAGTTTGTACTCAAAGACAGTCAGGACTGAATAAGAGCAGCTTTCACAGTAAAATCACCACTGTAAAGCAAATATGTTTTTAATAGGTTCAAAAAAGAAGGAGAGATTATTAGACAAAAATGCAGAATATGCATATATGGCTTTGTTAATAAATATCTGTCTTGTAAAAATGAATGTCTCGAGCTTCGTGAAAAGGAGTTAAATCTAGACATTCATCAAGGATCATACCATGTTCTGCTGAGCGATGTAGCACTCAACAAAGCGGTTGGGATGCTCATTTTTAAAGATCTCTGAGTAGGTGAGGTTGTTGGTGTCTCCATCAAGGGCCACAACGCGCTCATTGTAGCGGCCAAGCTTGGCCAGTGCCATCCCATAAGCCTTCCGTGTGGCAATCTGTAGAGAAGGAGAGACCAAACAAGCATTTACACAGTCTGTCTGCAAATCTTTAAACAGTATTCATACATGTGAACCAGTGGTTTGTGCAGACATGACATGCGAGAACAGAAGGATGAGGATGTAAGTGACGTCTGTGTTTGTGCACAGCTGACCAACCTTCTCTCCAGGTTTGTAGTTGGGTGCGCTCGGCATCCTGATGTTTCTCAGGCTCACGGGTGGGGAGTCCTCGATGGGAGCGGGTGGGTACAAGTGCTTGCTGCTGTTCATGATGCGGCTCTGCAGATCCTTCATAACCATCTCAGCCATGTCTTTGGGCAGAGGTTTGGCATGCCAGCCCAGCTTGTCCTCTGCAGCTGAAACCACATAAACATGTTAATACATTTAGAGATGTAAATGTTGCTTGGTAGATGGGTTAATGCTGAGACGGAAAAGCTGATGCTGCATGTTTTTGCATTAATTGAAAATGATAGCAAAGCTTTTGCAGATGAGGCATGGACTGTGACAAACAGTTACCTGGAATGCCTTTGCCCTTGATGGTTTTAGCAATGATGGCGGTGGGTTGGTGGCGAGGCTGGCTCAGAGCCTTGCAAAGCTCTTCCACGCTGTGTCCGTCCACAATGATGGCATGCCAGCTACACACACACACACACACACACATTGAAAGACACTTGGTATGCTTCAAATGGTAGATGACATGGACACATCACAATATATACTTTAGTGTCTACTGCAGTGTGGATTTTCAATATGCACTGTTACCCAAAAGCTTCACAGCGCTTCTGATATTTCTCTACGTGATGCTGCAGGGGGGCAGGGTCGCTCTGGCCCAGACGGTTGATGTCCATGATGGCCACCAGGTTGTCGAGTTGGTAGTAAGAAGCAAATGACATGGCCTCCCAGACAGCACCCTCCGACATCTCACCATCCCCCAGCAGGCAGTAAACACGGTAACTGAGATGGAGAACAGGACAAGATTACTTGGTTAGAGTGTGTCTCTCTTAAATCTGTGTGTGTGCGCTGTGTGTGTGTGTGTGTGTGTGTGTGCGCGCTGTGTGTTTGGAAGAGGATGGAGTGTTGTGCTTGTGAGAAGACGTGTTATCTCACATTAGGTTGGTACTCAGCTGTGATAAAAGCTTCCTGAGGCCCCTGAAGTTGTGGCTGCTGAATTTCACACCACTCTTTGACATATATCTCTCATATGACCTAATCATTTAAACTAGATCAATAATCACTTATTTTAGAAGACCTTTTATCACTACTCACTTATTGTTCACTATCTCTCTGATATCACCAGATGAGTCAGAATGTCCCTAAATAAAGTAACTGTTGCCTGCAACGCAATACTTGAAATTAATGAAGCCAAATGAAATCATTTTGTCATAATAACTTAGAACAATGGACTTATGGCCAATACATGGTTGAAGACACACATTTAGAATTTAATTCTGTGATGAAATCTGCTTGGATGGTAAAAATAACCGAGATGTAACTGCTGCGCCTGTGATTATTAGAGCAGAAGAATTGTGAGAGCAGAGCAGAGCATGCAGTCGCAGTACACACCCACTGAATATAGAAAGCCCGCATCAAAAGACACTTGAAAGAGGCATAATGCAAAGCTAAGGTTTAAAGACAACCAAGACCAAAATATTAAGTGTATTTATTTATGTTGTAATCCAGATAAATCAGTATTTAATTACAGATTTTAAACCTTTTTAAAAAATTTAATTTGCGTGCAAATAAAAACAAAGTGAAGGTTTCAAGTAAAGCTGCAACACTAGTGTGAAGCTAGGTTTTTTCCATGTGTGTTTTTACTGGGATGTGCTCATTTGCGACGGATCACCTGGACTTGTCAAAGTATTTCCCAGTGTAAGCCATTCCACAGGCCACACCCAGACCCTGCCCCAAGGATCCAGTGGCTACATCCACGAATTGTTGCTTCTGAATTGGGCACAGATCAGAAGAATAAAGCATTATTAAGGAATGTAATTGTGGTTGATTTACTGCTTGTATTCTGTGAGATGATGTCTGAGATGAGCTACAGTACATGACAGCTTACGGGGGTTGGGTGGCCCTCCAGGTTAGAGTCCACCTGGCACAAGCTGAGCAGCTCACTCTCCTTCAGGAAGCCTGTTTCAACCCACATGGAGTACAAGGCAGGAGCAGCGTGACCCTGAGAGAGAAAAGAAATTAGAATTCAAAATGTCAGAATATGAAGAGGAGCCCTCGTGTCTGGACCAGTAGGACAGACTGACTCACCTTGGACAGGATGAAGCGGTCGTTGTTGAAGTTCCTCGGGTCTTCAGGGCGGTATTTCATAGTGTGGAAGAAAAGCACAGACATGATCTCTGCCACACTGCAGCATGATGTGGGGTGTCTGGACAATAGAGGAGAGGGTGCTGTTACCCATGTGGACATAAGTACACACATATGGTCATAGGAATGCACTGTAGAGTTAAAACAAAGACGCACACAGTCTGCTTCAACTTTAACACGTTTATTATTATGGGCACATGGTAAAGATCAAGTCCCTATTACGAGCACTGTAGTGGGAGATGAATGTTATTGTTTCATAATGCTGTAGAATAACTGCAGATTTGTGAGCATGAATGCAGCTCAGGTGATCATTTTTCAGTTCGACCAGAAATGTAAAATCCCGGTAATTTTGAAATACCACATGCCTGCCCTTTGGAGGAAGCAGAACGTGAGGTGATTTGTCTGATTTTTAGATGTCACGGGGCAGATTGAAGGTCCAATTTGTGGAATCAGTGACCAAACAAATACCAGATAAAGGTACAGTTCACTGACCAAAGAAGTGTAGCAGATGTAAAAGGTGATAGACTTTTGAAAATGAAAAGTAAAAAGTTGCATGTTGGACCAATACCTGTGTGGAGACCATTTGTTATACTGGCGGATACAATCTAAGAGAGTCTACCTTTGTACAATTAGAGAGGTGATTATAAATGTAATTATACCATTTAAATAAGTAATGAGAGCAACTGCTGCTTTTAAAAGACAAAATAATTACATAGAGTTATTATATTAAACAACCAACCTCAATCGCAACACTCCTTCCACTGCTATTTAACCTGAAGGACAAAGAGTTTTGGCGCGCTGAATTCAGCGGCTTGTTATTTCCCTCTCCCACATGTAAAAATATTAGGGCTTAATTACTCAATATTACCTACAAGGTGTAGAATACTTTAGGTCAACCAAAATGGCTTCAAACATTTCCTATTGTTCTCTGTTTTTATCAGTGTATGTTTAAATTGTTCAATTAGACTCCAACATGATAAATCCCTACATGTTTCATATCCAGAGAAGATTTTGGGTTTTCCAAGCAAATGCTATTCTGAAAAGAAAATCTTATTGTTCTGCTGATCTCTAAAAAGGCATTTCTATCTCAAAAAGTGGGCGCAATGATACCAAGTCAGTGCTGAACAAATGCATCAGCAACCCACAACAGAGCTATGGGAAGAGATCCTGATAAAGATTTCAGCTTTTCACTGAAAATTTAGGCTCCTTCTCTCATTGAAAAAAGCTGCTATGATTGCAGCAGCCACGCAGCACTCAAGACATATAATTCACCCACGAATGCACATGGCAGTCTATTGTGTCTTATACTGCTTAAGGGCACATTATCTACCCAAAGTAAAAAGGTCAAATCAATGTTTATCTTGTAAACAAAATAAATGCAAGATTTTGAAATATCCACATTTTTGATTAGTCTGCAGAATGAATGAAAATCCAGTCATTAAAAAAAGATTAAATCATCCACTTTGCTCGGCTGTGGTTAGACAGTGTCACAGTTATGTAACTTTACTGCACTGTACTCAAAAGGATAATTATTTTCTGCCACATGGTGTTTATTTAATTCCCCAAGAATGTTATATAAAGGTGGGTGATATCAAAATTGTGAAATGTAGATAATTTCATTCATTTAATTGCATAGATTAAGGATTCAGAGCACAATTTATCAGGCAACTTTGGATGTTTGAATTATTCTTTCAGTGGACCAAAGGAGGAGCCCAAAGGTAGGACACGTTGTTCCTTTGGCCCTTCACTTGCATCTGTGTCGACTGTGTGTCTCTGCACATGCATGGCTCAATAGGTGTGACTGTTGGTGCTCATTTGTGCATGCTGCAAAGAAAGATTCACAGTCGTACACTTAAAGCTCACATGTGAGAACCAGTGGAGTGAACTCACCCACTGCCCGCTGCAGTCGTCGCCTTGATGGAGTTGATCCGAAGGCGGTTGGCAATGTTCCTCAGAGCCTGCACTGTCTGCTGGTCAGGTTTGTGGTAATCCTCCATGAAGGCAAAATGTCAAGTTCTTCAGCACCAAAAAAGTGAAGGAACTACAATCCTGTGAGGAGTTTTGAATGAATGTGTGTGTGTGAGAGAGAGGGTTGCCAAAGAGCAGCACCTGTATGTATGTATGTATGTGTGTGTGTGAGAGCGATGGAGGCTGGGAGAAAGAGAGAGAGAGAATGAAAGAGAAGCTGGATTTATGTTACCAGGCATAGAAATACACAACACACACACATACACACACACACACACTGACAGACAGACACAAAGGAGGGGGAACCCAGTGACGTGGGCTGGGTGTTACTGCTAAAAACTAACGGCACTCATTCTATTGGCTACTGTCTGACTGGGATGTTGGAGGATTGTCACAGTTAGAGATGTGCAATAATGTGTGTGTGTGTGTGTGTGTGTGTGTGTGTGTGTGTGTGTGTGTGTGTGTGTGGCAGGATTGTCTGGATAACAACTGGGGGGAGGGTGGGTCATTTGAAGCACCTCACCCTGATTCACTGTGGCTTTACTGTCCAAACTAATAACTCAAATGCGATGGTTGATAGTTCTTTGTTTATCAAGCCCCCTATTGTTATTGCTAAAGCCCGTGTTTGAACAGGTCCTGATCTGTTTAGATTACAGATTTAACAAGAGGAAAAGGGTGATGACGAGAGCGGAGAAGTGACAATTTAACAGGGAGAGACGTAAAAATAAAATGTGTGACCGAGAATCAGAATCCGAATTTTCCAGAACTCCTTGTCTGGCAAGAAAAAAAATCCAAATTCTGAAAAAATCAAAGACAGCAAAACACAAAACATTTTCATACAACCAGATTTATGCAGTCAGCCGTAAATAACTGCCATCATTCTACTGGAAAAAAATCATTTCAACCTTAAAACCAGCAGAATGGAAGAGAGAACAAAAGAGGAAGAGAGAAAACTGTTGTTGCTGCATTTGCAGAGTGGTAAAGTGAAAGCAATTTTTCAGTTTTTGTTTTTCTGACACTGTGAATTAATGTTTTCTTTGTGAGCTTTATTGCTTTTGAACTACTGTACTTGATTACGATCATACCAATAAAACCAACTGAAATTTGAGACTGTGTGAGAGAAACGGGAAAGCACCAAGAAACAAAGGGAAAACTGTGTTTTTGAGGTGGGGGTGATTGGACCTCCTAAAACAGAAAAGGTCAGAACTCCATGACAGTAACCCTCCTCAGTCCAGACCTCCTCCTCACTGTCGCTGTTTCCTGTCTTCTGTCGAACATCATGATGCTCAGTGAGCTTTATGGCAGACTGAGAACACTGTGTTCTTTCCTCACAATCCTTCAGCAACCGGCCTCAAGGGCCTGATATACTGTACATGCATGGGCCTCACTGCTAAGAGCTTATTCTCAATTACCTGCAGGGTACCTGCAAACAGCCAAAATATGTACTGAACTGCAGCAACTTTTTAGTCCTGCTGACATTAAAGTGATTAAAAAATATGTCAAACAAGTTTCCTTTAACTTAAAATCAAAGATATCCTTTTTACACAAGTTAAAATTGGGTTGTGATTGTGCAGAAACATAACAATAGCATCATGCTACACCAAATAAATAATATACATTCATTGTGTTAGATCATTTATGGCAATATATTTTCATCTTATATGATACATTGTGGTATATTGTATGGAAGTAAATGATAAAATATCGCATTTATCTTTAAATGTTTTGATAAATAATAAAAGATTTTAAAGCGTTCGGTCACATATTGGATTTACAGTCTTAACACAAAGCATTGCAAACAGTTGACAGAAAAATGATTATGGGGAGGGTTGGCCTGCCATCTAGAGGATCATCTTTGATGGTACATTTGACCTCTTTCCACTGGTCACTTACTGTACGTGATCTGTGAGTGGATGAGCAACACTGAAATACGAGACCAGTGAGAACTCGGTGCATTCATCCGGCTGGGACATTTTAGTAAAATTGATATTTTAAAGACATACATCCACCTTCTGGCTAGCTGATGAGACTATTTGCAAAATAGATGGCATTGAATGCCACAGAAATGGTTTAGTTATGTGGTAACACATTTCAGAGTTCAATTTGAATGTGTGTATGTGTACAGTATGTTGTTAAGAAAGTGTGTTTGGGCTCTAAAGCAGCAGTGGACAGTGATTAGGAGCAGTGGTTGGTGATGTGGTACAGTCCAGAAACTCCCACTGCATGAAATATAGGGCTAGCGTCAAAAATGATTCTACAGTGTCATTGTTATTGTGGAGCAGTGAAGATGTAATACAGGCAAACTTAATGAAAAAAATATTTTTGGGCTATTTATTTCATTAGAGCTCAGATCAAACGATACTGTCTGGTGCTCGATAGGAGAAGTCAACAAAAATGCTGACACAATAGATCAGTGCGGCGTTATATGGAAAGATCAGCTACACATCATGTCGCAGGAACTTACATTACTTTCCATTACTCCATTTTGATTGTCCTCTCTTCAGTTGTAGTCCAAACATTAAACACCAGAGGACACTGTCTGCCCATAAATGCTGCATAATCACTGCCATAAAAATGGTTTATTAGACAACTCCATTCATATGTTGGCCAATAACTGAAGGAACAGCATTAGAACTTAAATATATTTATTCAAGAAAGGAGTTTTGAGTTAATTATGCACTGATTTTGAATACTGAAACAATTTTAAAGGGCAAATTGCATTCTAAAAAGTGAACCATCACCTCAGAGAGTGAAACCAAAGATGCAGATGTAAAGTATTTGCTACCAGTGACAGGATGGCAACATATCAAAGTGCCAGCTGAACTTGTATGATTATTGTATGTGCTTGTTGATCCTCACTGCTCAAGATCATCACCTCTCCTGCCCCTCAATCATATTCCTCTGAACCTCTACAGCCATGTGATCATCCTTGTGGATTCCTGCCTTTTGCTGTAGCTGAGAGGTCATGTCCCAGCACCTCCACATCCACAGTCATACTCTTGCCATCTCTTGAGCCCCCCGCTGCTATCCTGGTTCCACCGACATTGTCCTTCTCCCAGTTTCCAGCAACTCCTCTGGGCTCCTGGGCCCTGTCAGAAAAGCTTTTCTTCACAGAGCCCCACAGGTGCCAGCCAATGGCAGCCTGGGAAGACAGTGCCACGTGACGGTGTTCAGCCAATGCCTGACACCCACAACTGAACACTTCCTGGAGGGAAAGTACATTCAGAGAGCATGAATGTTTCTATTTTTAATCTCTCTGGCAGAAAAAGAGGAGCAAAGCCACCACTTTTGAAACAATGCCTTAATATAACACACAGTGTGTTGTGTGCTTCCGCCAACACAATGCAGAGCTCAGGTAAACAAAAATGTACTCAGCGTTGCTGGACCTTGAATGATTAATGAGATTTCAGAAGTAGCACAGATGTAGATGCACAAACACACACACACACACACACACACACACACACACACACACACACACACACACACACACACACACACACACACACACACTTACATCGAGGCCTGCATATGTGCACATGCACTCAGGCATGATGAGACATGTGCACACGTGTATGCTCGCACACAGAAATGAACTCAGGAATATTTTCACATTTATATGCATAGAATCACACACACACACACACACACACATGAATCTTGGAACGTTGCTTTAATGCCAGTCGCTCCTTCAGGCTGGAGCCTTTTCCACTCTGCTCTTATCACTCCATTTCCTTAAATCGCTCTGCAGTCACCATGATGACATGGTGCTTGCCCTTCTATCTGAGAGCTGTCCATCACTCAAAGGTACCACCCACTGACAGTTCATGAGACAAAAGCATAGGACTAGTGATTGAATAGCAACAAGCCACTCAGTCATACGGGTGTTCAGAGCGGGACTGGGTGACCATCCTGAGAATGGGGGCACTGCTGGATTATAATAGTGAAAAAATGAGAGAGAGATGTCAAGACATGGTCATGGCATAGAGGTGGAATCATCGATGAAGTGAGATAATTAGAGCAAAGAGGATTAAATCAGCTTTTTTTGGAGATGAGCAATATGAAGATTCGAATGGAGAGCTTTAGATAAGCAGCGGAAGTGGATGAAGAGAAAAAGGAGAGGCAACAAAGAGAGAGGAAGATTCGGAGAGGAGAGGAGAGGAGAGGAGAGGAGAGGAGAGGAGAGGAGAGGAGAGGAGAGGAGAGGAGAGGAGAGGAGAGGAGAGGAGAGGAGAGGAGAGGAGAGGAGAGGAGAGGAGAGGAGAGGAGAGGAGAGGAGAGGAGAGGAGAGGAGAGGAGAGGAGAGGAGAGTGTGTGAGCAGGGGTTAAGGCTGAGCGTGTGTTGTAGGCTCAGCAGTGAAGTTGACGATGCACTGGGAGAACAGCTGCGCTGCAGGGCTTTCAGGCTCCATCACTACTGCTCTCCTTCAAGCAGCTCCACCAACACACTCGCTCTCTCTCTCTCACACACACACACAAATATACACACGGTTCTCATAAACATGAAAAAGCAATGATTGTTGCATCAGTGCACATGAACGTGCTGCAGTGCAAACCAGGATTTATATGCCTGCTCAAACATCATGTATCAAGTTGCACACGGTCATATTTAAAATAGTTTCAAATGTCCCAAATTTTTTTGGTACTATGTGGCAGCAAAATTTTTTAAAACATAGATTTCTCAGACAGTGGAGACAGATAAAACTAAAGTACTGAATGATACCCTGATTCAATGAGAAGAGGAATAGTAAGAAAATAGCTGTTTTGCAGCTTATGAGCACAAGTGAAGCTCTCATATAGATTTATTGCAATCTGATTTTAAAAGAGCTGCAGAAAATGAGAGAGGGAGGGATAGAGGGAGAGAGGGAGAAACTGAGGGATAAAGGACACAGAGTAAAAGCTAAGTGCATTTGCAGAGCAATAGAAAAATACAACAGCTGTTCACTGTGAGTTGCATATGTAAACTAAACACGTTGTGCATTTTTATTGAGTCAACACTTTATAATCCCCTCAGTGGCTGGACAAACACAACACTGACACAGGATCTTCACTGAAGACTTGCTCTGTGCATAACTATATCTATCTGTTGGTGGATTCCAGACTGTCAAACATCACAGAGCAACTGCATAGGAACCTTAAGAAAAAATAACCTAGAAAACACTAATGAGAGATGAGGGCAGACTGCTGCACTGAGCCAAATGGCAACCGTGGTCCCTGGAGGCCACGACACTCTCAGACTGTGTTTTTACTCCACTTTCAGAGATTTTGAACTGCATTGCGCTTTTATCCTCGGGGACTACTCACTGGGTTTGAAGGGAAGAGAGATGCGGAGTTTGAACACAATCTCACCGAAAACACAAACACAGAGATACATGCACATCAGCTGTTCCAGGTGGATGAACACGGAAACATGCAAGTGTTATTTCCACCATCTTCACCACCATACGGCGGGCCTTGCAGGAACCAGGTCAAGAACAATGGGAGAAAAGAGTCACAAGAAAAGAACACCATAGCCTTTCGTAAGGGTGGGGTTTTAAAGCAATATATGTTTGACTCATCTGACACAGATAAAGTTGGGTGCAGTGACTTTCTGGAGACTTGTTGCCACTGACCTCATAGTGACATGTGTATGGATCAAACACACAAGATATATTGTGTATATTGTGTTAATTTGTGAGTTTTAACACTGCTGGATCATTTTTTAACTTAGAGGATGTCCAGACTGTATGTCCCATGTCTTCAGTGTTTATGCTAAACTAAGCTCCTGCTTCCAACTTCTCTTTACATGTACAAATGCAAGAGTGGCATCAATTAAAAAAAAACAACCTAAATATTGAATTGCTCAAAATGTCAGACTATTCCTTTAACACGAAATGATCAAATGAGAGTTTGTTGTTATTAATTACCTTTCAGTCTGTGTTCAGTTGTGTTGTTATGTATCAATTATTCGTTAAACTTTGAATTTGCTGATAACAAAAAAGTGCCAATTAATGTTTAATAAAACGACTCTTAAGTACAAAATGTGCAGAAATCCTCATCACATTTTTTAACCATTGCTTAACAGATGCAACCACACAATAAGCAGCAACACACGCACGCACACACACACACACACACACACACACACACACACACACACACACACACACCATCTCGTCCATAGGTGAATAATTCAAGACGATTCAAGAAGAAACCATTATCCTGGGCAGACAGGTAAGATGATACGGTGAATTTCATCCTCCACCTCTTACCAAACGCTGCCGCAGCTCACTGACTGTCTGCCTGACTAGCTAACCGCCGGGGAGGACGACAAGTGTTTTCTGTTCTTTGTTATCAGCTGGGACATGTATGTGAAGCAGAGGCCTCACTCAGCAGGTAGGATTTTCACAACACTAACAGTAATGACTCAGTAGTGCTGAACTGTGGTCACTGCTATTTGAGCAAATAATGTATATTATTAGATCAGACTCTGTGGTTGTGGCTATTAATGAAAGCATTTGGGAAAAAGGAGAATATGTCTTGGGTATAATTAAAATACCCACTTTTTATTATTACAGTGCAGCTGCAAAGTCAACCTCACTAAACAACTGCTGTTTCATTAGAGGCGTTGTTAAGGAGACACCAGCATAACAATGATGTGACTGAAAATAAAATCCAGACAAGAGTTTTTTAAAGGGTCCTCTGCGGGTCAAGGCTATCATTTGGTCATAAGTTTTTCATAAGGGTGGGATTAATGTGTGGCTGCATGCATGACAGATGTACAAGCGCTTTGTGACACTGCTGCGTTTGTCCGACAGGCTTTTAACTTACTAATAAGCATATTTTACAGGATAATGCAGCACTGGCATAAGAGTCTGAATCTTTTACAAAGGTTACTTTACACAATGAACAACAAGGGTTTTCATTTATATATATTTACATACATCTGGAACATTCCAGCATTTGGCTGCTTAAAGAGAACAGCTGTAACTGGAGAGAGGCGTGTGTTAAAACTAGATCAGGTCAGGTGGTGTTGACTTACTTTCTCATTATGAACACATGCAACATACTGTCAGTGGAAAGGACACATTTTCACTGACTTTGGGAAGAAGGCAACAAATGAATGATGGCTCCTCCAGTTGAACGACATGCAGACTTACTTTATACACTAGTCAGGCAGGACCACCTGGCTAATATTGTGTTGGTCTCCCTTATGTGCTCAAAAATGCTCTGAACCATTGGACATGGACAAGAGGACCTCTCAGGGTGTCCCATGGGGTCTGGCACCCCATAGGACACCCTATCCACTGGACATAGGCACTGGATCCTTTGGATACTCTGGATTGTGCAGTGGGGCCTCTGTCAATCAAACTTGTTCCACTGCATCCTGTTGATGCTTGATCAGAATGGGGTGTAGGAAGTTTGGAGGTCAATTCAACATGTTGGGCCATTGTCATGTTCCTCAACATGTTCCTGATGGTTGGATGTTTTTTCCATGTGGTGGGGTTCATTTTCCTGTGGGGGTAGGCCAGTGACATTTGGGATTTCCACTTGCATGAGGGAGTGTGTTTGTTGTGGGACAGTGTTTATTTGGGTGTCTAAGTCTCATCAACACAGATGTTAAAATCCAAGGTTTTCCATCAGAACACCACATAGTACCAATATGATCAATGTTATTCACTTCACCTGTCAGTGGTCAGAATGCTGTGGCTGATCATATATCCTGTGAAGAGTGAAAAACATCTTTATGACTCTACCTGCTGTACTTTCTGATGTAAAGCAGGAATTCCTGGCTTTATAATATCTGTTTTTAAGTGGGAATCCGTGCTATTGATATATAAATTTTATTGTTATAAAGCATATTCTAAGAGAAAGTTCCATTTTGATTTCTCACTAACTGAATTGCAGATATTGCACAACACAGAACTGCTACTATTCCCGTACTCGAATGTGATACTGGTTCCTTGAAGTTATTCATTCCATTTTTTTGCTGACTGATAATATATACAATACAGCAGTTCAGTGTGTTTGCTGCATTTGCAACCTCAGTTTGTGCTTTTTTGTGTGTATGTGCAACAGCTCAGAAAAACCGCCTTCAGATCTTAACAGAAACTAGACATTTTTTTCATTTTTGTTGGTGCCCTCCATGATAAAAGTTAGCATATCGTAAGCCTCTGTATACATACAGATACTATACTGTACTTACAGTGTGGTAGCAGGACAGCATGTGATATATTATAGTGTGATAAAGATGTAGAATTATCTACGGCATAAACTGCAGCAGGTTTCTGTAAACATGTGTGGACTGTGAGTGGAGTGATGAATAGAAAACCTGTTGTTGCTGCTAGATGAAGGGATTATAGATCGCTTTGATCAGAGAGTGTCAGTTTTTGAAGTTGAGCTTCACACACTCGGACCACCTGGATGTTTCTGTCCTGTCATTTTAAAGCTGAAATTTTCAACCCTCCTCACTCTCAGAGAGGCCGGGGTCATGATAGGGTCCTTTATGTTTAAATAACTCATGAGTTAATGAGGCGTATGGTGCGTGGTGCTCATATAAACAGGGTGACAACACATAACCTTTTAATATACCCATTTTGGAGGCAGCGCAGGCCTTCTTTGAAGATGTGAGAATAGATTATAACCAATAATTACTTTCAATTTAACTGATGATGAACACTCTACATATGTGCTGCTTGATTTTCTTTTTCTCTTTAATTAACGGGACTGCAGTCATATGCAGTCATTCTTATAAGGAAATCTTTAGAGTTTACAGTTATAATTAACAGTTTATTTATGAATCATAGATCAGTTATAACCCATGAACATGAACGGCTGAGAATTACAGACATATGAAAACCTATTACACCCTTTCATCACAGAGAAACAACATATCGACACTTACACAACTGCAGATCTTGTGAATTATGACTAAAGCCAGACTTAATGTATTATTAAACTGAGTTCTATATATAATTCATAACTTATGCATACAGATTTATCACTAATTTATTAACCATAACAAAACAACATATTAGTTTTTTATCTTTTTAAAAATGCTGCCTTAAAAAAAACACATATCCAGTATTTCTGGTCAGATAAGCGTCTAAGCCTCTATGTGATTACTTCTCACAACTGGATATATAGATTTAATTTTTTGTTTAAAAATGTGATTGCAACCATACTTGGCACCACATTTTTCTAATGAAGCCTTTAGGGATTACAGGTTGTCAATTAACCATATTAAATAATTTATTTATGGCTAATAGATCAGTTATAAGCTATTAACATAAATAAAATCTGTTACACCCCTTCACTGCTTAGAAAACAATCTATTAACACTTAAAACTGCAGATCCAAAACCAGACGTCTTGGCTTATTAAATGGAGAAATCCTAGGAAAAAAAGGAAACTTATTTACAAGCTCAGATCTAAAGAATAACAAAAAGCTGGTAATATGATTTTTTTATGACTTTTTTATGCTCTTTTATGACTCATAACTCATTGTTAAAAAATTCTAACTGATTTATTAACAATAACACTGCCCTACAAAGATCTTTTTAAAAACATCTATCGCATATTTTCAGTAAGGTAAGTGTACCTATGACTGTCACAAATGTGTAATCACAGTTTTTACTTTCTCTTTAATAAATAGGATTGCAGACATATTTGGTAACACATTATGATATTTCTGTAAGGAAACCTTTTGGGATTACAGATAGTAACTAGAAAAGCACTCAGAGATAACAGACCTCCGCCAAGCAGCTCATTTCCACCCATATTGTGATTTCCACCCTATGTTATAGTCCTACATTAACTTTATATACACAAGTAGATTCACTGATTATCAAAACATACCTTTAGCATTTGAAATCACATCGATATTGTTGTTATTGTTGCTGTTAGTTTAATAGTTATTCACGAAAATCGATATTTTTCTATCATGGCCGTATTCTTGTGGATTTAGCTACTGAAGCTACAACAAACTTGTTCACAATGTACTGATACAGCAGACTCTCAGCTACATTTTGGTGCTGACTGAACGTTTGTATCTTCCTTTGTTACCTTTCAGTGCCCAAAAATGTGCAAGCACTGTAATTTTTTTGTTCTCTATCATAATATCTATAATTTTGCCAGGATCCAGATCAAATTTTGATATTTTGTAGAACCTATTGTGAACATATTCTGTATTTTTTTTGTCAAGCAATCTGGCCTTTTGTTGTGAAGTTATGAGCACATATGCTGAAAATGGTCCTATCTCGTAATAATGACAAAGAATCCTTCAAAAAATTCCTGGATCCAGATGGTAATCCACAACATCACCAAAATTTAATCATCTATTCTTTGTCCCATTATCAACATTCCCTGAAAATTTCATTGAAATCCATTCTTAACTTTTCAAGTTATCTTGCTAACAGACAGGCAAACAAACAAACAAATAAACATCATCAAACACATAACTTCCTGGCGGAGGTAATTAGCAGTTAATAAATCATTTATTTATATTTTTGGCTCATTAACATAATAACCTGAGATCGTCAATACTTTGTTTGAAAAGAGAACAAAACATTGATACTTTCAGTGCTTGAGATAATAGCGTACCATCCCCCATTTGTGCACCGGACATGCAAAGACAACGACTTCAAAAAAAAGATTCTCCTAAAGAAGCTGTGGAATTTGTTTTAATGGACTAGATTGGACGCCATGAGATACGTCTTCAGGGACACCTCTCATCTGAAGGCAAGTGGTAAGGTTAGGAAATGAGCTGCATAGAACACCTTCACATTTTACACTTAAAAGCTTGTTAAACTGAGAAACCAGTGGCCAGGTGAAGATTTGTAACTTCAGTATTTGGAAATGGAAAAGAAAAACAGCTACTAATGGGATTTCTCACCAATATTTGCTCTTTGATGACTCATAAATCATCCTTAAAGATTTATAACTGATTGGTTAACCATACCAAAGCCATACACTTAAATAAAAGGTGGCTTTTGACAACAGGTACCCAATAATGTCAATAAGCTGTACTATGATTATTTCCCACAACTATACACACTAAACACAGGTTCACAGAGACCTAGCAGCTTTTTTCACAGTGACCTTTGCGTGATAAATGGATGCTGGTTGTGACATTATACTGGAAAGGTGTCACTTTCTATTATAGGAGCAGTGCAGCAGGTAACACTGGACACTTGGCACAGCACCTATATGTGATCTGGGCTGGAGCAGGGGGAGTCGGGAGGAGGAAGAAGAGGAAGAGGAGGAGGAGGAGGAGGAGAGCTGCTCTCTGCTGTCCTCTCGTTTCACTGTTCACTGGCGCTGTGACGATAAGCAGGCAGCGGACGAGGATGCTCTGTTGTCTGGTGCGCACTCTCTGCTGTCTCCAGCTCTCCACAGTCACCATGGAAGAGCTCCTCTAACGCACAGCCTCCGTGTGTCTCTCCTGCCTGCCTGGCTGCCAGCTGGAGGGGGGGAACCGATGAACTAGAACCCGCCGTTTAGCACCGGGACCTGCGTCTGTTGTGTTATTTCCGCCCTCCGAAGCTCTGGAGCCGCGTTAGAGGACCGCGGCTGAACCCTGAAGTCTCCAGAATATAAAAGGTACCGAAGTTAGCCTCTTAGCATAGCTGCGTTTTTTTTCCTGCATGATGCATTTGATTTTTTTTTCTCTCCCCTCGTTATTGTCAGAGGACAGCAGTTTACTAATGGCCACTTTTCTTCTCGACGCTGGTGGATTGAGAGGAGGAGGTCGGTCCTAAACAACACAGATAAATACATGAGAATAGCACCTTCAGGGCTCGAACCTTCTCCCACAGTGATCAAGTGGACTGTCCACTATATTAGCTGCCCCGATTGAGGTTTGTTGGAATAACGTTGCCAGCTGTTTGGACCATCTGACGGCGGTGCGATGCTCAGTTTTTTCACTATCAGTCAGCCTGTCATTCCTCATCGGGGTTTTTTTTTTTTGGGGGGGGGGATTGGAGCATGTCTTACCTTGGTGCTGTCCAAGGAGAAACATGAGGACGCTTGATGATGGTTTATTTTGTCACGAATCGCTCATGGAAACGTCAGTGTTCGTTTCCATCACGGCCTGACCGTGTCGATGCAGCAGTGAAATTAATATTCCAAAAAAAAGAAGGGGGGTGGGCATTTTAATACGCATCATATTGTTCCCACACTGAGCCCTGCACTAGCCTTGGCTACCAGAAAAGGCAGACAGAACAGAAGCACTGCACAAAGGAAGATGGAAAAAAAAACAAAAGCTGGCAAGCCTGAATCCACCTCCAAGACTCGTTACATTACAATAACACTCACATCACTTTTTTTTCTCTCCTTCTCTCCTCCTGTGCAAATAAGAAGATTAATTCTTCTTGGAGCATTACTGCAATGTGACCTTTTCTGTTTCTTCCTCTGCGGGGCCTGCTCGCAGTTCAAGGACTTACACAACTGATGTGGCCAAGTGATGCCTTGGAGTGGCACGTCTGAATTTGCACGCCTCATTTGCTCACATTTGGGCTCCAGCTGCACGTTACCTGCCTTTATGTTTCCCTGATTAAATGTGATCAGTGTCGGGCAGTGGGAAAGCCAACCTGCCATGTTTGTTGTAGTTCTGAAAGGTGCTCAGCTTCATTCTGAGATTTCATCAGTTCCACCGTGTGAGGGATGCCTTTCACATTTACCGAGATCATTTTTGCATTGTGCAGCTCTGCATCTATCAGCAGATCAGTGCAGTTCAATAAGACATCCAGGCTTTATCCTGCTTTGACATTTGTAGCTGTGTTCGATATAATGTCACCTATTTCTAAGGTAAACTGAAGAAGTTCTCATATAGTCTTAAACATTCATGCAGGCCAGTATGTGCTGCTTGTATCAGTCTTTTTTAGCTTTCACTTTAATTCCCATTGACTTTAAGCCCATATGGAGCATCCACCGTATTGTTTATTTGCTCAGTTCACCTCTGCAGTATAACAGATGACACGGAAAGGCACACTTTGAGTAGAATGTTTTTGCAGTAATGTTAGGGCTTCAGCTTGATTGTCAGTTAAGGCGAGGTAAAGCACGCTTTCTTTATAAGGCAGAAAAGATTTGGAGGGAAAGGCGTAAGACGAGAGACAGAAAAGTAAGAATGATGATAGTACTACTGTCAGTAAAAATAGCAGCAGCAATAATGATTATAGCCATTCACAGCAAGCATGTAGAAAGAGATTATTTTGTCAAATACAATGTGTTGCACATTATTCAGGTAGTAAAGGAGGCTTTTCAAGCAAATGTTTCCCTAGACTGGGAATAATAGAACTGGATCATCTGTAAGATCTGCCTATAGCCTTGAGGTCAAACATCATGACAGAAAAAAATCCATCCAGAGTTTTAAAGATGGGTTGTAGAAACTTAAAAATGTTTTCTTGTGGGTACTAGAAGCCTTTATAGTGATTCCAGTTTAAGGTGATCAGCTGCCACTTAAAAGCAACACCGTTTATCCTTTTAGTGTTTGCACAAATGCACTGATGCCACCTTTTCTCACCTTTTCTCTTTTTAGAGGCAAATTATGCCAGCAGCATCAGAGTCCCTCACCCTGGTGACGTGCCAGCTCTTTGGTCAGACCTCTCTGCCCTCCTCTAGCCTCCCTGTCTGCCCTGGCAGATCCATGCTGCTGGATGCTCCTCACAGAGCCACGCCCGCACCATGAGCGCCAACGGGCCTGCCCCAGACCCAGCCCCCACAGCCCCAGAAGCCCCTCCAGCCTCGACCCCCGCCCCTGCTCCGGCCCCAGCCCCAGCCCCAGCCCCGGCGGCACCGCCTGCTCCTCCCGCCCCACCTGCCCCGACAGGCTCTACCATCCCGGTAGGTGCGTTGGCACAGAAGAAGCGGCAGCAGTATGCCAAAAGCAAGAAGCAGGGCAGTAACGCCAACAGCAGGCCACCGAGGGCTCTGTTCTGCCTAAACCTCAACAACCCCATACGCAGGGCCTGCATCAGCCTGGTGGAGTGGAAGTATCCTTTACAGTGGCTTTGTGTGGGGGGACCGGAGATCAATCCTTGGTCATAGAGCTGAGATGATTTAAACTATTTTGATCATCAGTAAAACATTAAAATAATTTATCAAGCAAAAGCACTGAAAGTTGTCTAGTTTAAAGAAGGGATTTAAAAAAAAATCCTGTAAGTGTGAATTGTATACCTTTGGATGCTTGGTTGGGCAAAACAACATGTTAGAAGACATCACCTTGGTTGCAAGAAACTATGATGGACAGTTTTCAACCTGTGATGACGTTTAATTGATTGGCTTGATTTGCTGAGGAAAATGCAGTTGATCATATTTCTCGATAATGACAGTAATAATAATTGGTTGGAGTTCTACTGGATCACAGCTCCTGAGTGTCTGCTATCATTGGATCTTAGCTGTGGCAATTGTTGGTGATTGTCATATATATATGTATATAAAGTATACATATATATAAATATAAGCATGTTCCTTAAAGAGGAAAAACACTAAATTTCTCTTGGTTTGCACATTGTCTGCCTTTTTTTGAGTGAGCTGTTGTTGGTTTAGTTATACTGTGGATTCTATAACAGCTGTAACAGACGGAGGTTTAAAAGTCACAGGATGAGATCTAAGAGAGAGTTGTTGGTAAGAAAACTAGATAAGCACAGAGTAGCTGGTATATTTTATGAAGTTTTCCAGTGTTTCTTCCATAAACAAACATTAAATGTCCTAAACCACTGGTGGGATGTGCAGATGATTGAATCAACACTGGCACAACACAGCAGCGGCAGATCTGTGGCTGAACCATCACAAAAGCCATCAGATGCTATAAAGGAGATTGCCAGACTTGAATCGCAGAGATACATTTCATAATCCATCTTTCCGTGTTTGTTGGCAAAAAAAAGTCCCTGGGGATTTACTACCAGTACACTGTAGGAAATGCACCTGTGTCAGGTGTTGTTCTGCGTGGACCACATGCAACAGTGCAGCACAAGTACATGTGTTTCTCAAATATGCTTGCCTGTTTTAATTACTGCTCTGGTATGTGACTTTTAATGATAGTAAGGTTTGAGTGTGTTGGAGGAGGATGCTTGTTTCCATGTTTTTTACATGGAACAGTCTCTCAACTTAAAATTATGCCTTACTTCAATATTTAATTTAATCATTATGACTTTACAAGATAGATTTTATTACTTCTCTTTTGGAGTGGCAGTAGTTTCTCAGTTGCGAGAGTTAAGTTTTTCACCAACTTGCATGTGTAGTAATGTTTACCTTTTATTTGTTTTTAGCTATATGCGTATTATATCTATTTATAATTTAAAACTTAAAACTGTGTCTACATACACTGACAGTATCGTAACAACTGGAGTTAATTTGCTTGTATGTGTGCACATATTTGGCAGTCAATGTAAAAAAAAAAACACATTAAAGAAGTAAACATGTAAAATAATAATAAACATCAATATAAAGTACAATTAATCAAGAACTACTAAATGACAGCTAAGTTGTATAAAAGCTCACGCAAACAAAATCATATATCATGTATGACTCTGCTCTGCAAGCCGTAATTTCACAGCTGGAGATTTGACACGTCCTATTTATCTATATTATTGTATAATATTACTATAATATTATTGTACTACATTTTCCTCTGTCTTTTCCTTAACTTCTGTCCTCAGGCCATTTGATATCTTTATATTAATTGCTATTTTTGCCAACTGTATGGCCTTAGCTGTCTATGTCCCTTTTCCTGAAGATGATTCCAACTCCACAAACCATGACCTGGTGAGTAATCCGTTTATGTCATTATCATCATTGATGCCCGTTTGTGTGTCTGTTGTGCTGTGATTTGCGCTGATTATTATTGCTTTGCATAGTTTTAATTATGACTGAAACTTTCAAAATCACTAAGGGTCTGGCTTGAATTAGGAATTGTGATCTGTAAAGGTTTTTGCTAGGTTTGTAAAAGAATGGCCTGTTGTCGTCTTCTTGTTCGGCTCGCTTTCGTCGGCTTTTATTGCTAGATTGTTTTACAATACATTGCAGAATGTGTTGCCACTTCATAATTTTCTTACATTTGCTAAAGTTTGATTGTATCGCTGTTCCGAGATTAACATATAGTCAGTATTTCCAAGCTGCTGCACTCTGACTGTGTCTTCAGTGTTTTATCATGCAGATTTAAAGTATCTGCTGTGCCCACAAAAAGAAACACTCTCATGGTGCTTTATCATGTCATAGTTTTACTGTACAGACGTTTTATTCAGCTTTCTATTTTTAGATTTTTTCTCGTCATTGCACCACTCTGTGCACCTTGTGCATTTATGTCTGTGTGATGAATTATGGGTGATGTAGTGTTGTAAGCATTGTTCCACAGCTGACGATAAGTGCACTCTCCGAAAGCCAGACAGACTCACAAGAATGTGGCGTTTGCGTGAACAGAATTTCGCTGTCGTGTTCAATGATTCATGAGCAGCATATACAGTGTGTGTCTGCAGACATCTGAAAGCTTCATTTAAGAGCCGCAACATGTTAGAGGAAAACTTTACCAGCCGGCTGTAAATGACTGGCAGGAGCAGCCCTCTGTCTCCTACCCTGCTGAACCCGCTGTGTAAGATAAGCTATGGCTTTGGTTGAGAGTTTGTCTGGTGTACTTTGGCGAAGTCAGGTGTACTACTTCCCAGCTTGACCTCCTGGAGGGTGACCTCAGGGTGTTTGTTTACAGAGTGCCGGTACAGCAGAGAAAAAGTGGGCCATCTGGGACAGAACAGTGTCTTGTACAGTATTATGTACTTTATGTTGTCAGGTTTAGTTTGGAAGAAAGTTTGAAGGAGGTCAATTGTCCTAATCGTGACAAGGAGAGAAAATGCTCACACTTGCATAAGAAACACAGAACAAGGGACTGGAAAAATACTGTGAGGCTGGTTGACAAAACGTTTGCATTCTTTAGCATCTGTAATCTGAATACAAAAACATTTATTCTGCTTCACGATAAAGGTGATTTAATGAAAGCAGTATTTAAAATCAAAGACATTACTTCTGACTTTATGGTATGTGCATGTTTACAGAGATATGCAAAGGTTTTAAAGTGGGAAACAAAAATCGCTAGTACCGATCTGTCACCTCATCTTTGGTGTCATGAATGACAGCCAGAGGGGGAAAAGTCAGATTAGTGAATTTCTGCTTTGCTTGGGTAAAATGTTGTTGTTCTTTTATCTTTTTTTACATTCAAATGTTGCTACAGGGCAAATGGGTTACTAGCGAACGTACTGTAAATGTAGGATTTATTCAAGTGTTAAGAGAAACTATGCTCAGTTGAATGGTAGCTCTCTGCTTCTCATCAATATGTGCACAGCTTCAGACTGTTAATGACACACATGTATTGTTAACAGGTGTTTGTTTGTCTCATACCAGCGACTTTGTGTGCAGCCTCTGGACCTCAGGACTTTATATCTGCACCGTGAGCAGTGTGGTGCAATGTTAAGTGTTTACAGAATTTACACTCAGAGCTTCGTGTGTTTGCCAGAGAGGCAGGCCTAGGAGCGTTTTAATACTGACTCTGATAAATGACACTGGCATCAGCTGTGGTTTTTAGAAGGAAGCTACCTTCTGCATGTCATCTCAGCCCCTTTAACGCAAAGCAAAGGGCTCTAAGTGGAAGCACAATTTGGCACTTTTTGATGATGCCTTCATTATGCCTGTTGTCTGAAGCTGTTACGGCGCTGCTGTGTAAAATTTGTCACGCTGTACTAATGGCCCGGATTGACCTGGATTTATGGATGCACCCATTAAGAATTAACTAAAAAGCTAGCTGCCTGTCACTGAACAGGATCATTGATGCGGCTTGCATGTTTCATGAACAAGGTCACTGAGAAGAGACGAGAGGACAAGCTGATGAGTAGATGTGAAAAGATTTGTTTTATATTGGCTTTCTTTCAGTAATCCTTATAATTAGGACAAAGCAATGCATAACTGCCTTCCCTGCGGAGTCTCCTTGAACTGCGCTGTATCTTTTTGCTTGCAGTTATCATACAGATTATTATTCAGTGCTCCGGACTGCTTTACGTTGCACAGAACTTTGGTTTAATTCTGCAGCGTCAACATTAAATCAGAGGGCGAATAATGCAATCTTTCCCTTTTGCAGCAGAGGTTGAACAATAGAGATTTTTATAGGGCAGGTGTGCCAGCTTGGCCTTAGTTGTTCTACAGAACTCTTGCTGTATTCACAGGAGGAGCGCTGGAGAGAAAAACGCTGAGCTGGTTTTGCTATAGCAGCCAGCAGGGAAGGCTATAGTGTAGATTGCCATTTCACACTACTATGATCTGCAGCCTCACAGGTGGACTGAGGACTGATATGAAACCTGAGTTGCAGTGCTGAGAGGCCTAATGTGTAAAGCAAGGATCGAATTATATCACAAGGCTGTTAAGCCATGCAGGTTTTTACTCAGTGATACATTCAAATGTGGTGTAACTTTCAGCAGACAGAGACACTGAAACCCTGCAATAGGCTGACTTCTAGATTTGTGGATGCTGTAGACTCTTTATTTGACTCATTGTGAGTTAACGCACATTGTCTGTTAATGTTAAATCATCAGGTAAAACACAGAATCTGTTTTGGTCGTGCTACACTGTGGTCACAGTGTCCAGGTGCTGCAGAGCTGCTTGAGTTAGAACATTGCATTGCTGCAAAGTCACAGAGGCCTTAATAGCCTGAGTCTGCCCGTCTTGTTAGTAAGGCTTGGTTAAATGCAGCAGCTCATTATAAATAGAAAGCAATTTCCTCCTCAGGCGGAACAGAGGGCAAAAGATTGGGGTCTTGCTACCACCAGGAGGCACAAGTGAGTAACAAGATGTAGCCAGCACACAAATACACACATGCACGCATGCAACAAGACAACAAACCCTGTCAGGGACTCATAGTCATATTTTTCGCTGTCTCCTGCTCAGCTCTCTCCTTTACTGCTCTTCCTTTGTTTAGTCATTTCACTGCAATAGTAAGAACAGCACACATGACGTGGTCTGCACGTGACTTTGTCTCCTCCACACCCAACTTGTCTAGGGGACAGACAAATAGTCTCCAACCCTTTTGCCTTTGCTTTAAGGTCATTCCTGACTTATCTATCTGAGACTCAACACCCCAGGCAGCTCCTGCTGAAGGTAGCTGAGTAAAACAATGACCTTTTCATGGTGAATATGATTCATACATCTCATCCTTCGTAAGGCAACATGCAGAGAATTGCGTCTGGTATCAGGTAGTGTCCGTGCCAGTATCACTGGTATTGCATAACTCTGGAGCCGCAGAGCTATTTATTTTACTAGGGACAAAAGGACACAAACATGTAAAGACTGAAATGTCCATGAACAAACCAACACAGAGGTCATTGGGATGCCAGCAGAGAACTCACAGTTTGAATCAGTCTCAGATTTGATGCTGTTGAAACTGAGGATGTCAGAATTTACAAATATGGACATTTTTCTCTATTTTTAATAAACAAATGATTGAAAAAATACAGTTGTGGCTGCTCAGACTGAACTATAGGTATGCCATATGCCAGCATAGAGAAAGACGGACTGACTGCACATAGTGGTGGTGCTTCCTATTGCGCATCCAATTTAATATCTACATATTTAGGCAATTATGGCAAACTGATTTGCTTTGATGCCTGATATTTGATGGACTCAAGACAAGCTGTATTTGTTTTATACAAAGAGAGGTGAATAAGCTGGAAGATGTTCACTGTGGACAACTGTCCTGCTTGTTTAAGATTAACAAGTGAAACATGCTTCTAGTAATGAAAGTTGCATGCTTGTCATCTCCCAGTAATGGAATATAATGTTAGTGTGTTTGTACTATGACATGCAGTCGGACAGCAGAGAACATGTAGTTACACTGGTTACTGACATGACAGGCTTTGTAGAAATAAGCCTGCATTAACTACATTTTTGTCCTTTTTGCACAGAAAATTAAGCTCTTTCATAATCCTATCTTTTGTCATCATAGCATGCACCAGTAGGTTATATATCATATACTTGTCTTCATTATTATGTGGCAAGATTTAAAATTCAGATATAGAAAATAACTTTGTAGCACACTACTGTGTTTCAGTTTACAGTATGCTGTCCATACAGTTCATACGTACCATCTGATGTCAGCAGGTAGCAGAGATTCTTGCTGTGGCTTCACACGCGCCACAGATTCCTCTAGTTTATCATCAGTGAACCCTTTAAGTTTACACCGACTGTCACACATGCATCAGTGAACTCTCACACCCATTACACAACACAATAACATGCTCCAAGATAGCAACACATGACAAACTACAGCAAAGTGAAGCTAATGTACGTTGCATTTACATGTGACTCAGTTATAGGCATGAAATGCGCATACTAGAAAATGAGCAACACTCACCAAAGAAGAAGTCATTTTTGATGCAAATACATACCAACAACTCTCACAGTCCCAAACTCGTGACCCGAAGCCAATCCCTTTTGACTGATCACAATCATCAAGTACTTCAGCGTGACAACAAGCCACTGAGAGGCAGCCAGTGGTTCTTGTCAAACAACATCCGAGGCACTGTGCAGCCAAGTTTTATTTATTTTTCTCAGCTGACATCTGATAAGATGATCGATGCTTCCATATCATTCTACATCTCACTTTTTAAACCTACTTTAATGTTACAGGTATTATCTTTAAAACTTGACATCAAGATTGGAAAAGTGTAAGTGTAAACTTCCAACACATTACTGTACGCATTCTGCTCATTCTCTTGCATTAAAGTGCCATGTATTAAATATGCCAGACAGATATTCATGGACAAAGCAAGATAATTAAAACAGTAAAGCATAATAAACATAGTGAAACATGACTCACAGTATGCGTCTGTCTTCTACTGCACTGCTTAATATATCAGCATAATGTATGTATGTGGTGCCCTTCATACTCGGTGTCAGCAAAACAAAAACAAGCCTCCGGAGCTAATTTTAAAACTTCTGGCCGATGCATTCTTAAACAAAACCTGTTCATAACTGCAATTTATCATAAATTGCCAATGAATGTTTGCTACAGTCTATTCTATGGTTCAAGTCAACGCTGAGGGAGCATATGACCTGTAATATATGAGAAATGCTGCCAATGTTCATATGTCAGTGTTTTGGCTGTGTGTTCATGATGCAGAAGAGTGTAATGTGTACATGTTGAGGGGGATGGAGCAGTTGGTTCTGTGTGTTTGTGTGTAATGGCTGGCACAAGCAGTAACGTCTGGACTGTGGACTCCCATAGAGATGA
The DNA here is from genome assembly GCA_024666655.1 of Dascyllus trimaculatus. Taxonomy (NCBI): domain Eukaryota; kingdom Metazoa; phylum Chordata; class Actinopteri; family Pomacentridae; genus Dascyllus; species Dascyllus trimaculatus. Next base: position 15,051,162 of record CM045450.1, read on the forward strand.
TGGTAGAAGTATGTGTTTAGTCACTTAACGTAACTGCTCATTTGCGGCTCACACTAGCACTGTCCCCGCTTGTTATCTTGTGTGTGTATGTGTGTGTGTGTGTGTGTGTGTGTGTAACCAAGTGAGAGTCGGAGATAGAGAGCGAAGAGAGAGTCAGAGCTTTGAGTGGATACTGAGTGAATGTGCAGCCATGATGGTTTGCAACAGCAGAGCATGTGCACAGAGTGTGCATCCGACAGGCCTTCTTAAAGGGGAACAAGAGCAGAATTATAATTTGTCTTTTTCTTAAAACTCAGGCTCTATAAATAGTGTATAATTTATTATGAATGAAATGCATTTAACAATAAATACACTGTGTAAACAACTCAATATTAAATAATTCTTACACATGTAATGGACCATGAAAACTCTGATAATATCATGGCTTTTGAGTCACGGATCAGATCATATTGCAGATCAGTAAAATCTAGACAAAGAAGGAGACTAATGCTGCCATGACTGTCACTGTCAACATGCTTTTACATGTGAACACACTGTAAATCTGCATCGAGATTTAGGGGATTATTCCTTGCCAAGGTGAAGGTATTTGGGTTTTCAGTGCTGTATGTTTTTCTGTGGTTTTATCTGTAAGCAGTATACGCAAAAACTACCAGACTGAATTTCATGGGACTTGGTGATGAGGCGAAGCATGGCCAGTTAAGTTTTGATGTAGATCTGGATCAGTTCTCATGTTGTGTCCCTTTTAAGCACATGATGAAAGTCTCACATGTCATCAAAATGTGTCTGTTAAAATTTCCAGCTCAAAATATCACAAAGAAAGTTAATTTCACCATGACTGTGTAATGCCTGGTTTTAGCCCTGTTCTAAACTGGCTGTTTCAGTGTCTGTATCCTTCTTTCACTTCAGGAAGAAGACTCTCTGCATCTGTGTTTCACAATGCAAAGCAAAACAGTCGACCGCATGGCAGTCACTATTTCATACTGGTTCTGTTGTCTGAAAACGGAAATGGAAAAATATGTAACTGAGAACAGCTTTATTGGGAAGTGTCCTGTTTAAAAATGCAGTAAATGTGAGCACAGAGAGCAGGAGAGAAGCACACTGATGTAAAGGGCTGATACTGTTTGTGCTGAAGCACAACAGGCAACATGAAAACACAGTAACCCATCCCGTCCTTGTCATTTGATTTTAAATAGGTCCTACAGTTTACCATTTCCTCTTGTCACTGTCGCAGTCAACAGCAGAACATTTGGTGTGTTTCGCTCGTGGCTGAGACATTTTAGAGTTAGCAGCTAAAGCTTGAAGGCCATCGAGTTGGCGGAGAGGAATGGCAGTAGCAAGTGTGTTCATACAGTTGAGGCAGAGAATTCTGTATGTGTGTCATGCTTGGCTTTATGAACAAGTAAAAAAAAACTCAAAATCAATACGCTATGTAACAGGTAGCTAGTGCAGGGATGCCAGTACAAGTGTAATGCTTTCCACTTTTGGGTGCCGGTTATAACTGTTAATTTGCAGGCTTAAGCAATAGTGCACAGAATCTTCAATGTGACCATTGATGAACATGAGTTGTTAAATTTTGACACTGTTTTTAATTTGTCCTCCGAAGAAGTTTACATTGCTCGCTATAAGCTGTATTATATTAAACCCACTGAGTGATTTTTAGACAGATGTCCACCCAGTTTTATGATGAATATCTTCTCTAAGGTGTGATGGTTTTTTCGCCAGAAATGACAAAACAATGTACTGAAACAAACTTCTAAACAGCAGAAAGAAACCATGTGTGATCATGTTGTTAAACATGGTTGTATCTCTATCACAAACCCACATGCAGCAGTGGGCACACACACATACAGTATATACACTTAATAAACAAGTCTTCCTTAACTAATTATGTCAAGTTGATTTCATAGTAAATTCACATCAGCACAGATATTTACTCACTTATCATTCAATCAATGCATTTCAGTTCACCACATAGTCACAGCAGAGGTCAATTTAGACCGAACTGTTTGTCACTTCCAGTGACTCAAATTGCATTTATTGTTTTTGCACTACAATTTGATACATTTCCAACTGAAGAGAAGTAAAAATGTTGCTTTCATAAACTCATAAATGGGACACACAACACTAAGTGCCTATTTTTATTCCTTGATGACCTGAAAGACTTGTGCTGGCTGAGGAAAGAGGGCAGGGGATACATACTGCAGAACATTTTAGAATTTTATGAGACAAGGTGGCATTTCACACAACTCATCCCAGCAGTACGGCACCTCTCTGTCTACCTTACTCTCTTTTCTTCACTCCTTACGTCAGAAGTCTTTTTAGATGTGGAAGGTTTATGAGCAGCCACATTAACAGAGGAAGCGATTAATGGACTGTTAAGAAGCTCCAGCTCTTTCCCTGACTACATGCAGGCCTTTAGTGTAGAAAGGTGGAGGTAAATCACAATCCATGTTTTTCTGTTTGCTTTATTTAAATTTACAATTCCTGTAGCTACAGTCAGAATATTACTGCTTCTTAAAGTTAAGTTTATTTGTTCTATTGAAACCAACAGCCTGTTAAAGGACATTAAATTTAAAAATCCTCCCTTGAATTTGTGTCTTGTGGAAACCATCTTGTGCTGGATCTTTCAGAGGAGCCACGCCTTTAAAGCCACTCTTTTATTTGCTAGATGAGGAGGTAGTGGGGTCTCAAATCTGATTGGCCAACAGATGTGTGATGAAATTCAACGAAGTTACAGTAAATACAAATGGAATCACACACGTTTTCCTCATTTTGGATGTTCAGTATTGATGACTGACTCTGGAGCTTTAAATTGAGGCATTGGGGTTAAAAGAAAAAGTTGCTTAGTTGCTGTTAACTTTGTCAACTACCTTATAATGCTCTGACCTGATTGGTCAGTTTGAACTGGCAAGACAGGCCCTCTGCCCTGTATATATCAGTATACTGGGAGAGAAGTGGGGAGATGGTCTGCTCTGAAGGCAGAGTAATGTAACACTGTACTAAGTGACATTATTAAAGTGCTAGCCGTAATTCGTTGAAAGATTTTCTTTCACTTTGTCATTTTTTGCCTATTCAGTTTGAGAGACTGCTATATTTTACAGCACATTTTTTTGCCAGCGTAATGTTTTGTTCTCCACATGCCTTGAAATGCTACTTACATGTCTCACTGCAACACAGACGTATGGATCTGGACATCACTGCATATCAGCAGAAGACTGCAGGGATGGATCAGACTTGGAATGAGATCCTCTCTCTGGTGTTTTTCAAGACATCAGGTTTGGATGTCCAAACTATGCCGAACACAGAATCAGCTAGTCTAGCACTGTTGCATTTCCATGTCTGTAGCATACATTTGTCTCATTCTTCACACAGCAGTCACATGCATACACCTGTAGCTGACACGATTAAACATCAAGAGAAGTTCTGATGGTTTTGCTAATGAGCTCAGTCCTCACTGCAGTGCCTAAATAGTGCAGATTTTTTCCCAGCCTCAGCAGATCGGATACTTTTAGCTGACATGGCTGCTCTTGTAGAATTTCCAAATAAGAAAGCAGTGACTACATCGCTGCTTAACTGTATGTTGGTCGTGTAACTGCAGAAAAAAAAAACTATCACCAACCACCTTATGCAACAAATATTCAGTGCAATGTTTTGTTTCTTTGTGAAGACATTCACTTTAGTAGTGTGGGTATACTTTCGATGACCTGCACTTGTAGTGTTTTCCTTGGCAGAGTGACATCCACATTCTCACACAACTCCTGCCCACCCCCACAATACCTCACATGCACACACACACACACACACACACACACACACACACACACACACACACACACACGCACGCACGCACACACACACAAACCTGTGTATACATGCACAAACACTACAAAAAACTGAGTTCTATACTGTACATGCAAACACATGGGCAGTACTGTATAGAGTGATGAGGAACAGGGCACAACAACAGATGGGCTGTGCATTTGTGTTGTTTTGTAGTGTTGTTGTTGGATGTCAGTGTGTTGCATTCAAGAACACAGACATTTTTTTATTGTTACTGCAGTTATTCTTTTGTTTCTGGATGTGGTCAGTCGTTCAGAGTTGCAGTAACGCATTTAAACTGTATGCAAAAAATAGTTGTTGCAAGCGCATTGTTGTTGATGTGTGATGAACAAAAACAGGAAATAAACTATGCAAACATTTGAAATTGCTGAACATACACTATGATCTAGTGGTGGAACAGGCCTTATTAAAAAGTTGCACAAGATAAATACAAACCCACTGCATAGCACACACTTGAACAGCCATCCCAATATAGACCGCACACTTATTTACTGTGCAAACCTGCAGGAGTAGGCGGTGCAGAAGCACTAAATGCTGGCTGCCCTCACCCACCTGGCTTGGCTGGATGGCACTGACTGATCTGTACAGACAAGGGAAGGAAAGAAGAGATGGAGAGGGCATGGGGGAGGGGGATAGCAGCAGAATATGCGTCTGCTCATTGAGTGTAGAATCAGATCTGAAAGGATGCTGCAATGTTTCTGCAGCACTCATGAGATATCTGCTCTCAAACTGTCCCGTGTTCGGTAACTGCACGGTTCGTGGACGCACTGAGTTTGTGTACATCTTTATACTGCTCTACGTATGGCGTTGACGTTGGTATTATGGCTCGGAGTTTGTTGTGTTTTGCTCTGCTTGTAAGCGTTCTGGTCGCACACAGATATCAAACATGCATGATGTCACTCTGACTCATGTGACTCGGGGCTCGCCGCCACACGCTCAGATGTTCAAACACGCACATGTAGTAACAGTCAGGTGGTCATAGGATCAGAAAAGCATGGAACCTCATTAAACATCTTCACTTGTAATGAGTTCAGTGGAGAGTTCATACACATGTACTGTACATACTGCATATGTCAGGGGATCAGGCAGACAGTGCCTCTACTTGTACATGAAGCTTTAAATTTTAATGCCATATTTAAGATTAATCATATAATGGGGTGTATCTCAGAATGCAAGTGAGCTAATATTATAGTTAACCAGGAAAAGTGAACTATATGAATACAAGTTTCCATTTTTTGTCTCTATTTTCTATTTCACTGCAGTGCGACTACATTATGGTGATATTTTATGGTCACAGACGTCCTCCTGTTGGCTTCGTGTCTTCTTTACTCATCATAAAGCGTTTAGGTTTATTACAGACTGTCAGCGCCGGAGCGTCTCAGGCTGACTGGTCTCAGTGGGAGACTCGTGCATTTAATTTCCTGCTAAATTCTCATCTTTGCTACCTTTTTGTATGTGTCATCTTTGTGCCCGTAGAATTTCCTTCTTATTATTGTGTATTATTTGTGGTTTTGAGATTTTGTTTGTCGTCTGCCCCCGAGGCACAAGTAAATTAAGTTCCCGTGTTTCAGTATAAGCGGGATCCTCTTCATGCAATTCACTGCGCTGTGGTTTCTGGTTGAGTGGTTCGGTGTCTCACAGTAACTTTAAACTGATAATAATAGACTCAGATTCAGATTTAATTAAGTTACTATGCCATATAATTAACTGTTTTTGTGGTTGGTTTATGCCAAACGTTTTGAAGCACGATCTTGATAAGCATTTTGGGAGGCAAGCTTATTTATGTTTTAGCTTAGAGCAGGCGTTGCCAATCCTGGTCCTCAAGAGCCCCTATCCAGCATGTTTTAGATGTTTCCCTCTTCCAACACACCTGATTCAAATGATCAGCATGTCATCAAGCTGGGACCTGGGATCTTTCTGTGTTGAGTTTGCATGTTCTCCCTGTGCAGTGTGGGTTTTCTCTGGGTACTCCAGCTTCCTCCCACAGTCCAAAAACATCCTGAGGTTAATTGATGATTCTAAATTGTCCGTAGTTGTGAATGAGAGTGTGCTTAGTTGTCTGTCTCTATGTGTAGCCCTGCGACAGGATGGCGACCTGTCCAGGGTGTCCCCTGCCTTCGCCCTATGTGTTTTGTTACCAGAGCCTGGATGTGTGGCCAGTTTAGAGTCTTTATGTGACTCCATATTTGTGTCTTCATATTTAGACTGGAAAGTGGCAGCAGTGTTTTCATTTAACTCTGGACTAAAAGTGTTTATCAAAAATGCTGATTTATGCCTTTAAACTCTGTGACTCATTGAGATGAATGATTATAGTCAGGGTAGGACTGCAGAGCATGAATGACTGAATGAATGAATCAATCAATCAATCAATAGATAGATAAATATAAATAAAAATAAATGGTGTTTTCACAGAAAGCAAGAGTAAATTTTCACTGTACTTTTAGGTTTTTAAAAAATGTATTAAAAAGTGTGTAAAATTGCGGACGGGAGCTTCAGTAAAAAGCAGCAGGATTTCTCTTTTAGGTTCTAAAAAGAAGAACCTAAAACATGATAGTTGGGATATCTATCCCAACTATCATGGGATAGATGTCAGTAATTTCAAATTACAGTTTTTTTCACTTAAAAGATATAATTTACAGTATTACTGATACAGTATTTTTCTGCTTTCTAAGTATACACAGACATTCATGTAAAACAGCAATAATTATCTGTAATTAAATATGTAGCTCTTTATATAAATATTGATCATTACGGTCAATCTTATTAGTTTTATGTGTATTATTTTCCTCATTTAAACTCTGTAATTCTGGATAAAAATTAAGCAAAAATCTTTTTGATTACATCCAACAAAATGCAAAGACCTTTTTTTTTTTAAAAAAAAAAAAAAGGTATGCTGTAGCAGAAGTACAGAGTTTTTGAGTGATAAATGGGCTCAAATGTCTTAACTGTGCACTAAGAGAAGAGGATAAAAGTCCTGTCTGTGGAATCTTACATTGTCAGCACTCTTGCTGCTGGAGTTCAGCATGCTGCTTATATTGTTGCACTTTGTCCCCCCAATATTTAATAATGGTATTTATTTATTGAAATAAAACTTGGTTGGTCTTACAGGTAGCAACACAGAGAAAGGCCATTTTCATTTTCTGAATTCCTACTGAGAAGCTCTGCAGGATTTTTGTGAATACTTGGTTGAGTGTTTTTTTGCAAGAAATAGTGGTGTGTACCTTGTCTGTCTTCTAAAATAAGAAGTTTTTAACAATCTTGAGCATGTTTGATAGTTAGAATTTGAGCCAAATCTGTAAAATAAAACTGTTTGGCCACACACAAGGTGTTTTTATTCACATATAATAAAAATGTCTGTAAATTTAATATTTTCACTGTTTCACATTTAATGTTCTACATTATATTTGAGGGTTGTAATTAGTTTTGATAAACTGGCTATATTGGAATAATAAGTCAAAACGTGTGAACACGCTGCTATAATTGCAAGCTGTTTTATTGTCTTTTTATGTCTTCTTTCCCACTTATTAGTAGGCATAAAATTAAATTATGGATCTCCTTGTGTGTCTACAGTAGGATAAATTGTGAGTGCCGCAGACAGGCCTGTCTGAGCCGTTAATAGGTTGACATTACTGCTCTCCACCTGGCTCAGTCATATGGCAAGTTATGTAGAGGAATGCTCGGTTCAGTGGATTTGCATCCTCCGTCATATGGGGAACTGAGCTCTGTGAGATGAACTGAGTTGTGCCTGTAGATGTGATCACTGGCCCTGTGGCACGTTAGGGCCTGCTGGGGCTGTGGCTGTGGGGGCTGAGGAGGAACTACACTGTGTGGTGTCTGGCTTTACATGAGTTTGCGGTTAGCGTGCATTTCAGGATGTAAACATGTGCATGGTGCGTCTGTGCCTCATGTTGTGGTGAATGTACCTAAGAGAATAGCAGTGAAGTGACCACATTAACATGCTGATAGCATTCTACTGTATGAAACAAGGAACCACAATACAGTAAGTCTCTTTACAGCACAAATAAACTAAGATGAGTCACAGATATGTATGGTCATCCCTAAAGGCCTCTTTCCTCACTCTCTCTGTTGTTGTCACTCTCTCACTTTCTATTTCCGCTCACAGTTTAACATGCTGATGAATGAATAAATTACTGGTTAATTGAGAGGGAATGGTTATCATTTGTGATTACATTTAACACGCTTTAACGATCAAGGGATGCATTCACTGCAGCTTGGAAAGCAAAAATTGTTCTGACCATGTATCATAGGCTGTTTTCAATATACTACTACAGTGTAGACCACACAGGAGGAGATATTGTAAAGTATATTGTAATGTCACTTTCTCATGTGCCCACATCATGATCTAAAAAGACACGCTGAATAAGATTTGTCTGTTTGTTCTCGTTAACAACAAACACATAACTGCTGCAGCACTTCGCTGTGTGTTCTTTTGGTCTCTGAAATTGTTCACTCGTCTCTCTGTCACTTTCCTTCCATCCTTGTATGAATCGTTCTGTTCTCTCTGCTCCCTGCGGCCCCAGCGTGCTCCGTTAGAGAGGCAGCAGCCGTGAGCTTAACTCAACCTTTTACTTCCGTAACAAAGAGGCCCATGTCTCTTATTCTGGGCTAAGTGCTTCTCACAATCTGCAGCAAACTGTTGGGAAAACGAGCCCCGCGGCCCGCAGCACTTCTGCATTTATGGTGTCCGCGGAGAACACAGAGCAGGGGATTAAAGGCTCCCTGGGGCAGGAGAGGTTATTATGTATATAATAATATATGTGTGTGTTACCATTATCTGCATTGTGTTTCCCATGTCAGAAGTTAAATTCCTGTCTGTAATACGTTTAGCACAGTTTTGTACTGATGGACAGATATTTTGAATAGCAGCCTGTTTGCAGAGTTTACGTTAACCTGCCTCATGCATAAAGGATGAAGAGGGCGTCTCTCTGGTTTTGCATCTCAAGGGAGGTCCCAGGACTGTACCAAACAAGCTGAGTCACCTTTGGTGTGTCCACCCCCAGTTTGTCGCCCATCTCACTGCACTAAAATGCACATACCACCTCTGTCGAGCTGCGTGTGCCTCTCTTGTCAGCTTCACTCCCAGTCGACCTCAACCTGATGGCTTAATGTTCCCGTGTTCTCTCTGCCTTTGAAACAACCGGAGAAAGGCGCACTGCTGGGTTACATCACTGGTGTTAATCTCTACATACCCTCTAAAAACAGCCACTTTATTCAAAGAGTGTTTGTCCCTTTTTTAACCTCTGCCTCACTGTGGATACATCGAGAGCCCTCTGCCTGGTCGTAGTGAATGTGTTTTCACCATTTTAGAGTCATTTTCTATTAATTTGTGCCCCAGCCTTTTCTTCTTCCACGGTGGTCACAATTTTGCTTTTGTTTTACATATTCAGACATCTTCCAGACATGTAACAACTTGGATATTTTTATATCTTTGTGAACTAGCTTTATTATTATTATAAGTACATTTAGTGTCATGAAGGTTTTGGAGGTGCATACGTGTCAGTGGTCTGTTGTCCTGTTTATGTGAAACTCTGACAAAAGGCGTGACGATTTAAGGAAAAAGCAAAGGATTATGTTTGTCCTTTTAAGCTCTTGTGCATCAAGGCTGTGACACTTTAAAGTGGAGTGCAAGACTTTCACATGTAGATGAATATCTGTTATTCAAGCCATTGCCAAATGAATTCACGTTACTGATTAAGCCTATTAGTGTGAGGTGTATCTCTGTATGTTCCTGTAAACTCGAATCATAGTGAGGTGCAGTCAGACCATTCTACGAAGCTCTGTGTCAACTTCAGTTCATGTAGTGAATCGCACTCACTAAATTGGAAGACAAAAATTTTGCAGTGCAGGTTTCAATCATTAAGCCAAACAGATACAAAATAAGAGCGCTGATGGTTTTACCTTTCTTATCTAGTCTGAGTCTCCAAATGTACTAGTGTACCTTGTCAACGGCCCTCATGTTGTCAGGGTTTTCCCAGTGTTCTGTGAATATGTGCAGGGACAAGTGTTGGTGAAGTGTAAGAAGCATATCATGTTAAACTGAGGTCAGGAGGACAGGTGAGATTTTCTGTCTCTTGTTAAAAACTGTTGTTCAGTAATGTAGAAGGACACTGCACTACTGGCTGTTCTTCATTTTTTGTATCACTGGATGAAATGGAAAGAAAATAAACGTGTCACTGATAAACTGCATTTTGTAGTTAGCTAATCGTAAAAAATGTGTTTACATGTACATGTGATTACTGTATATGTGTGTGTGTTTGCTGATGCTTTCTTCACTGCATCTCTGTGACTGACATCTGTATAATAATTACTTTTCTTGGTAGATTTTAGGTTTGGTTGACTGACGATATTATTTTTAAAACTATAACTAGTCATATTTTGGCATTGATAAAACAAATAGGTAATACTTCAGATTATGGCCGCAGTGTATTTCCTCCAAATTTACTTGGTCATTTTTTAGTACTGGTAAACCAACACAGTATAGACCAATCGGGCATAACATTATGACCACCTGCCTAATATTGTGTTGGTCCCCCTTATGTGGTCAGAAATACTCTGAACCATTGGACATGGACAAGAGGACCTCTCAGGGTGTCCTATGGGGTCTGGAACCAGGACATTGGTACTGGATCCTTTGGGTACTCTGGCTTGTGCAGTGGGGCCTCTGTCAATCAAACTTGTTCCACTGCATCCTGTTGATGCTTGATCACAATGGGGTGTAGGAAGTTTGGAGGTCAGATCAACATGTTGGGCCATTGTCATGTTCCTCAACATGTTCCTGATTGTTTGATGTTTTTCCATGTGGTGGGGTGCATTTTCCTGCGGGGATATGACATTTGGGATTTCCAGTTGCATGAGGAAATGTGTTTGTTGTGGGACAATGTTTATTTGGGTGTCTAAGTCTCATCAACATGGATGTTAAAATCCAAGTTTTCCAGCTGAACAGCACATAGTACCAATATGATCAATGTTATTCACTTCACCTGTCAGTGGTTAAAATACTGTGGCTGTTCAGTGTATATTGATGTATACCTGAAGGTAACAAGGTAATGAGGTGTAAATTGGGAGAATAAAGGAGTGAAAAGGGAGTTTAAAAACAGTTGATGCTATAGATATTTTTTACAGATATCCATATAGAGATAATATAAATATTTTAGACCTATTCTACTATTATACTGTAATATTTATTCTAATATTAGATAGGTATTACTTACTGTATCTGTTGCTCAGGGCTACCCTATGAGCAATTATCTTAAGAATTAGATCCTGTCTATACAATACTATACTAATCCTAAAATAATTGCTTAGGATTAGTATAGAATCGTCACTATACTGGAAATCTGTGTGTAAATTGAGTTTATTTGTGCTGTTCACAATGTATAGTGTTTCCCAACAAGGTTCTGGACTCCATTATTTCATCTGATGTTTCCACAAAGAGTTATCTTTGTCTTTACTCCAGTGAGCACATTCATACGTACTATTGACCTGCAATAAAATGTTTCCATTGATTAATTTCTTCGTCTATTTCTTCTTGGTTCTGAGTGTGTTTTTTTCTGTCTCTCAGTATCTGTGCCTGTGTTTGTTGCCTTCCAAACACTTTGCTGTATTTTTTTATGATCATGCATTGTAGTTCCTGTTAAAAAAGATATGTTTCTTCCTTTTCTGTGTGTCTACAGGAAACAGTTGAGTATGCCTTCCTCATCATTTTCACAATTGAGACCTTTCTGAAGATTATCGCTTATGGTTTGGTGATGCACCAGAACGCGTACGTGAGAAACGGCTGGAACATGCTGGATTTCGTCATTGTTGTGATAGGGTGAGTCCTCAAGTTACTTTATGTTATTTAATGATGATGATGATAATAATAATAATAATAATAATACATTTTATTTATAGGTGCCTTTCAAGCAACCCAAGGACATCTTACAAGTAGAAATAGCAAAGTTAAAGACATAACAATATAAAACTTAAAAGGAGGAAATTAAACAGATTTTTTAAAAAACAGGACAGAAATTTTGTGATAACATTAAAAACTGAACAGAAGTTATGCAGTGACATTTACCGGTTTGTTTATTGATTGATCGTACACATAATTTATGCTGCTTCAGTGAGTTTACATCAACTCATTCAGTGTTTCTGTTCGGTTTTATTTTTAGTCAAAGTTTTATTTTTAGTTAGATTTTTAGAGGTTACACTTCGATGTCAGCCTGACAGTATCGGAGAGGAGAAGTCAGTGTTAAAGTTGCTTAAGCTTCTGCTCCAAGTGGCCAAGTGCTAATAGAGACCCTCATACACCCACAGTATATGACCCAGAAAAGACAGAGAGAATAAATCAGAGCTTTACCACCACTGGAGTGAGTCACCATCTCTCCATACTTCATCTCTTCTCCAACACTCCCTCCCATCTTTCCCTCTCCTCTCCTCTTGCTGACTGTCTTTCGCTTACACTCTTCCATCCTGCTCTGCTTTGTCTCTGCAGCTTGTTCTTATTACTGCCCCCTTCCATTTTCATATCTGAAATGGTTCATGCTTTACACCTCCCCACCTCAGTCTGCCCTCATTCCTATCTCCTGCACACTCTGCTCTTGTTATCTTCATCCTTATCTCAGCATCTCTTTTTCTCCTCCACCCTCCCTCCTCTCTCTCTCTCTCTCTCTCTCTCTCTCTCTCCTCTAATGCACACAGTCCAGTGGGTAGCTGGGTCAGATCTCTGTCTGTATGCTGCATGCAGGGTTGATCTGCCATCCAGTCAAATGCAAAGACGGCTGCCTCAGCTATGAAGACTGACTGTTGCTGCTAAATCCCTTAAAATCCTCCTGCCAGTATCTGATGTCAAAATGGTCAACGTTCAGGCCACTATTGGACAAGCAATATGTTTCTTTGTCTTGTATTTATAAATGAGAGTAGGTCATGATATGGTTTAACAAATGCTAGATAGGCTTGGATTTAGATTTTTGCTCTGTCATACTCTTCACAATAAGAGAAACTGTAAAAACAAAAATAGAGTATAAAATAACAGTAAAACCCCCATTTTCTTGATTTGTATAATAAAGAAAGTCAAAAACAAACAGATGGAAATGTATTTATTGAAAAGTTGTTTAAAAAGATATGGATTTTAGACATGTAAAAAAAGCTTTGCTACAAAAAAAACAGCAGTAGGTCTTGTAAAAGTACATTTACTGAATTTATCAGACAACAAAGGGACATTTCAAACGTTGAGGTTACAGTTTAATATTATTATTTAACTTAAAGCAGCTTTCAGTTGTGTTTAAACTACAAAATAATGTACTTTTTAATGTCATATTAACGATGGATTAAATGACTAAGATCATTCGTGGTGACTAATCTACAGAAATCTGTCACTTCAATACATTTCCCTTCAATGCTATAGATTATCTGTCTTTCAGTTCATTGTTTGGGTTGCACAGATCACAACTTTATTGTTTTGGTACACTCTTCCTGCTCTAAGCTTGGTACTGGCTGCAGCAAGCGGCAGTTTCAATGAACAGTTTTAAATCAGTCCACAACCTGCTCAACCTCACCAGTCGACAGGCAAAGTTAGCCACTTTAGCTGGTGAACATAGTGGAGCATTTAGCAGATAAAGAGACCACATTTTTGCACATTTTTTGAATTTTCCAGACAGCAATTGCTTCCTCTTCAGTGCAGTCTGAAAATCAATTAGCAAACTCATGAAAGTTGCTTAAGTTGCAGACGCTCACCGTGATGAACTGCACGACTCAAAGAAGGCTCAAGAGACTGCTAACTCAAAACATTCAAAACAAATTAAAATGATTGGAAACCAGTGGATTCTGAGAACAGTTTAAAACAGTAGAGTTTTGCAAAACATAGTTGTATAGTTTGCAGAAGGGCTGTGTAAAACCTGTGCAACCCTAGAAATGAAAAACACATTTTACAGTAATAATAATGGTGACTGCATTATTTTGGGGGAAACGTGATATTGGGAAAGTCGCATATATGATACTGAATGTTTTAGGAATTAGAGCTGAATCGTTAATTAGAATATTATTTAAGTTGTAATATGGACAGATGCAATTCCCACATTGCAGGAGTTGCACTTCTTTGATGAAGCTAAAAATGTGAACAATCAACCTTTAGAAATAAAGCAGTGTGGGGCTACAGGGATGCCTAAAAACATGTTCTTAAGACATGAGGGAACATGCTTGATGGGTACAGACCGCAGCAAAATTACATCATCATTTTTGTATTTGGGGGCTGCACAGTGGCTCGGTTGTTAGTACCAACGCCTCGCAGCAAGAAGATCCCTGGTTCACGTCCTGTCCTGGGACTGGGATCTTTCTGTGTGGAGTTTGCATGTTGTCCCTGTGCAGTGTGGGTTTTCACCGGGTACTCTGGCTTCCTCCCACAGTCCAAAAACATCCTGAGGTTAACTGACTATTCTAAATTGTCCGTAAGTGTGAATGAGAGTGTGCTTGGTTGTCTGTCTCTATGTGTAGCCCTGCGATAGGCTGGCGACCTGTCCAGGTTGTCCCCTGCCTTCACCCCAGTCAGCTCGATCGGGCTCCAGGCCTCCCTCCCTCCCTTGTTCTAAACTGGTTTAAACCTGTAAAACCAGTGAACTGAGTCTTCAGTGGAGTCACTGGGAAACACCTCCTTCACATCAACTCATTCAATGGGAAGGAAACCTGCTGAATTACTTTTATAGAAGGGCTTCTTCTCACTGAGATTTGTTCAGCGAAAAAAAGAGGTGTCGATATGTGAAGGAGAGTTTTCTTTTGAGCATGACTGGATGACTAATGAAACCCCCAGTGGCAGGCGGTCAGTCTTACAGCTGTGACTCAGTAGAACATAAGTCGGAGCAGACTGTGCTTAAAGGCCATCAGAACTCCTTCCAGCCCCGATCGGCAGCTTCATTCACTGCTTTTAGTCCGCAGCTTTGATGTGATGTGTCGAGATGATTTTTCCCTCCTGGCTAGGTGAGGAATGCCTAACTGACTGTAATGAAGTGAGAGATTCGTTCACCACTGATTTCACTTTGTGACCACAGTGGGAAGCAGTTCTTTTGGTACATTTGTCGGCTGCATACATAGATTCTGTTTGTGTATTCAAACCGGGCATTGAGCCAGAGGGATTGCGATGTTGTTATATTATACTTCCCCCAGCTTTATATTGAAAAGGTTTTTTTTGTTGCACTGGTTCTGTAGGAGAAAAAATAACTCAGAATTGTTATGTCAGGGCTTCAAAAATACTCTGAATAAGTGCAGCCTCCCAGTATGGTGTTTATTAACCACTTTTAATGCCGCCTAATCTATTAATATCAACAACAGATTGTATTTATTAAATGTTTTGGAGTCCTATTAATCCAACTGTATCCTGTTGATTTCAGTATGGTTTGTGGGTGGCTGTAAAGTAAACTGATGATTGTACATTATAGTGTCACAGCGAAATGATACTTTGAGGGATCAACAACAGTATAGTGAAAAGATTTGAGCCTGGAAAGAGTTTGAGTGTCTGAAATGTTTGCTTTATCAGATGTGGAACAGTAAGGAATATATGTCACATATTTTAAAATCATGTCAGATTCTGAAGGCAAAAGCATTTTATTTTTTTGGTATTATTTTTAAACATTAGTAAAAACATTTAAACAAAACAACCCACAACTTTCTTTATTGTTTCCTAATAAAATAGGTTAATGTGAATGAATTTTAGAGGACTGTAAAAATCACTCATTGAGGAAATTAGATTGATGATTAGATGTGTGAAAATCTGTGGGAATACAGTGATGCTGACCTTAATTTTTTGGCAAACTACCCATCTTATAAATGCACGAGAAACGGTCCAATGGTAATAGTAGGAGATAAAATAAGCCTTTATTAATCCCGCAGTGGGGACATTTACAGTGTTAAACCAGCAAAGGAGACGGTGCAAAAACGTAGGGATATCAGTCAGAAAAAAAGTAAAATAAATAAGAAATCACCGATAAGATAATTCTTTAGAGAGTAGAAGTCCACGTATTGCACAGATTCCACTGAGTGTGGAAATTAACTATATTGCACAGGATTATTCTATATGTAGGAAAATAGTGACATTGCACGGAATGATTTTGCTTGGATTCCACTGCGAGTGCTAAATACTGCTATTGAACTCCATCCATCCATCCATTATCTATACACCGCTTATTCCTCTGTAGGGTCGCGGGGGGGCTGGAGCCTATCCCAGCCGACTCGGGCGAAAGCAGGGGACACCCTGAACAGGTCACCAGCCTATCACAGGGCTACATATAGAGACAAACAAGCACACTCTCATTCACACCTATGGACAATTTAGAATAATCAATTAACCTCAGCATGTTTTTGGACTGTGGGAGGAAGCCGGAGAACCCGGTGAGAACCCACGCATGCACAGGGAGAACATGCAAACTCCACACAGAAAGATCCCGGGCGTCCTAACCGGGATGCGAACCAGGGATCTTCTTGCTGTGAGGCAACGCTGCTAACCATCGCCCCACTGTGCAGCCCCGCTATTGAACTCATTCTTGCATATGTAGATATAATTATAACTTTTCATAATGCACACTTTAAATATTGTTAAACATATTCAAATTTTCTGCCCAAGGTTTCATCTTCAACTTGGTGATATATCTATATCTGAAAAAGGAGTTCAAAACCCAAAGGTTTTCAGTCTATTATGAGTTATGATGAATAAGCAGCAAATCTTGTCGCTGCAGGTGAAGCTACATGTTTTAATACTTTTTAAAATCATTTTGGTATGCAAGATATTTTGCAAATCCTTCTTAAAAATTGCCTGAAGTAAATAATTGACCCTCAAAAAAAGTTGCCACTTATTTTTCCTTATCAATTAACTAAATGCTACCTTAATCTCTGCTACTATTAGATAAGGACTACCTGAAATGTACAATATGCAGTTCGGATAATACGCAGACTGACAATGTTAGGCTTCTTCTTTGTTTTCCAACAGACTCTTCAGTGTTGTCTTGGAGCTTTTGACCAAAGAGGAGAAGGAGGAAGGTGAAGGATCTAGTAGCCATGCGGCGATGCACGGGCACGGGGGGAAGCCAGGTGGATTTGACGTTAAAGCCCTTCGAGCCTTCC
The DNA here is from genome assembly GCA_024666655.1 of Dascyllus trimaculatus. NCBI lineage: Eukaryota > Metazoa > Chordata > Actinopteri > Pomacentridae > Dascyllus > Dascyllus trimaculatus. The sequence continues at coordinate 15,068,112 of CM045450.1, forward strand.
GTGTGCTGCGACCCCTGCGGCTGGTCTCAGGAGTACCCAGTGAGTAGTGAAAACTTTTGAGCTGCACACCGAGGCAGCCGGCGTTAACCGAGTGAAACGCAGTGCACAAGATCTGCCACATATTTTCTGTATGTATCGCGGGGTTACACATGGCAAGTCCAGATGGTCCATGTGCAGTCCCTGAGGACTTTCTGCTCAAAACATCCATTCAGCATCTACATCAGCTCCCTGGGGTTGTGTGCTCTGGGTGTAATAACAATACACAGTTACAGTAAACACTTCTGACATGTTTATGAAATATATGTGGGTGTAGATGTACTGAAATATGTAGATATACTGGAACTGGTATACAATTTGTACATGAAAGCAAAGAGGGAGCAAATTACGCATCATAATCCAAACTACCAACACTTGTATATATATTTGCTTTATATTTTTAAAATGAGTATGCACTTGCAATTAATATTATACACTTACAGGGTTAAACACTTTACCATCTGTTGCCACAAGTGTCATTGTTTTATTCTTAAGAACAGTGATAGAGACTTATAAACCTGGTAGTTTGCAACTGTACTTTACTGTCCGTTCAGCCACACAAAGTGCAGCCAGGCTTCATATAATGTGTGTATTTTCCTCTTTGCTCAGGTTTACAGGTGGTGTTGAACTCCATCATCAAAGCCATGGTCCCTCTCCTGCACATTGCCCTCCTGGTCTTGTTTGTCATTATCATCTATGCTATTATCGGCCTGGAGCTTTTCATCGGTAAAATGCATGCAACCTGCTATTTACCTGGCTCAGGTAAGCACCCTCGTCTGGCTTCTACGCATAGAAGCAACCTTTTAGTCGACACATTATGCATTTTTTACATTGTAGCCGTTTTTTTTTTTTTTGCCCATGAAGCCTAACGTTAAAACTACTGTACACTGATTTCCAACAAGCACCAACATTTTAAAGGTTAAACCAGAATAAATCTTTGTCTAACAATTATGTTTACCCAGTTGAACAGCTGTACAAAGAATTTGATCAAGACAGATTGACAAAATATGCCTTGAATTCCTGAATTAGATATCTAATTTTAATATTCAGTGTAATTTGCCTCTAACAGCACGTAAAACATGATGTGTGCATTTTTAGTTTCACCACCTCACAATAAGAAAGACTTAATTCTACAGTATATCACATTCTATCAACAACAAAGCTAACACGGCCAGTTTAATAGAGCCCGACCAGTACTGGCTTTTAGAAGGCGATGAGAAAGGGAGTGAAAAATTCTTTAACAGATATATCAACTGATGTTCTTTCTATATGTCCACATACACCCATGCAGTATGTAAGACTTATGTTGACAGGATGAAATGATGAGTTATTACCTTACCAGAAGTATATTTCACTAACTAGTTACTAACCTACTTTGAAGACACCGCTTGACTTCGCATCACCATCTGATCAGCTGTGATACAATCTCTGCTATATGTGCTGCAGACGCGAAGCAATGGAGCCGGAGCTGCTCTGCTGGATAAACTATGGGATGACACCATTTCTAAATCACCCCAAGCATCTTTTTCTGTGTTTTGTTCCAAAAATAATACGTTTCCGTATCAGTGCATATCGCACGACACACTGATACTGATACATCCGTCATTGGCCACTATTGGCTGTTATTATCAGCATATTGATCAGGTGTACAGTGTATTTCTGTATAAAGACACTGTAAGGTTTTGTTATGTTACTTTAGAAGGAATATAAAAAACAACTCATGTCCAGCGCAAATACAGAAATATACAATATCCCACTGCAAGTGAAAGTGCTGCATTCAATACCCTACATAAGTTAAGGTACAGACACATTATCAGGAAATTGTTAAGGCACCAGCAGTAAAGACTCTTGTTCTGCAGTTAACTGACTGATATGTAACCATATATAACTTTATTTAGACTGCTAACACTGATGCATCAATGTGTAAATAGCATTTTACTGCTAGCATAGGAGGAGCTAGTTTCCACCAAGTAGTTACGTCCAAACTTAGGGATCAGGTCTTTCTAAAGGGTCACGTATTTAATATGTATCTGAGGGCTCATGAGATGATTATGGGAAAGTAAAGAAGAAAAAAAGCTGTACAGTTTATGAGTTGAAACCATGTGAGAAGCTTAGGAGGACAGCATCTGTTTGGTGAACTTTCAGACATCTTAAACTTAACACAATACACAGCTACATTCCAATGTTGGGTAAGAGTTTTAGAAACCACAAGTTTAATCATTATAGCAATTTTTGTGTGTTTTATAAGCTTGTCACATGTTTATCACATAGCTATGCCGTCAGATATGTAGTGGAGTAAAACATACATTTTTTCCCTCTGAAATATAGTGGAGAGGCAGTATAAAATTTCTTAAATACTCAAGTAAACTAAAAGTCTGTAACCACTCTGTACCACTGAACTGCTCTCTGTGTTGTTAGCGTAATGCCACTTGAAAATGTAGTCCTGGACAAGGACATCTATTCTACATGCAGATAAAATTGTGAGGAAATCACGTGAAATTTTCCAGTAGTAACAATAATATATCCTCATACACATTTATAAACCTCATGTCTTTCTGGTCGGCCTTTTCTGTTGGTTCAGAATGAGACATTTTAGTGTTAGAGACTATACAACTTCTGCATTCAATTCTAATTTGGTAAATGTGAGGGGGGGGAGCTTTTACTATAAATGCAACACTTTATAGCCTTAACTGTACCAGTCTGATGATTTGAAACTGTCTTTCTGCAGATATGATAGCAGAAGAGGAACCAGCTCCATGTGCGATCTCAGGTCATGGGCGCCAGTGCCCCATCAACGGATCAGAGTGCAGGGAAGGCTGGCAAGGTCCCAACGGTGGCATCACCAACTTTGACAACTTTCTGTTTGCCATGCTGACAGTGTTTCAGTGCATCACCATGGAGGGCTGGACGGACGTGCTGTACTGGGTGAGTCTCTCGCTCTGCTCCCCCACTTCAGGAACCTGTGACTGTCACATGCCTTCAGCCTGAATGTCTCCTCAAATCAGACGCAGCCGTAATGTGACTGACATTCTGATGATGAAGCTGCTGATAATTTCCCGAGGCAACTTTTATCACTCCGATACGATTGATTGCCAAAATGATTGAATGCATCGAACAGCTCGTCTAACAAAACGATGCTTTCCTGGCAGTATCAGTATTCCTGCAAGATCTCTGTTTTTCTCACACTTGTGTTCTGTTCTTCTTTTCTGACAGTTTCTGTCTTTAACAACTTATTTCGCTCTTTTCTTTCTCTTCACTCTTCCTCTCTCCTTCTCCTCCTCTCCTTCCTCTGTGGTGATTGCTTGTTCCTCCAGATGAACGATGCTATGGGCTTTGAGCTTCCATGGGTGTACTTTGTCAGTCTTGTGATCTTCGGCTCCTTTTTCGTTCTTAACCTGGTTTTGGGTGTGTTGAGCGGGTAAGCACCTTCTTCTTTTTGCAGACAGAGACCTTCTGCTTGGTTTTGCAGGCCGGAGGTTCTCTGTTTTTGTGTGCGTTTGTGTCTTGTTAACCGGCTACTTTTGGCTCCTGTAGGTCAACGACGCCATCGGATGGGAAACGCCATGGATTTATTTTGTCAGCCTGATTATACTGGGCTCCTTTTTCGTGTTAAACCTTGTGTTAGGTGTGCTAAGTGGGTAAGAGGCAACTTTTGCAGTGGGTTTGGTCTGCAGTGTGCGGAGTGTGTCTACTGTTGGGTTTATTGTGCACCGTGGCCCTGCTCTCTGTGTTTGGGCAATAGTGTGAGCCTAAGAATGAGTATCTTCTATGCTGCAAATTCTTGACCTCACTATGCAAAAATTTTAAGATAATTCTCCAGTAATTGACTGCTCTACATCAAGCCTTCAAGATCAACGTGTATTCTTCCTTAGGCGGTCTTCTCTGACCTCCGCTCATGTCAAACTATTACATCCTTTCCGTGGCAACTGCAAAGTGAGCATTTCCTCCCCTTCCCCATCTCCAACCCACCCAACCTCCTGAGAGAGAAATTAATCTTATTCCTCGCCCTTCACTCCCTCTGTGCTCCTAAGCTCTCTCAAACCCCAGTTTGCTTTCCCAGCTCTGTGGAGTGGGGGTGGGGTATTACGGTAGAATTAACTCTGGATAGTTGACCAGCCAGGAAAGCCTGATTTTTTTTTTAAAGAAGCCAACAAGGTTAACATTAGCATCAAGTCAGGCACTGTTGCAGCCCTTACTGGCTGGATGGACATGCTCCATCTGCACCAGGCATCTAAAAGCAATGCTAATTTGCTGGTAACATTTCGTTGCATACATTTTTTTAAAATCCCCAAACAGTGATGCACTTCCCATTCATTTGTATTTGTCTTTATAGCAGCTCAAATCCATATTTTTCTAACAATATCCCACCATGCACGGTGTGTATTTACCTCCTGCCTCCTGAACCCTTGCATATTGTAGTTGGCACACTCGTTGTCTTATATAATCTAAAAATTGAGATGCTGTGCAAATGTTGCATGTCTCTTGAAACCATCTGTCTACCTAAATTGCCTTTTCTGTATGATTAAGATGCTCGCCTGAAGGATACTCTACTGTACTGTCGGGATCTAAATATAGCACTGTGTTGTCTCTTAAAAGTGTACATCTCCCTCCAGTGGCTAGAGTTCAGAAAAACACAGCAGATATTGAACGGTTGTGATTGAAATAATGTTGAATACAATGTGAACAGAGGGAATAGACAGGAAATCATGCACAGTATATCTCAATACAGTGGAAAATGCCCTATTGTTAGGGATGATTTAAAAAGGGGTCAACAGACTTTGAATTTTGTGTGAGAAAACGTGTTTCTTGTTTGCTGTGAAAGATCTTTTGTGTGTGTTTTTGGTCATTCATGCACTCCTATGTATTTGTATGTGTTTGTGCCTCTTTTTTTTTTGTCTGCGTGTACTTCTCCAAACCCAGAGAGTTCTCCAAGGAGAGAGAAAAGGCCAAAGCTCGCGGAGACTTCCAGAAGCTGCGCGAGAAGCAGCAGCTGGAGGAGGATCTGAAGGGTTACCTGGACTGGATCACTCAGGCCGAAGACATCGACCCCGACAACGAGGACGAGGCCGACGAGGAGAGCAAGCGCAACCGTAAGAACCTCCTCCCACCTCCCTGGTTAACACTGATGCTTTCGTAAGAACCCTTCAGTGCGGAAAACTAATCGAAGCTGTTCCTCGCCACATCTAGAAAATTATCCAGCAGTGTGTTTTATTGTTGGCTTGAGAGGGTTGTAATTTCTGCAGATATAATTAGGTCTACTTTTTATATAATCGTGAAATAAAAGACTTTCTACTCCAGACATTTATAATGTGTTACAGTGGGTGTTCTGCGAAAAAGGCAAATAGAGGGGGTTGAAGCTAAAAGGAGAAATATTTATTCCAGATCAATGTTTAAAACACAACAGGAGCTTTCCCTTGCACTGTATTCTTGTGCCTGATTGGTGTTCCATTTTTCTTATCGCCCCAGATAGCTGGTCAATTATATTCAGATATCTAGCACAGATACAAGAGGGGATTAATCAGAAAAAAAGTGATTATTATCTGAAACATTTCTCCTCTTTTAGCCCCACAATTTTGCATCAATCTTGCAGGAAGAAGAATTTCAACAGTGGCGTAATGTGATTCAAGCAAATCTCAATTAGGTCCGATTAAGCATCACAATATTCAGTTTTTTCATGCAAGTTTTCAAAAGCCACCTTGGGAATTAATGTGGAAGTAGACAGTTTGATCAAACAAGTAAAAGGTCAGTAAGATGCAAAATAGTTCTTTGGATGCAGTACAGTAGCAACAAAACACAACTATCAACAATGTTTGTGCCCCAGTCCATTATTCTTTCTTGGCTTTCAAAGACACGACAAATTGGGAAGCGTGCATTTACACATTTAGACACAGAAGCAGTCCCTTGAAGTGTTCAGTATGAGCACATGAGAGGTGTTTAAAGCTGAATGTACAGACAGGTTTTATCTCCACCCTCAGCGTATGTTACTGATGGAAGTGGAGCACGCTGTAAGTACCACTGGAGTTTATCTGAGAAGGAGAAAAAGGGAGGAAAAAAACATATTACTTGAGCAGTAGAAAAACTCTTAATCCAAATCCTCTTTATATAAGCAGCACACATGATACAGAACAGAGAACCTGCAGCTGCCTCACCTTATAGTCTATTTTTTTGTCTGCTCATTACGATCCCTCCACATTTTTTTATATGTACTCCGTCTGTATACTTTACCCCTCTTGTCTTTTCCTCTGGTTACATTTTACTCCCCAGTTTTTAGTAGCTACATTACATCGTGTATTTGCCATGAAATGAGAGATGTTCCCTGTTTGAAGGAGGAAGGTCCATGCCGCTTTTCCTCTACATCCATCCTGGCTTTCGGTGTGTGTCGACGGTACACGAGCCCCTATGAACATGTTGACATGTAAATGCTTTAATTTGCATTGAGACATGTGAGTACAGGGCCTGGTCACCTGCAGAGGCTTCCTTTGACTAACAGCTCTCCATGTTGTTCTTCTGCCCTCCTCAGTGTCTGCAGCCTGTGTGGCTCCTGCTGCTCTTGTCGTTGTTGGATATTGATATTTTGAAATACTGTTGTTGTCCTGTGGTGCTTGTCTGCTCTGACCCATTTTGATAGCAGCCCATTCTCGCCCCCATGTCCCTCCGCTGTGCCGTTGTGTCTGAATGCATGGGCTTGCATGCATTACACATGAAGGGGTGACTCTGGCTGACCTCACTGAGAAGAAGAAAGGAAGGTTTGGGTGGTTCAGCCAGTCGTCCGACACTCATGGTAAATCCTGTGGTTTCCCTCCTGTGTTCTCTAGCTTTTGTGTGTTGTTGTTTGTTGTGCATGTGGGTATGTGAGCTTTATTGATCTGACACAGAAAAAAATGCAGATATTTTCTCAACATAAGTAGACAAGATCATATGTTTTGTATTTTTAAGAAAAATTGATCTGTAATATGTATTTGTCAACTCCACTCAGTGAAAAGCCACTGATGTGTAATATAGATTCCAATGAGTGTCTGAGTTTGTGTGTTTGTGTACATGTGCAGCCTAAAGAAGTATCTCATCACTGTGTGCTTTACTATCGTGTTTTACCCGTCGTGTCCAATCATCACAGCCTCTTTAAGTTTCTCTTTTTTTTTGTTCCTGGTTTTTCTTCCACTAAATAGAAAAGGCTTATCTTTTACTCATTAAAAAAGTCTGATGTGGACTAGAAATACAGTTGCGTTTGATAGCAGCCTCACCCTGTTTCCTTCCCATGTCCCATTTCAAAAGCTAGGGCTCAGTATGAATATAGGAAACAGGGCTAAACCCAGATCACTACTCCAGCAGTCAGCACTATTTTCAGAGCTGAGATCTGTCCGACCGCTCAGGAATCAAAGCCAACACGTCTACATAAGCTAAGCAGCGGCACACACCACGTTCCCTCATACGAGTTAAAGCACTGAGACATTTCACACAGTTAATCATCATCTGTCTGCACAGACAGTCTTTCCAAAGCGCTGGCGGTACTTTGAGTGTAGCATTTCAGAGACAGTTTTAAGAGCTCTGTCCTCCTCCCTCGGCTCCCTTCTTCCCTCTGCTCCTCATTGTCTGCATCAGTCAGCTCATAGAGCAGCTGTCCACTCGCCTGTCCTGTGTCAGCTCCCTTTCAGCACTTGGTAAATGATACTGATGATGACAGTGATGCACAGCCGCAGCACTTAGCTCCTTCCCTTCTATGAGGTAGTTTGGAATTTGCAATGTAGCTTTGGAGATTAAACTCACCGTCAAACAATTCTTATTCTCTTTGCTGACTTTGCTGATTTGTATTTACAGTATTCTTTTTATAGAAATGGTACATATAATAAAATGATGCAGACAGGCTCTATTTTATATCTCTTCACACTTCTCCTCACTGCGATGCATTGCATTGTGCCCCCCAGAAGAATCTTCTGCCGCTGCAAAACGCATATGGTTATATTTTTGTAAATGTCTGCTCTATTTGCTGTCGCAGCGAGCGTTCCAGCCAGTGAAACGGAGTCTGTGAACACCGAGAATCAGAACGGGGAGGATGAAAAGACACCATGCTGCGGACCTCTGTGGTGAGAATGTACAGCACTTTGTACCACAAACCTTTTGGAAAAACAGGACCACTGTTAGGACGCTACATTTCAGTACATCAGATTGTGGCTTCTCCCGATGTGGCTGTTGGCTGCAGAGTCAAGTATCAGTCTGTCTCTTCACAGGCCGTCAGCACAGCCAGTGAAACATCTTGTTCTCTAAATGTTTTCTTAACCTTTTTCATTTGTGGCTAAAGAAGACTGGTAAACTGGTTTGTGTTTCCTTCCTAGCCCACAGTGCTTTGAACTTTTGCAGCCGCACACTCACTTCTAATAATCAGTCAATACTCCGAGCAGATTTCTTCTACAATCTTTGTAAACTTTGACTTCTTCTTTCTTTCAGTCAAAAAATTTCCAAGTCAAAGTTCAGGTCAGTATGTTTGTGTAGCTCCATAATGCATACAGCTGTTACTATAAGGTTCGTGTCTGCATTGGATTATAAAGATGTTTGCATGCTTGGCTTTCCTTTTACTGTATCTTAATGAGCCCTTACTGGGAATGATAAATGAACAGCTTTTATAAAGTCAGCATGTACCGCAAGGTATTTTTAGAGAATAGCCTTACACAGTATTTTTCGGCTCATTTACTGTACAGTATGACTTGCAAAAATGTATTGATGCAGTTCCCCTGTGGCTCCTATCCCATACTTTACTGCATTCTTCTCATTCATGGACACAAACTTTAGAAATTCTCTTAAAAACACAGAGGTGATGTACAGATGGTTGACAAATTAAAGGAAAAACCAACATAAAATGTCTCATGAAGCTTCTCCAAGTTTCTGGAACTCTCCTGGTGAGATGAACGTCATTCTTCCTGAAGATGTTCCTGCATTTGGTGTTTTGATGATGGAGGTAGAGAGCGCTGTTTAACAGATACCCCCCATAGCGCCACAAAAACACCAGATCTCATCACTACAGGGGTCAAAGGTTTTGGTTTTTCCTTTTATTTGTCACCCGCCTGTATCTGTTCTATATTTATACATTAAAATGTATATGACTACACCTTGTGTTCTTTTAAATGAACGTATTTGCAAATTAAGTAACACTAACATCATGCTTCATTCTGACATCATTCTCTCCTCCTGCAGTCGGCGCTGGCGCCGCATGAACAGATTTTGCCGCAGGAAGTGCCGGTTGGCTGTCAAGTCGGTGCCTTTCTATTGGCTGGTCATCATCCTGGTGTTCCTCAACACCCTCACCATATCATCAGAGCATTACAACCAGCCTCTGTGGCTGACACAAGTGCAGGGTACGTGGTGCATGAAAATCTAATTCCAAAACAAAAGAATGAGATAATTATTATTACCAAGTTTGAATTTTTTGTTTGTATGTTAGTAAGTCGGGTATCTCAAAAATCTGAAACAATACTTTTAGTCAAAGTAGGTAGAAATCTATAGATTTTTTAAAAGCGTTGCACTATTTTCTAATGAAATACTGCAGTTACTTTGATAAAAAAAAGTGAAACATATCTCATGCTTCTCTATTACTATGAGTATTTTAAGGGAGGCCTAATATCAGATAATTAAATGAAATTAAAGAAAAATGTAAAACATAGATATGCACACACTGAACACTGAAAACCTCATTTAGGATTTAAACTGAAGAAAGCAAAATATATTTGACTTGTTTATGCAAACCCTTTCTGCCCTACTTTTGCAAAATAGGGTAATAGAAAATTTCCTGTAGTTGTGCGGTCTTAGCAGAGGTTTGCAATATGTGTGTTTAAAAAGCAGTGATGATTCTGTGCTGCCAAATTATTTACATCTCCTGTAGCTAAACAAATTTCAGCACTATTTAATGTGTCATCATAAATATTGTAGCTCTTTTTCCTTATTTTTGTGTGTTTTTAATGCCTTTCAGATGTGGCCAACAAGGTGCTGCTCGCTCTGTTCACATGTGAAATGTTGGTGAAGATGTACAGTCTGGGGCTTCAGGCCTATTTTGTGTCACTGTTCAACCGCTTCGACTGCTTCGTGGTGTGTGGAGGAATCACTGAAACCATTCTGGTCGAGCTGGAAATCATGTCTCCTCTCGGTATCTCTGTGTTCCGCTGCGTCCGCCTGCTGAGGATCTTCAAGGTCACTCGGTAAGACCGCCATCCTGCTAAGTGTGTGTTTGTGCTCATGTGTTCACGGTACAGCATGTGTGGTTTTCAATTCATCTCCCGTCTGTCCTTCTCTCCTGGTCAACCTTTCTTCATTAGACACTGGCAGTCGCTCAGTAACCTGGTGGCGTCTCTGCTCAACTCCATGAAGTCTATCGCTTCCCTGCTGCTGCTGCTCTTCCTCTTCATCATCATCTTCTCCCTGCTGGGCATGCAGGTGTTCGGTGGAAAGTTCAACTTCGACGAAACCCAGACAAAGAGGAGCACCTTCGACAACTTTCCCCAAGCGCTCCTCACCGTGTTTCAGGTATTAACGGTGTGAATTACTTTTCGGATTATGACTTAAAAGTACATCTGAGTGTCAAACATCAAGTATTTGCCTCTCCTTGCATTCATGGACGGTATGCTACAAATACAGACAAAATGGGAAAAAGTGTGCTTAATCCAAGCAGATAGAAGGATTATGGAATGAGGTTTTATAGACTGTTAAAGACAAAGAAGAGAAACACAACTAGACAGATTTATCCGTCAATCTTGGCTCATTGCAGATGTTTCATTTTACATGCTTATGCAGATATGAAACAGGAAGCTGCAATACAGAATTATAAAAACAAATCTTGTGACTCTACATCAAGATTGTTGTTTATTTCTATAAAAAGCAACATTTGCCAAGATGACATTATCATTATAATTATTATTAGACGTTTCATTTTCATTATAATGCAGCACAAGACAGCAATACAACAGATTTTTGGAAGCAGAGTAAAGTGTGTGCAAAACAAAAACTCTATTTAGACCTTTGCACAAATGATAAAAAGTCTACAAAAAGACATTGCAGAAAGTCTAGAAAAACAATTCTCTAGCTGTATATAAAAAGTAGGATAAAAACATCAGATATTTGAAAAAAATACTAGTATTAGCAGGGTTAGTATAAGCAGTAAAAATACTAATACAGCCTCAAAACACTAACCAGTTGGTAAATGCAAGTTTGGTTCAAAAACATGAACGTGTAGTTGTAGTTAAGTTTGTATGAGGTTTAGATTGCCGTTTGTACTGTGTGTGTTCTCTGCATGACTCAGTCCTCATTATTTTAATTTTACTGAAAGTTGTTAAATTGGTTTTTGTACCACCTCAGTGCCGAAATAAAGTACACATAAATGTCAGTAAAGGTATTTCTTTTGGTTGTGTTCAACCTCCCAGTCCATCCCCCAGCATTCAGCCGCTCTTCAGTTTCTTTTCTTTCCACAGTGTGAAAAAGTTGCTGCTTGTTTATGTTTGATGTTCTTCTATTGTTGGGTCTCCCACAAAACCAATATGTTGATCCTCTCAGATCCTGACTGGTGAGGACTGGAACGCTGTTATGTACGATGGGATCATGGCGTACGGAGGCCCTTCCTCTTCTGGGATGATCGTGTGCTTTTACTTCATCATCCTCTTCATCTGTGGAAACTGTATCCTCATACTGAAAAACCTGCTGCTGCTGCTCCACACATCACAGTTCTTTTTAGTTAATGGTTAGAGTACACACTGCCAGTATTGTGAAGTATCATTCTAGTTTATTGTAGTTTTAGAGAGCGGGAGTTGTTCTTTAGTCAGGCATTTGATTGATTTGATTGATTTATTACTGTTGCTATTTTAAGAATGAATTTTATTTATTCATTTCTCTATTTATTGTCTTATTTATATATTTTAGTCTATTCAGTGTATCATTAATTACATCATTTTTTTTATTATTTTCCTTTTCTGTTTTTGTATTTTAACGTGTATTTCGTCTTTTACTTGCCTATTATATTTAATTTAATTTAATTTAATTCATCTGATGTTTCCTAATTGCATTATTTATTGGACTTATTTTTTTAACGTTTTTATTCTTTTTGTCTTCAAAGCACTTGGTGTTACAGTTCATTTGTATGAAAAGCGATTTATAAATAAAATCTTGAGTGATTAATTACTGAACACTTTGCTCAGATATCCTCCTGAATGTCTTCTTGGCTATCGCTGTGGACAACTTGGCCGATGCTGAGTCCCTCAACACAGACGAAGGAGACAAAAAAGGGTGACGACTTTGAGCTCTCTGTGACAAACATCATTTTAATTATTAGCACTAAATGCTCATGTTAATGCTCACACTTCACTCTGCAGTCCTTAAAAAATATCTTTGTTTGTTACAGGGACAAAAAGGAGGATGAGAAAGATGAGAAGGTATTTTATAAGTTTCTTTCAAACGCTGAGCCAAAAAGTAACTTCTTGGAGCAGGTTGAAGAGTTACAGTCACTGACACACATTTTCTTCTTTCCTGATAGGAAGAGGAGGAGGAGATTGACGACACTGCAGCAGAGGAGGAGGATCCAGAAGTTCCATCGGGGCCTCGGCCGGTCATCTCTGACCTGGTAAAGAAGGAGAAGATCACTCCGATCCCGGAGGGAAGTGCCTTCTTCATCTTCAGCACTACAAACCCGTAAGACACATTTGCATCACATAAAGTACGCGTACAGAAACAAGTTGCATTTTATGTCACGCTCACGTCCACGTTGTGTTTTTTCCTTCTTCCAGGGTTCGTGTGTTTTGCCACAAACTCATCAATCATCACATCTTCACCAACCTCATCCTGGTGTTCATCATGCTCAGCTCCGTCTCACTCGCTGCAGAGGATCCGATCCGAAACTTCTCAGCTCGCAATATTGTAAGTCTTCAAACCTTCCACAGAAATGTATTCAAGACTTTAAACTGTACAGTAAAAATACATGAGTAAAGTAACATCACCTATTTATCATTTTCTTTTATAGTAATATTTCATTAGTATTTCCAGGTGTTTTTTAATGACCATACTTTTGGTTTTTGCATGTTTTAGCCCATTTACTGTCATTTCCATACTTAACTACTGACCATTTTACAAAGTGTAATCTACAGGTTACGTGTCAATTTTGAAGTAGTATTCTTGATGTTTCAGCAGCGCTAAAAGAATTGAATGTTACTTACGTGCAAAACAAAAGCAGCTTCAAGACACCTGCTCTTAACAACACCACTGAGGATGTCAAACATGTTTTTAGCTCAAATCAGAACAAGAGAAGCAACAAACAAAGAGCGCATTTACTTTTTGATAGGACTACTTTGATAGGGTGTCATCTGAAAAATAGCTTCAGGCTACTGGTATGAAGAAGTCATTTTTCTTTAATGTGTATTTAGTTTGCGGCTCTAAGTCTTACAATAAAGAAGATGTAGAGGGTGAAACAGACAGAGCAAATAACTGAGAGAGAGAAAACAATCTGTACCTTCATCCACATTATCTTGCTTGTCCTTAACCTTAAATCTGCCTTCGACAGGCCAGGATTACTTTCAGTTTATTTTATGAAACATAGATCCAGGGTAATTGTCAGCACAAGAGCCACTCCTGTCAGGACACCAGGATAAATGCTTGAAAATATGAGGTCTGGTCACCCTGTTCTTTCTGGTCCTTTCCAGTGTTTATGATTTAGAGACAGCAGCCTTTTAAATCCAAGATACGACTATATTCTTGTTATCTTCACTGTATTATTTGTTGCCTGGGAATGCAGTGCTTTAAAGCAGTAAACTCACACTTTCCAAGTGTTGGAGTATCCACTATATAGGACTCTGCATGAATTCATCTGGGATGCAAAAAAAGTAAGGAAATAAGTTTTTCACGAAGACGTACAACCTACTTTATCTTAAGATAATTTATGCACATTGATTTCCATACTTATTTTGTAGCAAGTTGAAGCTGCTGCAAGCTGTGAATCTATACTCTATGAGCTAAAACAGGCAAAAACACCAGTACGGTCCTGTCAGTAAACCCTCAGGCAGTACGTCGCATTTTCTGTGGATTGCAATGATTGTAACTGATTTACTCTTTACTTTAAAACCCTTTTCAGGAAATGCTTTAATCTGTTTCTCCTTTCATCTTGTTTACTTATGACATGTGAAGCTTGCACGATGAACTGTCTTTGTTAAACATCTACGTTGCTTTTTGCAGATACTTGGTTACTTTGACTATGCTTTCACGGCTATCTTTACTGTTGAGATCGTTTTGAAGGTAAATGCCTGTGTCCCCTGTCCGTGCTGTGACTAACCACACCCCAATAACACTCCAAACGTCTCATTGCCTTCCAGGTCCTAGGCTATGCAGATTATGTCTTCACTAGTATGTTTACATTTGAGATCATATTGAAGGTAACCCCTTAAATGACAACGAGAGCCTTGCTGCATTCTCTCCTTGTGTGTCACCTGCCACTCAGTACAACCTGGCTTGTTTGTTTCCTTTCTCTTATTTACTTTTTTCTTCATGGCACCTCTTTTAAAAAAAAGCAAAAATCAACTATTGGAGTTGTTAGTCGCTACGTTTTGCACACACTAACACAAACACAAGATTTGTTCAAATTGCACTAATGGTAGAACCTCTGTTGGGGGAAGGAAACATCACATCAGCATTACATTCTACTCACATGGGTGTCACGTCATTCGGGCAGTCATCGCTGAAATGATTTTGATGATGCAGTTATGTTAAAAAAAGATGCAACCCTTCTGTGCGATGCCACAAAATTCAATGGGCTGTTCAGACATCGTTCAGGCATTGGCTGAAGTTGAGCTTGAGGTCATCTTTCAGGGTGGTGTTCAAAACAGTAAAAGTCAACTCCAGTCAACGCTGACTCCATGCCTCTCGTACTGACTGCTCTTCAGATTTCCCATAAAAGAGGGGGCAAAACCAACCATGTTCCTGCCGAGCATGGTTCAGTCTGCTTTCCCTGACTGAGTGCATTGAAATGTGGAGTTGCCTCTGCAGCTATTTGGGCAAAAACCTGCCGGGTCCGCTGCTGTTTGACTCCAAATTGTCCAGTGCTCTTAGTTAGCATTCACCTCTCTCCGTCTCCCTGCAGGGCTCCACATTTACATGCACTCGGAAAACGAATCCTTTACTTTTATTATTTGAAGAAGAGTTATTTTTGGCCGGTTTTTCTTCTCTGCCTGCTGAACTCTGAAGTTTTAATTGGGAGCTGCCTCCCTTTATTCTGAACTATTAAAGAACATAATGGAATGTGCTTTAAGATGACGGTCCACATGAATGTGACAGTAAGGCCATTTCGACTTTCCAATCACTATAGCTAGAGCTCTTGCAGGTAGTAAATATCCCTGACATCATGGCAACAAAATGCATGTTTTATTGCCTCATCTCATAGTGGATTGTGAAATGAATGACTTACTACTACATTCATGTAGTTAAGGGCCGTGGGGGTGGCGATGGTAGATTTAGCCTCCTGTTTCACTGCTCTGAGCTCGCCACCCCGAATCTGAGTGATCTACAAGAGTGTGGAGACGTGTGCGCGTGTTTGACTACAAGGTTGTGAGTGCTGAGAATATGTTTACCTTGTGTTTGTACAGTTTGTCTCTGTGTCCTCTGAAGTGTGAAGTGTAACACTGTGCTGGTGTGTGTGTGTGTGTGTGAAGTGTATGTTAGATGACGTGTGTGTTTTTTTTCTTTGCCATTTGCTCCTTTAACTTCCTCTGTCCTCTTCTCAGATGACGACATATGGAGCTTTTCTCCATAAAGGAGCATTCTGTAGGAATTACTTCAACCTCCTGGACCTGTTGGTGGTGGGAGTTTCGCTCGTCTCCTTTGGGATTCAGTGAGTCCTGTTTGTTGTGCAAACAGCACAGTTGTGTCCTTTCTGACCAAATTGTTCCAGGAATAGTGGAGCCAAACTGAGGAAATAAGCGAGGACCTGAAAGACCACTTTTAGTATTCCTGTTTGCATTTCCTGTGCATCTAAAAAACAGTTAAAATGCGACAAATACAAGCAAACAAATGTGACATTCAAGAACTCAAAGCCTTTTCACAGCTCTGATACTATCTGGATGTTATGAATGAATAAAAAGGAGACATTCAGCAGTAAGAAGAGACACTTCAGAACGTCTGTCTTTAAATCAGATGCTATTTTTCTCTGGTTTTGTACGTCACCAGACAGCTTAGTTTCACTCATTGTGCTACTCCTGTCTCTTTCATTCACTTTCAGCGTGTTTGCAGGCGCCGTGTCTCTTTATTGCTCGCTCTTTTCAGATTCCTCAGAAAACTGCAGCTGACGTCCTACCCTTGCCTTAGTATTCATTGTAGTGGTTTTGTGGATAAGGCTATAAAAAGGTTTGAGTTTGATAAACCCTCTGAACCCCAGGTAGTTTCTGGGCGCTTGTTGCTCTTGTCATATTTTTGTTCTCTGTGGGCTCATTTGTTACTGCAATATAAAGTCCTTCACCTCTATGTAAACAATACAACCTCGGCTAGAAGTAGAGAGAACTCAGAAATGTCTTTTGACAAAGTTATAATGCCATGAATCATAAAAAAGGAAAGTTACATTTATTTGATTATTTATTTTTACAGAAATCGAAAAAAAAACTTTGTACCTGTATCCTCTTGCCTTGGCTCACTGTAGCCTATTATTTCCAGTCCTCAGCTGTTTGATTTTTGTTGTTGTTGTTGTTGTTTATTACAAAAACTGAATAAATAAAAAGTGTTTAAAAAATTGGAAAAAAAACTACAATTAATACGTACAGTATTTCTCCAAGTACTTACAGGTGTTAACCAATACTGGAAAAATAATTGTGGCTTTACGCACTAGAGATATTATTCTAGTTGAAATGAAACATTATTACACTTGCCTGCCCTCTGTGAACACAGTCTGCAGTTCAGCCAAGTTCAGTCAAAAGGTCCCTGAATTTTAGTCACAGTTCAGTCTGTAATGGCTTCTTAGTTGTGCTGAGGAGCACAGAATGTTCTGTTTTCAACAAAACGTGGTTACTGCAAAAGGTTCATTTTTTCATTTTTTTAAAAAAATGAGACAGGTAGAATAAAGTGGCTTTGGTTATTTACCAAAATTTTTAGCTTAAATTTTGTTGTTTTTCGTGCTCAAACCAGAAGTCACACATGAGTAAAGATTCCTGGTTTCTCGCTATGATAAATGGTGTATTTTTGTTTATTTAAGAAAGCATAACTATCCTTTTGAACACACCAGCAGGTTTTGGGTTCAGTTGGTTAAGCATCACCAGTCAGCCAAGCAATCTCTATAGTAAACGAGAATTTGAACACAAGTAAAGTGAAATCTTGCTGTGGTTGTCCGTTCCCCTTGTTCTGACTTAAAATTTACCCATTTGTTTTCCCTGTTCAGATCCTCAGCCATCTCCGTGGTGAAGATTCTTAGGGTCCTTCGAGTGCTTCGACCCCTGAGGGCCATCAACAGGGCCAAAGGCCTGAAGGTGGGAGCAGCTGAAGACCTACTGCAGCTTGTCCACAGACATTAACACAGTCTTAAACTCAGTCTATAAACCTTTTGATCTCTCTGTCTTGCAGCACGTTGTGCAGTGTGTGTTTGTGGCCATCAGAACGATCGGTAACATCATGATCGTCACCACGCTGCTCCAGTTCATGTTTGCCTGTATAGGAGTGCAGCTATTTAAGGTCAGCAGCACTGAGCTCGAAAAAATACTGTTACACACAAAGCCAGACGTTTTCACAATGCATAATCATCATGTTTTCCTCTACAGGGAAAATTCTATCGCTGCACTGATGAAGCCAAGTCCAGCCCAGAAGAGTGCAAGTTAGTTTCACTTGTCTTGTTCCTGCTCAGCAAATTGTTTGCATTTATCTTCCAAGGTTTACCTTTACCCTCCATGCAACTTGTCTTTTTCTCACAGGGGCACTTACATCCTGTATAAGGATGGAGATGTGAATCAGCCAACCATCCACAAACGACTGTGGCACAACAGTGATTTCAACTTTGACAACGTCCTCATGGCCATGATGGCTCTGTTCACCGTGTCCACTTTTGAAGGCTGGCCTGCGTAAGATTCAGACCTTTTGCTTTTCCATACCAGCACCATGATTAAAAGCTCTTCTTTGCACACAGAGTCATCTCAAGGTGCTCGAAGTGTGCTGAGAGAAACACTGATGATGACTGTGCAAAGTGTTTTCTGTGCAGATGAGTCACATGCTGCCCTCGTTCATGTCTCCTCAGGCTACTGTACAAGGCCATCGACTCCAACAGGGAGAACCTTGGTCCCATTTACAACTACCGCGTGGAAATTTCCATCTTCTTCATCATCTACATCATCATCATCGCATTCTTCATGATGAACATCTTCGTAGGTTTTGTGATCGTCACATTTCAGGAGCAGGGAGAGAAAGAGTACAAAAACTGTGAGCTGGACAAGAACCAGGTCAGAGTCATCAGATTCACAAAATGTGGTCACATTAGTGAAAAACCAAGGAGAACTTAAAATGTACTGATGTGACATGTTATTTTTTGAACTAAAAATGATAAAAATACAGTTTTTTAGATTCTATTGAAGTTTTTTTTAATCTCAGTCCACAGAAAAGCGGTTAGTCTACGGTATTGACTTTGTATGAGAAAAAGGAAGTAGCATAATTTTCATAGCGATAAGTACTAGTTAGTGGAGTTCACAGGAGTCCACTTTGACAATTAAAATCTTGATTACTGCCATTACATTGTTAACATTGTGCCTCCAAACAATAGTCTAAGGTGGATTTAAATGAGAGTGTCAAGAGTGTTTTTGACTGACGTTTAAAACCTGTTTTGCGTATCTCTGTGCAGCGTCAGTGTGTGGAGTACGCACTGAAGGCCCGTCCACTGAGGAGGTACATCCCCAAGAACCCGTACCAGTACAAGTTCTGGTATGTGGTGAACTCCACTGGGTTTGAGTACATCATGTTTGTGCTCATCATGCTCAACACACTCTGTCTGGCAGTGCAGGTAAGAAGTCAAGTAATTGCATTAATGAAACCAAACAAGTCTGTCTGCCTCACTGCCATAATTGCATTAGCAGTTTGTGCTGTGTAGAAATTTTGACTTTGGCACCCCCCAGTGGAAGAATCACAGAAGACACTGTGCTACACAACAATGCAAACAGACCCAGGGACAACAGAAATTTTGCCCCTTTTACAGTGAATTAAAAATTAAATAACTTGACTAGTGAAAAAAGCAGTATAGCTATGGCTAGAAGTAGAGAGAATTCAGAAATGTATTCAGTGAATTTTAACAAAATTATAATAAAATAAACCATAAAGAAAATCAATTAAAGTTGAATTATTGTTGTTATTTATTTTACAAAAATTTGAAAAAACCTAAAATCCCCATGTATATTTTTTTTCCAGTTGCCCACAGGTATTACCAATACTGGAAAAAACAAAACAGCGACTGCATACTATATAGACACTTTACTGCTTACATATTTGGGTTAATGTGTTTCTATACTTGTCTCCCATCTGCTCTGTGTAAACACAGCCTGCAGTTCAGCTGAACAGTCACTGAATTTTTGTCATAATAACCGTCGGTTGCAGCTGAGTCACCAGTGGCTTCACGATTGCACTGTGTTGCACAGAATTTATTGTTTTTTACAGAGTCTGGTTAGATCAAACATTTTATTTTTGGAGAATTCTGAAATGATAGAATAAATCAATTATTGAATGAATTAGAATAATCAATTAACCTCAGCATGTTTTTGTACTGTGGGAGGAAGCTGGAGTACCTGGTGAAAACCCACACTGCACAGGGAGAACATGCAAACTCCACACAGAAAGATCCCAGGCGTCCTAACTGGGACGCGAACCGGGGATCTTCTAGCTGTGAGACGACGCTGCTAACCACCAAGTCACTGTGCGGCCCTGTTAAATGGTGTAATTTTGGCAATTTTTAAAACACAGTATGCTCTTTAAACCTGTTTGGGGGTTAAGAGGATTTAAAATTACAAGTGATAGTGTGTTATTTGCTGTCAGTTGTTCCGGACAACTGACCTTAAATAAATTCAGATGCAAGCATTCAAAGATTAAGTTTCAGAACCCCTCACTTAAACCTTCAGAATTATTTTAAAACATTCTATATTCATAAAGTTATGCACATCAAGGCTTTAACCTTTCTCTTTTCTTTCATTCTTGTGTTTGTCAAATATTTTTCCATCTGTCTAGCCGGCACGTTTGTTTTATCTGAAACTAATTAGATGTATTATTAAAAATAGCAACTCCTTCCTCAGTTATGTCGACTGTTTCTCTCCATCTCTTGCAGCACTACGGCCAGTCGACGCTTTTTAATTACGTCATGGACATCCTCAATATGGTCTTCACTGCTGTGTTCACTGTGGAAATGGTTCTTAAACTCATCGCTTTCAAACCCAGGGTGAGTTGCTTCACATACAAACACGAAAATACATCCAGCTGATACACACAGGCGTCTAAGGGGCCTCTTTGTCAAATGAACTATTCAACATTTTCGAGAAATTTTCTTGTCACATTTCATGCTGAGAGGTCGAGAGGTCGACCACTAGCCAAATATGGCGCTAGAGCTAGCAGTCAGTTAGCTTAGCACCAAAATTGCAAACAGGGTGAAACTAAAAAAAACTGTGTATGTCTGAAGGTAAAAAATATCTACCAGGAGATCATTTAAATCAAAGGTTGTATGTCTTTATTTTACTTAAGCCTCTAGGCAGTCACAAAATTTTAGGATGACTGCTAAGCTAACCTAAGCTAGGCTAAGCTAACTGCCTCCAGGCTTGTATTTACTGTACAGACATTGGTATTTTTCTACTTTTTTTTAAATTCCAGCTCTGAAGTGTGTTTCCCAAAATTTTACACTGTTGTATATTTAAACTATATTTCAATGTTTATTAAAGGAGCTGCACAAGTGAAAGTGTGAATAGAAATGAGTCAGTGAGTGTTTTTCCATTTTCCCCTTCGATACGTCTGACAGCTCTGTGTTGAGAAGAAGGACAGGATGCTAGTAAGAGAAAAAGTGTGGAGTGCTGTGCTTGTTTTTAAATTAAATAATACTTCTTGTTCTTGGCAGTAGCGTTGTGCATGTCATTTTAGTGTTAACATGAATTTGGTGCAGTACTGGTCAGTATATCAGTGCACTATAATCATGAGTCCTTCAGCTGAAGTAGCCAGCAGGGGTTTGTGTGTGTGTTTTTTTAAATAAGCAGCACAAGTGGCTTTAAATTTCAGTGTAGCCTTTTTTGTTTTTGCCGATTTTACGATCAACTCACCCACCACTCGCTCAACCACGTTCAGGGATATTTCGGGGACGCCTGGAACGTGTTCGACGCCCTGGTTGTGATTGGCAGCATAGTAGACATTGTTCTCAGTGAGATTGATGTAAGTAGGCTCAGATTCACCTGGCCTCTCTCTACTCTCTGAGCTCTTTCTGATCGGCCCTCCTCTTCAGCAGGTTTCAGTGACAGGACTCTGATTTCTTGCTTTTTTTAATCTGATCTCTTTTAATTCTTCGTCTTTTTTTCTCTCTCCTTTTGTCCTCCCCTGGCCCTGCCACTTCATTACAACGTTTGAATCATTCCTTCTCTTCCTTATGTTCTCCACTTTTCTACGATCATCTCTCTGATTTTGTTTCCCCATCTTTCTCCTCCTGGTCATTCTCTTTCCATCCCATTACATGTAACATCATTCAATAACAGCACTATTTCGCTGATGCTTGGAACACATTTGATGCCTTAATTGTTGTTGGTAGCGTCGTCGATATTGCTATCACTGAAGTTAATGTAAGTACTACTTTCTTCTGACTCCCAAGTTGAACTGAAGCCTTACAGGAAAGCCACATGGCAAATGTCAGTATTATAACTTAATTTTAAATATCTTTTAGTCGCAGCCTCCATTTAAAATATGACGTATTACAGTAAGCTTGGACCTTCCGTGTTGATCATTATATTTAAAATCTGCAGCATTGTTAGTAGATCATAAGGAGTCATTGGCTTTTTTTGTAAAGCTTCAGTTCGACTTTCCTGTACATCTTCTTGTCATTAGTGCTGCATTAACACTGAATTAATCTAACTCAAATCTGCCTTGTTGAAATACTGCTTCTTCTACATGTGTTACTGTCATTGTGTCACTGTTTTTGGCAGAATATCCTGACAAAATGTCTGTTGAACATGCCGATTGTTTCCCTTTGGACATAGCAGTGTCAAAAACAGGAGTCGCTCACATTTCTTTGTGAACTGAGGCCTGTATTTGGTTCAGAGCAGGATGGTTTATGATGTGGTTGTCTAATTCTTACCTTTGTTCATCTTGTTTCCATAGAAACTTGTAGAGGCAAGTATGGCAATGACCAAAATGTTGTTTGTGTGTAACCTGTTGTTGATAACAACTTTATCTTTGGGACCCCTTTTACAGTGAATTAAAAATTAAATAACTTGACTAGTGAAAAAAATTTTAAAAAATAAATTTATGTAGTTTTGTAATACAGCAGTGGTTTATTAGGACTATTTCAATCTTGATAAAAGTAATTCACTTGGAAAAAATCGTGTCAAGACTCTGCAAATTAGAGGATGACCAACCAACCAAATGCTTTTTGTTTTACGGCTTTGCTCTGCACATAAACACCTAAAACAAAGACTTTACTTTGCTGTTTGGTGCTTTAACTGGTACAAACAAAGGTATAAGAAACATGAGGTTAAATTCCAAGCAATCCCCAGAAATGCTGAGAGACCAAACTTTTACATTTCAGAGGAATAGTTACAGTGACGATGGTGCTTGCAGTGTACCAAAGACTTAGCGCTCGACCTGAACCTCCTTCCCCCTCCTGAGTGCTCTCATGTCTGAGCTGCAGTGCTGTTTTTCTGGAGTAATACTTTATGTTTTCAGTGTTTTCTCAGTTTATGTTCCAAAATGTGTGTCTGCATGAGTGTATAAACATAAAGCATAAGGTAGTGGTGTGTTTTTAGGTTGTTTATTGTGATGCATGTGTGTTTTACATGTGTGTAGTGCGTACTTTGGGTTGTATGTGTGAGTGTATGCAGAGGTGTGTGTGTTGTGAATGTTGGGGGACATGGCGTTGATTTCACAAGGGCTTTCATTGTGGTTCTTTGACGCACCTTTCATGGCATTTGTTCCTGATTTGCACTGCATGTGTGTTGTTGTTGTTGTTTTTCGGATGTTAAACATTAAACTGTTCCATTTAATCATAACAGCTGATCTGTTATGAGGTTTCCTTTATAAGTCATTGATTTTTTGCTACCTGCTTGCCGTTTCAGTCATGAATCGTGCAGTTGTTTAGATTTTCACCTGATCGCTGTGACCTCTCCAAATGCATGCTGGGGTGTCAGCCATTCATCTCATTCCCTAACATCCTTTTCATGTCCCATCCCTCGCAGATGGCGCTTGGCCACCCGCTCCATTCCCCCCCGGTCAGTTTTTTTCCATAGAGCCTTGTGAAGTTTGCCCCTTTTTCGCTTGCTGTACCCCTCGATCTTTACTTCCAGACAGAATGGCCCTGGAGCTCAGAGCTTGGAAATTCTACACAACATTAAGGAGAATTTCAAAATAGACTCTATGAAGCTCAATCTCTTTGTGAATATTCAATAAAAGTTGAGATTTAAAAAAGAAATGCTGTCCTTAAAGTTGTGTAGGCCACTGTGGCTTCACATACAGCTGATATAATGCATCAGTAAATTAGAGAGCAGATCAAGTCATGTAGTGGCCTGGAAGGAAGTCAAAGCTTTTTCTGCAACTACAACTTGAGATATAATCCTCAAATTAAAGTCTTTCACCAGTAACAATGACCAGTAATCAGGTAAGACTGTGTGATCTAAAATAATCATTGGCAGATCAGACGACACTAAATTAGTCGTGATTTTGTACACTGATGGTGGTTTAATGCAGCTGAGTCTGAGGTTCTTTGATGATCTTGTGTTTGTGTCTCTGTGAGTGATTGTCTCTGTGTTTTGTTCTGTCTTCCTGTAGTGAGCTCTTAAAGCTCAGAATGGAGCTCATGTGTAGCGCAGGTGTGTAGACTCCAGTCAGGTGCATGAACACTCTGCTCTCTCCCTCTCTACACCTCTCTGCCTCTGTCCTTCCTCCGGTTTCAACACTTGTCCAGTCCCGGTATCGGTCTCTCTTACTTGCCTCCCTCTCTGAATTTTCTCTCTCCCCTTCCTGTCGTTTCATTTCGCGTCTTTCTGCACCGGACTGTGAGAGCGCCCTGCTATGGCAGTTTTGTTGCAGGGCACTACTGACATGCATGAGTTGCTGCATTGCTATGAGTTCACCACTGGCTCCACATCATTCAGTTGTCTTGCGTGTGCGTGCAGTGCTACCCCAGCAACGTGGCGATGCTGAACGCATGCTCCATCAGCGCTGTGGCCAGGATTACCTAAAGAACCTCCTCAAGCTAATTCTACATTTTTTTTTAATCATTTCTGCTCATTCTGCACCTCATACTGACGGTTTGTGAAGTATTGTGCTGAGGGATTTGAATGAAGCCATATCTGTCTGGAGTATCTCTCTGTTTCCAGCGCTGAGCCTTCTATTCTTACTCTTTCTGGCATTGAGTTAAACCCTTTCTTTTGCTATAAAATCACATTATCATTATACAGGCTCAGTCGTACCACCACCACTCTGACTGATGTTCCTTTTTTATTTTGCACCTGGACTTTCTCTGTGTACAAGTGCTCGCTGATATCCTATACTTTATTGTAAATGACATGAATTGCAATCTACAATTGTGTATGGGTGTGGAGCTGTGTGAGCGACTGTGTATACAAATGTTTTTTAAAGCTGTTTTTGGGCAGCAAGCATTTTTATTTCTGAAAAAAAGTTTCCAAAACATATGCTTTAAACAAACCAGAGGAGAGTGAGCAACTTACAGATACTACAGTCTTCTTAATGGTGCCATACATAATGCATTATGCACACAATGTATGATTTTTGTCCAGTCAAGTCATATGTTGATGTGTATTTGCCTGAATCTGAAGCCTACAGGATTATAAGATGAGATACAGCAAGAGTTGAGGCTCTGTAAGAGTAGCAGATGGTGCTTTTATCATGACATGAATTCATAGCATTTGTTATGTCAATTAGTCAACTACTCATTAACATTGTCTAAAGCGCGCCAAAGACATTCCACCATAAAATCCATTTAAACCCATTAGTAATGTCCATTACAGCGGGGGAGTGATAAAGTTGTGTGCCAGTCTTTCATGTTGATTAGCACCTAAGTAACTTCATGTTGTTCATCAGTCTGACATGCTATCGTTGAGTCCCACATAGAAATGTTAAGCTGTAAACTTGTTGTGTGGCAGTCTTTTAAAGTGTTAAGATAATGTTTCATGTCTGTCATTATATTAAGTGTACATAGACAGTGGTAAATCAATGTCTGTCTTTGTCATAGTGAAACTATAAGACAGTTTTGTCCCGTCAATGAGAAGAGTAGTGATTTTGTTCTGTCTGCGTCTTGACTGACGTGTGCTGGCATTGTGTGACAACAACTTCTCAAATGTAATGTTTACGTGTTTGGCCCAATGTGTGTGAGACCTGCGGGCTCTGTACAAGTCATTAATACAGGTCTTTGATTTTAAAGCCAACGGAGACTCCTCAGGTGGATGAGCTGGGGGTAAGATGCTCCGCCCCCCAATCCCCTGTCAGGGCCATGTCATGTTTGGATTTGCATTTCTTTGTTTGGTATTCTGTTGTCTTCTACACCTTCTATGATCTGTTGCTTATTTTAGTTAGATTTACGTTCTCATGTTAAGGTTTCCATTCTCTATATTTTTTATTTTGATCTCATATCTGTTTTGTTAGTTCATTTTGCATATGTCCTCAAAACACTTTGCTTTCCATTTTCCTAAATGTTTGGAGTTATTTCGAAGGAGAGTGTGTCACTCAAACGTGACGCTTGTATCCAGTTAGGTGGGAGCGGTTTTCAAGCCACTCTTCACGTTTGTACTGTTGACACCGCTACATGGTCTCTGCCACCATTCTTGCGTGGGGTAGTGACCCATGGATGACCCCTGGGATCAGGTCACCCAGCTCTGACCTGTGAACCTCCCGGCTGACCCGTTCGGGTTGGTCCCACTGTGACTCCGCATGCAGTGACTCTGGACTGAGGGTGCCATGCTTGTGCAGATGTGTCCTGTCAAGTATGGCAAGGTTTTCTCCAGCATGCTTGCCTCCTTGCTTCCTCCCCTGTAGGTCTGTACAGTGACAGGGAACCTGACAGTGCTTTGGACGCAGACTAACAGAAACATATCAGCTGCAGCTGCACTGCATAAAAGATTTTACTAAATTGTGTCTCTAGAAATTGTCTAAAATCTAATCTTGAATAAGTTATAGAATAACTTTATTTGCCATCAGTCCAGAAATCGAATTCAAAACTAGCTAGCTTAGTTTTAAAAATGCAGTTTTGCATTATAGAGATGCAGTGTTGTCTTCTCAGCCCATATGTATCTGGTATTGAGGTCTCTCTCTAGACTTCATCATCCCATAAAGCACAGCCAGGTGCTCTGTTTCCACTATTCTCTGTTGCTCTGCTGTCATCTCATTCTGAACTCGATCTCCACAGAACACGGAAGACAGTGCTCGCATCTCCATCACCTTCTTCCGCCTGTTTCGAGTCATGCGGTTGGTCAAACTCCTCAGCAGAGGGGAGGGCATTCGCACCCTGTTGTGGACTTTCATCAAATCCTTCCAGGTGAGGCCAACTACAATTTCGATATCAGTGACTGAGAAAACAAATTGAAGTTACTCGTGTTAATCTTTTTCTACTTCTTTGCTGTTTTGCCTGAAGGCTCTGCCATATGTTGCCCTTCTGATAGCCATGCTGTTCTTCATCTACGCTGTCATCGGCATGCAGGTTAGTAACTAAATGTGACAGAAAATACTTTTCCACTATGTCTATGAGGTTGTAGCGGTATTAATAGGATATTTCTGCTTCAGGTGTTTGGAAAGATTGCCATGGTGGACGGCACGCATATTAACAGAAACAACAACTTCCAGACCTTCCCCCAGGCTGTGCTCCTCCTTTTTAGGTCTGTAGAAATCTAGAATTAGCAATCGTCAGAAAACTTTATTTGCTTTTAGTTTTCTGGGTGAATAATTTGTGTTTTCATGCCTGCTTGTTCTCCAGGTGTGCCACTGGTGAGGCATGGCAGGAGATCATGTTGGCCTGTATGCCAGGAAAACTGTGTGACCCAGAGTCCGACTACAACCCTGGGGAGGAGATGACGTGTGGCAGTGGATTTGCAATAATTTACTTCATCACCTTCTACATGCTCTGCGCTTTTTTGGTACACAAAAAAATGAAACTGTGTTTATCTTGCATTTAATTGCTCGAAATTGTGCTTAATAGTGTGTTGCATTACTTGTTGCAACATAGACGCAGGATATTAATTGTCTATCTTTGAAAGGCTGGAATTACCACAGGTTAAGTTTGATTCATGTTAAATGTTTCTTTACATACTGTATTTGTTGTGTAACTTTATGGTATTCAATGAACAATATACCTCAAAATAATCAAAACTAAGCAAAGTCATAATATAAATTGCTCATAATTTCCTTCTGTTACAATACAGTGTAGATACAAAACACCATACCATATTGTTTTTATGTTTCTTATGGTAATTACTCTAATCTTATGGAAGACTTGTGCACTACAGTTTGTATAACCATCCTTTTCTTCCACTTCTCCAGATCATCAATTTGTTTGTGGCCGTCATCATGGACAACTTCGACTATCTGACACGTGATTGGTCCATTCTTGGTCCTCACCACCTCGATGAGTTCAAGAGAATTTGGTCGGAGTACGACCCTGAGGCAAAGTATGTGATTAATGACTTATCTGGGAAAAAAAGCAGAAATTAATTTTCATGTATTGTCATTTGACTCTCAATGTGTTGCATCTCTTTTTTTCTCATGTAGAGGCCGAATTAAACATCTGGATGTTGTAACCCTCCTTCGTCGTATCCAGCCTCCTCTTGGCTTTGGCAAACTGTGTCCTCACAGAGTGGCTTGCAAGGTCTCCCCTCCTCCCTGATAATATGATCTCATTTACAGATTTCAGGTAGAAATGCTCATTATTCATCTGACCTGTTCTACCATGTTAAAGGTCTATATTTGCTCTCTTCCTGCAGAGGCTGGTAGCCATGAACATGCCTCTGAACAGTGATGGTACTGTCATGTTCAATGCCACTTTGTTTGCATTGGTGCGAACAGCCCTGAAGATAAAAACAGAAGGTATAATCTAAATATGAGTCACACCACATTGCTCCTAAAATACTCTGCTGATGCATACACTGTTTTCTGTAATTACCAGTTTGCATGGATATAAAATGGCTGTGAACTGGAAAACTGCTGGGTTCTCAGGAATGTTTGTCTCCCTGTGGTGCAGGTAATCTAGAGCAGGCCAACGAAGAGCTGCGGGCCGTCATCAAGAAAATCTGGAAGAGAACCAGCATGAAGCTGCTGGATCAAGTGGTGCCTCCTGCTGGTGGTTAGTGGAATCGGCTCCCTCTGTCAATAACATCACACACTCTTCCTTCTGTTGTCGTTTAACACACACACCAAGCTAATGCTGCCCGCCCAGAATCACACACACACACACACACACACACACACACCATATGCCACCATGCTGTTAAAATACAATTACTCCAAACTGCTCTTCCATACCTGTGTCTTTAAATACAAAACACACACACTCCGACAAAGTGTCACACACAAGTCGAGCTGTATCGTGCTGTTTCTGCTCTGCTCATGTTCTCCTGGTTGTCCCCTCTTCAGTGTGTTTTTTTAACTGTGTGTATTTGGTCCACATTCCTTCCTCCTGCCTTGGATGCTGATGGAGGCCCCTGACTATCTGCTGGGCTTTGGGCTTGCATGGCCTTATAGACAACAGTGCAAGTGCATGCTCTGTCTTTCTCACTTACATCTGTTTCTCTCTTCATCTGTCTCCTGTCTCTTCTCCTCTGACTCACTCTCTTGTCTCAATCTCTGCCTTTTTTCACTGCTTGAGCTTTTACAGCTTAATCTCTTCACACTGTTATATCTCTGTATCCAAAAATCTAAAGCACTTCAGAATATTCTGAAGCAGTTCTGTTTTAGGGTGGTGGCATGGAACTAGTGTTGCCTCTCTCTCCGATCTCTGTCCCCAGCGTGCTTGTTCAAAGTGACTCAGACCTCTGCTTCAGAATGATTCTCACACACTCTTACACACACTCTTCAAGTGGAAAAACAAGACGAATATACATGCAAGAACACAAACATGCGCTGTTCCAAGTACAGTATTTACTGATTACCATACGTCATGTGACTAAAGGGCATACATGAGCACAAACAGATGAATTTACACAAACGCACTGACATGTATGATACACACTGTAGATCTGCTTGCTTGCATGTGCTATAGTAAATTAAATGGCATTCTGGGACATTTAAGAAATAATTTGGTTCAAACACCCCTTTGCCTCACGATAAAAAGTGTCTCAAAGGTAAATATGATAAATATTGTCTAAAAATTAGAAAGCCTCAAGCTGTGATACAGTTTTGCAGCTGTGTCACGGCTAATTTCACTTTCTTCAATATTTTTCAATCATCTTATACGTTCTAAATTGCTTTCTGTCTCATTCTGTCCCCTTCATTTTAAGACAGAAGGGAGATATTACAGTTGCAGTGGTAATTACTTGCAGCTTGAATGAGTTTTAGTAATACTATTGGTGCTTGAACATTAATTCCTCCAGTTAAATCCACCAAATTTAAAATCATGCGTACATATAATGTAGACAATCTCACATTTATCATCTAAAGCTTTCCATGTGAAAAAAAACACAAAGTGACAAGCATATATTCCTTTTCTATCCTTTTTGAAATACAGCAAAGGATCCTAAGTGGTGCAGACTGAGGTACAGTATATACACCATCAAGATGGATGTATATAATTTGGGTATGAGTCATTTGGTTGGTTGAAGTTAAGCAGTACCTCACGTGTCTGCAGTCCTGAGCTGATGGATTTTTTAAGGAGAATGGACGAGGGGGGAGAAGAGTCTGTCCTTCTCTCTGCCAGGCTAATGTGTGGAGTGACCTGCTGATGTAGGAAGCATTTGTGTGGTCTGTTCACTCAGATGATGAGGTAACCGTGGGGAAGTTCTATGCCACCTTCCTGATACAGGACTACTTTAGGAAATTCAAGAAACGTAAAGAGGAAGGCCTGGTGGGTGCACACCCCTCCCAGAACAACACAGCCATAGCTTTGCAGGTGAGTCTCACAGCACTCAAGTGTGTCTCTCAGAGTGTTTGAGGCGGACGAGAGGTTGTTGAAAACTTTGTGAAAATGGACGTATGAGCATTATAATTTTGTTAAGTCAAGTCTGTAACACGTGCATTTCAGTCTTTGTGCATTTCATTCAAATATCATCAGGTGTGCTAATGTTATGGTTTATGATCCAGGAGGACGTTCATGATCTTGGTGTACAGTATGAATCAGTTTCTGTGATTTACATGTTTACAATGTGTGATTTTGGTGTCTCTGTGTCTTTAAATATCATAGATGTTGATGTTAAGCATGTGTCATTGTCTCCAGCAACCATTTCATATGTTTTCTGTGCACTACAATTCACAGCTCATGAAATTTACATGCAAAGCTTGTTGCCATTTCTGTTACCTTCTAATGTCTGATATATGGCTTCAATCTATACCCATATATCACTGTCAGGCAGTAAACATGACCAATTCTAATTTCTTTATAATCAAATCTCTGTATACATTGTACTAATTTGGTTATGTATACCTACACAAGAAAGGACAGTTAGAAAAGTGATTTATTTTGACCGCAAAGCAACAGCAGCACACTCTGTGACAGAAAGCACAGCTGGATGCTACAGAAGACAT
Source organism: Dascyllus trimaculatus (assembly GCA_024666655.1). NCBI lineage: Eukaryota > Metazoa > Chordata > Actinopteri > Pomacentridae > Dascyllus > Dascyllus trimaculatus. The sequence continues at coordinate 15,099,030 of CM045450.1, forward strand.
TTCAGCTAAGTAAATCTCACAGCAGGTTGCATTCAGGAGAGCACATCTGTCTGTCTCTGTGTTCTCATCTCTCACAGTCTGTCAGCTCTGTAAATGTCAGGTGTTGCATAGCACAGGTGCGTGTATGTTCAGTATGTGTGGTGGTTATGACTGTATGATGTCGGATTTTCGTACTGTGAGTTGTAAGATGAAGGTCCCAGCCGTAGCGCTTAGCCCTCTTGTTGTCATGGTTACAGGCTGGCCTTCGCACGCTGCATGATATTGGGCCCGAAATTCGCCGAGCGATATCATGTGATCTGCAGGATGACGAACTAGTAGACTTTATTCCAGAGGAAGACGAGGAAATTTATAGGGTAACTGATTTAAATTCACCTGAGGGGAAAATTGTGTTTGTGGCAAAATTTCAAGTTGTGCTTGTGATTAATATTTGTTTTCATGGTAATCTAAAAAAGGTAACTATGGAAGGGAATGTGCACAAAGAAGCACTAATCAGCTAAATCTGTAGTAGATGTATTGATTAAAAATCTACAATATGTAGGTTTCTTTTCTCATTTAGTTTATTTTGGTTTCTTGTGTTTTCCCTCCATTTCAATTCCAACAAACTAAACAGTGCTTTTATTTTGCTCACATATATCATGCCATGAATCAGCTTCTGAACTTACTTTTGCTCTTATAATTTCTGAAACAATATCAGTCCTCAGACTTAACATCAATAGCTCTCGTGCTCTGCTGATTTGTAAGGAATAGAAGCTCTGGTGGTTTTACTTTGAGCATTCCTTCACAGCGTAATGGCGGCCTCTTTGGTAACCATCTCATGAACGGCGGTCACCGGCGATCCAACGGGCATCAGACCAATGCCACCCAGCGGCCTCTGCAGGTGCAGCCTCCCCCTCACTACGCTCACATGGAGCAGCCGGTGGGACGCCTGTCTCGAGCTAACGCAATGTCCCATCCCAACCACCATCATCACCACCACCACCATCACCATCGCCACCACAACTCCTACGGCAAGTCACCCAAATCCACCAACATCAACCTCAACAATGCCAACGTGTCCAGTTTGCCAAACGGAGGACACCACCGCTACTATGAACATGCACCTCCCAATGGCTACCCGGGTCTACGCAGCACCTACTACGACTACGACAAGCCCCGGACACCCCAGGGTCAAAGGTATCCACATACCGATCATGTTGCTCAAACAATGTAGAGTAATATCTCTTTTCTAAAATATCTCATGAAATATACAATCCTGAAGTTTTGTGAAGCACCATTGTTGTACCCTCCGACTCTGATGACATTTTCTTTGGTTCTTGCTCCTTTAACATGACAAAAATTACATGTGAACGAAACATGTAAAATCACATCATATAAAGATATTTTCGACATAGATTGTTACAGCAGAATTTTCTTGACCGTTCATTGAAAGAACAACTGTTCTTTCTCAGCTCTGCATAGGTCATGTGTCAAAACCAATTTATGTTTGAAGTAATTTGCTATATGACGATGGGTTAAAAAACTGAATGCAAGCAAAAAGATAAAGATAAAACTTTATCGAAAATCATCTTAGTCTCTTCAAAAACATTCAGTTTTACCTCCTAAAATGTCCCTTGGTACCTTTAGTGTAAATTTTAAAATTTCTTCTTGCTCCACTGCTACCTGAGACACTCTTGTGCTCATTTTCATGCATGTATCTCAGGTTGTATGACAGCACATGAATGAGGAAATTTAAAAAACACTGATTAGTTCCTGTGCACTCAGATCTTGCTGCCTAAGAGTATTTGCCACAGATTCTTATCAAACCTTTCCATTACACCAACCTTTACTGTAAACCCTTCATACCATAATGAATCACGAGCCTACACTCATACTGACAGTTAATTTCATAAGTGCCCAATAGTACACTTATCTCCTGATTTTTGTTTATTCAGCTGCTCCAGTCCTGGGTCTGTTTTTCCCTTTTTTTTCTAGTGCTCAATAAGTTTGGGGGACAATTTCATCGCTGCTTATTTATGAAAGAGAAATGATTCTTAGCTAGTTTCTTATCTTAAGAATGGAAAATGGAATTGTCAACCATCCCTGGAGTCTTCACCATCACACTCTATCCTCCTCATACATATATATGAGAATGCTGTATATGTTTCATATACTGTACAATATATATGTCACACTTTCTCCATCCTGTTCTCTGTGTTCTCTCCTTCTCCTGTTCTCCTTCCTAACTAAAATGCTTTCTCTCAACCATCCCTCTGCTTTCTTGGACAGAAGGCGCTACTATGAGACCTATGTTAGGTATGTTGTTTTTCTAGGTTTGGATCCAGCAATATGTCTCAGCAGCAGAGAAGGACTTTATGTTTATGTTTATTTGTTTTATTTTGACTTGATTTTGGACTGGTGGATTGTGCATCTTTGCTAAGTCAACATTATGTGCTACATGCTGGCCAGTCATTTGTCTGGTTATCATCCGCCTCTGCTATGACACAGTTGTGTCAACACTTTGAAGTAAATGGAGTAATACCATAAATGATGTGAGTGGCCAGCATAGTGCTGACAGCAGCCCTGCTTTATGCATGTGCTTTGAAGAAGGACCCAGATGCTTGAAAAAAAGAAAGTGTGAGAGAATGTTTTTTAAAAATCACACTAATACTTCTGTTTAGTGCTCATATCCCCCAACTATGCACAATCCTGCTTTTACTTCACATCATGATGCCTCACCAGAAAAAGTTGTAGTTACTCTAATGATGGAGTAGTAGATGGGATGTTTAGATGACAGAGTGGTGCTCTTCAAGCCCACAACCTCTGCCTGTTGTCTTGGTTTGGCTGCGTTAAATAGTTATAAGGGTAGTCACTTGCATTGCTGCCCCCTGGAGGCTTGTGTCTGCATGGCAGTGCATGGCCCTTTTCCAGTAACCCCCCCTGAACAGCAGCAGTGTACACAATCTAACCCTCGACTGTCCTTCAGGTCCCACAGAGGGGATGGCCGCCACCCCACCATCCGCAGGGAGGAGGAGTTTGATGAAGACCGCTTCTCTGGGGAATATTACAGCGGGGAGGAGTTTTATGAAGATGACAGTATGCTGTCAGGGGACAGGTATTTGTCTTGTTGTCTTATGCCATTGTATCCCAGTGACAATTAGAAATGTGTATCCAGATTTCTTTCAGTTTCTGTAAGAAACCAGAAATTTACTCCAAAAAGTTTTAGCATAAACCCTCCAACAAGCCTTTTATTCCATACATTCCTCAGGTATCAGAACAGCGATACAGAGTATGAGACTCCCAAAGGCTACCACCACCCTGACAGTTACTATGACGATGACGAGCAGCCTCTCTACCGCGACTCACGGAGGTCACCAAAGAGACGACTGCTTCCTGCCACACCTCAAGGTATCTCCTTACCTGTATACATATATGTATATACATATATACATATATGCACCATGTGTCAGTTTGAAATATTGTAAAAAAAAAAACATTTAGCTGAACATAAAATGACAAACATTCTCTTTGTCCTAAGAGCTCCAGTAAAAAGGAACTCGACTTTTTGAGGATGTTTTACCTCTCGTTCAAATAGCTTCTTCAGTTTTCTTGGATAAGAGCTGAAAAGTTTCCAAGAAACTAATTGAGAAATCCAGCTGCTTTTTACTGAAGCTTCTAGAATTATGACGACCTCATGACTGAGGAGCTATACAGAAACATTCTATTTGCTTTTGTTGTGTCTTCATGGCCCATTTTACATAATGTGTTACTTATGTATCTCTGGAAAAAAGTGACACAGCTGTCATTTTGATTTTAAAGGTTCACCTTACTAAATGCACGCACACTAACTCATTTTGCTGTATGATTTACCCGCATATTCACTTCCATATTGCTCTGAGTGTTTGCAACTTGCTGCTAAAGTTTCCTGCATGACATCACTCACTCAGTCCACTCCTGGCTCGTTCAGGTCACAGAAGGCCGTCCTTCAACTTTGAGTGTCTGCGCAGGCAAAGTAGCCAGGATGAGCTTCCACATCAGCGTACTGCTCTACCACTGCACCTTATGCAGCACCAGGTAACACAGGCACACGCATTATTTACTCACAAATGTTGTTTTAAACATGTGCCACATTTTCATTCATGGATTTAGTGCATGACCGATTTCCTCAGTGTTGTCACAAACCTCTTTTTAATTTCTTCTTAATAGCTAAATATTATAGACATTTGTTGAATTAAGGTAGAACTGGACTGGATGCATGTTCCTGGAGTGGATTATTAACAGGGAAGCACAATCTGAATATACTCTTCCAACTGCCTGTTTTGCTGCACTGTACATAGTTTGTATTCCTGCTCTCTCCTGACACATCAGGTTATGGCTGTAGCAGGCCTGGACTCCAGCAGAGCCCACCGCCTCTCCCCGACCCGCTCCACCCGCTCCTGGGCCACCCCACCTGCCACCCCGGCCAGTAAAGACCAGTCACCATATTACACCCCTCTCATCCGTGTGGACCACCCGCACAGGGAGAGTGTTGTTAGCAGCCAAGTGTCTGTGCGAAAGAGCTCCTGGTACACAGACGACCCCGAGTTCTCACAGAGGACGTACTCACCTGTCCACCTACAGGTGCCACCTGAGTACCACAATCAGTACCACCAGAAGAGAGGCAGTGCAACGAGCCTCGTGGAAGCGGTGAGTGTGATTCGGTAGCAGTTATTGGAGAGGTGGCCCTGACCAGATAATTTGGTCTCACGGTCGCATTTTTAGATTTATGCTGTTGTCAGAACAAAATGATGCAAGCGAGATAAGCAATAATGAAAATCCACAGTAATATATCTCCGCTCATTCTCTGTCACACAGGTTTTGATATCAGAAGGCCTTGGGAGATACGCCAAGGATCCCAAGTTTGTCGCTGCCACGAAGCATGAGATAGCAGATGCATGTGAGATGACGATAGATGAGATGGAGAGTGCAGCCAGCCACCTGCTGAATGGAGGGATGGCCCCGAGCATCAACGGGGTCAATGTGTTTCCCCTTCTGACTCCAAGAGACTATGAAATGCAGGACACCGGAGCCAGCTACAGTGACGAGGAGCCGGAGACAGAACCCAGAGCTCCTTATGAGGAGGACCTGGCAGACGAGATGATCTGCATCACGACTTTATAGCAGTGGCTGGAGAAATCTGCAAATTACAACCTTGATAAACTATAATTGTGAAAATTTTAAAAAAGAAATGCATCTGTTGGCTCCGACCAAAAGAAGTGCCTTTTACATTGAAGAGAAAAGGCATATAGAAGAGAGACACACTAGTCCCGTTCGTTTAAGTGTTCTCCACCTGCCAGCAAAGGAGGCCACAGCAGAGAGCCAGCCACCATCCCTGCTGAGCACAGAGGGACTGACTGGACCCTCCTTTCAACGGTCTCGACCTGGGGGCAACACACAGGTTCAGCCTGCAGCCAATCAGAGACGAGGACATTGATGCCAGTGAAAGAGATGGACCAATTGGCAAAGGTGTGAGATACTCTGTAGGGCGGGTCTTAAAGGGTGATGACAATCAGATGTACGATGTCATTACCTCAGTCACTTTATTAAGGTTTGGCATATCATGCAAGTTTTCAATGCAAGCATAGAAAGGCATATCTCGTCGTGTAGTTGTTAGAATAACTTGATCCCCTTGTTGTTAGAACAGGTTGTTTAAAGATCGCTAGAACTGAGTCAGAAAGTGAAGAGCATCAGTAGAGTTGTACCAGATTATGCAGGAACTAACTGTCCTACTTATAGCATCATTCAACTTGAGATATGTACTTTTGAAGCAACACAAGCATTTGTGATAAATGCACTAGCAGGCAGGTTATTTTAAAATTTTAGAATAGCCTGATTAATATTTCATAGTTGATATGCTGTAAATTGTATTATATTACAAAAGAAACTTTGTAAAGAGATATTCTATATTTTGTAATTATGTATAATTTAAAAGATCAGCAATATGGACCCTTGTGACTCCTGTTATGCTATAAAAGCAGACTTGCATTATTTTATTAGGTACACTATTCTGATAATTATTTGCCTTTTATTTTTTGCTGATATGCACCCTTTATTTTGCCTATGATAACAACAATTTTTAGAGGTTCTGCTTATGTGACAACACTACTGCACAAGATATGCAAATGGCTTTGGATTTCTTAGCAGAGAGGTTCATGTGTTACTTTATCAAACCAACACCAGTTGCATTAGGTTTAAAGGAGAATTTTAGAGGGCAAGCCTCAAGCATCCAGTGCTGACATTTTACAACGATGTGATGAACACATTCGTTTGCATATTTTGTGCAGGGCGTGCACAGAAATTTAAAATGCATAGTGCATTAACAGTGCTGCTTTTTTAGTTGATTCAAACCTAGGTTTCATCAGCCCCTACTGAAATGCCTTTTTGCTGCTGACAGAACGAAAAACTGATAGATGGTAATAACAGGGATAAATTAATATTTCTCAAAGCTTGTGCTGGGATTTTCCATGACATACTCTTTGTTGCTCATGGTGTGATTCCATTAAACCTTTGTACTGAATCTTCGCAATCACATCTTAGCCTTCATGTAGTGTGTGAGGGCTCGTGGTGGCAGGAGACACATGCACACATCCAAAGGTCAGAAACAGCCCAGCGTTGTGTTTAAGGTGGAAGGACAGAGGGTGTCCTGGTGTCAGGATGCTGGAGAGAGGCAAAGCAATACTAACCCCCCACCCCTTTCTCTCTCAGCCTGCCTGGTTCCTGCATACAGTATACCTCGTAAGGCAACAGTGACAACATATCATTGTCTGAACTTTATCTGTTTGTCACAGTGTCCCTCAGTGGAGTGTTTGAAAGAGATTAGGGATTAGAGTTGAACCTGGATTAATCTTTAAAGAAATAATGAAGCTTGGAAGGAATAAACCCCCCTGGATGCATAAAAACAGAGCAACTGAAGCCCACAAGTTGAAACACGCAATGACAAAATATTCTTTTTTTGTTTTCATCAGTTATTATTCATTGATCAATCACATACTGGAAAAAATATACTGAAGTGGGCTTTTTCAGGCATTACCACGGAGAGTTAAAATGACCACAGAGGATATTTGAGGTTAACGTGATGTGTTGTTCATGAGTGTTTGATTTGTAGGCGAGTGCGGACTGTACTCTAATTCAACCGAATACTGTCATGAAAAATGTAGGTTTTCCATTTTGTGTGCACATTGAAAGGGCTCTTTGAATTGTTTGTGAGTTTAAAAAATGTGTTCTAGTCCTTTTGTTGATGACTGTCATATAAAAGGACCAATGCACATAAAAGGCACATTGTACTATTCGTAGCAATTACAGTACTGATGAACTGAAGATATGCATTATTTTGTAAACACTTTTAAAAGTTGTGTTAAACTAAAGATGAAAAGAACTTACTTTTACCTCATGTCAGGGATTCCTGAAAAAAGAAAAATAATGATTTGGTTCAGTCTATACCAATGGTATTTAAATATTAGCACATAGCTGTTTGTCTTTGCACAAGTAACTGTATAGTGCTTTTGTTTCTCCTTTTTCTAAACAGATTTGTGTATTAAGGTGAGACAATTTTGTACTTTTTGTGACTGTGTGTATGGTTTAGTGGAATCTATATTTGTCATTTACACCTCACCTTACAATGCTGGGAATGAAAGAGTATTAAAAAATATTTTCAAGGTGCACTGTTCCTCTGTCTCGCAGGTAGGGAAAAAAATAAAATGGTAAAGTACCAGTTTACAGAGAAACACATATTGATTTGAAAGTTTTTATTAGTTTTTCTTCATCTTGTTATAATTATAATTACTATTACAACTATTAATGTTCAGAAAGCTGTATTAAAATAGAAGATAATGTAAAATATGTACAAACGTATGGAAAGACCCATGGTAATGTTCTCTACTTGAAAGTCTTGATATTTGCTCCTTAATGTTTTTATTCAGTAAACATCATTTCTCTTAGTAGCAAACGCTTTACTATAACCCTCTAAGTTTTGTATCAATACATTTTTTGTATTTTTCATTTTATTTTGGCCTTGACTTTATTTGAATCAATACTGACATTTTATTTTCTATTGATCATCATTGAATAAACTTATGCTGAATTACTCTTCTCATCTATTTCTTTTCTGACAGATTATGTTCAGACACACAATATTTCAAGTAACAGGTGACCAAACATGTGTGAAATGGGTTATTATAATGAAGTTAATGGGTAGTTGTAGGCATTTGCACATTTCAGGAAGGAGACACTTTGGTCATCTCCACAGTTGTTAATGCCTCTGATGCCTCGTCCTCCACCCACGGCTGTTTCCCACACAGCAGGAAGGGCACGGCATATCTGCGGAACTATAGGAAGCACAAAGATATACAGAACATAGAAGGTTCAGTCAAATAGAAACATGGTGCATTATCACGCGTTATACAAACATCCTACTAAATCATTTCAATTATATATGCTGTATAATGAAACAGTAGCTCGCAGTAATAATAAGAAATTTTAAAAAATAAATTACAAATACTGAGATGTGGCTGTGTGCTTCCACCAGCCAAGTCAAGTTTGCATCTATGTCTGACCAGAATCATAAGAACGATAAGTTAAGCAAGTGAGAATTTGTGCCCAATTTGAAGAAATCTACTCAAAGCATTTCTAAGATATTGTGTTCACATGCACGGGAGCCTGAAAACAAAACACCTTCACTCCACAAGGCAAAAACATTACTTTAACTTTTTATTCAGTCTTTATAAACAGAGTATTCATACTTAATACATGTAATAATATAGTTTTGTAAGAAGATATAAGTGTATATAAGACAAATGTGTGTCTACAACCACGACTCCTCCTGTGACCTGTAAATGGTGGCTGGTGTGTAAAGGAAATTAGAAATATTGTGGCTGTATGCCTTTGGCAACCAGTCAAGCTAAAGTTTATATCCATGTCTGCACAAACTTGACCTTTGAAAGCTTGAATTCAAATTTTCTTCATTTAACAAGTGAAATGTTGTCGTAATGAATGAGGGAATTTTCTAGAAATGGCCAAAAGAAATCTGTTATGAAGTTGCTGGCAATGCAGTTGCACATTAATAAACACCTAAAATAGCTTAAAAAATTTTACAACTACACTGTACACCAGCATGTTACAAACCATTTCTTTAAAAAGGTCAAGTGGGGGTTGGGTAAAGGAAAGGTTATGTTACATTTGAATTTACCTATGTGTCATTTGTACCTCAGAATACAACACAAACTCACATTCTTGTACTTTATCCTCAATAGCTGTATGATAGATGTCTTTACTACCACTAGATGGTGGTAATGGGATACAAAAAAACAGCAAAAGTACTGAGAGCTGGATCACAATTCTGCTGCACTTAGTTCATCATAAATGTCTGAACTCAGTTATTACTATAAAGTGTATGTGGTGTTTTAGTACCTGCTTGTTGAGGTAGATGTAAATGATGGGATTGTACATGGTGCTGCTCTTGGCCATGTAAACGGGCACTGTGCCGACCAGCGGAGGAATCTTTGCATCAGGGTTGTAGACGATGAGCATGGCCAGACCGGCGTAAGGCAACCAGCTGATCAGAAATGTCAGGACCATCAGGATTACCATGGACGCCACCTTCATCTCTCCCTTAGCTACTGCACCACCTTCCACACAGGTCATCTTTGATACCTGTGACACAGAAAGAAAGTCCTGATGGGTGCACTGATGCCACACAGCAGCTGTTTTATGCAGCCAGAATAACAGTGTTCAATGTCATCTTTGTCTTCTTGTTTTCTTTTTCTAGATCTGATTTCTTGTACGTACTGCTTGCACACCTGGAATAAATAGAAAGCAGAAAAATAACACACGAACTTGTGTGATCAGTGGTGCAAGGATGGGAATCTTTTACTTTAGTAAAAGAAACAACAAAAGAAATACTATCAGTGAAATGTCTGCAAAAAAGTATCACTTATTTTGCAGACCATTTGTACCTGTGAGAGATGTAATATTTCAGATGCAACATTATTAAATTGTTAGCATTAAGGCAAGGAGTAAGCCTGTTTCACTGTTGCTGCTTAAGGTAGAGTTAGATTTAACTATTTTAAATTTTTTGGTTAATTAAATTTAGTATAGATAGGGTAAGAAAAAGAAAAAAACTGTTCTGCTTCACAAACTTGTATTCATATTTAGGCTTTTCCCCAGTATATTTATTTGCATTATATTTACTTTTTTATGATATTGTATCTTTTTACCTCCATTTAAACTAAACCACCTTATCTTGAAAGGAAATTTGTTCTGGTGAAACTGATTTGGAACTGAAATAGACACTAGATGCTGGACTAAAAAGGAGTCATGAGCCAAAAAGGTTGGAAACAACCGGTTTATACTGTAACAGTTCACTGTGTTTGGAAGGTTTAACTTCTAGAAATCTAGGGTAGAAGTATAAAGTAGCATGAAATGGAAACTCAGATCAAGCACAAATACCTCAAAACTGTGTTTTTCTATGTCACCGATGATGTCTAACAGCTCACCTGGTGTAACGTCCACATCAGTTTTGAATAGGATGCCACGATCAGGGCAAACGGAATCGCAAAACACACTGAGAAATAAGCCAGGATGTAGGAGACATTGTGAGGGTCTCTGTTATGCCAGTCTGGAGCACATGACGTCCCGACGCCCTCCAGCTCGTACCTGCCCCACCCAAACAGTGGAGGTAGGTTCCATGTGAGGGACCACAGCCAGGAGAGGACGATACCTCCCACTGCATGCTTCTTTTGGAAGGTTATCTGCCCCAGTGGTTTACATACCACAAACATCCTCTCCACTGCGATCAGAGCCACAGTGCATAGAGATGTGATGCCTGCGGACAAATCAGGAAAAGCAGTGTCAGGAGGTGAAACTAAAAACATTCACTGTTTTTTGGGGGCGCCGTTCGTAAAGTGAAACACACTGAAATGAGCAGCAACATTTCACCACATTTAGCTCCAAACAACATGTTCATAACATAAACAACATACTCCGCATGTACCGCTAATACTACAAATCCCAGGATGCTCTGCTGCTGTTTTGTTCAGGACAGGACCCAAAACACTCAGTTGACAGTAGTTAAAGTGACCTCATGCTCCTGCTGACACCTGCTACCCTTCCCAAAAATGGTAAGAAGAAAGACAGAAAACAGGAGCTCTCTGGACAGATGGTAGGCAGAATATCTGTTTATGTAAAAGACAGACCTGCTTGTCTTGTATTAGGGCTGGACTTAATACAAATCTAATATTTAGATTTAGCATTTCAATTTAGATTTAACATTTACATTTAGATTTAGATTCAACATATAGAATTAGCATTTCATATTTGTTTTTTTTTTATTTTTGCAAGAATAGTAAATATAACAAAGTTTACAAATATTGCTCTAAATCTGGTAAAAAATGACTTTAAAAAATCCTCACCTCTCTTTTAACATGTTGTTTGGACCTAAATGTGGTGAAATGTTGCTGCTCATTTCAGTGTGTTTCACTTTAATAACAATAATAATAATTCATCAATTTTATATAGCGCTTTTTTGGTCACTCAAAGACGCTTTACAGAATGGACAAGATAAACAAACAAACAAACAACAACAACAAAAAAAAGGGGGGTTAAGCAAATGCCAGGTCAAACAGATGGGTTTTGAGAAGGGTTTTGAAAGTTGAAAGTGAGTCACAGTTTACACACACTTTACGAACAGCGCCCCATAACTGTTAACTTTTGAAAATAACAGCACAAAACTAAAATATGTCTCATTTTACACAAGATGCATCATATAATATGTGTAAACTATTTATCCTGCAGCCTGCTGAGCTCCTCTGTTCACTCACCAAACAGGGACACTGCAAAGCCCTCCATCACGCAGCCTGTCCGGCCCAGGGAGAAGTAGCCCTGGGCGTTGTTGACCACAGACAGCACTCCTCCGGTCATGGCTGTGCCCAGATCAGCCATAGCCATGTTCACTAGAGCATAGTTGAGCGGCTGCCTCAGCTGCTTGTGCATGAGGGACACAATGATCACTGTAGCGTTGAGAACGATGGCTGGACCAGTGAAAAAGGCCATAATGATGGAGAGGACGATGAAGCCGGTGCGTGACAGCGGGGGCTCCCCCTGTGGACCCACGTAGAGGGAGGCATTGGGTGAAAACACAGGTGACAGCATGGTTGAAGAGCTGGGAGAAATGCTCAGGTCGTCTCCTCGTCACCTGGAGCTTCTGGTCAATATATCACTACTCGAGTGCAAAAGCTGAGATTAGACGCCTCGGGTCTAAGAATATATCCCCCAGATTTGGAATTAACAAGAGTAATTCCTCCAAATGATCATCCGTGATCCTTCACCTTTTGCTTGATTGAAAACAGACTTAGACGGGATCACTACTCAGTGTTCTTTGCTCGGATCACTGCATTGTGGACAAGCTGCACGTGAGAATGAATGACATAAAGTTTGTTACAGTTACGGAGATGAGAAGATGCATAATGTGCAGAAATGGGTGTAAAAAGCATACATTCTGGTTGTTATTAAGGACTTTCTTTTGAGTGGGTGAACGATGTGGAAGATTCTGTGACAAACACTGACAAAAACTGTCTGGACCTGAGTGACAATCAGCACTAAACTCATTGTTAATGTTAATGTATGTACATTATATACACTTTCTAGTTATATACTAAACCTGCACTTACACCGATTAAGCATAACGTTATGACCACCTGCCAAATATTTTGTTGGTCCCCCTTATGTGCTCAAAAATGCTCTGAACCATTGGACATGTACAAGAGGACCTCTCAGGGTGTCCTATGGGGTCTGGAACCAGGATGTTGGCACTGGATCCTTTGGGTACTCTGTCTTGTGCAGTGGGGCCTCTGTCAATCAAACCTGTTCCACTGCATCCTGTTGATGTTGATCAGAATGGGGTGTAGGAAGTTTGGAGGTCAAATCAACATGTTGGGGCCATTGTCATGTTCCTCAACATGTTCCTGATTGTTTGATGTTGTTTCCATGTGGTGGGGTGCATTTTCCTGCAGGGGTAGTCCAGTGACATTTGGGATTTCCATCTGCATGAGGGAGTGTGCTTGTTGTGGGACAATGTTTATTTGTGTGTCTAAGTGTCATCAACACAGATGTCAAAATCCAAGGTTCTCCAGCAGAACATCACATAGTAGCAATATGATCAATGTTATTCACTTCACCTGTCAGTGGTCATAATGTTTTGGCTGATTGGTGTATATTTAAATACAACTGCAACTTGTACGTCATTAGCAGTGTGCAATATCCAGAAGTGCAACCTGAGTTACAGTACTGCCTTTATAGTGATCATAAGACACCAAATAATATCTTTACAATAATAAGCTATTTCATGGTTTTTGTGTTACATTTGTACTTATTATTTTTTTTTATATTTTTTATAAACACATTTCTTGCACTTTTTTATTTTCTAGTCATATTTCAGCTGTTGTCTAATTGTGTCAATGCACTGACAGGATTGCTGCTTAATTAAACTGCAAACTGTTTAATGAAATAAATGAGTGTTATTCTATTCAAATAATAATAATTTCTATTAGATAGCAAAATACATATTCATTTTTAGCATGTGGGGATATTTTTTACTGACTTAAGTAAAAGTAGCAATAACAATTTAAAAAAATACTCCACTACAAGTAAAATTCCTGCATTAAACATGTTATTAAAGTAAAAATACAAGTATAACAAATAAAATCAGTAAAATGTACTTAAATCATTGAAATAACACTACAGATATTGGTGTTGCAATAAACTACTAGAGGCAGCAAAGAAGAAGTGTTCAGTGTATGTGCAGAAAAATAGGGAGGCAGTTATATTATTGGATTATTATTAGTTATGAATTGCAGTATATTTGCGAAGTATTGTATTTTATAAGCTTCTGTGTATAATAACACAATCTTCAAAGCAATTAGATGTTGGGAAAATTCTTCACAGGAGTCCTAACTGCTCCAAATCACCACACAGAGTCGTCTCTCAAGTCAAAGCAATTGATTTACTTGCAGCAAGGAATCGACATGCACAGTACAGATTCTATGCAAGCGACTGAAAATTAAGGAGTGTGAAATTCATTTTGTACAAGCATGAATCAGGGCATAACCTTGAGATAAAGCAGTTCATCAGTGGTATGCTGTAGCTCAGCAGTTCTTGTCTACAAAGTTTCAAACAGCTGTTGCTCCCTGCCTCGGCAGGCTGCCTGGAACACGATGGTCTGCTCTTATCATGTCATCTGGAGAAATACAGAAACTCAGAATAAAAAGTTTAAGATTATATACTTTCTATCACATTAGTACTTGGATTTGGAAACAAAACAAGGACTAATTACACAGGATTAAATGTAGGATTGAATGTAAATCATTTAACCATCAATAAAAGTTAAAAAAAATAGACATTTGTTGAACAACAGTGATAATTAAAAGCGTTAACTAAAATGTTAATGTCTTCTGTTGGTCGGCTCAAGTCGAGTTAACGCAGTGAGCTCCTTTTAAACACACTGGGATTCTTAAAACGGTGAAGTTAAGCTTTTATCTGTGCTGCTCAGACTCTCTGACATGTGCTATAAATACATCTCTACTTGTTATCAAACACAATTACAAGCTGAATAGAAAGTGCATGTTATAACGTGTGAAGGTGAAGATCAAGTCCACTATTTAACTTCTGCAGGTTTAATCATATTAAATAAGTTCACAGCACTGATGTAAAGATATTCAGGCATTGAAGCTTCTTGACTATGACAAAAGCTTTGTACATGTGCAAGACTGAATAACAATGTGGAAATGCTTCAGCAGACACAGTTCTCTGAGTCACGTGACGCTCAGTCAATGAATAACAGTGGATGAGTGCAGGCTGACAGCTGGAAGGTGTGTGAAGTTAGGTTATCTGTGGCGGCTGAGGGCACAAGGTGACGTTAAGCCTCAGACTTAACAGGCAAGCATGCAGCTGTCCCATCTTTCACCTTCTAAGAGGTTTAAGTTCAATCAAGTCAAGACAAAGATTACAACTGTTTGGGTTGAGGGTTCAACGGCATCCAACAACAGCCTGGTGTTCATTGTTGAGCTTTTCTTTAAGAGCAATACACAATTCATCTGGATTCAGCTGAAATGACAAATTGCTTAAGAAGTGAAATCAGAGGCCCGTTTGTATTCTCTCTGTCATTAATTTCAGAGGCCTGTGCACTGACTGTTAACTAAAAGAACTGCACATCAACCATGAAAACTGATCCTTGACGTTGGAAGTCACAGTTTGACTAAACAATCCAAACCAAGCAAAACTGTACATGCAAGGTTTAGAAGGATTTTAGTAGCTGAAAGCTATTGTCAGATTTTCTGAGCTTGACAGAGTCAGAAAAAGCTTTAATTGGACTTTAAATTAACACTATTTTTGTAAAACTACTGTTTTGACTAGAAGTACACAAACAGTTGGAATCCCAACAGTCACACAACTTGAAAAAAACATCTCCCAGACAACAGTGAAAACTACCTGCTGATGAATACTGTGATGTGGTTTGTGGTAAAAAGAAGTAATTTGATCCTTTACTTAAAATAAAACTACTAACATGCAATTTAAATACTCCACTAGAAAAATTAGTGCATTCAGTACTTTGCATTCTTATTATATTCTATACTTATCGTATGCATGTGTTATCAGCAAGTATGAAACATACTCATTAGTAAAATGGTACCTGTCTGTCTTTATTAATATATATTATGTTTTCAGGATCAATATTATTGCTACAATGTGTATGTTGCATTTTACTGGCGTACATGTTTCACATTGAGCTCATTTTCACGACTTTATGTACTGCTGTGTAGTTTAATCTACAGCAGTACATCATATTCTATTAGATCATTACATGGCCCTGTGAGGACCATGTATCTGTAAAAAGTCAACAGCTCTGTTTTCAGCTTATGACAATGAGAGTTTCAAAAGTTATAACATCTTGTAAATCTCTGGTTACTGATGAAACCCCTGAAAACTCCCTTCTGTCCTTAATAAAGTAACAATTTTTTTCTTTGGAAAATAATCCCCTCCTGCTTTCCATTGCTTTCCATTACATTGATGTAATTCTACACTCCGCTCTGTTTCCTTTCGACTCCTTTAGAAGCAAACGTATAAAGTCACAACTTCTCTATCCACTCATTTTTCTGCCATTAACTGCAGCTGAAGCACACCAGCTCACCTAATACTCTGCTGAAACTCTTACACTCTAAGAAATTAAACATGGATGTTGCTTGCATTACATAATTATTTTTAGTAAAAACTACAAAATAGTTGCATTTTGGGTAGTTAAAATAAGAGAGATTCATTACATTAACTTAAAAGATTTTGGAAATACACAATTATGTTGAGTTTTAATTATTTAATCAATCTATTCAAAACGCACAGGATTGTCTCGACGCCGTAACCCGTACTTTCTTGTACATGCGCAGTCCGCCGAGAAAGAACCGCCACTTCGAGGATCCATGCCGCTGTGAAACTAACCAACTGACTGTCTTTTCAATCATTTGTCTATTTTTGGTTATGTGGTAAGTACACAAATTATTAAACAATATTACAGACAATGCTCTGTACTGCTTACATACTACATAAGACAGTGAGTATTTTTGACGTTTATACAATCGGTCATTTTCTTTGACGTTAGATTTGAAAAGCTATGAATCGCTAGCTTAACTGGCACTGTTAAATGACTGAAATTAACCTCCTTGGACCTTGCGTCTACATGCGGGGACATCGTATTTTGGCTCCCCTGCACCATAATACTTCATTCTGCTCAACTTGAGTGGCTTTCACAGAGAATGCGGTACCGGCACCGCCGCGCTCTGGAAACTATTCATGTGTATTGTTTACACCGAGGAAAGAGTGACCCCACGCTCGCCGCGGTCAAAGTTCAAATTAGTTGAACTTTGAACCCTCCGCGCTATGACGTAGGAACGCGCGGCCAATAGAAACGACGCATCTCGCCTGCACGCAAAGTGGAGGACAAGCTGGTGCTGTGTGTCTGAATCAGTGTATGGTCTGAATTCCCCGAGATATGACACAACTTTGCGGTTGTAATAGCAAGGACAGAGCATAAGATCTTCACCTTACAATGTAAAGTGCTATGAGATGACATGACATATGTTGTAAATTGGCGCTATATACATAAAATTGAATTGAATTTAATAGTGCTAACACTTGGCTGCAATCTACAGTTACTGCTAATACTGTACATACTGCTACTTATGACTAATTATCATTCAAAGACAGTGCTTATTTTTTATATTCATTAGGTCGTACTAATCCCAATAACTAGTGGAAATCAAAAATGCATGGCCCAAAAAAGTTAGGGTCACAGGAAGTTAAATGAGTACCCTTGTTTGTCTATAAAGCATTAGAATCTATCACCAAAGAAGTGAGATTTCAAGCTTTATCTGTAGGAGTTTTTTAAGAGTCTGTAAATAATTTTTTTAGTGTGATTTGGCTATTTGGTAATGTTAATTTAACCCACATGGCTAAAGGTAAGCGAACACCTCAATATATAGTACTCTTTACTGTTACATTTATACAGCAAGTAAAGTTTTACAGCAAGTTTTTTCTTTGCTTTTGCTTTGTTTTACTTACCTTAGTGTTACATTTTATTGTATGACAGATACTATATAAATCTGATTGATTAATATTCAGATTTTACATTCTAGGAACACTATTTCTGGCATTGTGTGATCACAGAAATGATCAACTGGATCATTTCTGTGATCAACTGGGAATTCTAGATTTCCCAAGTTGTGTTTAGGAGTGGCTCAGTTGATGGGTGAGCATCTTTCACTTATCTAAATAAGTTCTTTATTCATTGCTATAGACAGTTTAGGACACACATATTTCTTCAAAAATGTGCAAAAGCAACAATAGCTGTGATTTAGAGCTAGCAATCAATGTTGAATATTGATAATATTCTCTTTTTTTAGGTTATAAATGTGGAGATGCAAATGGTATCCTGAAACTCTATCTACAAGGTACCATTTACTGAAGCACTTTAAGTTAAAACACGGCCATTTTAGTCTGAGACACACAATTCCATGCACATACTATGACTGGCCAAGCATTCCATGACCGGAAATCATTCAGGACATCACAGAGTTCTGAGATAGATGGCCACCTCTGTTTTCTGAGAGCGAGGTAATGTAATGATCCTTGCTGTTTATTTAATACACGCTAAATGTTTATACATGTAGCAGTGAATAGTTTGATTAGAAAGTCTTGATTTGCTAACCCCTAAAAATAAAAATAACTGATTGCCCTTTTTGCACCACATGAGGTATTGTGCATAACACTGCTTTTCAGCTGGAAATTCAATTTTGCATCACTCTCATTGTGTTTCAGGGAATTGCAGAATTCACCTGCATCACCACTGTCTGTCCACATTCATGTACAAACTGGATAATTACTCAGACCAGTTAATGAAAGTGTTTAGAAAGAAGGGCGGAGCAGCAGGACACAAAATGTGCATGATCATGGCAGCCATTGACAAGGTAGGGTGTTCTATTAAATGGTGTGTTTTGGGCACTAGCCCATATGTTGCCATCTTTATCACTCTTTCCATCATACTTCCACGTCACTATAAAGCTCTGCCCCTGTTTGGTTCCCTGATTCTTTTTGGATAGTGTACTTGTTCTTGTATGGGTAATGGGAGCATGGATTGTCTTTTTATTATGTGTAGATCCTGAAGGTTTGTTTGCGCCCCTACAGAATCCTGCTGTTGAACACGACGAGAATGTGTCCTCAAAGCACTTTGTGTGTACCTCAATGAAAATCCAGAAAGGTTCATGAAGGTCTGTGTGGTAAGTTGTAACATACAGTATGAACCATAGCCCAGCAAATACCTTTTGTCTGAGCTGAGGAAATTGTTAAGGTATCTTTTACTATTGTGTGACACTTAACCCTTTGTGCCTCACTAAGGACATTTATGGCTTTTTATTTTCTTGATCATTTGAGCTGTGTTCATGCATATGGCATTAAATTCTCTTATGATATTCCTCTAAACATATATACTTTTTATTTCAACCAATCCCCTATGACAAGTCCATAATATACTGTATAGACAAAACTGATCTTCTAAAGCTGTTAGGGACAAAAATTGTGACTACATTTTTTGACCCCCGTACCCAAAAATTGACTCTTTCATACATTCCTTTGTTCTGAATTGTAATTTTAGTGCCAGGGCTTCATAACTGTACTTTTTAGTTTTTCACCAGATAAAATAATTTAGCTGTAATTTACCTATGGGAGAATACAATGCAGTGTTTCCCAGTCCTACTTGTCGTTTGTTATTAACACAGCAGATCAGTGAAAAATGTGGTTGCATCCGAAATGACCTGGATGTGTTCGCATGGGTGTCAGATTGTGGTGTGTATCAAAAAATGAATGTGTGTGGATGTACAGATGCGTATGAGGGTTTGTTTTGTCTTGCAGGTCTGCATTTATGTGGTTTGTGACTGTGTGTGTGTGTCATACTTTCGCAGGGGGAATCGGAACATTCATTTTTAATGGGTTTTAATAGGGGCATTTTTAATCCCTGAAGAGCCCAGAGGGAGATTTTTTATTTTTAATCTGACATTGCACAAAAAATAATTAATCAAAATCATTGTTCTTAATCATTGACATCCCAGACTGTGAGAATTTGTTTTTTGATGTAATATCTGATGTGTAACATGAAGCACTAGTAATTGTTAGGTAATTGTTAAGGCTTTCTCCAGTTTTTTTATATGTTAAAGACAATGTTATTCAGGCATGACTAGTGCAAGGCCGGCATTATTTATTTATTTTTCCAGGCCAGTTAGCATCAAGCTTTACTTCTTGGGGCCTGTCTGTTTGGCACATTCCTTACTGTTGATAACCTGAAGTATTTTTAATAAAGTCAGGTAAAGTGAAATAACTAACTTGTATTTATTTGAACTACTCACATTGATGGAGCAAGTGAGATGGAGTCATGTTAAGTACAATGAAATACTACAGTATAAATACAACTTGTTTGTGTTAGGTAACTTCAGAATAGTTGTATTTAATAAATTCAGCATAACTGTATTTATTTCTTTTAACGTAATTGTGTTTATTGAAATCGGCATAACTGTATGATGAGGCATTTATGTAAGACTGTTAAGACTGACTTAAAAGCATGTAGGAATAATTAGTTCACTAATCTTTTTCCCATTTATTTAGCCTAGTTTTGTGGGACTGGTTGACATAACTAAGTAAATGTGATGTTCTGTCATACATGTTTGAACTAGTAACTGATTGTGAAGAAGAATAATGATACAGAAAGTCCGACCCTACAGGTTGACAGGACTGGTTTCTTAGATTTGTTGCATTTGAAACCTCTGAGGTCTGAATCTGTGTTTTTCAGACCCCAGTTTCAAGGTGAAAGTGCCCAGTCATGGTGTTTATGGCTTTCTTTCGCTCATGATGTGTCTTACACGATATAAAAGACACCATGTGGGCATGTTAACAAGGTGATAAATATTGAATTTTCACAGGAAGGAAAATTGCTGTTAAATCGTAAACAAACACCTTCTCCTTCAGTAAAATCAATTCATGGTTCCTAAAATCAATCCATTTTTACATACTTAGACAATAAAGGTATGAGACAGAAGCAACTAGTAGCAGCAGCTGTCAGACAAACGTAGGATAATGAAGTAAGAAGTATAATATTTTCCTCTGATATAGTGGAGCAGAAGTATAATGTTTCACTAAATGGAAATACACAAGAAAAGTATAAGCACCTCAGATTTGTACATATCACTAACAATAATATCGATATAATTTTCAGTATGACTTCTCAGTAGTTTGTTCCATATCAGCTTTAGTCTAATGTGTAATATTTCATTTTTGTGTTCAGAATTTCCGTTCCATGCGCAACATGTCAAGGTAAAGTGAAATATTTCATTATCATATGTAATATTTCAATTTGATTTGTAATATGTCTATCATGGGGGATATTTTACTAACTCAGAATCTTTCCAATATTATTTGTTACTTTATCAATCCAAGTCTTATTTTAGTTTACTCATCTTTATTTTCAGTAATGTGCTGTTACTTGCTTTTCTACCTGGCGCTGCATATTTTCATGTAATGTAAATTTGTTTTCCGAGCAATATGTGGCACCAGACCTTCCTTCGGGCTTGATAAAGTTTTATGTTATCTCTTGTCTTGTGTTCATTACTTGAATAGTTGTACTTAGTTACATTCCACCTCTAGATATAGCTGAACGTGCTGGGAGCAGCTACTGCATGGGATGTTTAGACAAACTTCAAATGCACCGTTCAGATGCTTCACTGCAAACCAAATTCAGCACCATGGAGAGCATCCATGAACCCAGTGTCTCAAACATGCTTGTTAGATGTGACTTAACACAGGATTATCTAAACTCTACTTTAGGGGATCATATGTTTATACTTGAAACTTGAATTTCAAACTGTCCTCACTTAAAAATGGGCACCCTGGAGTCCATTCAACTGCTCTAAAAGGCACGTTTTACATAAACACTGCAGCAGATCACTGATCCTGCAGCAAGATGTGTTGGAATTCACTGACTCTCTAATCCAATATGGAGGATATAAACCTGCTGGGGTGTTTCTTTGACCTGCTGCACTCTGTGGGTGGAGGTCGGGACATTGTTCAAGGAATTCAGTCAACTGGAGAATATCTTTTGTCTCCTCATGCATTAAAACCCTCACAGACATCTCTGCAGCAGTGGAGGTTAGCAGGACTTGCTCCAGGACGCTTCAGCAGGACTTGAGGCCTTTGACTGCTCCAATAAAACAACAGGGCGTTCTTCAGTTTTAAAGAACTGCTTTTGTTTGCTGTTATTTACTTAATTAAAGCATTCTGGCAGGACGGGGCTGTGAGCAGAACCTGTTCAGAGGAGAGACGGGACGATATTGTCCGTCAGCCAGCATGGAGGCGCCTTATCGGTGCGTCCCAGGCAGCGCAGGCTCCTCACAACTTTGATGTACGATGCAATTACTAAACTAATAAAAGCCTAAAGTCGAAACACGGCTCTGGTGAGGGGTGGTGGAAGGAGGAGGATGGAGGAGGAGGAGGAGGCATCAACCAGCCTGCCGCCTTGACATCATTATCGCCTTCTAATCAGCGTTTTTAAAGCGCTGGGCGATGGGGACATCTCCTGGTCTGAGTGCGCAGCGGAAGACGCCGAACATGGCGCACAAAACCCGCGTTCCCTTCAGCAGAGGAGCCGCTTCACGACAACTCCTGAAATAATCACTGCGGTCCACGTGGACAAGTTGCCGGAGGGTGACGTGACGTGGCCGGTCCGAGTGATTAATTAGGCTATTAGAGCGCAGCCAATCACAGAGCAATGCGCAAAGTTAACTGGAAATTTTTTCCCTCCCTGGTTACACAGTGAAGTGCCTGTTTGGGTTCATCATCTGAACGTGCACATCTTCTCCAACCCAAACTGTTTTTTTTATGGTGCTGCTGGCAGTGCGGAAGACTCATCACACATCTGCAGTGTCATTATCGCCCACAGAGCCATTTTATGTCAGGAATCTCCCCTTTAACAGCATGTGTAGGCTTCTCATTTCAACCCTTGTGCTTTAAAAGAAGTAATCATGCCATGCGCAATGACCACATTGGAGACTGGAGGCAAAACGATGCACCGGGCGCGTACAGTTATCATGCAGAGTCAGCGTTAATGCAACAACTTGACAACAGTTCAGCGCTGGTTTCTGTGGCACAAGACAACACAGATGCAGCATTTTGCAGTTGAATTCTATTTGTCTCTGCAGAAACCTTAAAAATAAACGTATGGAGCTGTGATCTCCACAAATGAAATGCAGCTGCTCCAAGATTTTCAGGCTCCCTTGCAAACAAAAGAGGCGACACGTTCCCAGGGATAAAGGTCTGTGATTCCTGCACCAGAGGCAGGGGATGGAGGGTGCTCGGTCTTTCTCTCTCTCTCTCTCTATGTCTGAATGCCTCTCTCCCCCTCTCTCTCCCTCTCCCTCTCTGAAGGGGGAAGTCTGTACAATCAGATCTACAGTAGGCTACGTGCTGGAGGTATAGCGCGGCTGTGGACAAGGTGCACCGGGGGGTCGAGCAGTCCAGCGCGGTGCTGGGACGGGATCTTACTGTGCTGATCTGTCACCAAAAAACGGGAGTTGGAGATGCAGGGAAACTGGAGGATCCTGTTCTCGCACATGTGCAGCAGCAGCTTCCTTCTGCTCTGGATCTTCGTGGGCTTGGATGTGGTGGAGGTGGCGGGATCCCAGCAAGGGATCCCTCTGTCAGTGTGAGTGAGAACTTTGTTGCAGCTGGAATTTTGCTGATTGTGTTGATTTTTTCACAGACAGGTATGAAGCCACCTGGAGTAGTGCAGCATTAAGAAAGAGATTTTTAAAAAAGATTCAAATTCAAAAGATTTTAATTTAAGCAGCAACAAGCATGTCTAAGTGGCAGAGAGGTGGAACATTTGCTATTGACATGAAGATGCTGCTTTTTTTTATTGTTTACTCTTGTTGATTTACTTGATGACCACAGTGTGGAGTTTAATTTAACAACAGGCATCTGCTGGTATTGAAACATAAAGCCCATATTTCTGATTTAGTTGTTATTTTTAGTAGATCTGATTCTGCTGTTGAAAAAACAATTTTAATGAATTTTTGCAAATTAGTTGTTTGATGTAAAAATTCAAACAAGGTCTGGACATTTAGATACGGGAAAATTAGAGCACTTTAGCTAAACTGTCAAATGACATAGAAACTTCTTCCAAACAGCTTGTTGGCTTTGCAGTGTTTCCTATCAAGTATCTCACTAATAATATTATTCATTATTTTGACAAAGTGTTAGCTTCATCATCTGTTTATGGTTCTGACTAAAGCATGACAAGCATTTTTATGTCACGGACTTGAAGAGTAACTCATTTTTATTTGGGCCACTTTATTTAATTTTCACACAAAAAATTAAAATGAAAGTAAATCTGATTTAAAGAATGAAATAGATTCATCAGAATTTCACTCTTTTATGAAATCACAATTCTTTACTGGTGAAATCTAGTAAATTCCAACAGTCACATTAATAGCTGAACTGAAATCTAACTACAGCTGCAGACTTTTTGAAATGCAAAATCTTTTTTAACAAGCTTATTTGTTCTAAAAAAAGATCTAAAAGAAAAGAAAGATTTAGGCTGTAAATATAATATAATATATATAAACCCAGATTCCAATAATTAATATTACACCACTTATGTTTATGTCAATTAATTTAAAACACCAGGTGTCCAGAATGCTGCACTGCACATCTTTAAAATGATTAAGCAAGATCTTTTTTCTGGCACGAAAGTTCACTTTACTGGCTTGAGTTTTACATGAAATTAATAACATTTTGTCAGTGGATGAAAAAACAGAATTGAGATTTATATTTTCCGTCTTCGAGAATCTTTCAGAAACTGTTTGTGGAAATCCTGCAGAGGAAGCATCTCATTTTAGTAAAACTGGTTCTTCTGATGAAGACACTTTATCACAACTACAAATCCATTATTTTTTAACACAGGCTTGAACATGTGGTATATTTTCTTGGCTTTTTAGAGTCTTATAGCAGGCCATGGTTTTGATACGACACCCAAGTTTGTGGCACCAGTGACACTGACCTTAGTTTTACATTTTAGGTGCAGCATTTTGCAGCTGTATAGGAGATTTATTTACAGCTAAATATAAGAAGCTCTGATAAGTGTAGATTATTAAATTACAGACAATCATTTGTCAGGAGAGTGAAGATTGGGGCAACCAGGCTATGGGGATAGTGTTTAGATGCATCTTGTCAGAAAATAAAGCCACAGAAATGACAGGTAAAGACAGGTAAAATGGATTTACCAGCAGCTGGGTTGAAGAGATGACAGGGAGCAGTCAGTGGGTAGAAGGTGACATAACGGGTTTAGATTCATGTCATAAGTGTGTTTTTTAATACCATGTTTGAGTTTGGATGAGAAAATATTGCAAATTCTTGTTTTTTAATTTAGTCTCTTACCGTTTTTTCTATTTCTTGCTATGTTTTGTGTGCATTTCTCCATTTTATGTGGAGGACCGCTGGGTAAATGTATCTTTTGTTGTCTTCTTTATGTCCTAGCGTTAAGCTTTGGGCCTCCGCATTTGGTGGAGAAATCAAATCCATTTCTGCAAAATATTCTGGATCCCAGCTACTGCAAAAGGTAAACCACTTATTTCTCAGCCTTGTATGAGCACAATCGCATTTTCCCTTTGTCTGATGGCCATGTAGTTACACCCACTGTATGCTGTGACGCTGTGTTCCCTCTCTAATGGCTGCAGAGACATTTCAGTGTCTCAGCTGAATGCTGATGCGTTATTTTAGAGGAGACTCAGGTGTGTTTGGCAGAGAACGAGTCCTCTCTCTCTCTTTCTCTCTCTCTCCGTGTGTGTGTGTGTGTGTGTATGTGTGTGTGTGTGTGTGTACTTGATGCGGCCCATTAACCACGGCTCTGATTCCTCTCTCATCTCATCTCTCCAGTTAACTCTCTGGAGTCAAGAGTTTCAACCTCTGGATATGAATGCGACAAGGAGACAAATTAAATAAGTGTGGTTGAGCTTGATGGTGGTTGGGAGGGGGGCTTTGATATGATAAACAGGTGAAACTTACAGAGAATGAGCAATGATACAGTGGAGTGGATTTAACTTTCTGACCAGCTGATGGCAGAGGTGGGCTCTGTGTCCGCAGGCCTCGGCTTTTAAAAAGGCGGCCAGCGTTGACTCAGGAGGATGGATGGTGAACTGTCCGTTTCACTTAAACATGAGGAAACTGGGGACTGTGAAGTAAACACCTGGAGGAGCTCCTTGGCACAAATGCTAAGTAACTGTACCAGTGTGGAGCGTGTGTCCAAGGTTGCAACGTATACTAAATCAGTGCACGCAGTGTGTGAGGTCCATGTGCCTCACCAAAGTGCTGTGTAGCAGTAAAAAGACTAAAAAGAAAAAGATAAACAGCAAGTGCATCGGGGGTTTTAGGTCCCTTTTCCCCTATGAATACATAAATAGAAATGTAAAAGTTGCTTTTTCACATGCATTAAATTGTTACACATTAAATTGCTTGAAATTAAATGAATCACAATTAAAATAACGCACTGCTATTTTGCTTTAAATTTCCCCTAATATGTGAGGAAGTAATTAATTCTTTACTAAAGGGCATAAAGATACAAAGGAGATGGACAAGATAAAAAAAAAACATGGACTGATCTATGAGTGTTCTCAGTTATTATTACATTTAAGATGCCCAACATTTAAGAAAATAAGATTCTGTCTCTGTGACAGTTTTATATCAGCATCTGTTCTAACGGGCTAAACATCAGTTGATACTGAACAAGTCAAACTCAGCGTTCTAAGTTTTTATGGCTCCTTCATTACAGAAATGTTTTGGAAATCACATTTACCCAAAATGCAGCCTGACGTCTTTAGTATAATTTAAAACTATGGGATCATCAGCTGCATTAGAATTGAAAGTAAGTTTACATGCTTCCGCCAGACAAGATGGGTTTGAAAATGTGCACTGAGGAGAAAACCTAAAACTCTGATGAGGGATAGAAACAATTCAAGTTTTAACCAGACTGAATGATGCTTTTTAAGAATGTCATCATATATATTTTTTAATGGTAAGTAAACCAAAGACTCACCCAAATAGAAAGTCATATATGATGTAATGCAATGCAGTACAGGAGCACTCAGTGTTGCACAGCCTAAGTTGAAATGTTTTTTTAGCTACTGTATTTATCAAAATGTGTGTGGACTCAGTTTTAAAGTATAGTATGTTGTGAGGCCGCACTTTGTGGTGTCATGTTGAAGTGAACCTAAATATCTATGAGGAAACTTCGCGACAGCTTCCATCATCATGCATTTTTGCTACACGAACGCCATAGAGCCTCAGATGCATCTTTCTAGTAACTGAATTTGACTATTGCAGAAGTGAGGTGTTGCATTTATTGCAAGACTTTTGTGTGTGTGTGTTCTTCTGATCACTGAGTGGACATAGCAGGCACTTTAGTCCTGTACAATATAAATCCTCCACAGACTTAGAACACTATGATCCCCGTGTCTCTTTCACATTCTTCCTGTAGGTTACGGTGCTACAGGATTCCATCCATAATACTTATTAATCTCCACTTCACTATTTTAGGAGCTGTGGGCCATCACAGCACCGCGTCCAGGGACCAACTCTAGTTCTGAGGCCAGCACCTCGGTGAAGGGCACCAGCAGGATTAAGAGCTCGGCTGCGTGTCCTGGAGTGTGGGAGGAAAGCGGAGCTCCCCGAGGAAATCCGCGCAAACATGGGGAGAGCATTCAAACTGCATTTCGAAAGCGGCTCCAGGCTCCAAACCTTGGACCTCCTTGCCCTGAGGTGACACTTCATTATTACAAGGTTTAAGTTCAAACGTGAGGTGGAAACTGAAGCACGACGCATCACTTCTTTCCGTTTGTTATCAAATACAAATATCATTTGTGTCCAAAAACATTTTACAATGTGCCCTGCAGATTTGTTCCCTTCTTTTGTCCGTATGTAAGCACTTTGCTAGTGTTCCTGCTCATGGAGCCATGTCTGGAGAAAGCTGTGCTGAGCCAGTCAGCACAAAGCACTGAGCTGTGAGGGAACTGACGGGTCGTTAGGGGCTGCTCATTAAGGCTGATCATTAGATGCTTTTATGGTGATTTAACCGATTTCACTAAGATTTCTGCAAAAGGGAGAAACACTGAGACTCCTCGGGCTCCCGGCAGGCCGGCAGGCCTCACTCCTGCACTGGTCATTACTCTAATCAATAATCGTGATCAGAGCTTTTGATGGATGGGGCTTAACCTCCACTTGATGACTGGAGGAGTGTGAGGCGGGGGAGGTGGGGGTCGGGGGAGGACTGGGGACTCGGGGTGCTGGGGCGAGGAGGACAGGCGTGAAATGAACTGTTCTGCTCCACTGCAAGCCCACACTCTTCCTTTCAGTAGGTAATTTGTCGCCTCATGTACTGGTGTGTGTGTTTTTGTATCCACACAATGTGTAATGTGTTTGAATGTGTGCCACATGTTTATTTTTAGATAAGGTTATTGGAAGTGTGTATGATGTGGCTGACTGGATAGCGTGAGAGCATCAGGCTTTTTTTGTTTTTATTTGGCGTGTGTGTGCCAGGCAGGTGTGGGATTATGTAATGTTGTATTCCTCCAAGCTGTGGCGGGCTTTGTTCTGTATCACTGGAGGTCTTGTGCATCCGGCAGAATCAGCATTATGTGAGGTGTAGTTCATTACCCAGAGTCACCCAAGCCTGACACGTTATTATCTTTCTCCTGTGCTTTGACTCCATTTCAATTACCCTCTTACCATGCATAGCCTTCAGATCCAGCACCGCCCCCGCGGCCACCCAACATGGCCATCTCCAGCCAATCAGAGAGGAAGAAGCAGCATGTGCAGCCAATAACTGAGACCAGATAAAGACTATCAGTCATTCCGTGTTGCAGCATGGATTTTATCAGCCGCTCATCTGGGACTGGCTGCATGCAGCTTGTCAGCCAACATGTGAAGGCTTATAAGCCTTGTTTAACAATTCCCCACCTCTCTGGAGTGCATGCAGCGAGACAATAGTGCTCTAATGTGCTGCAGAACACACAGAGAAAAAACAGATTAATATCTTAATGTTTTCCTTTTGTTGTTTAAGTGAACACTCTTAATGGGTTAATCAAACATGTGACCTCAATAAGTTTGCAGTATGTTGTCCAGTGCTGTAAGATTTGACGCCTACCATTTTCTTTTCCTTTCTGGTTCCTTTCAGAAATATAAAGAACTTGAAAAGTCAGTCAGAGTGGAAGAGATTGATGGTGTGAAACTGGTCAAAAACCTGGCAGTAAAGATGGAGGAAATGTTCCGCAGAAAAGCAGAGGCCACCAGGGTAGGTAACATTTCTACGACAGAACGTTTTATTGTGGTTTAGGGGATGAGGGAATGCATGTGAATTATTTGGAGGGTGGGGTTAATTTTTTAAAAATTTAGCTAAAGGGACAGCCTTTTAAATGCTTATTTGCTGATTAATTTAACGTGTTTTTTAATGATGTGCTGTTTGGCATATCTGCTGAGAGGAAACAGCTCTAACATGCCTGGCTGTGTGATTCAGGCGTCAGACTGGTTTAGTTTTGATGGACAGTCCCTTAAGATCACGTGATCTAATTCATTTTTATTTTATTATTCGGAGGTGGGCTGAGAAAAATTAAAGGCATCATGTCTTTTCATGTTTTGAGTGACAGTTTTAATTGTGGCACAGAATCCTCCAGATTTTGTCGTATTTGTTTTTGGAAAGATGTTTAAATGGGAGAGCATTACATTATTATGAGACTTTAAAGGTGAGTTTACAGCAGTATTTATTGGAGCCTAAGAAAATAATATTAAATGCAAAATAATATTTTTTTTCATGTAAGGTTCAGCCTCCCTCTTACTGAATAAATCCAGTTAGTGAAGAATCTGAGCAGATTTGTCACTTGAAATTATTCAAAACCTTCACTTGATTTTGAGGTCTTGCCTTTGTCAGTCTTGTGTTTCCAGTCTGGGCCTGAGCTGCTGTAAAAGCCTCACAGCAGCAGCCTGTCTGTGACCTCAGAGCAGAGGAGACTGGAACCATTTTAAACGCGGCACCTCGCAGGGACTGCTGGGAAATGATAACGTTTATCTCCCTGCGCTTGATCCCAAGTGGGCGATAATTCATGACAACTCAGGGTATAAATTACACTCAAAAGAAAGCCTCTAATTTAATAAACTGATAAAGCAGGATTCTGTGAGATGAGTCAGCATATTAAAGCCTCTCTGAATATTATGCATCAACGATAAAAAGGCTCGAATGTGGCTGGTGCATAAAAAAAACACAACAAAATCAAACCAGCACATGAGCCATAAATCCAAATTGAAATTGCGCCAAATTGAAAAAATGACCTTAATAAAGTGTTGAAAGTAGGCCGTCATAAGAAGGAAAATTACGCACAGGTCTACCAAGACTGTTCTCCAGCTAAATCAGGAAAACATTCTATTTATTTCATGATGTTTTTATTTGCCATCTGCTGACGACACAAGAACTCGCCATGAGGTCAATTGAATTTGTCCGGCGCCGCTCAGCAGTGGCAAGAAAAGCCTCGGTTGTGTTTATATAGCAGTTATTTTGACACATGTTGACAGATGTTAATTACCTGCTTGCCTCGGAAGGCGAGAGTGACTGTAGCGTTTAGGTGGCATTTCCCCGAGAAATGCACAGAGCCAAGCACTTTTTTCTTCCGGAATCGAGTTATTACAGAAGTTCCCGCTGCTGTGGCGCACAGCATCACAACCCTGCTCCAACGTGCCGCCATCAATCATCGCGCAGCTGCTCCACAGTAGTGGCCTACATTTTATGCATATCTTAAAAAATCTCTAAGGAATGCCAAGAGGAGGTTTTTGGAAATCATGGACAGTCCAAAAAAGCTTCCTATGATTTCATCCAAACATTAATCTCAAGCCTGGCACCGCTCCTCGGTCCTGTTCCTCTTCAGTGGAGGCACGTTTGTTGAGATTTGTTGCAGAGGAGCAAATAAAAAGCAAGTCTGAGCAATGAAAAAAAGGCAACAGAGTGGGAGTTTTAAAGAAATGCAGCCTATACAGCTGGTATTGTTCTCTATTTTTAGAATGGAATCGTTTATTTTACGCATGTTTTATCGCGCGTAAAATCTCTCCCTAACCCGCTTTTCCCCTCTTCTCAGCGGCTGGTGGAGGCAGCAGAAGAAGCGCACCACCAGCATGAGGAAAATCCAGACCTGCAGGTGAGGCCCGGACAAAGAGATGAATAAAAAAAAAAAGAAAAAAGAAACGAGGGGCGCAAATTATTAAAAATGTGATGCGTCATTGTGTTGGATGAATCATTTTTAGCTGGTCAGGGGAGGAGCGGCGCTGCAAGGTGAGAGAAGGGTAATAGGCCCTAAAAGTCTTTAATTGCGTTGGCATCGTCCTTCACTCCGGTGTCCCGTCAGCACTTTGATACATAATGTTTCTTTGATAAGCAGTGGCGCACACACCGAAGGCTGCGGCGCCATCAAACTGCAATAACTCACGGGGACTGTTTTTAAGTGAAATCGTAGCTCAAACGCACGTCTGCGCTGCGGCGCCTTAAGTTTCACCTACAGTAAGAGAGTGGCTCTAAAAGGAGATTGAGATCCACCACCTTCTGCATGCAGAATTAAAGCCTGCTGCAGGTGAAATGTTTTGCGCATTCCTTACTGGATGGCGCATTGCTGGGTGGGACATGTAGAAAGAAAACTAGGAGAAGGAAGGAGACTTGCTGTCCTTCTAAATGGAATATTTCACAGGACCTGCTCATGTGCTCTGCCTCTGTTCAGGACATTATTTAGCGGCGCTCATTGCGGATTTCCAGTCCAGCTTCCTCAGTCTCTGCAGAGGGAATGCAGTATTTTGCTCTCTCTCTCTCTCTCTCTCTCTCTCTCTCTCTCTCTCTCTCTCTCCAGTGGACAAAGATAAATGAAACTCTTTTGCGTGGCGCATTGTTTCACTTTCATGGCTCTAGATTGGAAACCCAGTCGAGCAACAAAACACTGGAATAACGGCAGCACTTTACAGTTAATAGAAGCATTTACATCATATGAATACATTCAGTCCCCTTGTTCTCTGTGCGTTTCTCTGCTGTTCACACAGCCATAACCAGCCTGCTACATGTTACCTTTAGACTAAAAAAATAAAACTGATAAACAGGAGAGAGAATGTTGGACACATTTTTGGATTTGATTCTTTAAAAGACTTGGCTCAGGTTTGAATACCTCCACATATCTAAATGAACATGGGTTCCTTCCTCAAAAGCACAATGCTGTTGAGGAATTTTAGTTTTTTTGTGACTTTTATTTTAGTCCTATTTTAATTCTATTATATTGTAAATGTTTTAATCTTTAGGGACAGTTTGAAATCTCTCCTGAAATCAGACAACACATATGTGGATTCCACAAATTCAAAATAGATGAGTGTTGATTAAATTCTTTATACTACTTTTTTTGTCATAGACATTGTTTCTGGAAATATTTGGACATTGTTCTTTTAGTTTAATGTAGCTTAATAACGGCTGCATTGGTTTCCTTTTTCACATTTTGCCCTCAACAGATATTTGTCTGTGTGTGATGCATTTTAAAATCATTTTTGTATTTTGTATATTACATGAAGGGAAAAGGGGGTTTAAAATGGTTAAACTGTCCGTGTAGATTCTCAGTCATCAAGGTCAAAGTAATCTTTAGAGCTTCAGTGAAAAAACAACTGGACTTCCCTTTTTTTAATGCATTTGTTTCTTTACTAGCAGTTCAGGATTAGGGTTCAATTGTTGCACACTCTTGATAGATAAAAACTGTTTTAACATTTTTATTCAAGCACTTGTCAGTCATTGTTCATGATATCACACATACATTTCCCCCTTAAAAGCCATAACAATAATGAGGAAAATTCAATTTCCACCTGCGATAATGATGTGATGTCATGATATTACTCCTCGTGGCATCATTTAGCCAAGCTCGCCTCCTCTGACACCACACATTTTTCACGCACCATTTCACTGACCACAGTGAGATAAAAAGCCGGCTGCTCTTATCTCAGCTGCTTCGTGTCAGGACAGTCGGATGTTTTGCGCTGACCTCAGTCTCGCCTGCGGTTCGAGGGTTTTGCATATCAGATCTGAATGCGCAACACAAGTTTGTGTTGCGCTTCAGAGTTTCACTCGCTCTAATCTGCTTCGCTTAGCTGTTTGTGCACAGAATAGTTTCTTACAGCAGGCTGGGAAAAAGTCTCAAACAGATTATGAGAATGAGCAGTGTTTCAGGTTGTATTCCCTGTTTCAGATAAATGAGAAGACGCCAGTGGAATTCAAACTATTTGAATAGAATGGTGTTTGTAACAGCTTCTGTACTTTTTCTACTAAACCTTTTCCAGCTACAATTTATAGGCCTGAAGTTCTGCTTTTGAGTTTGTTCTTGAAAATATAAGCATCAGTTAAAAGACAAAATGTGGCAGATAGGAATTCTGGGTTACTTCAGTGTAAAAACAAGAATGAGAGAAATATGTTTGAGATGTTTAACATGTATTTTTTAGGTTTTCTGAGTCACCTGCTGTGAACTCAGTAATGATAAAGGAGTTTCTTAACACCATAAGATTGGACTTTCTGTATTCACACTCTAACAAGATTATGCAACTGAATGAAATTATTTTAGGCAATACTCTAAAGTAATTACACACAGTACAGATGATTTTGCTGATTTTTTTCCCTCAACCACACAGTTTCTAGCAGCACTTCTCCTTGAATAATCTCCACAACAGAAGGGGAAAGCTGCAGAACAAATATGATTCTGTGCAGCTGGTAGTTACAGTAAGAATAGGATAAATCAGGGCCTGTTAAACAGAATAAAGCTGAGTGAGCCCCCCGTCTCTGGTTGTACTGAGGCCCAGCAGCCTGTAATGGAGGGCAGATCTCTGCAGTACGGCCTCACAGCTAACTGCAGTGGTGTAAGAGTCAGTGGGCCGTCTCGGAGAGCTGCAGTGTCCCATGGCCTGCTCTACAGTAATAACCCTGGTGGTTAACGTGCCTCTCTACAGCACTCAGTTCTGCTGAGGGTGCACGTTTCTCTCCCCGATTGCTCCCCCTTCCCCAGCTCTCTCCCCACTCCCCCCACCCCCCTCCGCCGCCGCCGCAGCTCGTCAGAGAGCTGCTCAGGCGTGGTATGAGCTGTCAGCGGCTGCTTGATGGTGATGCCCGCTCGGCCTCCCCCGAGAGTGATGCTGTAGAGTCCATCACCCATCTCTCCCTCCCTCTCTCTCCCTCCCTCACTCTCCCTTCTCTTTCTCTTTCAGTGCAGACAATAAGGACCAGAGGCCACAGAGAGGCCGCTCAGACAGGATGAGGTAGTCTTTCTTCTGCAGCGGCAGGCAGTGAAGGACAGGACAGGCAAACTGTTGGGCTTCACTTTAAGGAGCCGAGAGTTTTCTCCTTGTAGTCTTGAAGCCCACTTTGCACATCTTCTTAGACATCAGTAACAACGGCTGTCGTTTATGTGCATTTTAACAAGAAGAGTAATCCAAAATCACTGCACAAACTAAACTTTACTTTGCACAAAATGTGGAAATATTTTGGTTTTACTGTGGTATTTATTTATTTATTTTTGTGCTTTTTTCTTTCACCCCTTTTTTCATCTCTGATTTTATTATTTCTGATGTGATGGTTTGTAATCCTCAGAGAGCAGATGCAGATCAAGCGCATATCACTGTTGATTTGTTAAATTTAGATTGAAGCGTAACATCTGTTAGGAAAACACACAACTTGGCTAAGAAAGGATTTCTTCATATTTTTCAACTCTGTTACAAAGCAATATTCACATAGCTGTTTGTTCATTAAAAAAGGTCGTGGTTGCTGTAACTATTCTTTCTGTCCTTATAGATTATAAAGGGATCCTTTACTAATTTAAATTCTCTCTTTATATGAATGAAATTGCTGGGAAAAAAAACCCCACAGTCCTAAATTCCATGTTTGTGCCTCTGACACAACTTAGCAAGTAAAAGGGAATTTCATACTAAAAATACTGCAACTTTCGAAGATAAATGCTTGATTGAGGACTGAGGTCTGTTAATTTTGCTCTGTTTTCAATGTGTATTAATTGTCTCAAGATATATTTGAAAAATGTGAACCTGTCCTTTAAATATAGCCATAAATGAAGGTCATTGTTGTCTTACAAAATTAAATAGTGCATGTTCTATCTGCTCTCTTGCTGTCTCTGCAGGCTTCAGTTAACACACATGCATGTCTAACATTTGCTTTATTCACTCTTTTATTTTAGTATGAGTACTTCAACGCTGTGCTTATCAATGAAGTGGACGAGGAGGGAAATAACGTGGAGCTGGGAGGAGAGTTCCTCCTGGAGCCCAACGACCATTTCAACAACCTCTCAGTCAACCTGAGCCTCAGCGTGGTGCAGGTGCCCACCAACATGTACAACAAAGGTGAGAAGTCCTGCAAGCAGTCGAAAAGGGCCGGATTATATGAGCGTTATTTAAACTGATGAATGGGGAGGAGAGAGGGAGGGAGGAAAGTAAGTGGTGAAGGTGAGAAATGGTAGCTGGAGCTGTATCAGTGTCACCGGCTGGAGAGAAAAGTGGAGTTGGGGGATCGATAAAAGTCCAGACATAAAGAAAGAAAGAAGGGCAACAGCGGAGCTCTCTGAGAAGATGCTGCTCATATGGTGGCTGCTTCTTGTTGTCACCTCTCCTTGTGTATCGCCTGGGTGGCTTTTGTTTGGCTGTGATGGACTCCCCATAACTCTGTGTTCGCAGCACAAAGGGAGGCCGGTCCAGCAGCAGGAGGAGAGGGGATGATTTAGTCACTGGCTTTGTATCTCCTTCAAGGGGGTCAATAAGGGACAAAGGTCAACCACGCACTCAGTAATGGTGACCAGGATGGTTATCATTATCACCGTTTAATTTACTCGTCTCTCTGTCCGTCTCTCTTCCCTTTGTCCTCCTCAGATCCCGACATAGTGAACGGAGTTTACTGGTCCGAGGCCCTGAATAAAGTGTTTGTGGATAATTTTGAAAGAGATCCGACACTGATCTGGCAGTACTTTGGGAGCGCCAAAGGTTTCTTCAGGCAGTACCCTGGTGAGTGTGTGTGTGTGTGTGTGTGTGCGTGTGTGTGTGTGTGTGTGTGTGTGTGTCTGAGAGAGAGAGAGAGAGAGAGAGAAGAAAGGATTGTTGTCCCGTGGGAGCTGTCAGCCCTCAGTGCAGGAAAAAAAACAGATCAGAACAAATGATTTAGAATTACTAAAAGGGTAATTTGGCTAATGTTGTAATTTTACAGACCATCAGAGAGGATGCATATATACAGACTGCAATTAATCAGAATTTGCCGGTGTTGGTCTGCAGCCACACTGAGTAACAGCCTTTGGTTGTTAGACTGTAGAGCTGAAGCGAAGCCACTGAGACGAGATACAACTTGTGATATTGTTGCTTTTTGTTTTGGTCATAGTCTTTGAAAGAGAGAGAAAATACAAATCTGGGTACAAATATGGTTTATTGTGTTTTTAGTTTCCTGAGTAAAAGGCTGTACCAGACAAGGGATTACTATGCATTTTTCTTCAGTTTCAACAAATGACATAAAAAGACCAAAGCCACTCTTGCTTTAATGAGTCTCCCAGTGCTTTTCAGCTGCATTATTCCGTCCCCCAAACTCTCTGGTTCCTACTAAACACATAAATCATTAAACAGGCGACAGCAGTTTGAAGCAAATGCAGATTTGTGGTAACAGTTTTCAGTCAGTGATTAATCCGCATTTGGTGCAGCAGGATGGTGAATGTAGGAGAAACGCAAGGCAAACCACAGTGAGAGTGTTCATCATAATGAAGAAACACGTTCACCAGTCCAGTAGTGTTCGGACAAAATAGAGCTCACAGTGGAATTTCACAAGCAATAGCCGTTAGTATAGGTATAATTTATTGGGTTTTTTTTGTTTGTTTGTTTGTTTTTTGTTTGGGTTTTTTTTTTTGTATTTTATTTTGAAAAGTATTCTATATGATTGGTCTTGTCAGTTTTACTTTACAGTAAATTCACAA
Source organism: Dascyllus trimaculatus (assembly GCA_024666655.1). NCBI lineage: Eukaryota > Metazoa > Chordata > Actinopteri > Pomacentridae > Dascyllus > Dascyllus trimaculatus. The sequence continues at coordinate 15,135,671 of CM045450.1, forward strand.
TGGGGAAAATCTGAGTTTTGTATTCAGCAAATCTGTCAATATATAACAGAAACTGTAAGGTTTAAAATGAAGGGTGAGCCCTCTGTGATTAGGATGTCTAACATCTTTTACGTTAGTCTCTACATTAAATTAGTAACATCTTTATATTAACTACACTGAACAGAAATACAAAGGCTTTTCTGACATCGGAGAAAAAAGTTTTAAATCTCATTTTCTATTCATCTGGCTAGAAGAGGATTCAATTTAATCAATGGTGCACAAAAAGTTTCTGAGCTGTTCAGCTGGTGACAAATTCTCGGCCAGTAATAATCCACAAACTTGTCAGGTGTAACTTTAGAGGACAGTGATCAGATAGTGTGGCCAGTACAGATACTCATTTGACCAGTGACTATAAAAGTCCACCTTAAAATGCTGCTTTAATCAAACGACTTGACCTCGCAGATGATAAGAGAAAGATGAGAACCAGCTGTTGTCGTGACTTAGGACCATAGTCAAACACTTTAATGTTCAAAACTCCGCCGTTTGTAGTCTAAGAAATCATGTCCAACAGCTCTGTCTCTTAAAATGTCCTCCAACTTCTTCAAACTGTTCAGGAAGATTCAGGAAGACATTCTACAAGCAGCATCGACGACTTTATTAACTCTCTGTGTTGTTGTCTGATGTCTGTGACCCCACTGTCCATCTGCTCATCTCCAATATAGTGTGCTTTTTGCAGTTTAATGACATCATTCTGTTGTAGATATATTGTGTGTTGGACAAATACTTGTTCCCCCAATGTTAAAAAAGAAAGGATATGACTTAATAAAGTATTACAGGCTGTGTTTATGTTTTTGTTCAGTGTATACGGCATATTGTGTGCTCCAGATGGGCCTCACTGAGAGACTGTTAAACATCAAATATTCTCTGTCAGCGTGCTTGTTATTTTTATGCCTCTTTGTTTTTCAATCTCTTCATTTCCTTCCTAATCTGTCCCTCAGGAGTGAAGTGGCATCCAGATGAGCACGGCGTCATTGGCTTTGACTGCAGAAATCGGAAGTGGTAAGCCTCGACTGAGCTGAGAAAATATTGCTGCACATGATGTATTTGGTAAAGGAAATTATTTACCTTTCTACCTCTCTCTTATTACAGTAAGTGAGTAATTTATGTCCACATCACAGGTACATCCAGGCAGCTACGTCTCCCAAAGATGTTGTGATCTTAGTAGATGTTAGTGGGAGCATGAAGGGGCTGCGGCTGACCATCGCCAGACAGACCGTCTCCTCAATATTAGACACACTGGGAGATGACGACTTCTTCAACATCATTGCAGTACGTTTGAAGTCAACAAGTCTGATGTTTCACTATAATCTTAATCTCTAGTTGTCTATTTCTTAAATAGGAAAGTTTTTAGATGTTTCTGTCAGACTGATTTTCAATCAACCTTGAAAAACAAAGACTGTTTAGTTAATTCTTATATCTCCACAGTACAATCAGGAGGTTCACTATGTGGAGCCCTGTTTGAACGGTACGCTGGTGCGGGCTGACAGAGCCAACAAAGACGTGAGTCCCTATTCCAACTGTTGAGTTTACGTGGCTCGCATCAGGTCGAATTTGTCCGATTAATGTTCCAAACCTTTCCTTTCCACTTTTGTGCTTATCTGTCAGCATTTCCGCGAACATCTGGACAAGCTGTTTGCCAAAGGGATCGGTCTGCTGGGCGAAGCTCTGACCGAAGCCTTCACAATCCTCAGCGACGTGAGTTCCACTACAGCAAACCGTGACTGTCGGTTTAATGAAGAAGCTTTTCAAACGTTAATCCTCCTCATAACTTATCACAAACCACATTAGCTGAATTATCATTTACTGCTCACTGATTATGTGACAATGCTGCATTATCAGTATTCATAATTTTTATACAGAATGATTAACTTATTTTATTGTATTGATTCATTTGACATGCAGATAATGAATTTGTGCACAGGGCCCAGATATTGCCAATAAATTTTGTTCTCATTTAACTCAAGGGCTCCACTTGACCAGAACAGAAGGAAAACTTTCATTTCACAAGCCACATTTGTTCCCGCTGACAGAAAGTGTTCAAGTACAACACTCTGCATGTTCTCAGCTAATCATAAAAAGTAGCACACTCCACTCTAATATATTTGAGCATTTGGAAGGTGTGTCGCCTGTCGAAACGCTCCATTGCTATCCCCGTTCCGCCCTCCAAACACAGACACATCTATTCTGAAGCGTGATTAATGGCTCTAATTAATGTCAATGATTAATAACGCTGCTGATTGGAACACAAAGCAGATAAGGCCAGGAGCCACGCCGCACTTCTTTTATCTCCCTGTTTTCAGGCGAGCTTTGGTGGCGCCGCTGAAGCTGAGGGAGCGCAGCTTTTACCTCTGCATTTGTCAGATTAATTAAAGCCCCGCAATGAATATGGTAATCAGGTAGCCGGTAGCCCACCGCTGAAATTCATTGTTACGCTGCTGCCTGGTGAATTAAGTCAGAATGCAGCCTATCACCGAGCAAATCGAAAAGAAACTCACTTGATGAGCACTGCAGCGTTCACATCCAGTCCTGGGAATGAAAGTAGTGCTGCAATGCAAAATGCACAGTCTGCTCCCTCTAAAACACCGGTGATATGAAAGAACCATTAAACAACAAATATTTTACCATCACAAAATATAAAAACCATTAATTTGTTGGGTGATTTTCTTTTTTTCTGATAAAAAACAAGAACATTGATTTAAGTCTCTAACTCTCTAGCCGCAAGGTTTTGGGATTGATTAGATTTTATCAGCATCAATTACCTAATGGCCCCCGTTATTGATTACATCTTTATAATTAACATTTATATTCACAAATTCCTTTTTATTTATTTATTATTCACTTAGAGTTCTCAAACAGATTGCTTAATTTACAACCAAACAAAGGCCTGGCAGAAAGCTTTTAGACTTTAAGACAGCAGAAGAGCTCAGGTCACCTGAATGAACTGTCTCCACCGTCTGTCAGGACAAGAACCTGCCACAGACTGTTGGAAGGACGTCTCAGCCCTTTTCTATGTTTCTGCATAAATATGATCTTACACATAATCAGATTTTCACACAAGTCCGAATTAAACAAAGGAGACAAAACTATTAAACTTGTCACATATTTATTGATGAAAATAATATGTATGTGAACCTTTGCTTTCATAATCTGATGTGACCACTTTGTGCAGCAGTGATTGCAACTAAATGTGTTCAGTAACAGTTGATCAGTCCTGCACATTAGCTTGGAGGAATTTTAGTCCAATTCTCTGAACAGAGCATCTTTAACTCTGGGATGTTGGTGGATTTCCTTACAAGAAACACTTGTTTCAGGGTCTTACACGACACTGCTATTAAATTAATGTCAGGGCTTTGACTTGACCATTCCAAAATGTTTACTATCTTCTTCTTTAACTATTATTTAGAAGAATGACTTATGAGTTTAGGGTTGTTGTCTTGCCACATAGCCAGTTTTCTAAGAGTCAGTTCACAGATGGATGTCCTGACATTTTCTGTAAGAATTCGCTGATATAATTCAGTGAGCCATCCTGGCCCAGATGAAACAAAACAGACTCGTAATACTACCACCACTGTGTTTCACCAGTTAGATCATTTCTTATTATCTAACTGGAATCCAGTGTTTTCCTTTCTCCAAGCATAACACCTTCCTTTTTGAATAAGGATATTCTATTTTGTTCTCCTTCATCCAACAAAACATTTCTTCATTTTCTTCTGGCTTGTCCACCTTAACTTTAACAAACTGCAGGCAGTGATGTTGATTCTGGAGAGCAGTAGCTTTCTTCTTGCCACCCCGCCATGCACATCATTGTTGTTCCGTATTCTCCTGATGGTGGAGTCTTGAACATTAACATTAGGCAACATAAGGCAGGCCTTTAGTTGCTTTGTGAGCTTGTGGGCTATTATACACTTCCTCATGGAGTGATCTTTGTTGGTCCTGGGGAGGCTAACAAATGTCCTGACGTTCCTCCATTTGTACACAGTCTGTCTGACTGGTTGGTTGAGTTCAAAAGTCTTTACAGATGTTTTTTTGGAACTTTTTCTAGCATGATTAGCTTCAAGAAATCTTCTTTTTATGCCCTTAGAAATCTCCAATCTGCTCATGCCATAATGCACTTCTACAAACATGCGTTGTGAAGAACAACTTTGATGGAGTTCTGTTTTTTAAATAATAACAGGGTACCCACCTGATTGCCATCCTATTGATTTAAAATATCTTGTTCTATTTTCACTTTCAGATTACCAGCTGATCCTACGATACGCATATTTTGGTTAATTTTCTCAACAAATAAATTACCAAGTATTATATTTTTGTCTCATTAGTTTTATTTGGGTTCTTTATATCTATTTTTTGTGTGAAACTCTGATAATGTTTTGAGTCATATTAAGACTGAAATAGAGAACATTTTAAAGTGTTCACAAACTTTTAGGCACTGCTGTATTTTGACGAACATTCAAAGTAATGAAGTAATGAACTGCTTCAGTCCCTGTTATTGTGTCTCTTGGTTCAATGTCAAGCTTAAAGAAAATCCATAATTTTATTACATGTAGGTGTCGTGATCACGTTGAGCACTGATTTATATTTTTCATTCATTCTACAGGTAAGTGAACAATAAAATGATGTTGCACAAACAAGCATTTTGTAATATCAGACAAAACCTTAAATTGCCTTACGTTACGTTACGTTACGTTACGTTACATTACGTTACGTTACGTTACGTTACGTTACGTTACGTTACTGACTGATAACACACCCAAAACTACTATTGCAGCAGTGAACCAGCTGTGAGACAGGAGCAAAACTTCTCACATTAGCTTCATTGTAAACAAATGTTTTACTATGGGAGTGCATTTGTGTGTGTGAGAGAGAGAGAGGGAGGGAGAGAAACTTGTTAGGGCCTCCTGATGTTTGGCCTGAGTGATTTAGGAGCAGATGTGCTCAGCAGGATTTGTCCTGTGATCGTGTCACTACACACTCCTCTGTCTCTCCACATTTAGACAGTTACAGGTCAATAAACCACTTAATTACTGCACTGCATCTTCTGGAATCAGAATAAATTGCACCACATATTCAGGTTTGTTTACCTAAACATTATTTGAAGCTTACTTATTGAGGCCTCGCAGGCATCATGATCAGACACAGGCGTTGTCTCTGTTTGTCTAATAAAAATAACACATAGAACTTGTTTTTACTTGTATGTATATTCTTGTATGTTTTCTTTCTTTCTGTAGTTTAATCAGACTGGACGTGGCAGTTTGTGCAGCCAGGCCATAATGCTCGTGACTGACGGGGCAACTGAAATGTATGATGACGTTTTTGAGAAGTACAACTGGCCTGAGAGAAAGGTGAGTCTCCCTCCCTGCCTCCCTCCTCCCCCTCTTTGTCTCTCCCTCTTTTCTGTTCTACACGGTGCTTAATTTTCAGTGTTACCCATCTTTTTTTCAGTACATTTTCTGCTTGCACTGCAGTTTTCTTGCATCAGGGATAGTTGTAGATTTTAAAACTACATGCCAGCTGGGGCTCCTGTCTGATGTTCTGAGGAATTGGTTTCTTACTTCATTACCACTCATAACGCTGCAATGTAAAACCCATGTCAGTATGACGGTTTTCAATGTGTTGACGCACTATGGTGCAACATTTCCCCCATGAGGAATAAAACATTAGAAATCAACTGCTTTCAAGGGCAGTGCATGTACAAGCAGCTCAGTCTCAAAGGCTCTGCTCCCCAAACCCCACTGCTGCACTCTCCCCACACTTCTTCCTGGACTGAACGCCGGATTTAAAGTCTTTTGTTAGGCTCTCTTTGTAAAATTAAATGCAATTGGAATGAAATGAACTGCTGTGCTATTCACAGAGCAATAAAAGCAACAGCTCAGGGGCTTTTGTTCAGTCCTATCAAGCATATGTGTGTTGGCAGTGTGTGGCAGAGCACAGGGCAATGTTTGGCAGGGTGCCCCTCCTCCATCCCGCCCATACACCCTCAGGGTCGCTATATGGCAGCCATTCAGTGTTTTCTATATGCTTAGCAAAGCATCTGGAGCCAATGAGCCGTACAGGTCTGACAGTGTCATGCGGTGTTCTTTGAAAGGACAGTTGCTCATGCCCTCATGCTCAAACCCCAACAAAACAAAGTTAATTGAATTTAACTGCATAAACTAGAAAAAGGCAAACTGAAAATAGACTGGCCAAAAAATAAAAGAAAGAAAGAAAGACAGAAAGACAGAAAGACGGGCAGCGAAACACCAAGTATTTCCTCACAAGGTTGTAGAAACCTCTTGCTCCAAAGCCAGATAGAATCAGGACAGGAAGATGAAGCACTAAGGAGATGCATCACTTTGCATGTTTTTTAAAATCCTATCTTCCTTGAAACTGTTGACATCTATGTGTCCTTTACACAGGTGCGCATATTCCCTTACCTGATCGGCCGAGAGTCTGCGTTCGCTGATAACCTCAAATGGATGGCTTGTGCCAACAAAGGTTGGAGACTTTTTGATAAACATTTTCTACAACAGCTTCGTATCGGAGCGTTGAACAGCGTCTGATGCGGTGTTTCAGCGCACTAATATGATAGATTGAGGTGTTTTTGTGTGTTCATGCATGTGCCTGTGCTGCCTCGGACTCTTTCTGCCAAGAGGCAATGAAGTGGCACTTGGGGGGGTCAGAGGTCAATCTGCTCTAATCCTTCTTCCTGTCAGTGTCTACCTCTTGGCTGCTCACTGCTGATGGCTCCCACGTGTCAGCGCTCCGGATGAGTGCCCTCTGGAAGGGAAAGTCACAGCCAGGAAAACAGATCACAGAGGGATTGTGGAATGACAAGCCCCAAACCGCCTTCCACGCACAGACACCCACTGTGAAATAACCTTACGTGTCCAATGTGAAACATTGTCAGCAGCAGCAGGAGCTGACATCAAGTCAAATGATTCCTGAGTCTCTCCAAGCTGAAGCACTGGAAACCTGCTGTAGAGGGGTTCAGTGCAGTGCAGTAATGTTGGGGACATCAGCCGGTGTGGAAAGTAATAAAGTACTTACTCATAGTTTTCAGTTTTAAGAATTGAGTTTTTATCTGATTCCATTTTACACTTAATTTTTATACAAGTAGCGGAAGCAAAGCATTTTTAAATTCTACACAGAGGTGTGTTAAAATTGCCTCCACCAGGTTAAAATGCATCATCAAAAATAATAATAATAATATAAAATAATGCAGAATATGCTTAAAGTAGCATCTGAGAGACACCACTCTGGACACTTTTGACACTACCCTGGATTTTACTGATATGTCTGTAGATGCCATCATCATTTTGGGGGTGTTTAATAAATAGGAAGTCCTTTAGAAATGCTAACACTGTGGGTATCTCCAGTACGTTTAGATGCGAAAGGCTGACATTTTATTATCTTCAGGATTCAAACTGCTGTCTTAGAGCAGCATATAAGCATTTGTGTAGAAAATGAACATTTATGTCCAAATAATAATTTTAAAAGTTCAGAGATCTTATTTCTTGGTATCTGATTAAAAGAAAAGCACTGGGGGAACTTGGACTTCTGGCCTCAGTTTGTCTAAACTCTAACTTTTTCTAAAATCTAAGTAAAGGCTCTTGTTGTTGATACCACTTTTGCTCAGCATAATTTAAGTTTTAGATGCAGGAGAAGAATCCCACATTGTAATAGCACAGTTTCACTTAAGTACACAATCTTTAACCACTGCATGTCAGTTCAGATTTTCCAGTTTGTAGTGTTGATTGGTTCAGACATGTTGGATGCTCTTGTGGAAGATGAGTTTGCCGTTACTGGAATCAGGGTTTTTGATTTTGGGGTCAATGTGTGTCTTTCACTGCAGGATATTTCAGTCAGATCTCCACCTTAGCTGACGTCCAGGAGAACGTGATGAGATATCTTCACGTCATGAGCCGCCCGAAGGTTATCGATCACGAGCATGACACAGTGTGGACTGAAGCTTACGTGGACAGTGCTGTGAGTATGTTATGGTGCTTTAAATCATCGTTTGAAGCTGTGTCCATGTTATTATATACATTTGTATGCTAATGCATCTGCATTCTTGACAAAATAATAGGAAACTCTCTCAGTACAATGCAGCCCAGTTGATTTCACTCTCAGAGGTTATAGTTTGTGGTGTTTTTATCCTGCATTACATTATATTGTGAGGCGTTCATGTTATTTCGTCCATCCCTGTACTGTACGCTGAGTGTGCACATGTGTGTGTCTGCTCTCTCATCATTACTCTTCATGCCGCTGGAATGATTCTTCATTATGAGCTTCATTAATCTGCTCGGATCTTCCCTCTAATGTACATCTGTGTCCACAAAGTCAATGCAGAAAGTGCAAACTTTAATTCACTGATGGTTCAATCTTTATGTGTTTTTTCTTTCGCGTCAGCTTTCTCAGGCTCATAGGGTAAATATCTGCATGTGGTCCCGTCAGCATGTTCTGTTTGCTAGAATGTATGTGAATAATGACTAATATGTTCTGGTGTGTAAGCGTTAGATGCTGTGGTCATAACTCTGAAGCAGGGATCATGGGCAAAGAATTAAAAGTCTGCATTCAGTCTCAGCAAATTTGAGTCGTATGGTGTAAAGCAGCAGTGACTTGAAGTTAAATAGCTGCTCACTGTTCCTTTCTTTTCAACATCATTTCAACATTCAAAAATGTTGAAATGATGTTGGGAGGCTCTTCCCTCTGAGGGGCACGAACAGTAGAGAAGCATTCATTGTACTTCTTTCCAGTATGGAGACAATGAGCATGCACACACTAAAACACACACACACACACACACAGACACACACACACACACAAAAGGGCTGGGAGATTGTCCTCTGGAGTGTGTGCTCTTGTATCTCAGGCTCAGACACACCATTCATCATTCTGTGGATCATTGCACTTTATCTCCTAAAGCCCATAATAAAACTGACATTGGAGGGGAGACCAAGAAGGAGAGAGAGAGAGAGAGAGAGAGATGGGGGTGGAGGTGGTTAGGCGTCCACGGGTCTACCTGTGTGTTTGTGTGTTTGTGTGTGTGTGCAAGTGTGTGTGTGTCTGTGTGTGCATGCATTTGTGAAGACCAAAGCAGTCCAGTTTCCTCTTCCATTGTGTGTTATGATGAATTTAAGGAGCCTCCCTTCTTCATTTTGTCAAGCAGGCTTGTACACACAGCAGTTCACAGCTCGTTTACCTCATATGCATGCATATACACAAATGAACATCAACCACACACACACACACACACACACAGACGGACACTCGGTTGTATCGACTCACAAGGTGAGGGAATAGCAGACCTACTTTAACAGCGCTCATGTGCTTAAGTGTGTCAGCCTTCATCCTCCTGAGCACATGAGCCTCACATGGTTGAAGCTTTGATCCGAGTCATATTTACATTAATTCTACTTTATTTAGATGCTCCATTTAAATCCTGCATATTAATTATCTGTCTGTCTCTGTTCAATCTGTGTGGTGTTTCTAGATCAACTTGTGTCCTATTGCTAATATTGTAGAGACCTTTATCTTAGTTATAGTCAAATCCTGAAGCCGGTTTTCCCACCAAAGTCCTACTCATCTCATTTAAAATTTAATTTAATTTTATATTAGTCACATTGCTTCCTCATTGGTAATTAGCTACTGTATTAGGTTAATAAAATGTATTGCTTTTTTTGCATTATTACTTCATTAAAAAAAAAGTTGTAGTAGTAGCAGTTTGTCTTTGGGAATGGACATATATTGTGTAGTTTATATACAACTGATTATTGCTGATTAGAGGCACTGATTAAGAAATGCTGCATAAGCATTTAAACTCTGTAGGTATACAAGTGGTGCATGAATATATTCTTCCAGCCAGTGTCAGCTTTGTTTAGAGGTAAAAGCAAATAGTGTGGGGATTTTTTTCTGTTGACTGAAATGTGATCAGAGAACATATTGACACCAATAGGATCAATAAGAGCAGTCTTCGTCAATGCAACGTCCCTTTTTATTTCTTCAGTTGAAGGATAAATCAGGCCCAAGTCTGATGACGACAGTAGCAATGCCTGTCTTCAGCACAAAGAATGAAACGGTGAGTGAATTTACTTCAGTATAATTTTAGGTAAATGGTGTTTTGCTTGAGTTTGTGTTACTTTGCTGCATTCATTTGAAGAATTCTAGTTATTTTTCATTTTATATAAAACTTAGATAAGTTTTATATAAAACTTACAAGGCATCTTTTACAATATGCCTTGTAAAAGATGAAATCAGTGGCTCCCAGCAGCTTTTTGAATTGAATTGTGAACACTAAAGAATTAGAGTGTAGTTCTTATATGCAGATATGGTTGAGGTTTAAAAGAAAAATTCCACCAAAGAGACATTTATATTCTTACTAAACATCTGACAGCTATAAGCTACAAACCAAAACACACAGAAAACAAGTTCAACAAAGTTGTGTGGCAGAACTTTGGATTTTTCTTGTCAGCAACTTTTCCTTTCTGATTAATTATCTCATGACTTCACCTAATGTCACGCTTGGCTGAACTAATAAACCTATCAACTTTTTAAAATACTAACCACCACTTTAACAGCAACAGTAGAATATCCATTACAAATTGATGAAATACTTATTAACAGTCTGTCCATATAATGATGCAATGACTGATTCTGCTTCAGTAGATTTTGTGTTTATGCAATTACACTGTGTATTTTTAGTTTCACATTGTGGCATTAGTGCTGAAATGGGAATCTCCTGCCACTGAATCAATTAATCAGTGAAACTTTATTCAAACTTGATGCTACACAGAGTAACTGTAGCCAAGCAAAGACACAAACGAACAGAATATGTTGACATGAAAATAAAACTGAGGTAAAATCAGAATAAAGAGAGCAATTATGATTTACAAGCTGTAAATCAACTAAAAAATTAAAGACCTGAATTGCCCTGAGGATAAAAATGAGTCAAGTTTGAGATTATTGTATGTTGCAGGTGCACAGTGGATAAAACTAGATTTCCTAAGTTCAGTAGAAACAGCTGGCACCTGCAGCGTTTGAGCGTGTTCAGAGAGGATGCGCATTAAAAGACAGCAGTGGAGCAATGCAAGGGGGTAAAGTGACTGAATATTAATGCAGCTTTTATCTAAAGTTGTGTATGTGTTTTGCATCTTTTTATGCAGAAGAACCAGGGTATTCTGTTGGGGGTCGTAGGAACAGACATCCCTCTGCAGGAACTGATGAAGCTCATCCCCAAACATATGGTACAATCAGCTGTCTTGTGCTGAAAGAATGTGTTCATGTGCAGTTTTTTCACTCTGCCTCATGGTTCTCATTTTCTGTCTCTAGTTAGGGATCCACGGATATGTATTTGCTGTCACAAACAATGGCTACATCCTGACACATCCGGACCTCAGGCCTTTGGTAACTCTTCTTAGCATTTCTTCCACACCTGAACAGTCTCACAGCATTCCCTGACTTTACCTTGCTTTTCCTTTTTTTTTCATTTTTACCCATGCTATTGTAACCAAAAATATGATCTGAAGGCCTCCCACGAGGGCACACAGAGACAAATGTGATATCTGGCTAGGAGGGCTCGTATAGTCTGTAATCCCCACCTTTTCCTTTGATGTATGCATGCAGGGATAAAGGCCACTCATAGGGCTGGCTGGCCTGAGATTTCCCAGAGGTAACTTAACACTCGCTGGCAGAGACCACAGCCCCTCGCTCTGGGAACGCTGCTTCCTCAGGAGCTATGGCTGTGCTAGTGGATCTGTGTGTGCCAGTGTTAGTGCTATTCCTCTCTGTGCAACTGTGTGTGTGTGTGTGTGTTGGTCTGTGTTGGTTCTTCGTGAGTGTTTTTTTGTGGCTAAAACTGTGCTGTGGTTGTAGTCATTGACTTGCCGTTTTAATGTGAACCGGGTACAGTAGCAGAGTCTGACATGTACAGTCTTAGTGCACTGATATGGGCTTGTTTGAGCGTGGATTTTCTATCAATCACATTAATTATTTTTAATTTACGTGACAGTGTTAATTTCACAGACGATTTGTTAAATAATTACTCAGCAAAAAACCTCCATAACAGTGCTTGAGAACTGTTATGGAGAGCATACAGCGAGTCTTCATTTTAAAAAGTGCAACACAAAAGACTGATTAGACTTTGAAATCTATTTATTTCCTTATTATCAGGCTCATTTATATTTAAAAATTATGTGTCACGTGCAGACTTTACAACAGCTTCAGGCTAGATTAGATGACATGTTTGAGATGTGGTTAAACTTTTAGTCAAATTGAAGCCTCATTACACTGCAGGGATCATTTAATTGGGTACATTGTGTTCCTCTGTGCAGTATCAGGAGGGTCAGAAGAGGAGAAAGCCCAACTACAACAGCGTGGATGTCTCTGAGGTCGAATGGGAAGACAAAGATGACATTGTACGTGTCAAAAATCACATTATTAAACCAGAAAAGTTGCTGTTATCATAAGTATATTGTCAAACACTAAATGTGTTTTGCAACATTTCGTGATCCACTTAGATGATTTCAAACTGTAGCTGTATTACATATTCAGCTCTTTGTTCCGTCATTACAAATGTTTGTATCAGATTAAATGAGCCTAGGAATAATCATTATTATAGCTGAGTTTCCTTCAGAGACAGGCTGCTTGATCAGTGACCCAGCCATCACCTCTTCTGCGCCACGTGCCTCTTTGTGCGCTTTATCTTTCAGCTACGCAACGCCATGGTGAACAGGAGGACAGGGACCTTCTCTATGGAGGTGAAGAAGACAGTGGACAGAGGGGTGAGGCTGCAGATAAACATGTTTAGTGTTTCGCTATCTGATAACAGTCGTTCCCTCTGTTGTCTCTGGACTAAAAGGAAAGCGAATCTCTTCTTCTTTTAGAGGCGAGTGTTGAAGATGCACAATGACTATTACTACACTGACATCAAAGGAACCCCATTCAGGTAGAAAGAGAAGTTTTATTACGTTACCTAAATGACTTTTTGTGAGTTTATGTCTCGGTTCCAATCAACCGTTGACCGACTCAGGCTGATGATCTTAAATTCAATTTGTGCCTCCAGTGTCGGAGTGGCTCTCTCAAGAGGCCACGGAAAGTATTTCTTCAGAGGAAATGTGTCAGTTGAAGCAGGTAATTCACTACAACTCTACCAGTTACTATATGGATAAAAGTCTGAACACATTAAGCTGCATGTTACTTTGACCTGAGTGTGCCAAAGGCCTTCTGGCCGCAGATATGTTCACATTAGTATTCTGGGTTGGAGTTTAATCGTGTTTTGGATGATATGGAACATGAATAACCTTGACATTCGTATCCCTGTTTACAGTTTACAGGTTTCTGATTAGCATCTATGTTTTGTACCAACAAAGAATAATCAGTAACCTGTATAAGATGTTTAAATGCCGTTTTAAGTGTCCTGGTTTGTGTTGGAGCCCCAGATAACGGGCTACACCAAAAAAAAAAAAAACCTGATCTTAACCAGAATACTTGTGCACACATTAACACACTCACTGTATCAGTCAGACGGGCATTGCTGAAGCGTTACTGACTTGTGTTTTTCAGGGCTCCGTGATCTGGAACAGCCAGATGTCGCCCTGGCAGATGAATGGTAACACAGGGGTTATGGAAGCGGGCATTCATGCGATATGTAGGTTATCCCTCTGTGTTCATCGGGGATCCTGAGGCCTGTGATTTAACAGCATGGCTTCTTTTCTTTTTTTTTGGACCACAGGACCTACTGCAACACAGAGGAGGAGCACGAGCACCGTCACCTGACCCAGATTCAAGCCATCAAGCTCTTCATGACAGGCCGCAGACCCCACCTCAAATGTAAGAGAGTCACATTTGAATCCATTAGACCAAGTGGGACTAAGTGTGAACACAGCAAAGAGAAAATGTTTAAATGAGATGCTTTGCGTTTGTTAATCTGATTAAACCTGGTGTTACATTCTGCAGGTGACAGAGAGCTGATCCAGGAGGTGTTGTTTGATGCTGTGGTCACGGCTCCACTGGAGGCCTACTGGACTGGACTGGCTCTCAACAAGTCAGAGTAAGAACATATTGGTACCACTTTCTGCTTTCCTTCACAGTTACAGGTATTAGGAAATTGTTAACAAAGTGTCAGTACAGTTTTTACTTGCTATATATATTGACATTTGAGTAAAACACTTAAGCAGTTCAACTGCAACTGGATCACTTGTAATTATTAACAAGTTGTCATGCTACAGGTAGCCTGAAATCATTCTTGTCATTCCTATTTATTCATATTATTATTTCTCATGTGAGGCATTGACAAATGGTTTATTAATCAATAACCATTTGTTACAAATTATAAATCCCCTACAAAACATGCCTTACAAAAGAGTTGTACCCACATTTGAAAAAAGGAAAAACAACAACCATTTTCTTTTACCACTAAAGAACAGGTTAAGTCCTTCTTGTAACAATATATGATCATATTAAAATTGTTTATAGTTGCTGTAGCTGGAGCTCATATACAGTATGTCTTTTTCAGCTATTCTTACCCTTTAACTCTCCGAATTTTATCATTATATTTGATTTTTACATCATATTAGGATTTTTATACATTTTTAAATCCATAATAATAGTTTAAGATGTCAAGCATGATAACAGGTTTACAGGGCAAAAAGTAATGTCTGGATACTATTAAGTAATAAGTTTGAAAAGGTGTAGCATCAAACTGTTTAATGCTTTTATTATGTTATATTATTTTTCCAAAGTGAGTGCTACATGAGCTGCTTCAAGAACTTTCCTCTAAATGACATTCAGTTTCATCAGCAGCAGACCTCTCAAAGAAACACCAACCCAGTCGCACTGCAGTGATACATTTATAAATCCCCTGTATATTTAAAAGAGAAGCCTTCGCTACATGTGGTATTGCATCAGTCAGAAATGTGCAGGGAAAGCTCTCAAAGATGATGTACAGACGCTCACCGCTCTGCGTTACACCAACAGGAACTCAGACAAAGGAGTGGAGATTGCTTTCCTGGGAACACGTACTGGTTTGTCGAGAACCAACCTGTTTGTCCCGGCTGATCAGCTGTCCAATAAGTGAGTGCCGCTGCTCAACATTCCTCTAATCAGTACTTACAGCACACGGCGAGACTTTGATTGTGCTTGATGAATCTAATCCTCTGCTCCTCACCTCAGTTGCATTGTCTGTGCTTCCTCAGAGATTTCCTGACAGCGGAGGACAAGGAGGGTGTGTTTAATGCTGATCACTTTCCTCTGTGGTACAAGCGAGCGGCGGAGCAGGTCCCCGGCACATTTGTCTACTCAATCCCCTTCAGCACAGGTAGCAAAATGTGTGATCACAGCATTTAATGTGAGCACTGTGAGGTGTAAAATATCAGCTCTCTGTGCCTTTGCAAAACTACACAAAATCAGAATCAGAATCATGTTTATTGCCAAGTAATTTTTACATTACAAGGAGTTTGCATTGGTCTGTTGGTGCAGACAGGTAAAAGTTTTTTTGTAAAAAAAACAAAGCAGATAGCAAGAAATAAGATAATATTAAGAATATAAAAAAACAAAAGAAGTAGAAAAACACTAATGTATCTGCCTTTTGCTGCTAAATCTTTTGCATCTTGCATCACAGAAGTCCATCTTAAGTAGTTGTCGTTTCAAAGTGAAGGATTGTACGCTGAACTTTTTGGAAATGAATCTGGTTGCAGACAGTCATTCAGCAAATTAACATCTATGTCAGTCTCTTTCATTGTCTCTCTTTCTGTTATGCATTGTGGTTTTTACTGGTGGGATGTGCAGCACAGCTCGCCTCCCTCACAGCTTCTCTGCAGTTAATGTGGCCCTCGTTCTGTCTGCTATCTGGAGGATGGAGAATTCAACTTCCCTCTCCAGGACATTTACCACCTTCCCTCAGCCAGTAATGACTGCATCCACTCAGGCTTTGCCATCATAACCTGAAATGTTCTGTCACTGCGCAGCATCTCAGAAATATTGGAGTCATCTGGCTGTAGAAGAAGCTCTGACTGGACTCCATTACTGTAAAGTGGTGGACTGGTACTGCGGTTTCCTCTGAGATGGCTAACTGAGGCTGCTGAGTAAAGAGCGCCATCTAGTGAATGGAAAATGCAACTTTAGCAAGCAACTGTTAAGTCTCTTTTTTTTCCCTCCAGCTCTGGAAAATAAGAGTGTGGTTCTGGCCAGCACAGCAATCCAGCTCCTCGATGACAGAAAGTCTCCCATAGTTGCCGGTAATGACCTCTAAAGCACCTTTCATATCACAGCACCGTCCAGCATCTCTTAACATGTTAAAACATATTTTTGTTTGGTCTCAGCTGTAGGGATCCAAATGAAGCTCGAGTTCTTTCAGAGGAAGTTCTGGACGGCCTGCAGACAGGTAACCACACATCAACTACTGTGGCATGTTTTTACAAAACAAAATAGCTTCCTGATTATGTGTGAAACTGAACTCCTGTTGTTTGGTGCTCAGTGTACAGCTCTGGATGGAAAATGCAGCATTAGCTGTGACAACGAGGTGATAACACTTTACAGTTCTCGCTGATTTCTTACATTTTTTCTGCTTCTTGTTTTGTTAACAATTTTTTTATTCACCCTTCTCACAGGACATTAACTGTTATCTCATCGACAACAACGGCTTCATTCTTGTTACGGAAGAACATTCTCAGGTACTGTGTCCATGTCAGCGTATACGTGTTTACATCTAGGAGGAAAAGTTGGCATAATGGAATCCCTGTTAACGCTGTTATCTTAAGTGCTTCGATTATCCTTAATGTTCTGTCTTGAAAAGCACTGGACCGTTTTTGCAATAGGAAAAAGGACATAAAAGTTGTCAATTTCATGCAAGCATGTAAAATCTGACTTGTATGACTCCGCGTAGAAACACGAAGTGACTCCTGCAAGATGTGCTGCCTACTGTGTCCTACAGCAGCTCCACAATGTTTAGCAGCTGGCTGCAATCACTGTGGGTTAATGCATCCCATTTTCCATCGCAAGACGTTTCAGGCTCTGTTTCGTACAGTGGTTTCCCCTCCATCTGGTACAAACCCTACTCACTTTACAGCCTTGAAATAACAGCTTGCATCAGCTCTTTCTCTCCCTATCGCTGCTGCAGTCCTGTCTATGAGTGTCTATGAGTGTAAACGTACTTACTTACCAATATCACAAGTTAAGGACATTTTTCATGATGATGTTTTCACATGCTGTCTGTGTGCTGGTGTGCTTTGACGCGACTTCTCTCTCAGACAGGGCTCTTCTTCGGAGAGGTGGAAGGTGCCGTTATGAACAAACTTCTCCAAATGGGGTCCTTTAAAAGGTCAGAAACAAGATGTAACTTTTAATAGTATTCCTTTCATGCAGGTCATATTTGATGCATTTTACAGCCGCTGGTGTGCTCTTTCCTTTGGCAGGATCACATTATATGACTACCAGGCCCTTTGCAAAGAGTATGCCGGGAGCAGCGACAGCGCTCGCACTTTATCAGATGTAAGTTTGCAAGAGCCAAACATCAGCTGGTGGAGAAATCACAAGAAGTATTTTGATTGTCTGTAGTGAACTACATCTACATTTGATCAGTGTAGATCATGGTATCTGTCTCAGAACTTGTGGTTAACATGGATTGTACACTGGTGAAAGATGTACATGGAGCTGTGGAAACTAATGAACTTTAAAACAACCCAAAAGCATTTTTGATAATGAATGTTTGTTTTTTGCTCTCTCAGCCTTTTACTGTTGTCAAGTGGCTCCTGACTGAACTTGTCATGTAAGATTTTTTTTTAAAATATACATACACATAGGTAGATAGATCTTTATTTGCAATTATGCAAAAATACAATGAAAATCTGCTTTTCAGTAAAAAGTAAAAAGGCAATCAATATTAATTCTTTTCAAAACGGTCACTCAAAACATGCTTGTGATTTTCTTTTAGTTTTCTGCTGGAATTCAACCTGTACAGCTGGTGGAATGTCGATCTTTCTGTTAAAGGTAACTGCGGTGTGTGACTGTGTGAGAGTCAGAGCGTGAGAAATGAAACCCTCTTTTGTCTATTTATGGTTCAGACCTTCTGTGGTTTAGTCAAACTTTCTGTCACACCTTCAGCTCAGAGGTCTCGTGGTAAAACCATGATGGTGCCGTGCGATACAGAATACCCCGCCTTTGTCTCTGAACGCACCATCAAAGAAACAACAGGCAACATTGACTGTGACGGCTGTTTCAGGTATCTATACTTATCCAAGTTAAAGTAGATGCTGAACCCACCATTGTCTCTATTTAAATTCTAGTCTCTGTGTTTGTGCTGCAGGTCTTTTGTCATACAGCAGATTCCCAGCAGCAACCTTTTCATGGTTGTTGTTGACAATAAGTGTGACTGCAGCGGTGCTCCTCCAGTAACCATGGATCCCATTGAGATCATGTATATCCTTTCTAAATGAAACACGCACGTTTGATTTGTAGAAAGACATTGATGAAAACATGTTTTCTTTAAGTTCTTGGCATGCTTGATTATAAAAATGTGTGAGAGTTCTTGTCTGTTAGAATATCGTAATTCCTTCTTTAGGCTTCACTTCAGATATGCAGATCAAAGGTTAAGTTTTAATGCACAGGAATCATGATGCATTTTACTGAAGCACTGAGCTGAGTCATGTTCTTTTGTTTACATCCTTGACGCCTTTGAACACAACGAGTCACTAAAATGTGACAGACTGAAGTTTCAGAAGGACAGGAAGAAGCCTGAATCATGTCATCCTTTCCACCCTGAGGTATGAGAATGTTTGTATGTAGACAATGAAGCTGATATTGGAGCACAGAATCAGACAGTTCAGATTAGGAGCAAGTCTTTTTCTTGGAAACCTCATGATAATAAAACCCCAGTTACAGCCTGACGCACAACGTAGCAACAACTTCTCATTTTCCCACTATAATAAAAGGATACAATATGTTAATTAGTGAACTTTAGAGCTGTGAGGAGTCAGTCCAACACATTCTTGTAAATTTAGAAATGACGATGAAGACCACAAAAATACGCTTATAAAAAATTGCAATTATCCGTTTATAGAAACATAATATGGAGCTTGATGGCAGGTCAGGCAGCCTCAGAGTCAGTTCAAGTCACACACCCCCTTTTTCTGTTTAATTGTTCACGACTTCTGTCCACCCCACCCAATTAGAAAGCTGAAAATTGAGGCAAAGTTTATTCATTCACCACAGCACTCCTACACCAGCCTCTACTGAACAACAAATCATCTCCCCAGCCTCCTTTTTAAAAGAAAAAAGGAGGTTTTTGTTGTTCATGTGTTCATTTAAATGTTGTATCAGATTTTGACAGGGGGTTTGTGATCTCAATGTCCCACTTCCACAGAATGTTTACTGGAACAAAGTCAAACACAAATGTGTGTAGTTCTGCAATAAATGGTTAAATCTGATATAGTCCCTGCTTACATCTCTAAAACATTCAAAACTGTACAAGTCAGCTTTAAACAACATGTCTGAATAGAGGATGTTTGATACCAGGCTCATGTGCTGCGATATCTCTGTCCTCTACAGGAAAATGCCATGGAGTGTGGTTCAGCAACACGCCTCTCCAGTCGTCTAACAGCAGCCCTACTGCCCCTGATAGCAGCGACCATCAGCAGGTGACCACTAGCCGCAGGACTGGTTGTCAGTAAGGACTAACTCAATAAGAAGATGCTTATAAACACATAGAGAACACGGCCGATCAGAAATGAATTTGCGCATACCTCCGCAACAGGCAGCACTCTAAGATAAAATCTTTATCAGTAGCACTAAGACTCACATCCATTAATGCAGAAAACACTAAAGAAAGCGAGAGCAGTGGGAGTGCTAGGTGACTTTGCTCAGAGCATCGCAGATCACGCCACTGACAGTTTGTCATATTGTTCTGAATGTGTGCTGAATTAAGAGAAAAAAAATGCAGTAAGTCCACAGTAAAAACAAAAACCTAAGAGTACAGGGCTTCCTTGTCAAAGTCTAAAACAGGTCCTTTGTGAAAAGGATGATCGTAAGACATTAAATGTTTGTTTCTTTGTTGTGAGGAAAAAAAAATGAAAGCTAATGTCTGCAGAATGTAAAACGCACTTTTTGTGAAACGTAAAAAGAATGCAGAATGCCTCGATTTTTGGCAGGAAATTGCTAAATAAAAAAAAACAACAACAATTGACTGTGCCATCATAGTTTTGTTTCTTTAAAGTTTATTTTGTGAGTAATTTCAATTTGATGCCAGTCATGGGTCATGAAAATGATCAGAGAGACGATGGGAAATTTGAACTTGCTGTATTCTGCCAGTTTCTCCTTCTTTTAAAGCAGAAGACGTTTGAGACGAGCTAAAGATGCATGACGAAGATTCAACAGTGTGTTTGAAGAATGTTACATTGATGTATTCAGCCATAATTTGTCGAGGCGACCACAATACTCTTAACCACATGTTTAGGAAAGCTGATAAATAAATAAAAAGAAATATTTTCCTTCATTTACACCTTGTGGTATTTTCTCAAGAGTGTGTGTGCGTGTGTGTGTGTGTGTGTGTGTGGTGATGCCAGTTTGTGTAGTGTCTGACTAAAACGCATGTACAGCAGTAGGTTGTAAATGCATGTGAGTTTATTCATGCATAGTCATAGAGGTCTATGATAAAATATATCCTATTATAAAAACATGTCCAACATTTGCAAGACCACAAATAGCAAAACAAAATGGGCAAACATAAGTTTATTTTTCAGCATGTAATTAATCTTTTTACATTTTCAGTCTTGATCTGACACACAAAGGTGGAACACATGCAATGGTGGTGAAAATGAATCTGGTAATTAAGCTTTGGTAAACATTTTGGAATAATTACATAAGACGGAACAAGACATTAGAGGAATCTAACCTTTTACACACTGTCTTAAAACGGCTTAAGGAGTAGCCTTTCATTACCTCTTCCTCTATACAATACAAGGAAGTTTGTGGCTCAGTGTTTGGTGACGGTTCTGTACAGGACCTGTACAAGTGCCCTTGGCTCTTCAGAGATGGTGGAGTAAAGGTGGTAGGTGTCAGTCTGGCAAAATAAAGAAACTAACTGGATCAACTTTTAACATAAATGGGAAATAGATTAAATGTCATCCTAGTGTCAGACTTACATCACTGTCTTGAGACTTCTGCCTGTTTTCTTCAACAGAACCTGAGACACAAATTCACACTAAAATTACTTTGTTTCTCGATGACTGACCACTTATTGCGCTGTCTTTAAAGAAATAATATGTTTTTCAAAAAGAAATAATTCAGTCAAGTTGATCAGGTTCAAGTAAAAAAATTAATAGATCATTTTCATTGCAGATGTTTGACACGTATCAGAAAATCCACATTCTCGGTTCTTATAGATGTAAAAGAAAAAAAGCAGCTCACCAGGAGGACAGTCAGCTGCAGGAGCAGAGGTGACCACAGGCTGCTCATTACCTGACTTTTTTGATAAATGGAAAGAGGACAGAAGTGAGACGATGTTGATACAAGACTACAAGGAACAACTGGATGATGGAAACACATTTACATGGTTCAGAGCAGTTTAGACACATTAATTCAACCTCATGTGCATAACAATAGAGATTACACTGTACAGTTAGATTCAACAAACTTTCATGGGGTTATTCAAAAAATAATAGATAAAAAATAAGCGATATTTAATAAATAGAAAACTCCATTTGGCATGACTCTAAATATTTTTCATTAAAATAAAGTTAAAGAGTTAGCTGGTAACGTGAGGATTCATGAATATAATCCTTTAAATAGAAACAAAAAGCTTAGGATATGTGATGACCTACGCTTGTGAAGAATTTAAGGGCAGATACACAATAATGATCTTGATACTAGTTAGTCAAACGCAAGACAAGTGAAGTGAACAGAGAGAAAAGGTCAAGTTTGGCTTGTTTGCAGAAAGAAAGCCACACTATTCGTCAGAGCCACAAAGATCTCTATCTTCCACCAACCACATGTGGGTATAATGTATTTTAATAGTTTAAAAATACAGGTCTTGTGACCGAGACTAGAAGGTTGCACAGACAGATCCACAATGACCAGCAGCAGATTGAGGGCATAATTGTGAATAAGAAATTATTTGAAATAAAAAAAAAGATGTGATTTAATGATTACTCGTGTATTTTCTTTTTTTTCTCACAAGAGCGTTATTTATTCAAATTTACATTTATGGGAACTTTAGCAGTGGACCGACTCCATTCAGTGGGTCTAAAAGATGTAGCTCACGGCACTAACAACCAGACATGGCAATTGACATTAGGATAAAGTTGACATCAAGAACAATATTTATATTCTCATTACTCTTCTTAACAATTTAAGATCAGATCAACAAGTGTTGGTACTGCAGCCGAAACAGTTCATAAGCTGAAAGAATAAGACAGCTGGAATTAAATCTGCTTCTGAAAGACTCACAAGTCAATAGATGGGCGAACCTTTCATTTGTTACAGAACCTGGTTAATTCTAGGCCCAGACTGTCAAACACTGCTGCAAGCTGCAGGATAGAAAACTAAGTATAACACTGTAACTATGGTAACCAGTCACTATGAAATGCACTTGTGGAGTTTAAATGTAGTCCACAGTGACTGATGTCCACAAGGGTCTTAATTTTGAGCTGAATATCTCATGCTTTATCAAATAAAACCTAACAAACTTTGTTTTTGTGGAATATTTTGATTGGAACATGTGCTTGTGTTAGTTTTCTTAACAATAAATGTCATTTGCTTTGACATTTTATCATCTATTTTTGTGTGTCAAAATACGTCTTGGAGCCACTGTGATTGTTAATGTTACGTCTGACTGAAAAAGAGTTTTAAATTACCGTTTCTTCAAGAACCCTCATGCTTGTTAAGTCATCTACAGCAGAATGAAAAACACAGTTATAATATAAATGCAATACATACTGTCTGTGTAAATGACACTGTAATGTTGTAGTACCACAAAGTGTTTACGTTACCGCTGTAGGAAGCTTGTGATCTACAAGAAAGCAAAGACAAAAACGTTTTCATCAAGAATCTTGACGAGCACATAAGTATCTGCAAACCTGAAGTTTATTTCTCACCTTGTTGAAACCGGTTTGGCTGTAAAATGCAAAAAAAATAATAATAATGATATTAATATTTAATTAAACAGTAACTTCTGAGACACTAGCACCATATAGTGTTATTTTATCTTAGTCAGTGCATGTTTTCATGTTTCTGTTTATGGGCAGTTTAAACAACAGGACATATAGCAGCCATGGAGTTGATCTCCACAACTGTTGTTTTAGTAGCTGTGAGCTGTGTGACACCATATTCACACAAAACACAACTGCATCCTGTCACAACATGTGTATACAGAAATTGTTTTTGCTCTTAAGTTCTTGGGCCGTAAATTCCAAGATGCATTTATTCTTAAAATTAAACTGTAACTGTGTTGTTTTGCTGGAAAACCTTGTATTTTAACATCCATGTTGATGAGACTTATACACCCAAATAAACATTGTCCCACAACAAACACACTCCCTCATGCAAATTGAAATCCCAAATGTCACTGGCCTACCCCCACAGGAAAATGCATCCCACCACATGGCAACAACATCAAACAATCAGGAACATGTTGAGGAACATGACAATGGCCCAACATGTTGATTTGACCTCCAAACTTCCTACACCCCATTCTGATCAAGCATCAACAGGTTGCAGTGGAACAAGTTTGATTGACAGAGGCCCCACTGCACAAGCCAGAGTACCCAAAGGATCCAGTGCCAACATCCTGGTTCAGGACCCCATAGGACACCCTGAGAGGTCCTCTTGTCCATGCCCAATGGTTAAGAGCATTTTTGAGCGCATAAGGGGACCAACACAATATTAGGCAGGTGGTTATAATGTTATGCCTGATTGGTGTGTAGTGAGGCTTTATTAGGAAAACAACTCAACATGTTTCTCACCTCTTCTCCGTTGGTTCCTCAGAAGCACAGATGCCAGTAAGACGACTCCCACAGCTACTCCACAACCAGGCACAAGCACTAACAGTTTCCTCATCCATGTGTCTATATTGGAATAGCAGACCCAGAAACAAAACAGTATCATTTTCTTAGTTTCACAACGTTAACACAAACAAACAGCTTTTCATATACAGTATATATATTTTTTTTTGGGTCGGGGGTTCCATTTTTAATGATAGGTGAGAGACAGGGTGAAAGCGGGTAGAGAGAGGAGAGAGACATGCAGCACAGGGTCGTGAGCCCGACTCAAACTCACGACCGCTGCTGGCGACCTGCACCTACATAGCAATGCCCTAACTCAGTGAGCTATCCTGACAGCCAAACGAACAACATTTAACGTGTGCAAGTGCTCTAACTCCAATAGCAGCAACACTAATGCACAACACATAAATAACAGAAGAAATACTATATTGTTCCTACTGGTAAAAAGTTATTGACTAACTTCTGTTGTGAACATGACATACAGCACACAAGTATAAATATAGCAAAACACAATAGCTTCAGATGAAGGGAGTCTCCATTTGGACACACACAAGAAAACGTTTATTTTCTGTGATGATTTTTTATAGATGTTATTTTGTTACACAATACCACACTTTCCTATTTTAAAAACTAACCTAAAATGACAATGTTTTGTAACATCTGACGTAACGTTTGTAACTTTTAGTACAGACAAAGAGTAAAAATAGTTATCATTATTCAAATTAACACATATTCTGACATCAAAAAAAATGTTTAACCAAACTAACTACAATGGTACCTGTATGTCTTCGGTCCACAGGTGGCATTTTGCTCGAAACAGGAGTTGCTAAATCACTGTTTCTTTCCTCGTCTTGGTTTGTGCCTAAAACAAAATCAGGCCTGAAACGTTACAGCATGAAACTGATCTTGTTCTGATACTTTATCAAGATAGATAATAGGAACTGTTACTCACTTTGTATGTTGATGAAGGAAAACTCACTGTAGGGAGACACTGACTTCCCAGCATGTACAGTGTAAAAACAGTTCACTTTAACCTGAGCAGGTGAACTCTGATGTGACATCTTCAGCAGCTCAGATCCTGTCATTGAGTTTAGACAGGGGAGTTCTTGGACTGTTCCTCCACTCACAGTGTAGAAGTAACACCGAGGCACAGGAACAGATGGTGGAGGCTGACAGTCCAGAGTGACGGAGTCTGTCTCTGTGATCTTCAGTGGGTTCACAGTGAGATTAGGTGGAAGAGGGGCTGAAAATAAAAGCACAATATAGATTCAGCATTGAAAGCATTTTCTGATGATGAATTTATTAAACTGTTATCACTATTAACTATTATTACTGCAAATGCTGACAAAAAGACCATGACAGAGTAGTCACTCACTGTTTATGATGATGGTGGATGGTTCGCTGTCTGGAGATGCAGAATTAATCACTCCAGACTGTACAGTGTAAAAACATCTGACTTCAACCTCAGCAGGTGAAGTCTTGCGTGCCATTTTCAGCACATCAGTTCCTGTCAGTGTCTCCACACAGAAGCTTTTGGATATTTTTTGTTTTGCAATGAAGAAATTACACAGAGACACAGAAACAGACGGTGGAGTCACACAGCTCAGTGTGACTGAGTCTGTCTCTGTGATCATCAGTGGATTCACTGTCAGTTCAGGTGGAGGAAGAGCTGAAATTTTAGAGGTGAGTATGAGTAACATTATAGTTAGAGTTGCATTTTTCTGGACACAAAATTCTTGTGGCTGCATGCACTAATTGTAACTACTACTTTTAATGACAAATTTAATGTGCCTTAGACTCTTATCATAGTTCCTCTATGGACATCCATGTAGAAAGCAAGCATCTTTGTATGTGCTGATTCTGTATCAGGATATGATGAAATCATTAATGAAGTCTCTTACTTTGTATGTTGATGAAGAAAAACTCACTGTAGGGAGACACTGACTTCCCAGCATGTACAGTGTAAAAACAGTTCACTTTAACCTGAGCAGGTGAACTCTGATGTGACATCTTCAGCAGCTCAGATCCTGTCATTGAGTTTAGACAGGGGAGTTCTCGAACTGTTCCTCCACTCACAGTGTAGAAGTAACACCGAGGCACAGGAACAGATGGTGGAGGCTGACAGTCCAGAGTGACGGAGTCTGTCTCTGTGATCTTCAGTGGGTTCAGAGTGAGATTAGGTGGGAGAGGGGCTGAAAATCGAAGCATTTGTTAGATTACAGTTAAAATTGCATTTATCTAGACACAAAGTTGTTGTGGCTGCATACACTAATTGTGACAGCATACTATATTTTAATGACAGATTTTATGTTCCTAAAATTCTTATCATAGTTCCTCTATGGGCATTACATGCATGTAGAAAGCAAGCATATTTGTATGTGCTGATTCTGTATCAGGATATAATGAAACTATTAATGAAGTCACTCACCTTGTATGTTGATGAAGGAAAACTCACTGTATGGAGGGTTTTTAAAAAAACAGTTCACTTTAACCTGAGCAGGTGAACTCTGATGTGACATCTCCAGCAGTTCAGATCCTGTCATTGTGTTCAGACAGGGGAGTTCTTGGACTGTTCCTCCACTCACAGTGTAGAAGTAACACTTAGACCCAGAAATAGATGACAGACCCTCACAGCTCAGTGTGACCGAGTCCGTCTCTCTGATCTCTGATCTACTCACAGTCAGTTTAGGTAAAGCCAGGGCTGAAAAGTTAGAGGGTAACATGTGCATGTAAGTATGCATAATACCAATACAGGTGATCCTGTAAACTAATGTTAAGCTCAGAGACTGACCTTTTTCTTTGATCACATTAAGATAACCTGTTGGGGAAACAAAGTGTTAACAAGAGAAATAGAGGCAATGAGAAGTTATGAATAACTTCAACTAAATGTTGAAAGATTAAATCTCCAGCTTGGTATAATTGTGTCAATCTAGTGTGCAAGTGTGCTAATATATGATGAAGATAACAATACATAGGGACTAGTATATTAGAAAATATTAAGGATGAAAGATTGCATGAGACAGAAGTTTAACTTACAGATGAGGATGACAAACAACAGGTGTCCAGTCATGTTGAAGCTGAAAACTGCAACTAAAGAAACCCTCCAAAGACTGTGTCTTACTGGCATGCTACACTTCATGTCATGAAACCACCTCAAACATCAGAATATAATAATAGTGTTGAACAGACCACAGCAACACACACAGTTTTCAGCAATAAACCTCCAGTGTGTATATCTAGATGTGGCCTAGACTAACTGGTGACAGAAAAAAGGGTTTCTGTATTTAATACAACACACAGCAATAGCTGCTTCCTTTCAGCTTCCTCTATATATCACGAGATAAAGAGACTCAACCATCTGCAGAGGTCCTAAACCCTGAAAATACTCCATATGTTTTGAGCTAAATGGTACAAGATATCTGAGGTTTAGTTGGGAAATGTTCCATCACTGCACAGGACAAGCAAGAAAATAATGGCAACATGGATTTTAACCTAAGCGGATTTATTGCAAAATGCCCATTGCTGTTTAAATTTAAAGTGCTTCTTCATGGAGACAAAGAGATAGGTCTAAAAACAGACAAAATTATTTACTGTAAATAACCTGGGACTCAATGGTGGCAACACATACGGAGCACAGATATGGGATTTGCGTTGCACATTTTGCATACACAATGACTACAGGTGCTTGCAGCTTTAAAGTCGGCACTGTAATAATTTTCAAGTCCGGACTTTACTAAGTGTTCCAAACATCCAACAATAGATGGTGCAGTTACATGTTTTTGAATATATAATGATAATGTGTTTAGTAATTCAGGCTTTAGGTGACTAGTGCAGTCTCTATGTAGCAAACCTGGCAAATCCAATATGTGCACTTCTGTTGTAACCTATTTGGTTCTACTAATTCAGTATAATCCAGTAAAAGCATTAGAGAATCTAATCGATGAGCTCTTAGTCTCATATTTTCCCTCCAATTCTGCCTGCCCTGAAATTATGGGCTGATTATGAGTCAGTGAGCCCCTGAGGGAAGACGTAAAAAAGGCCACTTGTCCCTCTGGCCTGACAGCAGCACACTCTAACTAAAAGCTGCGGTGTTGTTTGCAGTGGTTTCTATCATCTCGTTGTAATTATCCTGTAACAGTGCACCAGTTCAGTAGTCCTCCTGTCGTTTCGCCTTTGTTCTTGCTACTCCCCCACCACCTGACCTTCCCACCCCTACATCTCTCTCAGAAATAGAAAGTTCAAGTTTACTCAGTCAGCAGTAGAGACAGAAAACCTCATTCAAAAAGACATCGGTCTGAAACCTGTGATGAGGCTCAGCAGACCCTGAGGCAGGCAGGTGGTCATGAGAGACAGAGTTCAGGCAGGCAGAGAAAAGATAGTTGGAAAACAACAGCTGCAGCAGAAAACACAATCTGACAACTGTCTGAGTCTCCGTCCTGGTGGCAAGTCTGTGTTTGCTGGGCCTTTACAGCAGTAATATATGACCGTAAACAGTGATTTGGTTTGTTAAGAAATAAATAAATAAATGGAAAAGATTACCACAACAGCAATGTTGAATTTCAGAATTAATTTCAGTGCTGATGACTGTATTCCTCCTACTTACATTAAGCACTTTCTGTTTTACTCATTTAATCAGAATCAGAATCATGTTTATTGCCAAGTAATTTTTACATTACAAGGAATTTGTCTTGGTCTGTTGGTGCAAACACTTATCTAAATATATTTAGATAAGTGGAGCCCCAGTGTGAGCAGGTCTGCCACTCCAGCAAAGAACCACATGAATTACAATCAAAACAGTCATGCAAGTGATTACATTTGATAATGTGAATAATTCATGTTATTACACATCTGTAAATATCAAGATGGCGACAACAGAAAAGCAACTGACCTGTGGAAACGATGTGGCTGGATTCATAAATTATGAAACTGTAGGTTTTTAACAAACCACCTGGCAAATGATTTAACAAAACCAGCTGAGGGCGTGTGTGAGTAACCATTCACAAGGCAATATAATCATTCTATTAAGTAAAGAACTATTGGAAGATATTTTAACATTACCACTCTTCCACTATTGTGACTTTCCACGTAGCTACGGTGAAACAGAAACCAAAATGTTTCAAACATATCAAACACTGTAACCCAACCCTAACCCACCACAACATGTCAACAATTTGATTTATCGTCGACGCTCACTTTTAAAGAGGAAAAAGGAAAACGGAGAAATCTTCATTTCAAACGGAATGCACATTAAAAATATGATTATTTTCTAGTTGACGTAAATGTTTGTAAGTAAGTCAAGTTAATTTAAGCTGAAGCTCCAGGTGATCCGATGGTCATGTATCTTTTTAGGCTATCTCTAAATTCTGTACGATGATTCGTTTGGGTCAAAGAAACAAGCTCTTTCCACTGTCTTATATCTATATATAGTGAGTCTAAACACACATAAAGCCAGACTGTTACTTTTGAACCTGTTTATAGTACATGTACAACACAACAGAATCACACACTTACTGTATGATCTGGGTTTATACATGTGGAATGACTTTGGCACCACCTGGTGGTATTTTCACTTCTGGCCTGTAGCAGAGATTAATGCAGACGAAAAGAAAGCAGGAGGTTCCCTCTTCGACAGAAACAGAACATCAACATTCAGAAGGAAAGACTTTTTATTATCTGTAATTGGTTTTGTATATACAAGCTATGTAGAAATTTATAAAAAGTACAAAAATAAAGCAAAGTAACCTGTGATTATTACATATCACTCAGTGCCGTGTTAAACATATTTTAGAGAAAACACAATTGTGGTGAGGATTATGCTCTTAACAACATTCCATAATAGAAAGACTGACATTCTAACCGCTCAAAAGTCACACTGAGGGGATTCAAGTGGGCGCAAACAAAGCATAAAACCTCAGGACTTAAACCAGAGATGGTCTGTGTTCTGTGTCTTAGGAAAATAAGTTAGCAAATGTAGTTATTTTGGTTAAATTTTAAGAGTTTCGTGTCAAATGAAGAAAGTCAGAATTGACTTGTTGATAAAACTTTACGCTCTAGACTTCAGCCATGTGCTTTAGGTTTCTTTAAAGTAACCCTCCGACACATTATTCATGTCTGTATTTCCAGGGTTGGAAAATGCAAAGAAAATAAAAGAAGCTTTGCAGATGTAACCCAGTATGATCATTTTTCACTGGCACTAAACAACTTAAAGTTACTTTCAATATCTACTTTATATTGTCATAGTAAAACAAAAACATTATGCAGGTGATATTCTTACTAAATTATTTCTATTTCAATGGTCTTTCAGCGTATCTGTGTTTTTGTTTGTCTAAACAGTAAAAGCTGTGTTTCAGTGGGCCTGTACTGTGCTGTAAGTCATGTTTTTCAGGTCTGGTGCAGGCGGATTCTCAGGGATGGTGGCGTACATATGGTATATGGAGGACTAGAGAAAGAAAGAAAGACAGCAAGAGCTCTTTAAATCTGTAGCATCTATATAACAAGCATATTCAATACTGAGGCTTGTGTCTCACTTACATTCTCATTTTGAGACTCCTGCCTGGTCACTTTCTCAAACCCTGCAAGTACGAGAGAATCAGACACTAAGATGAAGAACTTCTGTAAACTTACCTTTTTATTACGTCAGCTGACTGTATAAAACAAAACAGCCATTTAATTTTTGGCACAAGGTCAGATGTTAATACACTAAAACAATGGCTGTTTTCTACTGGAATGTAAGGAAAGACAGCAACAATATTACTGGATGCTTTACTCACAGTTATGAAAGCTCAGGAAATATATGTTTATGTCATATGACTGTTAACCTGAGCTATGTTTTTTAAAAAGTCGCTTTGCAGGCAGTTCATACTGTACATGATTCTGTTTCAACAAGAACTCTAAACTTCCTGTAGGTGAAGAAGCAGCAGCTCACCAGTAGGACGATCAGCAGCAGGGACAAAGCTCATCACATTGTAAGCTTCAGTATTACCTGCAGGTAACTAGTTTGATAAGAGAAGAGAGGAAGCAGAGCAGAGAAGTATTCATAAATGACTCTGAACACATGAATGTACCATGAAGAGCGTTGCAATATAAATAATGGATTATTGTAGACTGTGTGAATGTCGCATCTTACCAGTCCTCCATGGTCAATATTAGTCATGCTCAGAAAGTCGCCTACAACAGAAAAGAAAACAAAACTCAGTATAGGAAAATGTGAGTGCAATACATGCTGTATATGTTTGAATAATGCCATCATGTTTCCTGGTCTTTAAATGTGTACATTACCAGAAATGTTAGCCTGTGATCTATGTGGAGATAAAGGGAAAAACAATATAGTGAGCGTCGTTGTTAGACAGTTACACTGTAGAAGTACATACATTTCATTCCCTAAAAACTTGCACCAATCATGTGTCACTGCCTTGAGTATCTTTATTAGCTAAACAATCCAGCAGGTGCAGAAGCTGCTTCATCAAATGATGTTCTGGTGCCTTAAAGCAAAGCACTGCTCCAATCATTCTGCTGAGAGCTGAACAGGAGGACCAGCTTCACTGAGCCTGGTGAAGTTCTGTAACCAACAGAGTGATAGAAAACAGAAGATCACCCAGCTTTTGCTGAAAAAAAACAAACAAATTTCTTACCTCTTGGAAAACCTTTTTCCTGAAAAATAAAAAAAAAGTCAAAATGATTAAAAATGCAACCAGCAACCAGTGAGATCAGCACGTCGGCTTCACTAAAAGATTGTCGTGTAGAGCATCCTCAACAGTTGTGACGTCTATGAACTGTAACAGTACCTGGTTTTTGCAAACCATAAAGAATTATGTGGTTAAACAAAAAAATCTCAATTGGTAGCTGCATTTTTCATTGTTTTTTATTTTATTTTACATATTTACTTTCCCAAATTGACAAAGAAAATCTCTACATGCAGTCCTGATAGGGGACACCTTACAATACATCAGAGCATGATATGACAAATAATTCCACAGAAAATGTAATAATCCAAGTGGAACAGGTGAATTGTAACACATGTATTGAATTTTCCACTGTGTGTTGCTTGCATTGTGTCGACATATGTGCAGTGTGTAGTTAGTTAGTCTTGGTGCAGAGCAGCTGATGGGGATCGTATAAAGCACTAGGAGAGGTGTAAGGATGGAGAAGGTGTGAAGGGCGTGAAAGGTGCAGTATTACTGTACTTTAAATGTATACACCCATGTAGAGAAGCACTTCCAAGCTTTAGAGAGCTCATGCATCATTACAGTCCTTACCACTTCTTCTTTTGTGACACACTAGTGTCACTCCCAGTATGATGACTCCAACAATTACTCCAAAACCAGGCGCAGGTACTACAAACTTCCACAGTTCTGGAGAAAACCAAGACCACAAACAAGTGTCAGTCTCACTTCCTGTTGTGTCAAAACTAAAAACAAAGAAGACATTTACTGCACACAGTCCACTGCACATCATTTCTTCCACCTACAAGCTACATACAGTGCTCTGCATACAGTGCTCCCAGTGTCTTCTATTTTTTCATATTTCTCACAATTAAATGTTCCAGATCATCAAACGAAAATTTATATTTATTGAATATTATACAGAGATTACCAACAAAACACAAAATGCAGTTTTAAAATGATGATATATGGAAGATTTACTGAAAACCGATATCGCCCCTGTGAAAAAGTATTTGCCCCCCTGAACCTAATAGCTGGTTGGTCCCTTGTCAGCAACAACTGTTGAATGTTTGTCACAGCTTGTGATCAGTCTTTTACATCGCCATGGAGGAACTCTGGCCCACTCTTCTCTGCAGAATAGTTTTAATTCAGTCACATTAGATGGTTTCAGGTATGAACGGCCCTTTAAGGTCTTGCACAGCATCTCAATTAGATTCAAGTCTGGACTTGACTTGGCCACTCCAAAACCTTCATTTTGTTCTTTCTGAGCAACTCAGAGGTGGACTTGCTTGTGTGCTCTGGATCACGGTCATGCTGCACAATCCATTTGTGCTTGGGCTTTAGGCCAGGAACTGATGGGTGGGTATTCTCCAGGACAATTTTCTGATAGAGATTTATGACAAGTCATCCAGGTCCTGTGGAAGCAAAGCAGCCCCAAACCGTCACACTACCACCACCATGTTTCACTGTTGGTGTGATGTTCTTCATGTGGAATGCAGTATCAGCTTTACGCCAGATGTAACAGGACCCATGTCTCTCAAAAACTTTTCAGCTTTGACTCATCAGTCCACAGGATGCTATCCCAAAAGTCTCACAACTTTCTCATGGATGCCATTTTCTCCCAGTGTTTTCCTTATTGTGGAATCATGTAAAGTGACCTAAACTGAGGCCAGTGAGGTCTGCAGTTCTCTGTATAGCTGCCTGGGTTCTTTTGTGACCTCCTGGATTAGATATTGAGGCACTCTTGGAGAAATGTTGGTCGTTGGTCCACTCCTGGGAAGGTTCACCACTGTTCTATGTTTTCTTCATTTGTGGATAATGTCTCTCACTGTGGTTCTCTGGAGTCCCTCAGCCTTAGCAATGGCTTTGTAATTCTTTTCAGACTGATAAATGTCAATAGCTTTGTTTCGCATCTGTTCTTGAATCTCATCAGAACGTGGCATCATGTGCTGCTTTTGAGACCCATTAGCTACTTCACAATACCAGAAAGGTTCTATTTAGTGATGCATCAAATGTAAGTGTGGCTGGTGAGATTCAACCCAACTGCCAAATTAAACTGGTCATTTGGTAGAAGGGGGCAATTACTTTTTCACACAGAGCAAGGTGGGCCGGGCATCATTTTTCCTTTAATAAACAAAACCATCATTTAAAAATTGCATTTAAGGTTTTCTTGGGTTGTTTTTGTCTTACATCAAAATTCATTTGATGAGCTGAAACACTGAAGTGTGACGAACATAAAAAAAGAAGATATCTGTCTGTCTATGACATACTTTGTCACAACGCTGTATATCATAAATAAAAAAGGTTGTAACAGATCATTGAGTTAGTTATGTACATGTTAAGCTTTGTAATTATGTTAAATGGGCTCAATTGCATAACAATACACACAAGGAGTGTTGCCACACAGACATATACATTTAATCCTCTATTTCTGAGATAATGAATGTAATGGCACAAACACAACTTGTTGCAAGAGATGTTAAGTGACCTATAGAGAATTAAAAAAACAACGCACCAATATATAATGTATGCTATACAGTATGTTATAAGTGCATTTTTCCTCACCTGGAAATGAGTTTTTTGGGGTCACAGAAGGCAAATCAGAAGTCAAAGTGCCAGTAGTAGTTTTACTAGTCCCTTCAGAAACTGCTTCTTTAAGACACAAAACAAAAACACAGAAAAGGCTGTTATTTTAAGACGAGCTACAATATCAATGTGACTCATTGGAATAGGTAACTGGGTCACCTGATGCTGGTATCACTGATGTTAGAGAGGTAGAAAGTGAACTAACAGGGTTAGTTGGCACAGTGGCAATCGAATCTGGTGGATTTAAAGACAATTTTAAAATATCAGTCTTTGGTGTCCAATAATGTTATAGATGGTGGTGTTAGATGAATGTCTTACCTGTTGTTATTCTGGAGGTTGGTGTCATCTGGGTCGTAGTAGACTCTATTTTTACAATATCAACAACAAAAGAAGGTCAATTTAGCACATGGATAAGGACCTCTTTTTGAGGAAGCACAAACAATTGTGGCATTTGATCGTTTGGTGGCAATGTAATAAACAAAAACGTATTTTCCAAATAACTGATCAGAGACATGTCAGAAGGTTTTTAGATGCAAAACATTTTCCCCAGTCTTTACCAAAATCCTCACAGATAATCTTCAGTCCCCACAAGAAAAGTTATCAAGTGAATGTTCCGTTTATTTACACCATTTGTCATTTACAGTAAACTGTATTCAGCTGCAATCTGCCAAACAGAAAATAAAGTAATATCTCAACACTTATTTCATCTGTTCACACTAAACCTGATGTGCAGACCTTTACCTAAGGTCGTCCAAAAAATAGCATCACCTTACCACTGGGAGGGCACAGCAATTGGCAAAAATGTCTTTTTTCATAAACCGTCTGATGTGTTGGCCTGGTAAAAGAGGTTGCTATGTGTGGTGATACTCTGGGAAATCCACAAAGAAAAAATGTGACAACCTATGATGTCGCCCGAATTTATTTGGCCATGATACTGCATTTAATGAAGAATCTTAAAAAGTCTTCAGTGATCATAAACATTGTCAGATGAGCTGCTACAGATACCTGCTCATCTGCAATCTATTGAGCTTTGAGCAGATCCTAAACAACCTGATCAGATCAATGATGACTGTGTCCTGCTGAACTATTTGATTGCCTCATTGCTGCAATATTTATTTCAGTTCTTTTTCCAATAGTTGGTTTCCAGCACCGAAAATACTGTATATTCAGATGATGTATAAAGATGTAATATAGAGCATGTTGGTGCTACTTACTCTGTATTCTAATAGAGGATCTGTTACTGTGTAGAGACTGATACTGTCCTTTGGTGTAGAAACATGTTACTTCAACCTCAGCACGTGAACTGGGATGCGCCATCGACTGAAACTCAGTTCCTGTCAGTGTCTGCAGACAAGAGATGACTCTGGAAGTTTTTGTTGTCAGAAAGTATAAATAACAGTCAGTCACAGACACTGATGGCGGAGTAACACAGTCCACTGTGACCGAGTCTGTCTCTGTGATCACCGATGGATTCACTCTCAGTTCAGGCCGAGGAGCTGAAAATGTAAACATGTGTTGGATTAAATACTTTAATGTTGCATGTATCTGAAAATAAAATCTCACCCCATCCCACATGTTGGCAGTAGTTTTGTTGTTTGTGCTGATATTGTAGTCATATATCTTATATTATTCCACAGCATTTGTATTTACTCACTGTGTATGGTGACAGGGGACATGTTACTGTGTGGAGATGGATGTGACATCAGGTAAAAACACACCACTTCAACTGTAGCAGGTGAAGTTTGACGTGCAAATGACAGCAGCTCACTTCCTGTCAGCATCTTCAGACAAGAGAAGGCTGTTGCAGGTTTTCTTGAAATGTAAAAATAACACGGAGACTCAGAAACAGATGGTGGAACCTGACAGTTCAATATGACCAAGTCAGTCTCTGTGATTATCAGTGGATTCACTGTCAGTTTAGGTGGAGGAAGGTCTGAAAAACAGAAGCACAATATTGATTCAGCATTGAAAGCATTTTCTGATGATACATTAAATAAACACTTTTTACTATTGTTACTGCAAATGCTGACAAAAAGACCATGGCAGAGTAGTCACTCACTGTTTATGATGATGGTGGATGGTTCGCTGTATGGAGATGAAGAATTAATCACTCCAGACTGTACAGTGTGAAAACATCGGACTTCAACTTTGGCAGGTGAAGTCTTACGTGCCATTTTCAGCACATCAGTTCCTGTCAGTGTCTCCACACAGAGGCTTTTGGACATTTCTTGCATCGCAATGAAGAAATTACACAGAGACACAGAAACAGACGGTGGAGTCACACAGCTCAGTGTGACCGAGTCTGTCTCTGTGATCACCAGTGGATTCACTGTCAGTTCAGGTGGAGGAAGAGCTGAAATTTTAGAGGTGAATATGAGTTACATTAAAAACTGAACCACTTCATCTGTAAGAAATAAAAAAAAACATTCATGGTGAGGTCAAATTAGTTCTTACAGAGAGTAAAAAGAAAAAATATATTGCACAGAAACAACCAAATCAAACTGACCATACAGTGATAACAGAAAAAAGCATTGAACTCAGAGACTGACCTCCTGCTTCGATCACATAAGAGGAACCTGTTGGAGAAAATGAGCAGCAACTCATCATTAAATCAAGATCTGATATCCAACTAGCCTGATATAAAGTCTCTTATATGGTTTTAAATTACACATTAATTGAATAACCTCCATGAAATACTAACCAACACTGACAATGAATAAACTTAATAGGAGGTTTAACTTACACAGGACCAGAACAAGCAGCAGGCGTCCAGCCATGATGAAGTCGAATGTCTGTCTGACTACTTTGTCTTTCACCTACATTAAGTATCATTTTTCAGAACTTGCTCTCCGGAAAACCACAGTTTGAGAAGTGACTTGCAACGACTGACCACAGAAACGTACACTTTACATAGACCTGCTTCAAGAGAGATTGTGAATTCTTCAACACATGTATTTCTGTTGAAAATATTTAGATCAGCTTTACCACAGTGTTGATCAACTGGTCCAGCTGGACAGACTTTATTCATTGTTTCTGCTGTTTTCTTATGGGTTTAGCCAGAGGAGCTTATTTGTTGAAATATCAGTGTGATTGATATACTTGCTGTATGTCACATAGATCAAAACCACAAAAAAAGTGTTGCGTTATTGTAATGTTTTTGGAAGAATGCTATCATTGTGCTGGTCTGAATATTACCTTAGTGAACTTCAGAGGTATTTTGATGTTTAGAACTGAAGTTACAGTTCCTGTTTCCACTGTTTGTGTAGTGTTGTTTGTGTAACTTAATATTGACTGTAGATATGTGAAAGTGATATCAATCTTTTAATCTTGAACAAGAAAACAAATGAGCATTTTTCCTGAAATGTCAGATGTTTCCTTGCTTCTTTATTCTCACACAAAAGTTTCTCATCATCACCTGATGGGAGGTTCTCCAGAGTTCAGTTTTGGTTCCCTTATGCATGCCGTCACTACACATTCTTCAGTCCCGTTTCTCTCTTATTATTCATGTAAATGCTCGTGTTCTTACTTCTAAGTTTACTTTCATGTAGCCTAAAAGATCAGAAATCAGAGTTCACGACTTTTGATAATGAAACGTATCAATACAAGTAGATTTGAGTAATTATTAATATTCAATTTGAAGCATTAACTCATCAGTTAAGTTCTGAGTATATATATTCAGTGGTGCCCCTGATAAATGAGTGCGATTCTAATCACAAAGTGTAGTTTCTACATATGTCATGCGGTCGTGTGAAGCTACACAGTTTTGCTACATATATTTATGTTTCCACATATGAGGCTATTTCCACTACAGATATGTGGGACAAATAATGGGACATTTTTCAATAGTTGTGAATAATGTTTTTATTATTTAAAGCATTGCAACTCTTGATACATGTCATCGTCTGACCTTGACACAGACCTCCGTGTCTAGCTATTACATAAAATGAAATAAAGCTGATACACCACTCTATTGGAGAAGCTAATATAAACACCAGTGAGCCTGATCATGAGAAAATATGTGAGCAAAACCATGTGTCGGAGCTGCAGCAGCTGGATGCAGGTCTGATGTGCTGCTGTTGTCACTCTGTGGAGAAGAAACAAAAAGACATAAATCATCCGCCCTCATTTAGACGGGAATGTTATCTAGAATTAAACATTTATCAAGATGTTTGACTTGCAATGGCTGATTTCTGATATGTCAAAATAATTTCTTTTTCACATCAGAGAGGACACATTTAAATGGTTTGAATCAGTAATAACATGTTATGTCTGTTCAGATTCAACCCACTTTTAAGCTTTCAGGGAGAACTTGCACCACCAAGTGGCCAAACTACCTCTGTAAGAATCTTCTAGAGATAGAAGGGCAGCTCACCAGTTTTGCATTTGTAGGTGACGATACTGTAGGTTTCATCTTCAGCAGCCTGCAAATGATTTAATAAGATGTAAGATTAAATGGAAAGGGAAGGCAGCATTACTCAAGACAGAATAAACAATGTATGAAGAAAAGAGCAGAATTATGGTCATCATCGTTCTGCTGGTGACACCTACCATACATGTCATGTCACCTAGAACAGAAACCAAACATGTATTGAATGACCAAATATAATTAGAATATATTTTTAAAATTACTGCAATTGAATTGTCAGGATCATTGTCATAAAAGCAAATGAGCAACATACGTTTCGGTTGACCCGCGAAGTTCGCGTCTGTTCTAAATGCAAAAGAAGCGTAAAACATTGTTTTGTGAGTTTTGAGGGAAGTGAAAACACAAAAGCCATTTTCAACATTACTCTGGATACACCTTGAAATGATGTGACTGAAAACTCTGAATCTCAGGTTCTGCTGCGACTCTTCTGATTCCTTCATGTAAGCACCATTAACAAGATGCTCCATCTCAGTCCTAATGTGGTTTAGTCAGTTTGTTCGTTTAACCGAGAGTGAATGTTATGAATGTGTAGAAATCTATTGATCCTATATATTGTATTCTAGCAATGTTACTTTTCCCAGCATAAATATCTCTGCCAATTAGATTTTAGACAGGTCCTCAATGAAGGCTCTTAAAAGATAATTACGGTTAATTAAACTATTTTCAGTACATGTGGGTCGTCATCTCAGTTGTGAGATTCAGGGGAAATGAGGGCTGGCACAAAACAATGTAAGCTGGAAGGAGATGCACAAGCCTGCTATAGCTTTTTTGAATAAACCAGATTTTTCACAAGATCAAAATACTTTCACAAAATTTACAAATCTATACAGAGATGGAGAGTGCAAAGTTAGCAGAAGCCATAGAATCACAATAGCTACACATGGAAACGCACCAGTACTCAAGAACAATTCACTAAAATAAATCTTTATTTTCTTTTAACCTGCAGTTGAACCAGTGAAGCAGCTCAGAGGAACTAAGAAGAGGACAGAAGTTGTCTGACTGAATGTCTGAAGACATGAACCTGAAAAATGGCGGAAAAGAAGGTAGAAACTGATTCAACATTTCTTACCTCTTGGAAACACAGTTCTCTGGAAGATATCAATTAAATTAAAAAAGAAATTAAAAAAGAAAAACAGTGATAAGTCAGCAATTGTTCAAGAAGCTTCAATAATCCACCAGTAACAAACCAAAGCTGCTGGATGTAACAGTCATTGTTTTAATGTTCTACTGGTTGAAAATACTGTCATGTCAACCGATACTGAAATTTAACTGAAACAAATGAAAGCAACTGAACTGCAACTGGGATTGAATATAAAATGTGATATTTTTATTCTCACCTTCATAAAGGAGAATTGCAAATCCAAACAAGAGGACTCCCACAGTAGCAGCTGCACCAGTTATCCATAATATCCTCTCTGTAATAAGAAAAGAGGCGATTAAGGTTCAGTTATTCATGTTTACAGAGTTAACGGGACAAAAAAGCAAATTAATGAAAACATAGGTCCACCTGTTACTTTATCATCACAGGCTGGATTCATTAGAGTAGTGTCAGCAGAGGTCAGACCACCTGCAGCAGTGAAAGTTGTACCTGTAAAAGTAACATTAAATTAACAAATACCCCAGTCTGTTGTTAGTTTCACTAATTGTTTTTTAAAATTTAAATGGTAAATGGTCTGCACTTATATAGCGCTTTTCTCTACCTTAGTGGTCTCCAAAACGCTTCACAATGTGTTTCACATTCACCCATTCACACACACATTCACACACCAGTGGCGACAGAGCTGCCATGCAAGGCGCTAATCTACCGTTGGGAGCAACTTGGGGTTCAGTGTCTTGCCCAAGGACACTTCGGCATGCGGAGGGGCCGGGGATCAAACCGCCAACCTTGCGATCAGTGGACAACCCGCTCTACCACCTGAGCCACAGCCGCCCCTTTACTCTTAATCAGACATTTACAGCAGTGTATCTCAGCACATTCTAAACAATAAGCAAGTATAGTTAAAGTTCTTCTTTGGATGGATGTGAAGATGCTTTCCAATATCAGTGTGGCTCAACGGGAAACAGAAAAACTGTGTCACCTGCTGCTTGTTTCACTGATGTTAAGAAGGCCGAGTGTGAACTACCAGCATTGCTTGATGTACTGACAGTCAGACCTGGAGGATAAAAAGAACTTTTAAAAAAGCAAATACATTCATCTGCGTGTGATAGCCTTCTGGTTTATTGTATGTACCTGTGGGCATGCTGGAAGTTGCTGTTGTGTGGGTCGTGGTGGACTCTGTTTCTGCCATGTGTCCAACAAAAGAAGATGGATTTGGACCTGCCAGTTGTATTCCAACACAAATAAATTACTATTTGTGTTACCTGAGTTTGTTATGCAGTCACTCATGTCATTTAAAGCAGTGCTGACATGAACAGACTGTCATACAATTCCACAGTCAGAACATTTTCCATGTAACATTCAATTTTGTGCTTTTAACATACACTTTTTATGTGTTGTCAGATGTTATTGCATAATATGTAATAACATATTATTGCATAAATCTATCAATATCATAAATAGAACATATTTGGACATCTAAAGACAAGATTTATCGAGCGTCAAACTCATATCTCCTCCTACTACAGGTGACAATTTTATGGTAATAAAGCTTGTTAAATGCATCCCCAACTCCCCACCCCTGTAACCCCCTATTTTTGGTTTCCAACACCAAAAAATAATGTCATTTTTATAATTGTAAATTAGATGTATAAAGATGTAATATAGAGCATGTTGGTGCTACTTACGCTGTATTCTGATAGAGGATCTGTGACTGTGTAGAGACTGATACTGTCCTTTGGTGTAGAAACATGTTACTTCAACCTCAGCAGCTGAACTGGGATGCGCCATCGACTGAAACTCAGTTCCTGTCAGTGTCTGCAGACAAGAGATGACTCTGGGAATTTTTGTTGTCAGAAAGTATAAATAACAGTCAGTCACAGACTCTGATGGTGGAGTAACACAGTCCACTGTGACCGAGTCTGTCTCTGTGATCACCGATGGATTCACTCTCAGTTCAGGCCGAGGAGCTGAAAATGTAAACATGTGTTGGATTAAATACTTTAATGTTGCATGTATCTGAAAATAAAATCTCACCCCATCCCACATGTTGGCAGTAGTTTTGTTGTTTGTGCTGATATTGTAGTCATATATCTTATATTATTCCACAGCATTTGTATTTACTCACTCTGTATGGTGACAGGGGACATGTTACTGTGTGGAGATGGATGTGACATCAGGTAAAAACACATCACTTCAACTGTAGCAGGTGAAGTTTGACGTGCAAATGACAGCAGCTCACTTCCTGTCAGCATCTTCAGACAAGAGAAGGCTCTTGCAGGTTTTCTTCTTGAAATGTAAAAATAACACGGAGACTCAGAAACAGATGGTGGAACCTGACAGTTCAATGTGACCAAGTCAGTCTCTGCGATCATCAGTGGATTCACTGTCAGTTTAGGTGGAGGAAGGTCTGAAAAACAGAAGCAAAATATTGATACAGCATTGAAAGCATTTTCTGATGATACATTAAATAAACAGTTTTTACTATTGTTACTGCAAATGTTGACAATAAGACCATGACAGAGTAGTCACTCACTGTTTATGATGATGGTGGATGGTTCGCTGTCTGGAGATGCAGAATTAATCACTCCAGACTGTACAGTGTAAAAACATCGGACTTCAACTTCGGCAGGTGAAGTCTTACGTGCCATTTTCAGCACATCAGTTCCTGTCAGTGTCTCCACACAGAAGCTTTTGGACATTTCTTGCATCGCAATGAAGAAATTACACAGAGACACAGAAACAGACGGTGGAGTCACACAGCTCAGTGTGACCGAGTCTGTCTCTGTGATCACCGATGGATTCACTGTCAGTTCAGGTGGAGGA
This sequence comes from Dascyllus trimaculatus, assembly GCA_024666655.1. Classification (NCBI taxonomy): domain Eukaryota; kingdom Metazoa; phylum Chordata; class Actinopteri; family Pomacentridae; genus Dascyllus; species Dascyllus trimaculatus. Next base: position 15,178,271 of record CM045450.1, read on the forward strand.
AGAGCTGAAATTTTAGAGGTGAATATGAGTTACATTAAAAACTGAACCACTTCATCTGTAAAAAATAAAAAAAAACATTCATGGTGAGGTCAAATTAGTTCTTACAGAGAGGAAAAAGAAACAATATATTGCACAGAAACAACCAAATCAAACTGACCATACAGTGATAACAGAAAACAGCATTGAACTCAGAGACTGACCTCCTGCTTCGATCACATAAGAGGAACCTGTTGGAGAAAATGAGCAGCAACTCATCATTAAATCAAGATCTGATATCCAACTAGCCTGATATAAAGTCTCTTATATGGTTTTAAATTACACATTAATTGAATAACCTCCATGAATTACTAACCAACACTGACAATGAATAAACTTCATAGGAGGTTTAACTTACACAGGACCAGAACAAGCAGCAGGCGTCCAGCCATGATGAAGTCGAATGTCTGTCTGACTATTTTGTCTTTCACCTACATTAAGTATCATTTTTAAGAACTTGCTCTCCGGAAAACCACAGTCTGAGAAGTGACTTGCAACGACTGACCACAGAAACGCACACTTTACATAGACCTGCTTCAAGAGAGATTGTGAATTCTTCAACACATGTATTTCTGTTGAAAATATTTAGATCAGCTTTACCACAGTGTTGATCAACTGGTCCAGCTGGACAGACTTTATTCATTGTTTCTGCTGTTTTCTTATGGGTTTAGTCTGAGGAGCTTATTTGCTAGAAATATCAGTGTGATTGATATACTTGCTGTATGTCACATAGATCAAAACCACAAAAAAAGTGTTGCGTTATTGGTTTTTGGAAGAATGCTATCATTGTGCTGGTCTGAATATTACATTAGTGAACCTCAGAGGTATTTTGATGTTTAGAACTGAAGTTACGGTTCCTGTTTCCACTATTTGTGCAGTGTTGTTTGTGTAACTTAATATTAACTGTAGATATGTGAAAGTGGTATCAATCTTTAAATCGTGAACAAGAAAACAAATGAGCATTTTTCCTGAAATGTCAGATGTTTCCTTGCTTCTTCTTCTCACACAAAAGTTTCTCATCATCACCTGATGGGAGGTTCTCCAGGGTTCAGTTTTGGTTCCCTTATGCATGCCGTCACTAGTAAATATTCCCAACAACAACTTCACATTTCACAGTGTACAGACAACACACACATCCTGTTTATGCGTAATTAACATCCTAGCAAACGGCAGGCACTGTCTCAGAGAGAACTAGAGTTAGATCCACATCAGGATATTGAGCTCATTCTGTGGACCTCACAGTAGCGTACAGATCTGAAAATGAGTCATTCGTTATCCATTTCTGACCTAATCAAGATGTAGGCTCAGTCCAGCATCACCCTGTATTTTCTAGTCAACATAGAAAAACAATTATTTACTCAGTAGTGAGCTGTGAAGTGAAAGTTTTACTTGTCAGCATCATTTTCTGTCATTTCTGTCTTGCAGTGCATTGTGGAACTGTTAGCAGAAAGAACAAAAGTTTACACGCCTTGGACGCTGTAGTGTTGTATAATTATATTAACTTATATAGTGAACAGGAAACAAAGTGAGACACGACCACAGAGTCTACAGCAGCCAGCCCTGAAACTGAAGCTCAGTGGTGCTTTGAGGTAAAAGCTATTTTCAGGGTGCTCACATGATCACAATGACAATACAAACATACTGGCATGAAGCAGGTTAATGTTCAATATGTCCAACATGCAGAGCTGGCCCTACCCAATGCAGCGCCCGAGATTTTATATGGTGTCCCCCTCCATTGGCGATATGCTTACAAAAGAAATCAAATAGCATTGTTTTGTAGTAATACTAACTGTGCATTTCTTTACATTTGAATCAATGTGAGCGTTTCCATTTTAACAGTTAATAGTAATAACTAGTTTTAATATAATTAAATTCAAGATGAATTTTTTCCTGATTTTGTGGCGCCCCCTGGAGGCCACGGCATCCTTAGCATTTGCCTATATTGCCTAATGGGCCAGCCAGCTCTGCCAACATGTCAGCACCTGAGACTGAGTCCACCTGTTAATGGCACCACATTAAAGTTAAGAGGTCAGTAACAATGATACATAATTGGGGTCAGTGAATGTCTGTGTAAACTGTTTTGGCAGTCCATACCAGTGGACTGACTGAATGACAGAAAGACACATGGACTGACTACTAGCATGGCTCATGAGAGACCACATCACTCTCAGCTTCATCTCATTACACCGATTCCCCTTCAATTCAAATCATAACACACATATTTAACGTAGTGTTTGGTCACCCACTTACATTTGGGACAGATCTACACACCTCAGAGCACCAAGGAGTCCCAGAGATCCTTAAGACAAACTCCACTATTAGTCCCACAGTCACATTTAAAACCACTGTGATACTGTTTTTGGGCAGATTGAAATGCTTTGGCAGAAACATTAAATTAGAAGTTTATGTTGATATTTTTAAGAAATCTCAAAACATTTGGTTTATTCTCTTTATACGTCAGTTTCAATGGATTTTCTGTTTTTCTTTATATTAGTTTAAATGTAGTTTTGAAGATATCTCTGTCTGTATGCATTGTATGGTATGGACTAAGGTGCACAACATTCCAAGTCAACAGACAGATAATCCACAGACCACTTCTCAGAGCTGCACATTTGGTAAGAAACCATTTCAGAAAGCAACTGACCCAAAACTCCCACCTAAATGGAACATCTGCGTATCGGATGTTTACTACAAAATGATCAATCACGGCCCTCTTGGAGACAACAGGACGACTCCTACCTCCACAAGAACCTGATAAGAGCCGTCAAGTGCCAACTGTGAGGAAAACCACTCCTCTGGAGAAAAGGAGATGGCATTCGTCCTGACCCTTCTCTCTCCACCTAACACACAGAACTTTCTATACAGGAATGAATTAAACACTTTTAAATCCCATAATTAAGGAAATCCAACATCACTGGAGTGATGATACCAAAATCTGGACTTGAATTGTGATACCAGGTTGATCAGGACCTGCACTGAAGAAGAACACATCGACTCTGAAGTGTTTGTGGAAGATGCACACACACGAGACACAAACACCCCCCTTTTCTCTCTGTCACAGCCAAAAAAGTCACACAGAGACACTTTTTATTTTAAGCCTATATAATTCTTCAGTCCTGTTTTTCTCTAATTATTCATGTAAATGCTTGTGTTCTTACTTCTAAGTTTACTTTCATGTAGCCTAAAAGATCAGAAATCAGAGTTCACGACTTTTGATAATGACACGTATCAATACAAGTAGATTTGAGTAATCATTAAGATTCAATTTGAAGCATTAACTCATCAGTTAAGTTCTGAGTATATATATTCAGTGGTGCCCCTGATAAATGAGTGCGATTCTAATCACAAAGTGTAGTTTCTACATATGTCATGCGGTCGTGTGAAGCTACACAGTTTTGCTACATATTCAATTATTGTTTCCATATATGAGGCTATTTCCACTACAGATATGTGGGACAAATAATGGGACATTTTTCAATAGTTGTGAATAATATTTTTATTATTTAAAGCATTGCAACTCTTGATACATGTCATCGTCTGACCTTGACACAGACCTCCGTGTCTAGCTATTACATAAAATGAAATAAAGCTGATACACCACTCTATTGGAGAAGCTAATATAAACACCAGTGAGCCTGATCATGAGAAAATATGTGAGCAAAACCATGTGTCGGAGCTGCAGCAGCTGGATGCAGGTCTGATGTGCTGCTGTTGTCACTCTGTGGAGAAGAAACAAAAAGACATAAATCATCCGCCCTCATTTAGACGAGAATGTTATCTAGAATTAAACATTTATCAAGATGTTCCACTTGCAATGGCTGATTTCTGATATGCCAAAATAATTTCTTTTTCACATCAGAGAGGACACATTTAAATGGTTTGAATCAGTAATAACATGTTTTGTCTGTTCAGATTCAACCCACTTTTAAGCTTTCAGGGAGAACTTGCACCACCAAGTGGCCAAACTACCTCTGTAAGAATCTTCTAGAGAGAGAAGGGCAGCTCACCAGTTTTGCATTTGTAGGTGACGATACTGTAGGTTTCATCTTCAGCAGCCTGCAAATGATTTAATAAGATGTGAGATTAAATGGAAAGGGAAGGCAGCATTACTCAAGACAGAATAAACAGTGTATGAAGAAAAGAGCAGAATTATAGTCATCGTCGTTCTGCTGGTGACACCTACCATACATGTCATGTCATAAAAGCAAATGATAAACAGTGACAAAAGAGACTGACCTCCTGCTTCGATCACATAAGAGGAACCTGTTGGAGAAAATGTTTCAGTAATTTAAGATTTAAACCCCCACAAGCCTAATATAAAGTGTACATTTACTGAATAGCGTCTATGAATTAATATCCAATGTTTTAAATGAAAGAATCTGACAAGAGGTTTAACTTACACAAAATAACAACTTGCAGCAGGCGTCCGGCCATGACGAACAGCAATCATGTGAAGACACCACACACGTCTGTCTGACTACTCTGACTTTTGTGTGCACAAGTTTCATTTCTTAAAACTTCTCATGAAAACCATTACAGAAACAGTCTGTGGCACCACAGACTTTACATAGACTTCCTTTATCACTTCCTACTAGCTCTCACCACATATTTTTCTATCTAAGATATTTATATCAACTCTACCACGGTGTTAAATAACTGCATAGGAACATGTGAAGAGTTTGTTCATTGATTTTGTAGCTTCATACTTTAAAAAAAAAAAAACAACTGTATTTTAAAATAAATTCTGACATACCAATCAAATAGTTTCTATCACAGTGATAGATGAGTGTGCCCAATAAGGGCTAACAGGGGAGAGGACTCAAATGCAGGACAACCATTCAGGAAGGAGTTGTTCAGTGACATTATTTGAATAAATGATGGCAGCAAAGGCCTTTTTGCTTGTAGGCGCAGGGAACACAACAAAACAGATGACAGGACAACCCAACACAACCATCTGGTAAATGACAAAGGAGAGAATCCTGGTACTAAGTGAAGAAAGAGGACGTGGGAAGCAGCTGTGTGAGTGGAGGTGGAGAATCTAGAGACTGAAGGTTACTGCCAGGGAACGAAAGGTTGATTGCCCCCCTGGTGGACAACACAGCGGAGCTAACATTACTGAGCATGCTCTCGTGAGCAGTGACAGAGAATGTGTAACTGCACACACAACAAACAGTGAAGGAAACACATTCCAGTACCAAACTTTTGGTTCTTTGAATCTGGCCCCTGAGCAGGAGAAACTAATGTTATTAAGATGGAACAGAGAACTGAAGCAGCATTCACATAAGACTTGGATATGGACACAACCTGCATCCAGTGCAAGCGCTAAAGCAAACTATGTCTTGAGTGGACACAGAAGATGCACTCAGTGAGTCACTTTTACAGACTGCTTTGCTATGAGGACATTTTTAAAGCAGCATTCAGCTATCTCACATGCTAATGACTGTAAGAATGCACAGAGTGACGTACAAACTGTCCTCCTGAGCCATGGCTGCTTTCTGAGCACCTTTTAAAGGTGTTTCACTGTGAGCAGGGCTTCTCAATAGACATCCATGAAATGTATTCCCTAAATATGACAGGTCAGGATATCTTTCAGTCTGTGATTGTCCTCACTGTTGCTGTTGTGTCAAAGCTGGATCTACTCAGTCTGTCTGTTGAGGAGTCTTAGATATGCTGCATGTCTAGCGAATGGATTTTTTTTTCATAAGCTGTATCCAACGATTTCTGAAGAACAAAAATTAAGGACAAAACCAGACAGACCCTCATCGTCTTCTGACTCAGTGAGGGAAAGAAATCGACAGGCCTGCTTTTGCCTGCAACAGTCTCAGTTTTGTTTTGAAAGATATTCTTTAGGTCGGTATTGTATGTGAAGTGCTAATACTGATGTGCACTGTGTCATTGTCCTCCTTCAGGAAACTTAGGTTACATTGCATATCCACAGTACATGCAGTAGCAGGTGTTTGTAATGCGTGTGTAAGATTATTTATGTTGAGTAATTTAAGAAAATATTTGGACAAAAAATACACTTTAGCTGATTTATGTTGCAGCTTAAGTTTCACCTGCTTCATGTTCACTGGAACATCATCACTGTATAGAATTCAAAGAGAGGATCATTACTTTAACATCAGAGAGTTGCTGTGTCATTCTGTGTGTGACTTACATATCATGTACGTCAGACAAAGTCTTTGGATTGAAGACAACACTATCTCTTAGTAATATTACATCAAAATCATAATCTATCCCTTACAGTAAAGATTAACTTGAAATAGTTTTAATTTAACCTTAAAACATGAATCACACAGTGTAGGAAAACAAATGAAATACTCTGACAGAAAACTTTAAACAGAAACATTTAGTACGAACATTTTGTGGTGGCATTTGTACATACACTCTGTTCAATGATGTTCTTTTAGTTTGTATTAACACACAACAAATGAATCCTACAGTAAAAGACTGGGGAATGACACAGGTCAAGCTGCAAATATCAATGGATTACAAAGTAAAATAGACTACGATAATCACATTCTTTTGTATAATTCTGCTAGAATCCATAGTTTAAAGGTAAGATAATTAGGTCTTTACATTGCTTAATATACAATATAGATATAAATAGTTGCTTTTTAAGGACCAGGTGACGCACATGACCTACAACATCCCTCTTGATTAGATCGTGAAATACAGCTTAAAAGGCAAGTTTAAAAACTAAACATTGTTTAAAAACAATATTTAGGCTGTCTGCTTTCTTCTCATTAATCATAATCGTACATTCATTTAATATAGCATGTGTTTCAATGTGCCTGCAGGAGGCTGTACAACATGTCCTGTGGGTCTGATCCAGTTGGCTGCTCAGGGATGGTGGAGTACATGTGATATATGTCAGACTAGAAAAGAAACACAACAACTGTAAGAGATCTCTAAGTTTACAGCATCTGCAGAGCTACATGTAGCAAATATATTCATTAATGTCCCCTTTGTTTTACTTACATCTTCAGTTTGAGGCTCTTGTCTGTTCAGTTTCTCAAAACCTGCAGATGAAAGAGAACCACACACTAAAATGACTGCATTCAGTTGTGTTTGGTATTTTATTGCTTTGCCTATAATATATAATTTAAGGTGAGATATAAAAAATCTCACCTGCAGAACAGTCAGCACCAGGCACTGAGGTGATCAAACTGTAGATGTCATTATTACCAGCAGGTAACTTAAGACAACAGGAAAGAGTGGAAATGAAGTGACACAAATCCATGGAAAACATAATATAACACATTATTTCACCTTGTGTAGCTTTACTATTCAAATGTTTGAATGATGTCAATGTTACAAATAAAGTGTGTTTAATTACCACTCCTCCATAGTTAATATTTCTCATGCACACAGAGTCATCTACAACAGAAGGTAACACAAAATACAATCAACCAAAATATATATGTGCTATATGAATGAACAATACAGGTCGTATACTGCATACGTTACCTTTGATGTTGACTTTTGTTCTGTATCGAAACAACAGAATATGTTAAAATGCAGTGTACAGGGCTGCAAACCTAATATCCAGAGGAATACATATCTTTCTCCAAATGCATTCAGTGACTTGTGGGATCACTATTTTAAGGTCTAGAGTTTAAATTGTTGTTGGGGAAAATGAATGAGCTCTCTGAATTGATATCTAATGTCCTGCTGCCCAGAAGCAACACTTAATCCACAAATGTAGCACTGATTCTGTTCAGTGGCTGAATAAGGAGAAAATCTGTTCCTCAATTCATGGGATATGAAAGAGTGATGATAGAAAATAAATACTTACTTGTGAGATGATCTGTCTGAAAAATGCAAAATTAAAAAAAAAAAGAAGTGTCAGCCAGAAGTTATTCATTCACAGCAGTGCAACGAATAACATCCATCATTTTTATGCAGGAGTACAGCACAGACAATATGAACTGATGAAAATAAAAAATTATAAAATGACAATTCCTTGATTTCCTTTGACACATCAATAGAAATAATATTTCCTGACTACTGTAATAAACCACTTGATGCTTTGACATTATGAAACATCTAAACCTCGTTTTAACAATTGCAGTCATTTTGTAAAACTCTGAATTTGGACTTGGAACAGAATTTGATATATTTTAACTTTAATATGTGTGTGCATGTTTAAAAAGTGCATTACAGGACACATGAATTGACATACAGAAGTTCTCACCTGTTCTTCTTTTGAGATGTCTGCGAAGCACCAGCACCAGTAAGATGACAACCACACTTACTCCAAAACCCGCCACAAGTATGAACAGCTTCAATACAGATGTTGCTGTTTTGGAGGCCAGAAACAATTTTCACTTCTAAATCATAAAGCAAGATGATTGTGTTCCTACTTTTTCCTGGACTACAGATACCAAATCAAAGAAAAGACTGACCAAAAAAGTAATAAAAGACTCCAACAAGCCTGTTGTAGTAAATGTCAAACTGCCTTGAAGAAAAATGTTTTAACCATAATAATATGCAATTTATGTAAGGCTTAGTGCCAGGTTTATGGAGCACAATACCTACTGGAATATAACAAATAGAAACATGAAAAACATTCACAGCAATGCATCTTAGCATTTTCAGTGCACTCATAAGAATTTTCACCTGAAGTATTGTTTCGTGAAGGCGGATTCATTTGGACAGCAGAGGTCACATTTTCTGTAGGACTGAGATTAGCAGAAACTGATCCTTGAAAACACAAAATATGAAGCAAATATTAAAATATTAAAATGACAAAGCTCAGTGCCTGGAATAAACAACTTTTATGATCTGGAATATATCATTTGTAATTAACTAATAACAATTATAACACATCAATAACTTTCTCACCTGATGTTGGGTTCACAGAGGTGATAGAAGTAGAAACACTGGGTGTGGTAACAGTTGAACCTGCTGTGTAAACACACAATAACATGTTAAAGCCTTTAATAGCGGTCATGTGTGATGATGTTTTGGGTCACTATCTAGATATATAGCCTACCTCTGGTCATAATACATATTGATTTTGTGCTCATCACACTTGATTCTGTTCCTACAACATTTGCAGTAAAAGAAAATAAATTTGGTTTCAAGTTAAATAACACTTGTGCTATTTTTGTTATTTGTATCACTTCAATGCAAAACTTTTTAAAACTGAAAGAAATAATTTGCTCTGTTTTTAGCCATGCATGATGCATCTATGAACATTTCTCCAGTTATGACAACATCAGCTCATCATTGCTTTTCAACACTGAATCGCAGTCAACATAATTTGGCTTTGTTGACTAGAATCTGCGAAAACATTTCCATTCTTTTACTAGTGCACTTACAAGAATCTCACCTGCAGTATTGCTTCCTGGTGTCGGTTTCACCGTTGTTTTGACAGCAGAGGTCACACTGTATGTAGGACTGAGATTAGTAGATAGGAATCCTTGAAAACACAAAAATATTAGATACACACATTTGTTTTCATTTTCTCAAACTTTTTTTCCCTATTTCCTCATTTGCAGTCATCTTTACTTTATTATTCGGGAAGTGGTGGTTCAGTGGTTCAGGCTTTGGGTTGCTGATCAGAAGGTGGAGGTTTCAAACTTCAGCACCATCAAACTCAATGTGGCCGACCGTGAGTTCTGACATGAGCTTCCTAACAAGTTGGGATATGCAAAAGAGAATTACCCCATTGCAGGATCAATAGATTATATCATTTTAAATATTTTTAAAATACTTTCTTTTTTGTTTTACTCTGTCTTGTCTTTCATTTTGATAGTGGTTGTTTTGGTTGCATCAGAGGAAGCAGAAGTTTGTTTCTTAACTGCATTAGTTTCCTTTTGTGTTTGTGTGAAGTGGCCTTTCTGTTTTTGAGTCATACCAACAACAGAAACCCTCCAGTCTTCTTGTGATGAAGAAAACAAGTACAAGGGAGTATGTTCACCTACACACTGGAGAGATTGTTAACTTACTGTGCAGTCATAAAGGGGGTTTCCTTCATTGTGTTGATCATTTTCCAGATCATCCACAAGACGAAATGATAAAACTTGTAGTTAGGGCTGCTCAGGTGACCTCAAACCCTCTCTCCATACATTTAGAAATTCATGTCTATGACTTTATATCTTCTCTCTTCCGTGGTTCGAGTTTTGTCCTTTCTGTCGGTTATCTCTGGCTGTAGAGCTACATGTCTCTGATTTGTTATAGCGACTTCGCTGACCACCGAAGTGTTAATTGTTCTCTTAAGTGTTGTTTGTTTTCTATCTACTATCTTGCACAAGATAAATAAAACTAAACTGAGCTGATTTGTCTTCCTCAGTCTATCAGCTCATTTGTATTTTATTCTTTTCCGTGCACACTTAAATGAATAAAAAATAAAAATGCATCACTTTAGATTTGGCTCTTTTTGAGCTTCATCTTTATCTTCTTAACTTGTGAGCTCTCTTATTCATGAACTAACACTGGAACAACACACAGCTGCCCAAGAAACATTCAGTAGCCTACTGTATTCAATACAGTCCCCAATATTTTATTTAAATTGTATCATTTAAATTTATTTTACTTTTATGGTCTGGAATATTTCATTTGTAATGAACTAATATCAGTTCTAACACATGTATAACTTTCTTACCTGATGTTGGGCTCACAGAGGTGATAGAAATGGAACACAATAATATTTAAAGACTTCAGTGAAGATGTTTTGGGTCACTATTTAGATGTATAGCACGTCCTACCTGTAGTAATGGTGAATGTTGATCCTTCGCCCATCATGCTTGATTCTCTTGCCACAACATCTACAGCAAAATGACACGAAATATACATGAAATAACATTTGTTATATTTTTTGTGTCACTTCAACACAAACGTTTTCCAAACTAAAAGCCACATTTACTCCATTGTTAGCCATGCAATGAACATTTCTGTGGGGACTATCAGCTGCTCAGTCAATCCACCTCTTTGGACAGATTTAAGTATTTAGAGGATTGTTGTAAAACTTTGTAAAGACATTCTTGGTCTCCAGATAATGAATCCAAATGCTTTAGGGGATTCACACATCTTTTACGTTAGCAGTGGCTTAAGCTGGACATTTGTAGGGCTTTAATAAATGCCTCAGAAATTATCTCACAGATTGTTGTGAAATTTGATGACCCCTTGAATTTTGTTGTGACAACACCAGGGAGTTAAAATGTTTAATTGAGTCAGTGAACATTTCTCCATATTTACTGGACTGACTAAACTTCCTAGGTGTTGTTTGAAAAAGACACGTTGAACCGATTAATCTGGAACTATAAACCTTTTCAGAGCATCAGACTTGTTGTGGTGTTTAAGGCTGTTTGGACATTCAGACCAAGGTTAGTACAGAACAAATTACACTTGTAATTTTGTACCAGATATGATGTTTTATTGGTTCAGATTTGATAATTTGCATGTTTGTATCTTGATGTTAACAATAAATCCTTGTACCTTAAATCTAATTCACATTTCACTGTGTAAAAAGCAACATTTACTCCCATTTATAAGGACATTTTGTGGAATGTGATCCTTAAAGTAGCGAGTAGGGGCCACCAAACAGAATTTTACATTGGGTCACCAAAAAGATAGAAACACTCCTGTGAACTCTGTGAAGTTTGTATCAGTTTACACAATCAGTTTCAGTTCATTCTGTGGTTTTCAGAGGTGATGTGTCACATACAGCAGAATCAGTCAGTGTCTTTGACTTACCAGTCAAGCTCCTTTGATCACTACGACGAGACAAAGAGTTATGTTTACTTCTCTTTCTGTAATCACAGCTGGCATCCTTCTGTTGAACAGAATCTAAATGTCTCAACAAATCATCAACTGGGACAGTAAACTGGCAGAACCGCTGTTTGGTTTTTGAGCTTCTCTTCCAGACGGTTGCCATTAGGATTGGACGGTTTACTTCTCCAAAGTAAAGGTTACATCTTGTATCATTTTTCACAGATCCAGGAACAGAGCAAGAAAATAAAACGTAGTCCCCATCAAAATGTTGAAAACTCAGCTCTGGTTTATGACCTTCAAACAGATTAAGAAAAAGTCAGTAAATATAATGTTCCAGTCTGCCATTAAGTGAACTGTATGTATATATCATATGTATGTCTCTGAGATCATCAGTGGATTCACTGTCAGTTTAGGTGGAGGAACATCTGAAAAATCATGTTATATAAGAAACTTAATTTTCCAAATGAGAAATGAATGTCAATGTAATAACAAACTAAGTTAAGTAATAATGTTGGTGGTGGACATTAAAGATAATAAATCAGACACTGACCTTGTCCTTCAATCTCATGAAAGGAACCTGTTGAAATAAAACGTATTAACAGGGCAAAAACATTAATAACTCACATACATAATAACATTAACAAAATGTAGACAGATTAAAACTCACAATTAGCTAATAATTAACTGACAATTAGTCTTCACACTTCAGTTGTTGATCCATCAGCAAATAAACATCACAAAGCAACAACACCAGTAATAAGAACACACAACATAAAAATACTAACAATGAAAAGAACAACATGAATGTGCATTTATTTGTTAAAATGTAAATCAACAATGAAAACATCTGTAGGAGGTTTAACTTACACATGAGGATGACAAACAGCAGGAGACCAGCCATGGTGAAGTTGAACTCAGACTCTCTGAACAGGATACTTGAATGTGTGACAACATGGACACTGATATAAGAGTCACTTTGCAGAAGTTGTTCACAGCAAAACCACAGCAGGCATCAGAACTGAGTCACACAGACAGAAACCCACACTGTGTTCAATGTTTTAGAGTTACCCTGATAGACACGTTTTAATTAGACTGAATGCATCACAGTGGAAGTTGACCTCTGAACAAAGGTGACAGCATTTACTATATTTACCATTTCTGTTTCTTTGGTGTGTTTTTTTTCCACATAAAAAAGCTGGTCTGTTTCAGTTTCTTCCATATTAATAGATATTCAAGTGTGTGTGTAAAAGTCTTAACATCATTGTACATTATTCACATGGTTACATTCTGCAGTAAGTAACTGTGTATTTACTGCAGAACTGTTGTTCTGATCTTTCAGTCAGGTTACTTCTTACATCCAGATTATTCCTCAAGTTGTTTTCCCTTATTTGTCTTTGTGAAGATTTTCTCTTTTCATTGAGTTGTTGTGGTTTAAACATTGTTCCCTAGTTATTGTTTACTAGTTGCTATAATAGGTACAATATGAGATTGTACCTATAATAACATAGATGTTTATCCAAACTCTTTATTAAGCACATTAGAAGAAATTGTGCCACCAAGTGGCTAAGCTGGGTTTTATCTATTCAGTCTCCTTTGCTGCTGCTCATCTTCTAGTTTCAGTCTCGTGCATCATTCAGTAGAACAGAACATGCATCCATTCAACATTGTTTTGTAGTTACTGTTTACTGTTTGCTCTGTGTGTTGTTTTGTGTACATGTAAATCACATGTTTTAATGACTCCTCATATGAAATTAATTTTGGTACAACATGTCTTTTGTTTTAAGTGCGGTATGAATAACGATGAACCTGAACGTTAGTTATGTTATTTTATTTTATTATTATATCATAAAATATATTTAAAGCATTACAACACAAGATGAAAATACATTATTAACTAACCAGAATATTAAAAAGCAAAGAGAAAAAACACTAGAAAAACAACACTTGTATTTCTAGTGTCCTCCAAACAGTCACAAAAATGTTAAACCGCAGCATGTCGTCAAAAATGTCTTAAAAATGTCATTTTGACACATTTATGACGTTTTTGATGACGTACCCTAGTATGATATTCATTTATTTATTTTAAAGATCTATTTTTGGTCTTTTAATGCCTTTATTAAAAAGGACAGAACAGTGGATAGAGTTAGAAAGGGGAGAGAGTGGGGAAGGACATGTGGTAAATGGCTGAGGTTGGACTCGAACCCGTCTCAGCCACTACGCCTCTGCACAAGATAATCCAGCATCTTTTTAGGTTTCAACATGAAGATGAGCTATTAAATCCTAGACATGTGGAGGACATACCAGATGATACTGACACCTCTGAGGGAACAGCGGACTGCCAAGGTACATGGTGGTCAGAAGAGCAGCTACAGATCACGTCTGCTGCCTCAGAAATGGGAAGGCCTAGAATAACATTTGGAGACCTGAGGAAGGAAGACAGTAGTCAGTGATTACAGTGACTTCCCGCACAGTTTTACATGTTCATGATTGTTCACGACATCAGATCAGATCAGTGAATGAAGACCAGCAGTAACTGATGTTGGGAGACAAATCTTCAAACCCACCTGTATCCAACTGGCTTTATAATAGAGCTGCACTTGACTCCAGCAGCTGGGACAGCTGAGTCAAAGCCAGTGAGCTTTACTCTGAAGGGCAGCCAGTCTTGCTGCTTCACCAACATCACATTATGCGGCTTAATATTGGTGTGAATGATGCCAGAAGTCTTCAGAGAGGCAAGTGCAGAGAGCAGCTGCAGGGCCAGAAGAAGAAATAAAGATCGAATTTTGATGTTCAAATGTTGGTGACATGTTTATTTGATATGTCCTGTCAATCTGTAGATGTTGTTTGTTGATAGAATAATCAAATCCATATACCTGCTGTGCAATCGGTCTGATTACATGAAGAGAAAGGTTCTCCACATCTCTCCCTCAACAGCTCATGGAGGTTCTGTCCAGCGTTTTGAGAACTAGACAAGTGTGACCTTTGTGTTCAAATTTCTCGTAGAACTGAACAATTTGGATGGGATCAAGACCTGGGATCTTGTTCAGAGTGTCCAGCTGGAGAGAAAACATAAGACATTAGACAGATGAGTGAGAGTTCATGTTAACAATGTGATAAAATGTGTGAGACAAAGACTCAAGATCTACCTCTCTGCTGGGCTGCTGAGAGTCACTGGTCATCTTCTTGAAGATTTTGACAGCCACAGCGTCTTCAGTATCCGTCACTCTGCACTGAGCGACGTCACTAAAGCAGCCCGGATACCTGAATCTCCCGAACCGGTAATCAGCAATCCTGCCGGACATCAGGTCCCAGGGTTTGAAGTCAGATTTGTCAGGTCCAAGCAAACTAAAAAGCCTCTGAAAAAGGAGGTTATTAAATAACTCAATAATCATTACCCTGTGTTTCATTTTGTGATAAAGCAGAGCTGTTCCTAATGCAAACCTTCTCCTTACATTTTTAAACCGTCTCTAAATGCTGCATCACATAAATCACATTTTTGTGCCTGTTTGGATGGCATACCATGCTGTGACACTTCTGAGACATTTTTGATGGTATACTGTAATTTGACGTTTTTGTTCCAGTCTCTCACTTTCTTCCTGCCAATTCAACAACTGTCTATGGCCCTCGACTGAATTCAGAAATATAAACACAGCTCATCAGCTTTGCACTCATAGGCGACAATACTGCAGGTTTCATCATAAACTGCCAGCAATTGATTTAATAAGATGTTAGATTGACGAAAGAATGAGGGCAGCTTTATAAAAGACAGAATAGTCAACACTCTTTTATTGTTGGGACTTACAATGTAGTAAAAGTTGATATTTCATAATTAACAATTGCAAATAAAATACACATGTCTAAATAAAACTGCTGTATTGCATTGGAATGTTTATTATAGTGAATGTAAATGAGCAACACACCTTTTGATGTGGCGCTGGGTTGGCTTTGGCTCTAAATTGGGTGGAAAAAACAATAGAAAAAGAAGTATTTAGAAGAATGTGTCTTCTTTACAGCCAAAAGTGAAAAAAGTTCATATTTCCAACTGTGCATCTCTCTGACTGAAGTCTGCTGCTTCAGGAAACCCCCAAAAAGCCCAAAAAGCCTCCTTCTTCAGCCTGGTGGCTTCCTTCACTGCTGGTGTCCACCAGCGGGTTTTTTGGTTGCTGTCGTGACAAGCACAAGTGACCTTCTGGCCACAACTCCTAATAGCCGCTTCTGCAATGGAGACTTTGAACATGTTCCACTCCGATTCCATGTCCCCAGCCTCCACTGGAATGCAGAAGAAACTATTCTGGAGGTGGGAGCTGAAAACCCCACAGACAAGGGCCTCCGCCAAACGTTCCCAGCTCACCCTCACTACACGTTTGGGTTTACCAGGTCTGTCCAGCAGCCTTTCCCGCCATCTGATCTAACTCACCACCAGATGGTGATCAGTTGACAACTCTGCTCCTCTGTTCACCTGAATATCCAAGACATATGACCACAGGTCTGATGACACGACTACAAAGTCGATCATCGACCTTTGGCCTAAGGTGCTCTGGTACCAGGCATACTTATGAGCCACCTTATGCTCGAGCATGGTGTTTGTGCTATGACTAGCACAGAAGTCTAACTGAATGTGAAAATGCACAAACAAATGAAGTCATAAGAGGCTTAACTTACACAAGGACGATAAACAACAGACAATCCAAACATTCTCAAAAGAATGTATCAGACTTCAAGACAAACAAGCCTCTTTTTGCAAAACATAAATTCTCAGACAAAACCGAGAAAACATCATAAATCAGAAATAAAACTACATTCAGGACACAGAAGCTGATACAGTATTTGCCACAATCTGTAAAGCATGTGTAGCAGCACTTTAACATCATAGTTTTTATTGTTCCTTGTAGCTCTCCATTATAAAAACCTGTTGATTTCAGTAGCTGTCACACAATAGTTTCACTTTGCGAGGAAGAAAGGTTACATAAGACATTAAATCCCTCTTTTATGTGAACACAGAGTCTGAAGCAGAAAGCCTGAGTTAACAAAGAAAGTCGATAACCACCTTCATGCTACCTGTTATCTTTAACTGGAGCTTTAATTTAAGTCGAGCTGACTTTTATAAAGAAAGTCTATGTCAAACTAGCTTCATAGTACAGTCATCGGGATTTATTATATGAACTTCATTTATTTTCTTGTAGTTGTTTTTGGAGTTAATAATGGGGATGTTAAATATTGCCTACCTTTATTAGTCCAGTGAAAGATATTTTAGCTGATAGGGCAGAAGACGAAGGTCATGCATATTAGAAAATGTATTGTAGGTTAGTTGTAGTACCTGTTTTTTCACTAGATGGAGCTGCTTACTGTTTAATACTGTAGTCACCCAAAGAGGTTTTGTCTATAACATAAAAATCCATTATTCCATCATTAAAGTTGCAAAGCAGGAATATAGTGATAAGATTGAGGGTTACTTTAAAGAGGACAATACACAACGTATGTGGATGGGACTGAACACCATCACCTCCAGGAAACCTAGTACTGAGATAGGCGCCTTTGACAGCTCACTTCCAAATGAGTTGAATCATTTTTATTGTCACTTTGAAAGTAAAGATAATGTGCCTTTGGACTTTTCAGCAGCTGGTGATGAAATTGGTCTCACAGTCCTTCAGGAGGATGTCCAGAGGGTCCTGTCCAAGACCAAGGTCAGGAAGCACCTGGCCCGGACGGTATTCCTCCCCATGTTCTAAAGCTTTGTTCCCAACAACTTGCGCCTGTATTAACTGGCCTCTTCAATATGTCACTTAGGCACTGCACTGTCCCACGCAGCTTTAAAAAGTCAATCATCATTCCAGTGCCTAAGCGATCACCTGTACCTTGTTTAAATGACTATCAGCCTGTGGCCCTTACATCGGTTTTAATGAAAACTTTTGAGCGTCTTGTGCTGGACTACATTAAAGGCCTGATTCCTGCGTCAGTGGATCCGCTTCAATTTGCATATAGACAAAATAGGAGCGTGCAGGACGCCATTTCATTTGCTTTGAACTCTGTGTACGAACATTTGGACAAGGGCAAATCTCATGCGAGAATGCTTTTTAATGATTACAGTTCTGCTTTTAATTCTTTTGTTCCTGTGAGGCTTGTTCAAAAGTTGAGGTCTCTGGGACTCTGCGATGCCATTTGCCAATGGATTTTTAGCTTTTTAACCTGCAGACCACAAAGAGTTAAGGTTAAGGACTGTGTCTCTGATGAACTCATTGTGAATATTGGTTCACCACAGGGTTATATTTTAAGTCCTTTGTTGTATACTTTGTACACCTATGACTGTGTTTCCTCTAATCCTAATAATCTGATCATTAAGTCCGCTCCTCAATTTGCATATAGACAAAATAGAGAGCGTGCAGGACGCCATTTCATTTGCTTTGAACTCTGTGTACGAACATTTGGACAAGGGCAAATCTCATGCGAGAATGCTTTTTAATGACATTACATGTTCTGCTTTTAATTCTTTTGTTCCTGTGAGGCTTGAGTTCAAAAGTTGAGGTCTCTGGGACTCTGCGATGCCATTTGCCAATGGATTTTTAGCTTTTTAACCTGCAGACCACAAAGAGTTAAGGTTAAGGACTGTGTCTCTGATGAACTCATTGTGAATATTGGTTCACCACAGGGTTATATTTTAAGTCCTTTGTTGTATACTTTGTACACCCATGACTGTGTTTCCTCTAATCCTAATAATCTGATCATTAAGTATCTCATTTGTGATATTTTGTTAAAACTGAGTTCCAAAATACACACATTTACTCACTTTCTAGACAGACATTTAAAAAGTTGTAAAATTATATTAAGACGTTCATAATTCTGGCTGTTGAGTGAGTGAGAGCGTAATTTTCAAAACTCATAACAGCAAAAATTTTTTTTTTTTTAAAAATACTACATAAATATGTAGGAAAAGTGATTTAGAGACATTTTAAAAGAAAGAAGTTAATGTGTGAATAATTTTTAAAAAGAGTTATCATTATTTGGATTATCATTACTTGCATGATGCCACTGGCATGAGCTAATGAAACTGTGACCATCTGGAAGGTTTAAGCAGTTTATATTTTCTTTAAAACCTTCACAAAAGTTGAGAACTACTTTTAAATGTTTAAACATTGGACAGCGAATACGACAAACATGAGGACAGAGACAAGATTTGAATATGAATATAAAAGTGCATTTATTATAATATAAATGTTACAGTAGCTTTGTTCAAACAGGTTGACACACACACATATATATATAAATATATATATATTTATAGACACACAAACACAAAATTTATATACCCCTTTACTAGATTTAAATCAGGGGTCTCAAACTCCGGTCCTCGAGGGCCACTATCCTACATGTTTTAGATGTTTCCCTCTTCCAGCACACCAGATTCAAATGATTAGGATCATTATCAGGCTTCTGCAGAGCTTGATGATGAGCTCATCATTTAAATCAGGTGTGTTGGAAGAGGGAAACATCTAAAACATGTAGGATAGTGGCCCTCGAGGACCGGAGTTTGAGACCCCTGATTTAAATTATTCTAATGAGAACAAAAATAGATTTTTGAAATTACTTCACATTATACCAGCAGCATTCTTTCTCACCACTACTAACCGTTTTCATTGTGGAACGATGACTCACGACGAGGAAGAAGCAACACAAGCTGCACTGTCATGACACACGGAGCTTTCATTCCCCCGGCAGCCCGGTTTAATGTAGATGGAGGGTTTTAACACGCAAAGTCACTTGATGTGTTCGTGGAACGCAACGACGAACGAACCTCCCGGACCATAACCTTAACCACTTCGCGTGTCTTTGATGCAAAAAGTGCAAAAAGTGTAGAAATGACGCAAGAAACGTGCCAAACGGTGCATGTTATTTATATGCTACACACTACTTACCCCTTTTTATTTCACATCTAATTAGAATCTCACGACTTTCCCACTACGTTTCCATCGCGCAGACAGGAATTCGGGAGTACACGGAAGTGCCAGTGCGTGGGTAGGCTTGTCGGTCCCGCCATTGCGCCTGAAGTGGGTACTGCCTATGTGTCTCCCGCGGGGCCGCGACCCCCGCGGTGCTGCCATTGCGCCTTAAGCAGGGCTGCGGTGCTGCCATTGCGCGGAACGTTTTATTATTTTTACGCAACCGCATGATAAAACGTGGCCCCTGGTGACACTACACTATTCTATAAACACATATAAACGGAGAAAAATGCTTTTAAAAAGCGTACCAACAACACAGGGCGCACAACGCACTACTCAGTCTTTTTATTTTTCTTTTATTTCTATTCAGACTAATGGCGACTTTGCCTCAACATTGCCACCACGCAGGCCACAATTCAGGAGTCCACGGCGGTGCCAGTTACAGTAGGCCTATCGGCCGCGGTTCTATCAGTGAGTCTCCCCTGAGACCGCGGTGCTGCGTCTGCGGACCGCAGGGCCGCGGTATTGCCATTATGCAGCCGTGAGGCTGTGGGTCTGCCATCGAGTATGCCGTGGGACCGCGGTCATGCGTCGTCGGACGGCACTGTTGCCGTTGCGCAGTCGTGGAGCCACGGGTCTACCATTGAGTCTCCTGTAGCCCTGCGGCCATGCGTCTGCGGACTGTGGGGCCGCGGCGCTGCCATTACGCGGCCCTCGAATCGCACCAGAAATTAAAGCACATCCGGCAATGAAGCCATGGAGCAGTTTCTCCAAAATGATGACATCAAGTGTTTTTCCGTCGATCTCAACACATCTGAGCGAGCCAATGAAGATTCCACGTAAACCGTGTTTGTTTTCACGGTAGAGCCCAAGCAGCTCCATCAGTGACACAGTGATCTCTCCGTTGTTTCTGTGTATCTGCAGCTCATAGTCGTTGTTCAGCTCCAATGCCATGATTCCGATGTGCCCTTCGTCCTCCTTCTGAGAGACTACTGTCAGAGCTCCTCAATTTATAGCGGAAGGGCGGGGAATCAGACCTGTTGAGTCATGTCCAGAAACATCCAGAAACAGACAGAGGTGCTTAAAGGTAAATACATGAATAGTCCATACAGTGTCATATATTATATAATTATATATTAGATTGAATTATTTTTTCTGACTACGCATTCAATCATTAATCAGTTAATTTTTAGGTGACCAGCAAATGTACAGAACAGATTGTTTTACTGTGTGGACATTTTTGGAGTAATTTTGGAATAATTTTCTGGTGGACAAATTGTAGAGCTTTCAAACAGTAAAGCGTCCAAACTTTTACACAAGTCAAACGTCTCTGGACTCAGACTAAAAGGTATAAAAAGGCCAACATAAGGTAGCTGGCATGTAAGATGAGATCTGTCAGCAGTTCTTTATACAAAACATGTGGTATGAAGTAATCAGTGCACCTGTGAGGAAGAAGTGGCTGTTGTTGCATTGTCAGTTTGCAGCCAACAATCAAACAGCACATAATTCTCACTCTCAGTCTGATTCTTTTTATGTTGCCCAAACAAGTCTGACAAGCTAACCTATGCATTAGACATTCAGCCATCTCGGCTGCGCGCTCGGTTTCGGCGGCGGCTTGGCTGCCCGCTCGGACGCTCGGCGGCGGCTGCGCGCTCGGCTGCCCACTTGGCTGCCCGCTCGGACGCTCGGCGGCGCCTGCGCGCTCGGCGGCGCCTGTGGGCTTGGCTGCGCCTGTGCGCTCGGCTGCCCGCTCGGCTGCCCGCTTGGACGCTCGGCGGCGCCTGCGCGCTCGGCTGCCTTCTTGACGCCCCCGCGGTGCTGCCATTGCACCCTAAGTAGGGTTGCGGTGCTGCCATTGCGCGGGACATTTTATTATTTTTACGCAACCGCATGATAAAACGTGGCCCTTGGTGACACTACACTATTCTATAAACACATATAAAAGGAGAAAAATACTTTTAAAAAGCGTACCAACAACACAGGGCGCACAACACACTACTCAGTCTTTTCATTTTTCTTTTATTTCTATTCAGACAAATGGCGACTTTGCCTCAACATTGCCACCACGCAGGCCACAATTCAGGAGTCCACGGCGGTGCCAGTTACAGTAGGCCTATCGGCCGCGGTTCTATCAGTTGGTCTCCCTTGAGACCGCGGTGCTGCGTCTGCGGACCGCAGGGCCCCGGTATTGCCATTATGCAGCCGTGAGGCTGTGGGTCTGCCATTGAGTATGCCGTGGGCCCGCCGTCATGCGTCGTCGGACGGCGCTGTTGCCGTTGCGCAGTCGTGGAGCCACGGGTCTACCATTGAGTCTCCTGTAGCCCCGCGGCTGCCCGCTTGGCTGCCCGCTCGGACGCTCGGCGGCGCCTGCGCGCTCGGCGGCGCCTGCGCGCTCGGCGGCGCCTGCGCGCTCGGCGGCGCCTGCGCGCTAGCTCGGACTGCTGCTGCCTCGCTCGGCGGCGCTG
Source organism: Dascyllus trimaculatus (assembly GCA_024666655.1). Classification (NCBI taxonomy): domain Eukaryota; kingdom Metazoa; phylum Chordata; class Actinopteri; family Pomacentridae; genus Dascyllus; species Dascyllus trimaculatus. The sequence goes on from CM045450.1 coordinate 15,200,427, forward strand.
CGCCGGCTTCGGCTGCCCGCTCGGACGCGCCTGTGCGCTCTGCTGCACGCTGCTGCGCCTGCTCGGACGCTCTGCGCTGGGCGGAGCGGCACTGCCATTACGCGGCCCTCGAATCACACCAGATATTAAAGCACATCCGGCAATGAAGCCACGGAGCAGTGTCTCCAAAATTATGACATCAAGTGTTTTTCCGTCGATCTCAACACATTTGAGCGAGCCAATGATGATTCCACATAAACCGTGTTTGTTTTCACGGTAGAGCCGAAGCAGCTCCATCAGTGACACAGTGATCTCTCTGTAATTTCTGTGTATCTGCAGCTCATAGTCGTTGTTCAGCTCCAATGCCATGATTCCGATATGTATGTCATCCTCCTTCTGAGACACTACTGTCAGAGCTCCTCAATTCTTTAGCGGGAGGGCGGGGAATCAAACCTGTTGAGTCATGTCCACAAACATCCAGAAACAGACAGAGGTGCTTAATGGTAAATACATGAATAGTCCGTATAGTGTCATATAGTAGATAATTATATATTAGATGCCCGCTCGGTTAGTTTTTGTCTGCTACTGTGCACTTGGCGGCGCCTGTGTGCTCGGCTGCCCACTCGGCTGCCCGCTTGGCTGCCCGCTTGACTGTTCGCTTGACTCGGCTCAGCGGCGCCGCTTGGCTGCTCGGCTGCTTTGCTTGTCTGCCCGCTCGGACGCTCGGCGGCGCCTGCGCGCTCTGCGGACTGTGGGGCCGCGGCGCTGCCATTGGCTGCGCTGCTCTGGCTGCTGGCTGCCCGCTTGGCTGCCCGCTTGGCTGCCCACTTGGCTGCCCGCTCGGACGCTCGGCGGCGCCTGCGCACTCGGTGGCGCCTGTGTGCTCGGCTGCCCGCTCGGCTACCCGCTTGGCTGCCCGCTTGGATGCCCGCTCGGATGCTCGGCGGCGCCTGCGCGCTCGGGGGCGCCTGTGCGTTCGGCTGCCCGCTCGGCTGCCCGCTTGGCTGCCCGCTCGGACATTCGGCGGCGCCTGCTCGCTCGGCAGCACCTGTGCACTCGGCTGCCCGCTTGGCTGCCCGCTTGGCTGCTTGGCTGCCCGCTTGGCTGCCCGCTCGGACGCTCGGCGGCGCCTGCGCGCTCTGCGGAATGGCTGGCGGCCTCTAACGGACGCTCGGCGGCGCCTGCGCGCTCAGCGGCGCCTGTGTGCTTGGCTGCCTGCTCGGCTGCCCGCTTGGCTGCCCGCTTGGCTGCCCGCTCGGACGCTCGGCGGCACCTGCGCGCTCTGCGGAATTGCTCGCCTGCACCGCGGCTGCCCGCTTGGCTGCCCGCTTGGCTGCCCCTTTGGACGCTCGGCGGCGCCTGTGCGCTCGGCGGCGCCTGTGTGCTCGGCTGCCCGCTCGGCTGCCCGCTTGGCTGCCCGGCTTGGCTGCCCGCTCGGACGCTCGGCAGCGCCTGCGCGCTCGGCGGCACCTGTGCGCTTGGCTGCCCGCTTGACTGCCTGCGCGCTCGGCGGCGCCTGCGCGTTCGGCGGACTGTGTCGCTTGTTGCCCAAACGGCGCCTGTGTGCTCACGTGGCTGCGCGCTCGGCTGCCGCTCGGCTGCCGTGCCCGCTGTCCGGCTGCGCTCGGACGCTCAGCGGCGCCGCGCGCTGCCCCAGCCTTGGCTTCTGCCCGCTCGTGGGACACTCAGGCGTTCTGCCCGGGCCTCGCGGCATAAATACATACATATGTTGCAAAAGTGATTTAGAGACATTTTAAAAGAAAGAAGTTAATGTGTGAAATTTAAAACAAAAAATTAGTTATCATTATTTGCATTATCATTACTTGCATGATGCCCCTGGCATGAGCCAATGAAACTGTGACCATTTGGAAGGTTAAAGCAGTTTATATTTTCTTTAAAACCTTCACAAGAGTTGAGAACTACTTTTAAATGTTTAAACATTGGACAGCGAATACGACAAACATGAGGACAGAGACAAGATTTGAACATAAATATAAAAGTGCATTTATTATAATATTTTTGTTACAGTAGCTTCGTTCAAACAGGTTGACACACACACACACACATATATATAAATATATATATTTATAGACACACAAACACAAATTTTTTTTACCCCTTTACTAGATTTAAATTATTCTAATGAGAATAAAAATAGATTTTTGAAATTACTTCACGTTATTGTTGAGCAACAATTACTTAATTCATGTTTAATATAAAATGTTCATACCTCCCCAAGGACTCCTACAGGCACAGACATTAGTCAGGTAAATGACTAGTAAATAAGGGAGGGAAGGAGCTTGTACTGTTTCATAGACTTACAAAGTGAGGAGCATTTACCACAGAAACAAACGAGTGCAGTTGTAGGACTTGTTCTGAATCACACACAGAGGCACACTTTATTAAAACACCAGTTGCAAGTAGAAAAAAGGTTACCACAGCCACGGAGCAGAGCAGGTTGAGGACACACCAGCAGCAGTCTTTCTCAACACTCCTAACCGTTTTCATTGTGGAACGATGACTCACGACAAGGAACAAGCAACACAAGCTGCACTGTCATGACACACAGAGCTTTCAGTCCCCTGGCAGCCCGGTTTACCCGGTTTAACGACGAACGAACCTCCCGGACCATAACCTTAACCACCTCGCGTGTCTTTGATGTGAAAAGTGCAAAAAGTGTAGAATAACGCAAGAAACGTGCCAAACGGTGCATGTTATTTATATGCTACACACTACTTATCCCTTTTTGTTTCGCATCTATTTAGAATCTCACGACTTTCCCACTACGTTGCCATCGCGCAGACAGGAATTCGGGAGTACATGGAAGTGCCAGTGCGTGGGTAGGCTTGTCGGTCCCGCCGTTGCGCCTAAAGTGGGTACTACCTATGCGTCTCCCACGGGGCCGCTACCACGCGTCTGCAGACCGTAGCCCCCGCAGTGCTGCCATTGCGCCTTAAGTAGGGCTGCAGTGCTGCCATTGCGCGGGACGTTAGCGCATGACAAAACGTGTCACCTGGTGATACTACACTATTCTATAAACACATATAAACGGAGAAAAATACTTTTAAAAAGCGTACCAACAACACAGGGCGCACAACGCACTACTCAGTCTTTTTATTTTTCTTTTATTTCTATTCAGACTAATGGCGATTTGCCTCAACATTGCCACCACGCAGGCCACAATTCAGGAGCCCACGGCGGTGCCAGTTACGGTGGGCCTGTCGGCCGAGGTTCTATCAGTGAGTCTCCCCTGAGACCGCGGTGCTGCGTCTGCGGACCGCAGGGCCGCGGTATTGCCATTATGCAGCCGTGAGGCTGTGGGTCTGCCATCGAGTATGCCGTGGGCCCGCCGTCATGTGTCGTCGGACGGCGCTGTTGCCGTTACGCAGTCGTGGAGCCACGGGTCTACCATTGAGTCTCCTGTAGCCCTGCGGCCATGCGTCTGCGGACTGTGGGGCCACGGCGCTGCCATTACGCGGCCCTCGAATCGCACCAGAAATTAAAGCACAGCCGACAATGAAGCCACGGAGCAGTTTCTCCAAAATTATGACATCAAGTTTTTTTCCGTCGATCTCAACACATCTGAGCGAGCCAATGATGATTCCACGTAAACCGTGTTTGTTTTCACGGTAGAGCCGAAGCAGCTCCGTCAGTGACACAGTGATGTCTCTGTTGTTTCTGTGTATCTGCAGCTCATAGTCGTTGTTCAGCTCCAGTGCCATGATGCCGATATGTCTGTCGTCCTCCTTCTGAGAGACTACTGTCAGAGCTCCTCAATTTATAGCGGGAGGGCGGGGAATCAGACCTGTTGAGTCATGTCCAGAAACATCCAGAAACAGACAGAGGTGCTTAAAGGTAAATACATGAATAGTCCACACATTGTCATATAGTATATAATTATATATTAGATTGAATTATTTTTTTCTGACTATGCATTCCATCAATAATCAGTTCATTTTTAAATGTACAGAACAGATTGTTTGACTGTGTGGAAATTTTTGGAGTAATTTTGGAATAATTTTCTAGTGTACAAATTGTAGAGCTGTAAAACAGTAAAGCATCCAAACTTTTACACAAGTCAAACGTCTCTGGATTCAGACTAAAAGGTATAAAAAGGCAAACATAAGGTGGCATGTAAGATGAGATCTGTCAGCAGTTCTTTATAAAATACATGGCTTGACTGTTCGCTTGACTGCCCGCTGATTCGGACACTCTTGTGTCACTGGGCTGCGCGCTCCGGCGGCGCTTGTGCGCTTGGCTGCCCGCTGGCTGCTCGCTTGGCTGCCCGCTCGGACGCTCGGCGGGCCACACTCGGCGGCCCGCTCGGCTGGCTGCTGCCCGCTTTGGCGGCGCCTGCGCGCTCGGCGGCGCCTGCGCGCTCAGCGGCGCCTGTGTGCTTGGCTGCCTGCTCGGCTGCCCGCTTGGCTGCCCGCTCGGACGCTCGGCGGCACCTGCGCGCTCTGCGGACTGTGTCACTTGGCGGCGCCTGTCTGCTTCCCAGCTCGGCTGCCCGCTTGGCTGCCCGCTCGGACGCTTGGCGGGCTGCCTCAGCGGCGCCTGCGCGCTCAGCGGCGCCTGGGTGCTGGCTGCCTGTGCGCTCGGCTGCCCGCTTGGCTTCCCGCTTGGCCCGCTTCGGCACTGCGCGCTCAGCGGCGCCTGTGCGCTCGGCTGCCCACTCGGCTCCCCGGTTGGATGCTCGGCGCGCCTGCGCTCGCGACGCCTGGCTCGGCACGCCTGCAGCTCGGCTCCTGCGCCTGCGCGCTCGACGCCTGGGCGCTGGCCTGCCCGGACGCTTGGCTGCCCGCTTCAGCTCACGCTCGGACGCTCGGCGGCCTGCGCGCTCAGCGGCGCCTGTGCGCTCGGCTGCCCACTCGGCTGCCCGTTTTGCGCCGGCGGCGCCTCGTTCTCGCACGCTCGGACAAGCTCGGCGGCGCCTGCTTGCGCTCGCCATGCGGCGCCTCAGAGCTGCCCAGCTTAGCATGCCCAGCTAAAGTAAACAAAGTAACCTGTGCATTAGACATTCAGTCCACTCGGCTGCGCGCTACATCCGGTGCCCGTGGCTGCCCGCTTGGCTGGCGCTTGGACGTGCGCTCACACTCGGCAAAGCGCCCTCGGCGCCTGGGCGCTCGGCGCCTGTACGCTCGGCTGCCCGCTTGGCTGCCCTGCAGGACGCTTTTGGGACTGTCGCTCTCATTTTTGCTTGCGCTGGCTGCCCACTCGGCTGCCCGCTCGGATGCTCGGTGGCGCCTGCGTCTCGGCGGCGCCTGCGCGCTCAGCGGCGCCTGTGTGCTTGGCTGCCACTCGGCTGCCTGCTTGGCTGCCCGCTTGGCTGCCCTCTCGGACGCTCCGCGGGGCCTGCGCGCTCGGCGGCGCCTGTGCCTGCTCGGCTGCCCACTCGAGCTGCCCGTTTGGACGCTCGGCGGTGCCTGCGCGCTCGGCGGCGCCTGTGCGCTCAGCTGTCCACCCGGCTTAGCTGCCGGCTTGGCTTTTTTCAGAGTCGGCGCCTGCGCTCGGCGGCGCCTGTGCGCTCGGCTGCCCGGCGGTGCTCGGCGGCACCTGCGCGCTCGGTGGCGCCTGGGCGCTCGGCTTCCCACTCGGCTGCCCGCTTGGCTGCCCGCTCGGACGCTTGGCGGCGCCTGCCCGTTCAGCGGCGCCTGCGCGCTCAGCGGCGCCTGCGCGCTCAGCGGCGCCTGTGCGCTCGGCGCCTGTGCGCTCGGCTGCCCGCTTGGCTGCCCGCTTGGACGCTTGGCGGCGACTGCGCGCTCAGCGGCGCCTGTGCGCTCGGCTGCCCACTCGGCTCCCCGCTTGGATGCTCGGCGGCGCCTGCGTTCTCGGCGGCGCCTACGGGCTCGGCGACGCCTGCAGCTCATAGTCGTTGTTCAGCTCCAATGCGCCTGCGCGCTCGACGCCTGGGCGCTCGGCGGCGCCTGAGCGCTCGGCTGCCCACTCGGCTGCCCGCTTGGGTGCCCGCTTGGCTGCCTGCTTGGACGCTCGGCGGCACCTGCGCGCTCGGCGCCTGGGCGCTCGGCGGTGCCTGGGTGTTCGGCTGCCCGCTTGGCTGCCCGCTTGGCTGCCCGCTTGGCTGCCCGCTTGCCTGCCCGCTCGGACGCTTGTCGGCTCCCGCGCGCTCGGCGGCGCCTGTGCGCTCGGCTGCCCAATCTGCTGCCCGTTTGGATGCTCGGCGGTGCCTGCGTTCTCAGCAGCGCCTACGGGCTCGGCCGCGCCTGCAGCTAATAGTCGTTGTTCAGCTCCAATGCCATGATTCCGATATGTATGTCGTCCTCCTTCTGAGAGACTACTGTCAGAGCTCCTCAATTCTTTAGCGGGAGGGCGGGGAATCAGACCTGTTGAGTCATGTCCACAGACATCCAGAAACAGACAGAGGTAAAGTAAAGTAAAGTAACCTGTGCATTAGACATTCAGCCATCTCGGCTGCGCGCTCGGTTTCGGTGGCGCCCGTGGCTGCCCGCTTGGCTGCCCGCTTGGACACTCGGCGGCGCCTGCGCGCTCGGCGGCGCCTGGGCGCTCGGCTGCCCACTCGGCTGCCCGCTTGGCTGCCCGCTCGGACACTCGTCGGCGCCTGCGCGCTCAGCGGTGCCTGCGTTCTCGTCGGCGCCTACGGGCTCGGCGGTGCCTGCAGCTCATAGTCGTTGTTCAGCTCCAATGCCATGATTCAGATATGTATGTCGTCCTTCTTCTGAGAGACTACTGTCAGAGCTCCTCAATTCTTTAGCGGGAGGGCAGGGAATCAGACATTCAGCCATCTCGGCTGCGCGCTCGGTTTCGGTGGCGCCTGTGGCTGCCCACTTTGCTGCCCGCTTGGCTGCCGCTCGGACGCACGGCGGAGCCTGCGCGCTCAGCAGCGCCTGTGCGCTCGGCTGCCCACTCGGCTGCCCGTTTGGACGCTCGGCGGTGCCTGCGCGCTCGGCGGTGCCTGTGCGCTCGGCTGCCCGATTGGCTGCCCGCTTGGACGCTCGGCGGCGCCTGTGCGCTCGGCTGCCCGCTCGGCTGCCTGCTTAGCTGCCTGCCCGGACGCTTGGCTGCCCGCTCAGATGCTCGGCGGCGCCTGCGCGCTCAGCGGCGCCTGTGCGCTCGGCTGCCCACTCGGCTGCCCGTTTTGACGCTCGGCGGCGCCTGCGTTCTCGGCGGCGCCTGCATTCTCGGCGGCGCCTACAGGCTCGGCGGCGCCTGCAGCTCATAGTCCTTGTTCAGCTCCAATGCCATGATTCCGATATGTATGTCATCCTCCTTCTGAGAGACTACTGTCAGAGCTCCTCAATTCTTTAGCGGGAGGGCGGGGAATCAGACCTGTTGAGTCATGTCCACATACATCCAGAAACAGACAGAGGTAAAGTAAAGTAAAGTAACCTGTGCATTAGACATTCAGCCATCTCGGCTGCGCGCTCGGTTTCGGTGGCACCTGTGGCTGCCCGCTTGGCTGCCCGCTTGGACGCTCGGCGGCGCCTGCACGCTCGGCGCCTGCGCCCTCGGCACCTGGGCGCTCAGCGCCTGTGCGCTCGGCTGCCCGCTTGGCTGCCCGCTTGGACGCTTGGCGGCGACTGCGCGCTCAGCGGCACCTGTGCGCTCGGCTGCCCACTCGGCTGCCCGCTTGGATGCTCGGCGGCGCCTGCGTTCTCGGCGGCGCCTACGGGCTCGGCGACGCCTGCAGGTCATAGTCGTTGTTCAGCTCCAATGCGCCTGTGCGCTCGGCTGTCCACTCGGCTGCCTGCTTGGCTGCCCGCTTGGCTGCCCACTCGGACGCTCCGCGGCGCCTGCGCGCTCGGCGGCGCCTGTGCGCTCGGCTGCCCACTCGGCTGCCCGTTTGGACGCTCGGCGGCGCCTGCGCGCTCGGCGGCGCCTGTGCGCTCGGCTGCCCACTCGGCTGCCGGTTTGGATGCTCGGCGGTGCCCGCGCTTTCGGTGGCGAATGTGGCTGCCCGCTTGGCTGTCCGCTTTGACGCTCGGCCGCGCCTGCGCGCTCGGCTGCCCACTCGGCTGCCCACTTGGCTACCAGCTTGGCTGCCGCTCGGACGCTCGGCGGCGCCTGTGCGCTTGGCTGCCCACTCGGCTGCCCGTTTGGACGCTCGGCGGTGCCTGCGCGCTCGGCGGCGCCTGTGCGCTCGGCTGCCCATAAACAGCCTGCAAATGATTTAACAGGATGTTAGATGGAAGAGAGAGTGAGGGCAGCTTCACTCAAGACAGAATAATCCCTGCATGAACGAGACCTGATAGTAGAAGATCTGAAATCAACACTCTTGCGTAAGAAAAATTAAGAAATGAACGAACAAATGAAGCAGGAACACAGTTTCAAACTGATTGCTGGCCTTTGCCCTGTGGTGCTCAGGCCCCTAATAATAATAAACTTCTTACCTCTTAGAAGCATCTTTCTCTGCAAAATGCAAAAATAGTAAACCAACTTGTGATTATTGACATCAGTAAATAAAAAACATATGAAGACACATAAGAAGTTTCAGCAACAGCAAGTAGGTCACAAAACTAAACACCACACAGGGGAGAATCTTTTAGACAGTTCAGTTTTTTATTTGAAATGTTGGTGTAAGGGTTCAGTATCTTTGTGTGTTTCACTTAAATCTTAGCTATAGAGGTTAAAATTCATTAATTTAAATGCATATCTTAGGATTTTTTTCTCATACAATGTCTTTTGTTTGTTTGACAACCATATCAAAAATACCACCACCATAAAATCAAAAATAAAATTAAAGGTACTTACTGTTTGCAAGTGTAAGCCTACATTAATTTTTAAAGCCCATATTTACAGTGGCACAATCTATAAGAGGTTAAACTTACACATGAGGATGACAAACAGCAGGAGTCCGACCGTGATGAAGCTGAACTCTGAGACTGTCCAGAACTCTCTGAAGAAGATACTTGAATGTGCAACTCATGGACTTTGGCAAACTTAGGCATCATTTTGCAGAACAGCACAGGAAAACCACAGCAGGCATGAGAACTGAATCAAACATACAGACCACAGAAAACCACATAAAAACAAGTCTTTGAATTTACCTATGTTTTGTTTTATTTGGCATGAATACTCAGCAGTGGTGGTGGCTAAGCTCTGAAGAAAGACAATGGTAAGATTGCTCATAATTTCTGTTTCTGTGATGTTTTACCTGATACACAGCAGCTGTTTCAGCTTCTTCCGTGTTAGTAGATGTAACCGTGACAGTCTGCTAAGTCACTGTGTGTGTGTCTGTGTAAAACTCCTAACACATTTTGCTGTATGTAACTATGCATTTATTTCACAGCTGCTGTCCTGGCCATTCAACCATGTTTCTTGTTCTCACCAGATGATCTAATCTCTCTGATGTTTCCCCTTTTATCAGTACTTATACCGAAAACTAAACAAAGTTCCTCTAACTAGAATAAAGCTTTTATATCACCTCTGCATTGTATGCATTTACTGTAACTTACAGTAAATGCATTTTTCCTAAATCTCTTATGGTCCGTAAGAGATTTAGAAAACATACATTAAAACAATAGATATTTACCAAGAAATTCACCAAAATACTGACTCAAAATGTATCTAAACTCTATCAGACAGAGCTAACAAAGAAAGGTTTGGCTGTAATCACCATAAAGTTGTCATCATCAATGACTGCCTTTAATTCATTGTATTTACTGGTTACATTTATGATCCAACACTGATGGACTTAAATGCATTGTGTTGTTTCATGTTGTGTACCTATATCGTGATGTGTGTCTCTAGTGAGATTATTTAAAATTTTTATATAATTAAATTTTAATTTTAATTATTTTTAATTGTGTGCTGTCCCCTGCAAACAATGAGTGTGAATATTCTTATTTTGTATTTGTGAATATAAACGTGCCAGTCTTGGATATCTGTAGACAGTAGACTAGCTTACTCACTACTTTTAACAGATTCCTGACCCGAGATGTTGTTGCATCTCTTATTTTAAAGAGAAATTTTCGACTCATCACCAGTCTGTCTGGTTTAAATTTCATTCTGTTGGGTAATAGATAACTATGTGTGTTTTGACACCAAAGTAATTGTGGTGCAGATGAAAACTTCTTATCTTACATGCCCCATTAAACGCAATGAAAATAAACTCGGATAAGACACACAAAAAATAAAAAAATATTTTTTTTTCATTTCATAATGCCTTTCAAGTGCAATACGTTGTGTCTCTATGCTCTGAGGCAGCTGGTTCCTTTTTTAAAAAAAAACTACTGTGGTTGGTATTTGCCATTTGTGGTTCCCTGCATTATGCTGCTGTATTCTAGTTGCAGATCATCACAAAAACATGTTTGCTTAAACTTGATCCTCTGGTACCTACATGACTTGTTCCTTCTGTGATTCTAATGGATGAGGTGTTGGCTAAAGCAGCAAAGGGTTTTATCCCATTTATGGTCACTTGCCAATAAAATGCAGCACCATCTGGGCCAACTGATGAGGAGAAATGGAGATTGTGATAGTCATTTTATCACTGAGAAAATCCAATGAGATCCATTAACACTACTATTACTCTTACTCTTTTGTTCATATTTTTTTTAATAAAAATGATTTAAATATCACCTTAAATGTATTGCATTTAGGAGGGTTGTGTTCCTGTTTTTATTATTAAGTTTATTATTTCAGCTACTATTTCTCCAAATAGCTCCCATTTGTATTCATATGTAGAAGTAAGCAGCCTGCAGTTTCATTCCTTTCATATCAGCATAAAGGCTGAAATTGGCATTCGTCAGACAGTTGCGCACTTTTACGCATCCACTTTATCCACGTACTTTATTGTTTATATGTTTTTGACGGTTAAAGTAGAATCTAGGAGGTATTTCTCTAAAATATTTTAAAAGAAAAGACAGACATAAGATATTCAAAAGAGCCACAGTAGTTGGAGGAAAGGCTTCTCTGCGCTCCCCGTTGACTTTAATTTGCAAACCCTAATCGGCTGCACCTGATGCGATGAGATTCACGTGGTCTTACCGCAGCAGAGGCAGCTGCATAAAGACAGAGACAATGGGCAAACGTGGCATTAGTACTTGTAGGCTGTGCACAGTTGGCCTTTTGTGTCTTGGTGTTCTTTTTTATCTGAAAATAATGCCTCCTAAAAAGCCAGCAGCGGGCCCTACTGATCCTGTGCTATCTTCAAAAGAAGCTCCGGTGGAAGAGAAAGCTGCGCACAAACCAGGTCTGTGTGCAACAAGTCAGAACCATTTACAATCATCAGAGTTTCAAGTTGTTTAAACAAACAAAAAAAAATATTAAGAAGAAAAAAAACGCACGGGATAAATGTGTCTTTTCTGCTCTAGATGCTGCGGCGCTGCGCAAACTTGCAACTCATCCCTCCACCGCGATTATGGTAAAAGAGGCACTTAAAGAGTTGGACTCGCGCAAAGGGGTTTCATCCCAAGCCATACAAAATTACATAAAAAAGAAATACCCCTCAGTTGATCATGTGAGGCTGAAGCACTTGGTTCGCAAAGCCCTGAAAAAAGGAATCGAGAATGGCACTTTGGTGAGGCCTGCCAACTCCACTGTCACGACAGGCGCAATGGGAAGATTTAGGGTAAGATGGCAAATCTGCAGCTGCGTCCAAACGTAAGGCTAAAATAAATAACGTCACTATTACTTGAAATTTGGTCTTATTTTTTCTTCCCTCTGTCTCAAGCTTGCACCAAAAGTTAAACTGTCAAAGTCAAAAGCTGAGAACATGGATCCCAATGTGCAAAAAGCTCCAAAAGCAGCTAAGGAGGGAGCAAAGAAGCCCAAAAACGCAGGTACGTTTTTGGGCTTCATTCAGTAACGCATTCTCTTTTTTGGTATCTGTTCTAATAACTTGTAAATTCTTAAAGGTGCCGCCAAGAAGAAAGACGCTGCAAATGAACAGATGAAGACTTCAGAGGTGAGATGGCATAAAACAGAGTAGGGGTGTTCCTCAGTATGATCTGGGAATGTGGTTCGCTTTGTATATTTTAAAGTACAAGTACTTGGATTTTAGAAGGTACGCGCTCCTTTATAAAGACTAAAATGTCCTTAAATTAGAAGGTTTTGTTGCAAAAAACACACTTTGGTTCCAAAGATGACAGGTACTAGAGAGAAAACTGCTTCAAAACCTTAGGAGAAACCTGGAGACATACAAAGTGTTCAAAGTAATAACATTTGTATTTATTAACTTGCATTGGGTGGACTGCCTGAATAGAGGTTTTCTTTGGACAGTGCAATATTACAGCTTAAAACGGAATCGACTAGATGAATTATTCTTAGCCTGCTTCGACTTTTGACCTCAGTGTTTTTGCAATTCTGGCTGTGCCTCTGTCCAATGCTGCCCTTTCCCCCCTGACCTCATATTTTTAGGACTCAAAGCCTCCAAGAAAGTCATCTAAAGACAAAGGGTCTGCTGCCTCAAGTGTTGCTCCAGCAAAGAAGCCAAAAGCTAAAAATGCTAAAGAGAAAGTGGCTGATGAGGGAACCTCTGCAAGCAAAACTAAAGCGCCAAAAGCAACCAAGGAGGCAAAGATGGGAAAAACAGCCAAAGCAGAGAGTGATGCCCCTGCCGCTAAAGCAACCGGCAAACGAGGGAAGAAGACTGCAGAGTAAATTCATGAATCTTAACCATTTTATAATGTTTATTTGCAATAAAATCTCAATTTGAGTTCTTGTGTGCATTTTAAAATGTTAGTATTTGGAGTGTCATATCTTTATAATGCTCAGGATATATAGTAAGGAAGGTTTAAAAGAACTCGTGCACAGTTTGCTTAAGACTCCTCACCTATTTTGCCATCACTCAGAACTTTGCCTTTCATTTGATATAACTCAAAACAAACAGTTGTGTTGTTGCCTACCAAGTCGCACTGAGTCTGTAAGATGCTGAGGTTGGTAATTCGTGTCCTGAGACAGTATTTTCAATCATTTTCAGAACTCTGTTTAGGAAATTTAAATTTGACTTCTTTTCAGGAACGTCTTTGTGGGTTGTAAAGAGTCTCTTCCACTGGATTCTTAATGAAGATGCCAAAGTGATGCTTCAGTCAGTTTTATTGATCGTCTCCCTTTTCAGGGTGTTAAGGGCAGAGAGAAATCAGGACATTCAACAATTAAGATTCCAGTGCCCCCCCAGAGAAAACGGAAGAGGACTACAAAAAGCAGTGTTGAAAGCATGCGGCCTGGTGTTTTCATCAGCGGTAGAAGATGGTTAACCGCTGTGGCCACAAACGCCAGAAAGACTACCAAGATAACTAGCAGCACATCGATTAGTTTTCCAAGCAGAGTCTGGCCTGAGGTGCTCTCCCAACTGTTCAGCTGCTGCTGCTCCATGTTGGAGATGAGTGTTTGAAAAGCCTTGAGCGCCTCCTACAGGCCAGAAACAAAACAATTTAAGCGCTTTAATGACTAATCAGAGGAATTGCAGATCATTTTTTGTGCCACCCAAGGCCAAAAGAGCTGCTTGACCCATGTCAACCAGCCAGATACTCCTACCCTCTGTTCAATGTGCAACAGATTCACTGTGTGATAGTGGTTTTTTCATTTAGAAACATTGTTTCAGAACAGAATTGAACTACATTTTCCCACAGGCACCCTCCACAAGATTAATAATAAAACTGGGTTCAGCATTAGGCTCTTATCAGCTATACCTTCACAATGCGTAGTCCCACACTAATTTTTCAATGATGTTATCACGGGAGCTGTAACTTTTCCTGGTCACTGGAGCTTTGGAGCAGCTACCTGTTTCTCCCAGTTACTGATATAATCCAGTACTGGTCAAAGGATGGAATAGCACAAATGTAACTGTCATAGGTTAATTAAAAGTACACAGTAACAGGACTGTGGTAGTGGTTCATCTACACAGATGATGATCACACAGCCTTGATTACTGGTAGTATATGTATGCTTTTCCACTCATGGCATGTCAAAACATGTACTTTTTACATGTTTATTCCATAAAAACAGTGCATAGGTGATAGATGAACATTTCCAGAAGTTTCGAAACGACTCCCGCACACTGTCTGACTTGCAAATTTACAGTTATTTGCAATGTGTGAGTACTCAACCTTCATCAGGTAAATGGTTTAGTACAAAGAGAAGCCATCTCAAAAAGGAAGTCCTTGTAACTCCAAAACCAATTAACATTCCCAGTGTGCTATAGGAAAACATAAATTACAAAACATTAGTCAAATGACAACTTTCAATAAAGAATCATAAATATATTCTTAATTTGTTTAAATTGAAACGGTAATATATTAGGAGTTGAATCCCCCAGGGAACAAACTGCTTTCTCAAAAAGCATAAACCTCCAGGTTACATATGTTGATATGTTAATCCTGCGGTTGCAATGATGACAGTGGAAACATACATCTAAATATTGCACACCAGCTAAGGATCTGCAGAAATTCAAGGACAAAGTCCTTTGGCCTTAAGTGAGATCTTTTAAAGTGTTTCAGGCTGAAATAGGTCATTAACAAATAAATAAATAAAAACCTATGTCTTGCTTAAGACACTTCTGTTAAAGTTAAGTTGGAAAGACCATATTTCAAGGAGGGACGACTCGGTGTGCATGGTTCTACTTTGACTGAATACTGGAGAAATATCAAAGTCCCCAGCAGCTTATGTATGCAGAAGATCCCACAAATAGGAAAATCAGATGAGAACTTTATCATGTAAAGATTTTCAGTCAATACTCCCTTGATTCGATATTACTTATGAGTGATCAAGTGTCCACTGAAGCAAGCACAGTGAAATGATTTCTTCTATCAAACCATTTGTTTGATGAAGGTCAGACAGTGTGCAGATTCCATTTGAAACTCTAGTGAAAGTCAAAACAAAATGGTTTATTCTCCAGACTTACGTGAGTGTCGGTCACTCTTTCATGAAACAGATGAGCAATCTTTTCCTCCATGCTGGGTAGCTCCTCTGTCAAGTTTGAAATCTCATTCTGAAACAGTTCTGCAAAACCAGTGAGTTGTTCTTCTGAAACGTCACACCTGCAAAACAACAACAGAACGTCACAAACACGACATGGACCTGTAAAACCCACAGAGAACAATACAGCAGTAATCAAACGCTACCGGCACTGTTGTTCTTGTAGAGCCTCCATGATCGTCAAGTCGTTGCTTTGGTGGAAGATTCTTAAACTTTCAAAACATATCGCAAGTCGACCTAGGTCTTCCTGGAGCTCTTGCATCTCTTTGAATACAGCATCAAACCCTGAGGCCTGAGCCTGGTTGGAGGTTTTGTTTGTGGAGTCAGAAGGTCCTTCAGTAGCAGTAGCACCATTGGCATCACTTCCATGCATTGGGCTCGATGGCAACAGTTCTGTGCCAAAGGTCCCAGTTCCCCCTGAGTCAACAACATCATCTTCCTGGGTTTCATCCGAGTCATTCAGGGCTTCAGTGCTATCAGTGCTGCCAGACTTGCTACAGATGCGGGAGCACATTTTTCTTAGCTTGGACATCATAGTTTTAGAATCAGAGACTTCCTGTAATGACATTTTATTGATAAGCTGCTATATAGACCACTGAATAACTTTCCTATTTTAACTTGAAAATTAGGATTCCAACTTAAAGCATTCTCAAATGAAGCTCAGTAAAAGGACACACAACATATAAAAAATTATTATTATTTAGCTCAGATCAGTGAGACCATCACTCTGGTTTTAGTGATTATTACATTGCTATGCTTTATTTTTTAAAAAAACAAACTGGCTTTTATGCTGATAAAATTGCTTGAAAAAAATATTGGGGTGTGTATGAAAAAGAAACATCTGTATGCAAATGATTCTAATTTGATTTTGCAATGTCTAAATCAGTTGCAGATTATAGTTTGTGACAAAAAATGTGCACAAGAAACACATTTCTTTATGCAGTCCATGACCATAACATCAAGGCAGATTCTATAGTCTCAAATATAACCATGTAACTGAGTCAGCACAAACAAGCTTCAACAAAAACTGAATGGTAGCAGGTATTTAATGCTGTCGCATATCATTTGTATTAAAACTAATTTTTTAAAAAAACTTTTCACTGTATAATTAGGTGCAAGGTAGGAGCCTGTTGAGAAAGTGAGAATACAATTCAAACTGGCTGGTGCAGCAGTATCACACAAATTTGTATTTTAGTAGCTTCTCTGACTTATTTGTTTTTGGGTAATTAGCTCGTCAGACTTTCTGATGAAGACAAAGCAAGAAAGGAAGCTATGCAACATCGTCCTCCTGTCTCCTGTTGTCTTCTACCACTTAAACCCTGCTGGTGCTTGTAGCTTGGTTGTCCATGTGAAGCCGGTTAGTAACAGTCAATAGCGAGCTGAGACAGACACAAACACATAAACTACCTCTGTAAGTAGGTTGACTGAGTGAGAGAATGCTTGTCTTTTGGATAAACCGACCTAGCTAAAGTTGGTAGCATGCTAGCTAGATGCATACCTGGCTTTAAATGAAGTTGTCTTGAGTAGATTTTCACTTACTTTAAACCTGCCATGCGTTGATAAAAAGCCATATACTGACTGATTTAATGCTAAATGCTTTAGTTCATAAATTAAAAAAAACCCAACTGTGTAAACAACTAGTCATTAATGCTCTGAGCTCTTTAGCAGAATTATAGCTTTCCTGTTGCTTAGCAACAGTGACATATTTAAGAATGCTGTTTAAAACCCAACACTACTCAGATTGGTAGTAGTTTAAAAAAAATGTGGGAGCAGCAGAGTTATGCCTGATGGAGGCTACTTACTAAATAAAACTGGGCCAAGTCGAAGGTTTGAAGCAGAAAATTAGTTTCCAGAACAACTTCCTCTACTTCCATGTTACAAGGAGAAGTTGATCTTAAAAAGTGGGCGGAGGGGAGGGGACTTCTACAACCATAGCAAAGGCACACAGTGTATTAGATTAGACCTTTTCTCAGGATTGTGTGGGCTGTGTGTGCAAGAAAGTTTTCTACGATTTGTATCTGTAACATTCACAGTCTGAAGTTCCATTAACCCACTTTTGTGGTATAGCATCGTAGATAGTTGGAGGTTTACTGATCTCCCACACGCTCATGCTTCACTTTGGTGACTCTATTCATAAAACCTGCAAGAACATTTCAACATGCATATGTCCAACAAGTGAACCCAAGTGACCGCAAAAGGAAGCTTTTTGTAATGTGATGTGCATTTTGTGTGGCTTTTTTTTTTTTTTTTTACAGTGGAGACAAATTCAAGTTAGACAGTGAATTTCACCTTTTAAAACAGCAAATTTATTTATCTTTAAAAAATAAAAAAATCAACTAAAAAGTATTACTATTTCATTGTCACTAATAGAAACAGTACGGAAGCACTGAGTCTTTGAGCACTTTAGCCGCTCTTCAAGTATGTTAATTCAGTTCATAGATTATTCTTCTGCAGTGGAAAAGCCACGAGGACAGTAGGATCCAGTTGGCAGGGTCGCAACTCCAAACAATGTTTTTGATAGTATTATCCTGGTTGTGGCAGAACCAGTGTATTGACTTCACACATCCAAAAGAAGCAAGTCAGGAACCCACAAGTATTAGACCAGACCAAGTGACAAGTCTGATTCCAGAGCAATGTAGCTGATGTGCAAGCACCCTGTTCTTCAGAGTGTAGTGAGCAGGAAGAGAAGAGTTGGTCACACAAGCTGAAATTTAAAAAGATAGTGTAAAGAGGAAAGGAAAAGCAGACTGAAAAACCAGAATCACAAGATCAGAAGAGATAAAAACTTACAAAAAGAAGAGAATGTGGGCAACTAAATCTGCAGAACACTGTCAGCTCATTACAGTTAAAAGAAAATGACAATCCATCTATCAGCTGTATTAAAAATAGCAGTGACTTCAAAACAATACCACTTGAATCAGATCAAAAGTAATAAAACTCTGAATTACAATTTCTACTGTGGAGAAACAATGCAAAGTTTTCCACGTGTAAACAAATTCACTCAGAAGAGAGAAATCAAGTGTGCAGTTCTCTCAGCCCCTCCTTCAGCTATGCTCCATTCACCCTTACAGTATGTGCTTGTGCCACAATTGCACCAGTGATAGAAAGTTAAAATCAAACATCCAACCTTTCCTCTCCTTATTCAGTTTCATTCCTCTCAAAACACCTTTCATAAAGTGGTAAAGTGACAAACCTCTGATGCAATCCTCCTGAGTGTTTTGAAAAGCTGCTGAAGAGTTAGAAAAGGTAGGACTATTGAGATTCAACTTTCTGTATGGGTCAATGACCTCCCGTTACCATGTCATCTCCAAACCCCTTGTCCCTTCATCATTTAAATATGCGTCCCCAAGCCGGTCATCTGGGGTGCAGAAGAAACCGATGCAGATACTCTGAAAAAGCATCCCAGTGCCTCCAGAGGAAGGCGAGGAGGATCACAAGGAGTAGCGTCGAGAGCGTGCGGCTGCGTGTTTTCATTAAGGGGACAACACAGTTAGCCACTGTGGACACAAACACCAAAAGGACTGCCATAACAGCAAGCAGCACATTGATTAGTTTTCCAAGAAGAGTCCGTGCTGTGGCATTCTCCAAACCCTCCAGCTGCACCACCTGCTGTTGCTGCTGCTGCAGCTCCATCTTGGAGATGCGTGTCTGACAAGCCTCTAGCGCCTCCTACAAGTTGGAGACAAACGGTCAGTAAAATAGCTCTGATAAAGCAGAAGTGTTGGCTGCGTTCCAAATCACAGACTTTTTCTTTTCTTTTCTTTAACTGCATACTACAGCTGCCCTCACAAAGTACGTACTCTTTCATGCAGTATGCTTACAATTACAAGTAATGCTTACTTGACTGTTGCAGTAATGTAACATTGTCATAATAATGGCCTTAAACTTTGACTGTTGCAGTAATGTGAAATGAGTGGTCATCTGTCAGTGGCCTCTCCATGGCTAGATTTGTTTATACTAGAGCAAGATAGCATGATATATGTAAGATAAATGCACAGAGTATTGTGGGTCAGAATGGCCAGAAAAGCATGCTGGCTTGCATACTGGTGTAGACAGATGTAGTAGGGCATCCACGTATTTTTATTCTGGCATATTACATTTGACATACTATGTATTGGGATGTAAGAGATGTTTTCTGGCATACTGTATAATATGGTCGTATGGACATTTGAACACACCTGTTATGTTGATTCTGGGGAAGCTTACCTGTATGTCTCTTGCTCTTTCATATGACTGGTAGGCAATCTTTTCCTCCATACTGGCTAGTTCCTGTTTTAAGTTCAGAATTTCATTCTGGTGCAGTTCTGTCAAATCATTGAGTTGTTCTTCTAGACGTTCACACCTGCAAAATAGTGACAACGATACTGTTTAGAAAAGCTTCTGTTCATCAACTAATGCAGACCTACTGCAGTACAGTGTGTATGCCTATGCTACCTGTATCGTTCCTCTTGAAGGGCCTCCATGATCATGGTGTAGTCCCGCTGATAGTGGGCTTTTAAATTTTCAAAGGACTCCTCAAGTCGACCTTGATTTTCTCGAAGCTCCTGGATCTCATGGAGTATAGCATCAAAGCCTGAGGCTTGGGCCTGATCAAGGGTATTGCCCCTGGAGCTAGGGGGGCCGCCAGGGGCTCCAGGAGTGCTGTTTGCTCCTGCAGAACCAGAAGTAGCACTAGAACAGTCATCATCACTGCCATACTTGGGGCTGGATTGCAACTGCCCTGTCCCAAGGGCCCTCGCTCCCCCAGGGCCAACACCCTCATCTCCTTGGGTTTCATCTAAAGAGTCTTTGAGGGCTGCAATATTATCAGCACTGCCAAACTTGTTGCGGATAAGGGAAGCTATTTCTCTTGGCTTGGACACCACAGCTCCAGCGGCAGAATGGGTGGCTTGAGAGAAGCTAGAGAGGCCCCCTGTTACCTGTAACAAGCAAGATCAGGTCAGCACTCAGGATATATTAAGGTTTCACTGTAATAAAGAAACTAAGGTTATATGCCTTATATAACAGAGTAACTGAGTTAAACTGGTGTAAAAAGGTGATAAATGTCCCACTACAAAGCTTTCAGTTGACTTGTTGATATAATCCATTACCTGGTGTGTTATTTATGTGTATGCTTTTCTGGTCAACTGCCAGGTGAGATAAAAGTGGATCTAAAGGTGTTAAGGTGTGATGAGGCTTCATGAAACCAATAGCTAGTATGGCTGGTACACAAACAAGCCAACCACAATTTAAGTGGTTTCTAACCATGTATTCTGTATAGACACACATAGTTTGTACAAATCAAGTCAATATGGGGGCGTGAATTCTCTATTTAGCTGTCACTTTGCAGTCCACTAAGAGGCTGTAAGGATATAACAGGAAACTCAACAGGGAACACAATTACTTTGGACTTGAATTACAGTTTTGACCATAAACTGTGGAGTTGCACTGGACACTGACACTTATTTAAACTGCTTTTAGAGATGTTCCTCACATCATACATTTCAGGTCCATTCTAATACCCACATTTGCAGTATCTGTATGCAGATACAGATCTTCCAGTGTATGTTTTCTCATTTTCCCTACATTTTATTCAAGTTTCAAAAGGTCCCCTTTATCACAATGCATCTTGACAAAAATAGGCACGTGCCCATTAAGACAGCAAGTATGTGGAGTATGTGGACCAGTAACTTCCTTCCAGATGGTCACACTGCTTTCTAATCTTAAGAAAATATTATTATAGATGTTGATAGAGCAGAAAACAAACACTAAAGAACAGTATAAATGACAGACCTTGGCTCCAACATCTTTCAGCCCCTGGTGCATGTCTCGAAAAACATCTTTGGGCTGGCGTGGGATGCCGTTGTGCTCCACCTCACGCAGCTTCCGGTGGTAGTGCTCCAGCTTCCTCTGCAGTTGCTGGATAGTCTGAGCTGACTTTTGGTTCTTCTTCTCAAACACCTGTTTGATGCGAGCACTCTGCTGTTTGTCAGCATTATTTGCAAGTTTCAGGTATTCAGCCACGTTGTCATCACGGGCAGTTTGTTCTATCTTGATTTGTTCTGTGAGCTTGAGGATCTTTTGTTGCAGCTGAGCAATGGCCTGCTTTGTACGCTGGGGGTCTGGGGTACTGTCAACCACATCATAACCGTCTGCACCGTAGGGGAGGGCGTTGGGTGACACAGCAGGGCCGGATCCATCATAACGATCCAGCTATTCAAAAGAAGTGAACGGAAGAAAACAGTTATATGTGAAGGGATGGTTTAAATGTACAACATAATTACCAGTCTAAGCTAATAATAATAATTTATCATGATGTCCCTCTTTAGTGGTTTTGTCTAATAACAGGTTCTGTTTAATTACAGTATCCAGTGCCAACACTGTTTAAAAATCTTTTTTAAATATCTGGAATAAAAAAAATGTGGGTATGTGTGTGTGTTTCTTCTGTAAATTAAAATTTGCAAGCCTGTATATTAAACTTTAATTACCACTGCAGCGGTTTTGTGACATCATTTTAAAGTGTGCTCTTTCTACATCTATATCAATACAGCGCTTTGTCAGAATCTAAAACCTGACACAACACAACTAGTTGTCAGATAAGAGTGTAGTAAGAACTTGTCATTATTTTGACAGTTATTTGCACTGTATTTTGTAGCAAACTTAGTGTGTTTGCCTCAGAAGGAAGAACACTCTCAACAACACAAAATACCTTAACATGTATCTACATAAAATTCAGATGTGTGTTCTCATTGGATGTTTAGAACTGGAAGTCACCATGATGAGGAAAGATCAAAGGCACCATCCATGGAAAGTAGAAAAGACTGCTTAACATGCAAAATAATAATTACCCTGATATATAAATGCAGATGTATGATTTTTAAGGCAAAGCACTGAATTTTAAGTTAGGTCTATCCCCTGAACACAACACTGAATTCTGCAAAATATTACAATAGCTAATGGCTGTATGTTATGGAAAATGACTGGCACTAATAGAAGGTGTAAATCGGTAGTATGTATTTGGCCTAATCATGCCACAGTTATTGGTACGGTCCTGTACAACATTACTCTAACTACACACTCAGAACAGCAGATGGCAGCAGTGAAACCGAAGTTCCTTTTTGACCATTTCTGCACAGCTCCTGTTGTGAAAAATAAGTGGAGAGACAGAAAAAAGGTCTCAAAAATATGCCATGTCAACTGAAACTTGAGATGTAGTTATGACATTGACTTTAACTTTACCCTTCAGGAGATAGCTTTGCTACTGTTATCACAGCCCTGGGGCTCACCCTCATAAAGACAACTGGAGAATATAAAATCTTGGCAATTCATGTAAATTAAAATGGTTGAGCACAAGAACTTGGGGAGACATGACAGCTGCTGAGTTACTCATACTCATGACAGGGCAGTACATTATGTTTGAGCCAAGTAAATGATCTTAACCACATAGCACAAGGTCATGTCATCTGATGATACATGAAAACAGAAAAATTTAATTACAATTCCAGCTGTTTAAATTTGCTCTTACACCAACTGCAGTACTGAATTATGTAATGCTGTGAACAATATGGCTGTATCGAAGACAGACATAAAAAAGCTGGAAAAATGTCTAATCCAAGTTTCCCTGCCCATTAATGCCAGTAATTTTACATAACAAACTCTATTTAGAATTAGCCTATAATTTTTACTTCATAAAATCAGGTAGGAGAAAGAAATGTGTCCCAAGTTATATCAGTACCAACAATACTGACCCTGATGATGTTTGGTATCGGAACAAAAAACTCATTTTAAAGCCCATTCCTGATATCACAGTAAATGACCACAACATTGACAGTGGTGCTTCTGAATACATTTTCAGTCCTATTACAATAATGTTTGTTATATGCCAACATCACCAATAAATAAATTTGTTCATATAAATTCCAGCATCACCTAGCAGTAACACAAACAAGCAAGCAGTACAAACAGGTTCACTAGTGTGAATTGGTTGTGTATTTTTAGTATCAATTTGTTGGAATGCTCGGTGAACTACAACGAAGTGACAATTAATTTCCACAGGAGAATTCAATCTGCAGTTGGGTGGCCATGACATCACAAGTAGCAAGCTTAAAGGCTACACAAGGTGAAGAGGAGGGTGTGCTGGGTTTCCAAACTGTGTATGACATCTGTTGATAAACTTAATTTCAACTTCTACTGCGTAGCAAGATCTGTGGCATGGCCTCAAACATTTGTCATTCCAGGGATTCTCCCGTCCACCTGCGGGTATCTAGTCTTTTATGATTTCACAGAAACACCAAAGGGGTATTGGTTTCAGACTCCGATGAACAGTGTCATAAAATAAATTGGCGCACAAGTTGTAGTTTGTTTAGCCATGCAAGCCTTCTCTGACCTGAAGTACACTCAGAGACAGCAAAAGCTAAATTTAGAAAGGCTTAAAGCACATAGTGACCAACCACTCAAAGGCAATCTCTGACCTTCCACCGCTGACAGCTCATCTCCCCATTCAGTGGTTCATCCAGGCACATCTAAGCCACTAATGGCCTTTTAACACGTTTGCCTAATTCACTTGGTTTTGATGTTCTTGCACACATATTAGTGCATGAGTCACTTTGATTTTTTTTTACAACCCTAACCCTTTTTTAGAGCTAAAAAGCCAAAAAATCAAGACACTTGCTTCCTGATGAGTGCATTGTGTCTGTTAGTATTTGAGTTTTAATCTAAATGTTTGTGTCCTAAAGGCAACTTCTATGTGAATACAACATTTTAGGGTTTTATTCAGGAAACTGGTGCCATATCTTCTCACTTGAGTTGCACTGTGCATGTTCGAGGACAGATTTTAAGATAAAAGGGAGAAATTATGAATTAACTGTATTTTGAGTTGTTTTTACCTATTCATCCACAGGACATCAACATTTGCAAATTTTTGTACAAGTTAAATGGGAATGTGAATTTTGTCAATGCTATTGATGTACTGAGTTTTGGAACTATAGTTTCCATCATTTAAGCAGGAAATATAATGTTACCATGGAGTCAGTGAGTTACCTGTAGGTAGCATCTTTAGCCCTGTTTTTTGCTTTTGTATGATCTTGGAGAGTGATACTGCATTAGCATAACCTGAACCAAGATAATTACCTGTGTCACCTTTACTGCCAACTGCCATTACTGTGTTGGTCACCTAAGAAAGGAATGTTTGTCCTTTGCTGTAGAGAACCTAACTCTTGTGTGGCAGTGATTGATACACTGGACCCCCTGGGAGGACAGAGACACTCACCTTGTCAGGCTCCTCAGTAGAGTGGTAACCAGACGTCAGCAGCATGTCTGCTAAGGCAGGGCTGCTGGGTGTGTCTG
This sequence comes from Dascyllus trimaculatus, assembly GCA_024666655.1. Classification (NCBI taxonomy): domain Eukaryota; kingdom Metazoa; phylum Chordata; class Actinopteri; family Pomacentridae; genus Dascyllus; species Dascyllus trimaculatus. The sequence continues at coordinate 15,224,625 of CM045450.1, forward strand.
TGGTCGAGGAGGAGCGTGGGCGTCCAGCCTGCAGCAAGGCCTCATGGGTGCTGCGCCGGTGGATCTGTGGGCTACCTTTCTGGGGAGGATCCCCAGTGCCCCCTGCCTTACTGCGGCGGCTCTGCAGGCTGGTGCCTCGCTTCATAATGGGTGGAGCACCTCGGATCTGCTGCAGAACACGGCTCAGAGCTGCAGGAGGGGCGGAAGTGGCAGGGTTGTCAGAATCCACAGGGAGGGCCGAGGAGGCAGGAACTTCCCCTACTTCTGACCCTACATCAGTGGGTTCGGAGGGAGGGGCGCCTATGCAGGACGAGGCGGAGTCATGAGGGGAAACGGAGGAGCGTCGGCGCTGTGGCTGGAAGAACTGCTTAAGGCCATGGCCCAACGCTCCCATGTTCTCCAGGGCATTATGGGTGATTTTGGACAAGCCGTGCTCTGACTCCGACGCCCTCCTGCCGACCTCCGGCTCCGCTCGGCCTCCTGTGTCTGGCTCCTCTGGACTCTGCTCACTACTACCCTGATCCATCAGAGACCTCCAGTTTCACAGTGAGGTTCTACTTGGGGGTGCTGGGGACTAGCTACGCCCCGATGACACCCCCCCTCTGAGAGGCTGGTTGAAAGCCGGGAAGCAGAGGGGATGGCGCTCAGTTGGGCCTTTTGAGTGGGCATGCATCTGTGGCTTGGCTCAATGTCATGCTTGTCTACCACAAAAGGAAAATAAAATGCATTATGACATGCAGCAGTGAATGACAAACATAATAAGCAGCAGAATATAAAACAATAGTAAGCAACATGAACTGGGTTGACACAGACATGACCACTTTTTTGCAGTTCAATTTAAGGTTTTTATATTTTGTTAAAAAAAATCAAACAGTATGGGCATGTCTGACCATGTCAACCCAGTAATTTAAAAACACAAAGTCTACAAAATAAACCAGTGTCTAAGAACATTTTCTGAAATGTTTAAGTTTGTCATTCTGAGCGTGTTAAAGGTTGTTTCAGTTGTTTGTGAAATCATTTTCCATGTTTATTTCTGTCATATGATATAAAGGTAATTGAATAATTACATTTCAGAAAGTGTTCATTATACAAATTAATAATCAACATAACTGAGAATGCTGGCATGACACTAACAAAGAAAGTGTGAAAAATCTAAATGAAATTCTAAACGGACTGTGATATTTAATTCTCAACTGAATAGCGAGTTCCATGATCCACAGCGGCCTCCACTTTGCATCTCATTTTATAACAAGGCTAAATCCTGCAATATAAAGGACCATTCCAAGTCTGCCTCTCAGATGTCAATTTATACTGTTTACAGTTCTTTGGTTTATCAACATGTAAAGAGAGAGTGAGAAATAAAGGGAGAGAGGAGGTGAGATAGAGTGTGACAGAGTGCTTACCATCAGCCCAGCCTCTCCTCTTCTGGCTCACAACTCAGGGTTGGCTAAATGAAGCAGAAACACAGACAAATACATAAATAATATTCTTCCAACAACAGAACAAGCTCACAAATAGGCTTATAAATGCAACGGACTACAACACAAACCCCCAACTTACAGTGACTGCTAATGGACATTAAAAAGAATGCTGGATCAAATGACTTAAAAGCTTCCAACATGCTGACGACGAGAAACTGACAACGACCTAATGGACCTTTAGTTAAAGTCTTAAGAGCCAGGAGTAAATGCTTGATGAGTCTTGTTATGTTAGAGTGGTAACTATTGCACACTACGGCAGACATGATGTCTACATGAAATGACTTGAAAACATTAACATGACATCAGCTTCGAGACTCCCTTCCAAAACAGAAACAAAACATGAAACCATGACATGAACGCAGCTCTGAACTGCTTTAAGGAGCTGTCACTGCACAACTCATCTGTAGTGCAGACAAGGGGGCTGGGGGTTGCTGGCCTGAGAGAGATCCCTCCTGTCCTGCTCAGCTTCAAGACCAACGGGCTAGCAAATGTGCATCTTTTAACACAAATACTGGAAATCAGCTTTAAGATTTTTTGTTTTTACAATACCTTTGATCATTTATCCAAAAACTCAATTTCTTATGTTGTCAAAACACTTATGAACAGCAGTGGATCAAGAACTTGTTTGCACAGTATCTGTTCTACATTATATATTCACTTACTGTTGTTGCATTAAATCTCAATTGCATCGATTTCTAAGCATGAAAAAATATGACATTTTACAGTACGTTATCAATCAGCAGCCCTCGCTGCATTTTCACTGAGACAACACCACAATTTATTTTTCAGCAGTACGTTTCTGACGCACCCTGGATCACCCACACAGACTGTTTTGCAAGACACAGTGTGTTGCAAGTTTCACTGAACCCTAAAGAAAATATCTAAAGCTTAAAGCGACAGCACAGACTATGTAGTACGTGCATTACTTTGCAGACAAACAGAAAAAGGATCCCATGAGTCAGCACAGCCACAAAGTATCATTTAACAAGCCAGCACAGCATCTAGCACCAAAAACCTTATGAAATGCTCCACTAGTGATACTCTGAGTCATTACGTGCTGGTCCTGCTGTTAGATCTGCATTGGCAGATAAGAGAGAACTTCGTGAAAGGGTAGGTGGTGGTGAATAGTTCAATAATAGGTATCCTTAGCTAAATCTCGCTGAACAGCATGCTCAAAGGTTGATTCACGTACAAATGGTGTTACGGTTCACTCCCTGCTGCTGAGCATTTAACTCAAAACAAATGAGAGATAATACTGCAAGTATAAATAAACAGGTCCAGCAAACCGTAATTAAGTTATGTTATGAGGTTGATGTTAAAACAATGTTATCTAAGCTTCTGATAGCAAAGTGTGTTTTTTATGGCTGTGACTTTAAAGTTCACATCAAATTCCATTTACAGCCTGTAAAACCATTTACTCAACTGACTGAACAGCAGCTCTCTGACCACATGTGTCATCCTGAATCACTAATCACAGACAGAGTCCTACTGCAATAAGCCTTTTAAACTCGAAACCCAAGTCAAGACAAAGTAACAAACATCCCACACAGATGTGAAACAATATCCTGCATCTACAATGAAAATACAGTGGCATCTGACTCCTCCAGGCTGAGGGCAAAGTGTTCTCTTTGAACTGGGTCAGCCAACATTCGCCTATCACTCTCTGTACATGCACTGCTCCAAGGTCACAACATCTACATGACATCTACTATGCATGTCTAGGAGCATTTTACTTGTGTTAAACATTTCTGCACAACGGCAGTTGGTCTGATTTTTTTTTTTCTTTAAGCAGTGCATCTCCCTCGGTCATTTCTACAACATTTTTTCCCTAGTATTCCTACATCTGCACATATCACTTGAGATTATCACTGATTAGTTTGTTTTTTTTAAATTTGAAGTGATTACTGAGAAATAGGTTGAATGGTGTCTTATTTAATTGATTTAACCATTAACTGAGAATAAAATCTCCTTTACAAGTGCGACTTGACAAAGAGGGGAGCAGAAAAGACAATGCTACATCAAAAAAATGACACACAAAACTACTAACAGGCAAAAATGTTCATCACACGAAATATAATATATACTAAATGCACGGCTAAAATGTAATATTTACAAATATATACATTGTTAACTTGAAGTAAAAGTGAAGAAAAATAAATCAATTAAATTACAAAACAGGAAAAATAGTCAAAATAATCTGAAATCCAATTAAGTAGCAATAACACTGGAAAATAGTTCCTACAGAAAATAACACATTTATTATTGTATAGGGACATGCAAGAGAAAATCAGATTATATTAATATGGCTCTTTCAAAATCATAGACTGTACTAAATATAGTAATAACATGAAAAGTAGTAATCAGAGAAAATGTGCAAAAAAAACCTCCAAAATGATTGGCTTTAGTTTGATGAAAGGATGTTCAGCTCAGTAAGATTGCAACTGCAGATAAACGTACCTTCAAATGTGGTCATCAGCAGTAGATCTGTGTCTCTATTAACACAGAGAAAGCTTTAATAATCCAGGTAAGTTTCCAGCACTGCTTCCTCTTGGTAATTTTTCCAAATTAAATCTGATGGAATAGCTGTCAAACCTTAGTCAGCTGTTCCCATGGACATTTAGAAAAATCACATGCTGCAAAGTAAAACGAAAAACAGGCATAAGAAACGGAAATTTGTCATTTTAAAATTGAGAATCAGTTGACATAAAACTGTTATTCCCAGTGTCTTTTTCAAAAAGCAGCAGAGAAAATAAAACAGGGTTCGTGGGCAAACATAGTCCATGTTATCACTACCAGTGGAGGATTTCAAAAGGTATTCTGTAGAGGTTTGTTGGTGCACAGGAATGTTTGTGGACCCAAAGCAGCTTAGCTGAGTGAATACTGGGATTTCATCAAGTTCACAGAAGTACTGATTGTTAACAATAACAACTTTATAAAGCAGTGATATATCAGAGTCTATGTTATTCAAATAATCGTGGTGTTATTCTGACTGTATACTGCAAAAAAAATAAAATAAATTAAAATCTCTAGATGAGGGTTTACAGTGAAAACTCCACAGGGTCCCCCAGATGTACTGTTAGTTAAAGAACCATCTATTTCCCCCCTGGATTTGATCACAACTTGAGATTGGGTACATTTATGTAGAACATTGTTAAAATAAATCCCAAATGTCCACATGTATTGAAGCCCACTGTGAGATATGACATTTAAGCCCAGTAACATCTGCAGTTAATATTCCATCAATGGGGGTGAAAAAACAAACTATCCAGTACAGCATTTTGTCCCCCAAGAAGCTCATTAAAGTCTGTGTGCTTCATAACTTAGATGGCAAAATGAAGAGACGCGGTTTCACTTTGCACAGCTCAGGCCTCCGAGGACTTTTAGCTAAATTAACTGAGCAATGTTAATTAACAGTGCACACTAGGCCCCTGGGAATATCTGCAGGCCACGAACCACTTTCCTGTCTCATGGAGGCAAAGCTGATATAAAACAAATTAATGTGACAACGGAACAACAGAAACGGTAAACACAGCAATGCTCGGTTCGTGTGTTCATGTCAACATCGCTCTCTGCAGGAATAAGCGGTTACAGTCGATGAGATCATCACCACCCCTTCAGTAACAACATCCACCAGCGAAACAATAAAGTTTCCCTCAGATTACATTAGAGGAGCAAACAAAGCCTTTCATTAGATCCCACCATCCATCAGAGGGCTTACACTCAGTACACAGCCCGTGTTAGTTAATTACATTACTCAGTAGGTTACAGGTGCATTCGGTGTCATTACATATAGGGTAACTGTAGTAACGCCCATGCTTAAAAATTCAAAAGGAGATGGTGTGATAAAGTAAATTATGTAGACACATACTAGGCTATATTTATGAGAGCCGTTATTAAGTTACTGCAAACAGTCTGAGCTCAAAGGTTTTAACGTTCGCTGGAGATAAGAAGAGGATGAAACTAGCAGCTCGCTAGCTAACGGTCGTAGGCCGGGCCTTTAAAAAACACACAACTGTAACACATAACCGCTGAAAACATCAATGCAGTTTGCCTTTTTATTACAAAGAGGTACTAACCGCTGCGGCAGCTACAGTCAGAAAGCATCAATGGCCCCGTTTTGACGGCTTGTCTGCTCCTCTAGCAGCTAGCACTTCAAGCTAACGTGGTGCGCCGGAGGGCGTTTATTTCACTTTACAGTGCACACCGGTGCTGCTGTGCGGGGCGAGGTCATAGCTCTAGGTTCTGTACGCTGAATGTTTAGCAGAACAGCACATGTTGCCGTGTCTAACAGCTGCCTTTAAAACTTCAGACTACAGTGTAAAGTGTGCAGTTTGAGTAACCAGCCCCAGGTGATTTGAGTTAACCTTTTAAAAGCTTTAAAAATGTGAAGCTGGTAAGTGGAAGTGGTGGGTTTCTATGGCTGCACAACCAGTCAATGCAACACTGAAGTTCTGACAGGTTTGTGTTGGCTCTGCCTGCTGAGAATAATTTATCAATACCTTTGGAGTCCTCTGTTGTGCTTAATGACCTGCCATATTATAGTGCACAAACTATGTGTGCTGCGAGGACAGGGAGCAGAGGACAAACATGCATCTGATTACCAAGAGAAATTACTGCTGTCACGGCAAATAAACAAGTCTGCTCATGGGCTTTCACATTCACTGGTCAACCCCAACATCCCTGATTTGAATGCATAAATCAAATCATGAAATGTGATACACCTGTATGACAAGCTCTCCAGTACAGCCAGACTGATTTATCGATTGCATGATAACATCAGCCGATATTGGCCCATCACATACATGTAGAAATCGGTGTATGTGCTGTCCGATATATGCCTATACAAACATCGTCTTTTACAGAACATAATGCAGAAAAACATCACAAAGTTCTTCCAGCAGAGCAGCTACTTTGTTTACAATCCTCTCGACATTGTCTGCAGTACATGTAACAGAGTATGCATCACAGCTGAGCAGACTTTGGTGCTGAGGCATGCAGTGTCAGATGCTTCAATACATGCATCGGTGCCAATTTATCAATAACAAGATTTTTAACTCTTAACTTAATCGGAGTATATTGCTAGAACATATGTTTGTGGGAGTCTCCTCTTCACTTGTTTTAGTGAATTTAACAAATCCAAACATTTATGCATTGCTTATAGTTGTTCTGTAATCATCACATCACCATTAAATGCCATTATTATAAAGACTTTGTTACGGTTTAAGGACACAATTATTCCCACAGCACGTAAGATCCAACTGTAATGCCTGAATACTAACATCAAGCTACTGAGTCGTTTATATATATACATATATATACTGGGTAATGCATCCACCTCAGCTGAAATATGAATGTAAATACATCAACGCCATAATTTTCCAGGAAAACAGCAGAATCGAGACAAGTTGGTCCTGGCAGGTGTGAAAAGCTCAAACGCACAGTTCAGGCTGGAGGTATTGGGTGGCCATCTGTCACATACTCCCACCAGGCTTTCTTAATCACACCTTGGACTCTTGTATTTCATGGTGGCGAGTTCTGTTCTAACACAGTGGGTCTGCACCAGATACAGCAGTGCTACATGGAGGACAACGACAAAAATCGACCAGCTGAATGCAACATTAATTCAGTTCATTTTGAATGGTAACTAATAAATACATGATTGATTCAGGTTTGGGTGTTGTCCCAAAACTTAAACCCTCAAGAGTTACAGCACACACTAAGTATTAATTTGCTTTTCGTAATCCCTCACATGTAAATACACCTAACATCGCCCCTCCTGTGTATCCTGGCTGGGAAATCAGGCGCTTACTCGCCGCCTGGCTGCTCAGCCTGTCTGTCAGTTAGCCGTCTAGCTAGGCTCTTTAGCTCAAAAACACCGCTCCAGCTTCAGCCGCGGTTAGCTACACACAAACCGGCCACGACAACAGCACAGACACCGGCAACCAGCTTCGGCCCCTCCGCAGGTCGGACAACAGCACATGGAAACACATTTCATTCATAGACCGGTTCGCAAAATGTGTGTTTTGCTGGCTTCAACTTACATGGGCGCTGAGAGGATTGTGTTGATGACCGTTCATTTCTCCCGATGGTGGACACTCCCACGGTGACGTCAAATAGCGTGCTCTACGTCAAAACAGCTGAGCGGCAGGCAGCTCCACGGAGGTGATCCACCCTACAGGATCCACGGAGGAGGTGATCCACCCTACAGGATCCACGGAGAAGGTGATCCACCCCACAGGATCCACGGAGGAGGTGATCAATACAGGTGATCCACGCAGTGAGCTGGTTCACAACTGGGCTACACATTTGTGACCACAGTGTGTCCTGCTGGTCACCTGGTTGTTGATTTTTTTGTTTGTTTGATTTGATTTTAATTATTTTTTATGTAATGAATATAATAAATAATGATGTAAATTAGTCAGGCTATTTGTTATACTATATGTATATATTTTTATATATTGCAGAGTCTTGATCTTATATTCAAATTAGTCAGGTAAATTAATTTTATATAACCACGTCAGGTTTTTGGATCTTAATATGTAAATTAGGCAGGTGGATTTGTTTTTGTGTGTGCTTTTTTATTACTAAATTTGCATTTTACACTGAATATATTTTGAAGGGTGTTAATGATGTAAATTACTTTGGTAATTTGTTGTATAATATTTTAGGGTCTTGATCTTAATGTCTAAATGAGACGTAAAGTTACTGTATGTAATATTGTTGTTTTTTTTTATCTTTATATGTAAATTAGGCAAGTGGATGTTTTTTGTTTTATTGTTTGTTGCTTCCTTTTTGTTTTGGGTTTTTTTTTAATTAAATTTGCATTTTACAGGGTGTTTTGTAGGGTGTTAATTTTAATGTAAATGCATTAGGTAGGTAACATTGTAGAGTCTTGATCTTGATATTTAAATTAGTCAGGCAAATTAATTTTAGATCACATTTTAGGGTTTTTATCTTAATATGTAAATTAGGCAGGTGAATTTGTTTCTCTTTACTAAATTTGCATTGTACAATGAATATATTTTGTAAGATGTTAATCCTAATAACATAGATTAGTCGGTAATTTAAATTAAAAAAAACAATATTGTAGGGTTTTGTAGCTAATATTTGAGTTAGTCTTGTTTATTTATTTCATAACAGTTGAACTAATTGTTTGGTTTTTATCCTAATATGTAAATAAGTCAGGGGGAATTTGTATTTTATGTAATATTGCAGGGTTTTTAAACCTTAATATGTAAATTAGTATTTAAATAAAATTGCAGCATTTTAACTGTGATATCTAAATTACTAAGATACATTTACAGAATAATATTGTAGGGTCTTAACCTCAATATTTAAACTTGCATTCATAACACCAATCTTGTTTCTCTTTTGAAAAGCATGTTGACAAAAAGTGACTTGAAATGTCTGTCAAAGCCCTTTGTAAACTCTGTTTTACAAATAAAATTAATATTGCTGTTATTATTGTTGTCGTTGTTATTATATATTGTTTAAATATAAACACAGCAAAAATGAACATAACTGTTTTGACAGCATCAAAAATGCACTTGAATGTTATTCCTAACTGTGTGGAAAAGGCTTCCAAGAACTTCAGTTGAATAATTAATCATTTGAGTGTTTTTTAAAGCAAGCCTTAGAGAAAGTCACTGTTTTCAGCCTCTCAAACTTGTTAGTTTTCTTGTCCTTGGGTTTTGAACTGTAGGTTGTACAAAGCAAGCAGTTAAAAGTCTCTCTGGGGTCATTGATCAACCCCTAAAAGTGAATCTCTGTCTAGGAAAGTTACATATTTAAAACATTTTTTCTTCCCCTGAAAATAATCCCTTGTTGGCTTAAATGGTTTAGGTGCAACTCTACACTGCTGCTTATGTTTGAAGCCGCAATCTATGAAGTCCCCACCTCTATCTACACTCCCACTACTCACTGCAGCTTGAGCACACCAGCTCACTAACGACTCTGCCTAAACAGTAAAACTACTCTGTGCTACACACAGGCAAATTGTAAAATTGGAGTAATTCAAACGCATTTATGAACTCTAAGCAAATTCAGAAGAAGAAGCGATAAATGATAAAGGAGCAAAACATCAAAAACGCACTTGAATGTAAATCCTAGGCAGCTCCCAAAGAGCTGGTGTTAAATAATTAATCATCATCAGTCGTTTTAAAAGCAAACATTACAGAAAGTTACTGTTTTCAGATGTTGCTGTTTTTTTTGTCCTCAGGTTTTGAACTGATGCTTCTACTCAGCAAACAGTTTGGAGAAGTAACTGGTGAAACTGAGATCCTGCAGGCCGAACAATCAATTAACCACAAAAACAAATGGAGAATGAATCGACAAGATAACAGGCTTCATGTTAAGAAATGAAATACATAAATTAACTTTGCAAAAACACATAGTATTCACAATACAACTCACTGAAATAAACAGCAAAATATGTGGCTTCAGTGTCAGACAAATTCAAAAGAGGAGAAAACAAAGTCGGTCATTGTGTAATTAACCTTACCCTCTATTTTCCCTGCAAGAAAATTTACATTTTGAAGTTCTCTCTAGCTTATTGCATTAGAAGAAACTCTATTACTTGGTCTAAAGGATTTAAGTGATTGCTTTTTACTTAGCAGGAAAAGGATCCTTAGAGAGTTTGCTACAACCCAGTGAGTCAAATATGGCACTTTAACGTAGTCTGTATTGTATCCTGGGGGTCGTCAGTGGTAACTTTACCACTCTCTTCCAACCGGTTTTGGCTCCTCATGGGAAAGGAAAGGGAAGGGAGGTATGGCCCTGTGGCGAGGCTGATGTTCATGCTGATCTGATGGAGCTGGGCTGTCAGGAGGCGTGGTTGGAGGATCAGGAAATACAGGCATGTCAGCCTGCTGAGGAACATAGTAAACTGGTACATAAGGGTGTGGATGATAAAATGGCTCTTGAGCTGCAGGCTTCGGACTGACAGCTGCACTGGTTGTTGGGGAGGTGGTGGGAAGAGCAGTTTGAGTATTTTGTCTTTGAGGAGGATACAACACAGGGATCTGGTAGGACTGAGGATACACGTGTTGTGGTTTGGGCAGCTGGATTACAAGTTTGGGATCTTCAGCAACTTGAGTTTGACCCTTTGGAGATAGTTGGTGTTTAGGGAATGACAGGAGAGGATATTGAGGAGGCACTGGAAACTTTTGCTGTTGGGGAACTTGAGGATTCCCCTCATCCTTGGTAGCAGGTGCCAGTGTGGTTCCCAAAGCCTGTGTGCTAGTGGCAGGAGGAGGAGCTGGGGTTGTGGAAAGGAAAATTTCAGGTACCATGGGGAATTGTGGGAAATGAGGAAATTGATAATGTGGAGATTGCTGTTTTTGAGGTAACTGGGCCAGGGGATCGGCAGGGTTTTCATTAGCAGAAGACTGTGTCGGTGGTTCAGGCTCGGGAAGAAAAAGGTACTGAAGGAACTGTGGCATGAATGGGAATGCAGGGAGCCGAGCTGCAGGCACTTCTTGGCTTTCAGTGCTGTAGTCTGCAAGATCTCCGTGTTGAAGCTGTGGATGTGGCAACGGTGCCACTGTGCCTACAGTAAGAGCTGGAGCTTGTGTTGGCAGGAGGTACTGTGGAAATACTGGGAACTGAGGGTACTGAGGATGCTGCAGGATCTGACCACCATCACTAGGAGGTGCAGCTGCTGGTATAGCAGGATTTATGTCTGGTAAAAAAGGGCATGTGACTAAGATTTCAACATCCAGCCACAGAAGAGAGAGTAAATACTCCTCATCCTGTAAGGAAACAAACCGAGTGAATCAAAAGCATATTTACACTTTCGCTTCCAAGTCTAACCACAAGAGGGCTCATCATACCTTGAACTCTACGCACGATCCTCTGTTGTAAGGTACAGCAAGTGTCAGTCCACCAGAATACTCTTCAACATCAAGTCCACAGCTGCTACATGCCAGTGAAAGGGGTTTCCACGTGCTGGACACTGCAACGGTTTTAATCTCAGATAAGAAAATGGACAGAAGCCGTTTTCTAAAGCAGCTGAAACGCTATCATGTTAAGTCACCTACTTTTAACTTTGAGGTCAGCAGCTGTAACACCACTGATCTTCACCACCATCCTAGGCACAAAGCAGAAAACAGAGGGCGATGGCAACACAGCAGGGCAAGACATGGTCATTGGCGCCCCCCATAAGCGCAGTGGAAGGACATAATCACCATCCTACAGTAGAGAAATGGAGGACAGAGAAAAAGACTGAGCTCAGTATGTCATAATGAGGGATGGAGGCAGCAAATCCAACTCTTCCAAAATACAACATTTATTCACTGACATACAGGGAGCAGCATTAACTCAAAAAAGATCCTTGGTTAAAATTAGTTGTTTTTTTTATATATACAAGCTGAAGTCACCTGGCACAATGTACAGTGCTGTGAAAAAGTATTGGCAGATATCCTCTATCATACCTAAATGTTCCATACCATCAAACTAATATTTATGTTTGTCGAATATTATACAGAGATAACCCACAAAACAAAAAATGCAGTTTTTTAAATGATGATTTATTAAAGATTTATTGAAAACCTATGTTTATGAGTGCCCCCCTAAACCTAATAACTGGTTGGGCCACCCTTAACAGCAACAACTGACAAATACTTTTTCAGCACTGTAGGTATTGACACTGAAGATGAAGCGTACCTGCTGGGTAACATGGCAGCCCTGATAAGATGCAGCAAACTGCACATCCCTGCGGGTCCTTTTCACAGAGAAGCCACATTTAGGGGGCATCTGAGACAAAGGAGTAAGAGGTCTCTCACCTGTTTGACATTAGAGGAAAGTTTAAGCTGAGTATTAGCCGATATTTCCAGCTGCAAATATGTGAAACCTACCACTATCCACGAGGAAACGCGCATCTCTGACCCGTCTGACCTTCAGAGTCATCAGGTTGTCACTACATTGCACCGACGGGTCCATGCGCTTCAGTTTTGCATTCATGATGTTGTGCATCACTGGAAACACAAGCACACAGACAGTCAGTTTATTGAATCCAGAACCACCCTGCTGAAATGATATAGTTTTTCATCTTTTAAATAAAAATCCAGGCAAATTTGCGGATTCATAATGGTGTAGAGTAATATTTTGATGAGCATGACACATACTGTTTTTGACCTCCCAGCAAACACCAAGACACATATGAGTGCATTCAGATTACCTCAAGATATGCTTTTGCCCCAGCAGTGAGTTTTTAGACAGGCGCACACATTTTGATATACAATATTAATCGATGCAGCCTAATATTTTCCTGTGCACACAGTCAAAATTGAATCTGGCGTTTTTTACACTGGTACTTAATTTATAAATGAAGGCATTTTTAAAAAAAATGTGAGCCAAGGTAATGAAATTTAAAAAAACACATGTTGAACATATAAAACTAATTTACACAAAAAAATCAAATAGAAAGATTTATTAGAGTGCTGACATACCTCTGAACTTATTGACTTTACTGACATGTGAAGGGCTCCATGTTGTATGAGAGTTTCCAACAGGTAAGAACATTTAGATAACAAAAATACACCTGACTATGCATGATCCACCTCCTGTTAAATATAAGGAACAATCTAAAAAGAAACCATAGACTACAAGTAATGCAGGTAACCCCGCAATAAACAGTGTCATCAGACGATCTTTACTGAAACTTACTTTGAGTTGAATGTAGGTCACTCTGTTGGTCCCTTCTGAAGACAAGTGAACCGTCTCGTGTTGGAGACTCATGTTTTGCTCCAGACACCACACTGCTGAAGCCCAGTCTGCCCTGTAACGTGGGCCTTTCCACCACAGCCTCAGCTTGTCCATCACAAAGTCTGAAGGACGTGACAGTCGCCATGACTGCGAAATAGAACAATTGATTTTTCCAAGGCATCATACCTCTGATGAATATTTTAGTCGTGTACTTTTGTAAAATGGTTGTAAAGCTAAGAAGGCCATCACTGTGTCGGATCGTCGAACATATACTCTGACATGCTGTTTAATTGACCAATTAACAAGTGCCACACTGGTGAGAGCACCTGTTGAGGGAGAGGTCGGTGATGATGAAGCTCAGGGTGAAGATCAGATGGGTGGTCTTCCGGCAGACGTTGTAGGGATCCTTGGAGCTTCCCCTTTGTAGCTCTCTGAAATGCGCTTTGTGCGTAATGATGGAGCTCCGGATTCATCCAGAGAAGCTTTAATGCAAGTAGCTTTACCGTGTAAACCTGGGATCTGTGAGGAACAGCTGACATGTTGGACGTGTGGATGAACGTAACTTAACGTCAGATCCTGTGTTCATGAAATCAACGCCGTTGTACTAAATGCGTAAATGCGCACATCCATCTCAATCTAAAGAAGCGCTGTTTGATTCTGCTGCAGGTATTTATTGAAATCAAAGGAAATTCCTGCTTTTCTGATATATGAAGCAAACTGAGAATGTCTAATTTAGGTGTAGCCTAAGTCACAAATTAAACCTTATTAAAACAATGTTAAACTTTGCTATGCATGAAAGCCAAACAATTAAATGATTCATTCATCCCCATTCATGCACATGGACATATAAGCTGCAATATGAGTCATAAAGTCACTTTATTTACTCTTTATTTACAAAAAATACTGTAAAAACATTGATCTGATGCAAAAAGAAGAGAACTGTTGACTTGTGTTAGGAATATTACACATATTGATTGAAAACTTGTCTGTCCTACATACACAAATAACACTGGCATATAGAAACAAACACAGTAAAACTCAATCATCATGAATACTATCCTCAAGAAATTACCATTTGCACCTTCTTCCAGCCATTTGACCCGGTGACGTCAATTAAACATTATCTTCTCCAAAATATACCCAACATACAAAAACAATGCCGATACTGACTAGTATAGGAACTTATGTACTGGATATATGAAACAGAATCCATTTTCAAGTCAATATTAGATGCAGTGTTTACTTTGTAGGGGCCATGTCCACAATCCACATGACAAGATTGTGTCATTTCACTTAGTCTAAACGATTTGGTGTTGCAAGTTGGTATTGGCTTGATATAAACAACAGCTTAGAGGTCTGTGACATCATCTTCAGACCAGTCAGGCTGATGCATCACTGCTGAGAATCCCTCTTCCTGACGTGCAGCAGCTGGAGACCCAACACTGCCATTATACTCAGCTGTGGCAGTGGGTGACTGTACTGGTTCTTTGGCCTGGAAATGGTCCAGAGATGCAGAAATAGACTCTGTATCCAGCATCCACCCGTAGCCGACATAAGCTGGAGGGAATATTGTTGGACTGCTGTCTTCATCATTGGAGTCTGTGCCCATAGCGTGAGTCCAAGAGGGAGGCGGAGGTGTGAACAGACCTCCTGCTACAAGCTGCCCATGATGAAGCGCATTGTCAATGCTGCGCCTGAGGTTAATAGGTGATGGAGGCCGCATGTCAAATTCTATGAGTGAAAGAATACATTCGCGTTCACCAACTTTTTGCCACAGTAGTGCAGCCTGAGTGTCAGAGCTGCTGCTGCTGATAGGATCAGGCTTGTATTCCGCTACAACGGCTCTTGGCGGATCATCATATGGGCACATTGCATTGTTGCTGATACCTGCTCTGGACAGGTTGTACTTTGCCCAGTTATTTGGCATCAAGTCCTCCAAGGTTTTCTCTGATTTTCTTAGAGGGCCTTTCTGTACACTGGCCAAGAGTCTACCCCACAAGCTTTTCTTCTTCACCGTCTTAGACACCTCACTCCTGCCCTGCCCATGATCGCCCCTTGAATGACCCCTAAATGGAGTCCAGAAGATCCAAGATCCAAGGACAAGTAAAGAGAATCCCCAGGCTATTTCAAGGATTCTGGCCCAGAACTGACTGAGCCACCAGCCCCAGCCGAAACGCCTCCAGTTTCCCAGCAGCCCATAAAGCCAGAAGAGACTGTACATCTGAAGACTACAGCACAGCACTGCAAGGAAGGCACACACTGCTGTCACTCGCTTCCCACGCCTCTCAGTCCTCTGTGAAGGAAACCACTGTGGTATAGAGGACCGAAGAAAGGGAGGTAGAGGGGAGAGGGACTTAATAAGGATCCCCAAACAGAATGGGAGGCCCCAGCCGAGGGAGAGGGTCTGTAGCAAAAGAGGGAGAACAGGGGATAAAGTTGAAGAGTTCAGGTCTGCTACAAGTAATGCAGTGCAATGGGCTATAGCAAGTACTCCCACAATCCACGGGCGCTGCAACTTTACTGGGAGAAGTAGTAATTTAAACCCTCTGAGTGTGACCAGGGCGAGGACAACCTGCGCCCACAGAAGAAACTGCATGGGAGCGTTGTGAAGTGCTGTCAGAGTGGCATGAGACAGGATCTGACGGGTGCCATAAGGATCAAGCAGAAGGAGGACAGTACGCAAAGAACCACCCAGAATTAGGAAGCTGTTTGCCAGGGTCAGAGCGTCACAGAGGGGGTGAGGAAGAGTGCACGCTCCAGCCATCCCCAGAACTGCCAGGAAAGCCATCAGTGTGAAAAGGCTGGCCGATCCAAAGACGTGCAGTTCCCAGGCAAACGCCAGCGTGCGCCTCATGTCATCCCAGAGCAGGCTGGTGCCATTAAAGTTTTTAAGAACAACACAAGGTCTGACACCGAGCACACAGGGACCTCCAGGCCCTGGTAGGTTATCATGTGGTATGTGAGTGAACACACTGGTTTGGATGGGAAGTTTAGGGCTGTCCCCACCTGAAACAGAGAGAGAAAAGGTTGTATTTTTAATGGAGGAGAATCTGATTGTGATTTTTGACCTACTTTGGACTTTACCACTAGCCCTGTGCTCTCATCTAATCCCTAACAAGCCACTGACCTTCAATCAACCCCATTTGCAAAGTGGATATGACAGCCAGTCTGTTCAAATATGTCCTTTTAGACTTGAACAGTCACATTTACAAGAGTTTATGCACACCGTCTTATAAATAGGTGCACTGGGCCAACAACTGCACCACTGATTTCAGTGACCCGTGCTTTCTTTAGTTACATTTTTGATACATTTTAAGAATATGAATTTGAACAAAAATGTGTATAAGAAAATTGACCTATTCAGTGTATTTGAAGAAGAGGAAGGATAAAGACAAAGAATATGTTTTACTTGAGTCAAATATCACATGTTTACTTACCAGACAGAGAGTCATCATTCACTCTGGGACTCTTTTTTAACTGTTCCTCATTTGTAATGTGGCTGCCGTCCAAGAGAGCTTCCTCTGAGAGTCTGTGTTCACTGGAGTGACTGTATCCTATAATTGAAGAATTGGCTTTGTCAGCTTCTTGCTCGTGAGCCCCTGAGTGGTGTAGAGTAGATGCTGGTCTTGTAGTTAATGTGATTCCAGACCCAGAGGGGTTTTCGTTGCTCACTCTCTCAGGCTCTTCTGGAATGATGGTGTTATTGATGAGTGCCTGTGATACTGTAGTGTCTGAACGGTGTCCGCTGCCCTCCTCAGAGCTCTCGGAATGAAAGATGACTTCACTGGCTGGGCTGTCCAGACTGCCGTTGGTTCTGTCTGTGCTTTCAGTTATTTGGGTTGAATTCAGTGAATGTGAAGCTTGAGTAAGGCTTCCGAGTGAAGACAGACACATGGTTAGTGTGATGAAGAGCAAAGAGAAAATCCACATTTTGCCACCTAGAGTGAAATCCCAAAATCTGCAGAAAGACAAAGAAAAAAGAGTTTAAATGCGTTCACCTTCAGGAAATGTTGTGCGTTGTCTATACAGGCGGCTGTTTGACATTAAAGGATAGCTTCCCGATTTTTCAAACCTATCTTTAAGCAGTAATCATGTACCCATAGCTGGTTTTGATTACTTTTGAAAGGTTATAAAAGATGCTTTCCTAGTGTCCTTTCAGTGTATGTCATAGGCCACCAAATCCACAGTCCCTGCAAAAATGTGCTTCAGAATATATCTGAAGATAGAAGCTGTTACAGTGTCCTATTTTGCATAATCAGCAAAACCTTGATAGGAGGAAGCCTTTGGAGTTTAAATAGAGATCAGGAGTCACATAGATTCACAGATAATTAATCATGTGTTTCAATCCTATAAAGGACAATAATTCTCCTGAGATAATCCAAAAGGTTTGCGAACTCCACAACATCTGCGGACGGTTTGTCTCAGCAAAAATATAACGCAGCTCGGCAAAAACATCGAAATTCACGACAGGAGCCGGCGTCCTTTGGGTCTCAACTGTCAAGCTGCCACTGTTATATGCAAATTACACATGACTTTAAGGAAATTAATTCATCAATAACTAGTTGTGAAAATACACAATAGGACACAAGTAGCATACATAAGATTATAATTTTCAGTATGACAGAAATAGGTAAAAATGATTTCTACATGCAACCTCAAGCAAGTTCAAATGAATTTAACACTCATACAAAACATACAAAACCCAGGAGCTTTACAAGGTTATTCGGCAGCTGAAACACATAACTCATCTGCCACAGCAATCCATCCTGCAAACAATAAAACCTAATAAAACTTCACTGTACCTGTGATTCTGTATGGTCCACCTCCTTTTAGTGCATCATGGGCTGCACTTCATCCGTAGCAGAAGTGTGGGTAGCATCTCATGTGCTACATAAACAGTGAGGGTTGAACATAATGAATTTACAGGCACGCTTGCAGCCATTTAACCTCCAAGCTGACGTCTTATTCCTATTACTGCACCGGCTGGTTACTTGGCAGCCTTCCATCACAATCTGACCTGCAGAAGCAAAGAGCAGGGCCTACATACCAGAGAGCATTTCTTTTTAAAAAAAACAAAAAAACAACAACATTTGAATAAATAAGTTTGTGGTTGTTTTCTTCATATATTAACGTTTAGAAAAAGCAAAGCAATTTTTGAAAATAACTGACCATTAATAAAATCCTGCACGCCTCACCTGCGGCTTCCTACAACAGCTGTTTAAAGGTAAATCCCCTCTCCAAAGGATTACACTAAGATTCTTAGAGTGGCACGAAGTCACATGAAGTGATAATGTGAAGCCAAACAGACACAAACACGAGCCAGTCAGTAGTGTCGTGCCAACCTCCTGGCTTCTCATCTAGGAAAGCATGAATATGTAAGACCATATGCCAACCCAGACTTGGCACATGCAGTCAGGACTGTGAACTCTGACCTCAGCTCAAAATCTAAAATATAGCTCCTTCGTCTGTTTTATAGCACGCTGGGGACTAATGTGAATATGTAACTAGCATGTAGGTCTATGCACACACACATGCTCACACACTCTGATGCATAATAAACATTACAAACACACACACACACACAACTGCACTCTTGCACAGTGTACACTACGCTTTAAGATCTCTACCTCATTATTTATGACATTGATTTTTCTAATTTTCTATTGTTTTTCTAAAGATTTGTCATTTTATAATGTCTTATTGTTATTGCACAGCCTTGAGAACAGTCACTTTGCATTTCACTGCACATACTGCACGAGCATGTGACAAATAAAAACTCTTGAATCTTAAATACGTAAACGTATACACTGTTAGTCACTGCTAGGATGAATCTTATAATACTCACTCTATTGTTGGTGTGTAAACAATATTATATTAGAAAAAAATAAACATATACTGTATAACAAGCACCACCGCTTCCACCAGAGAGCCCCTGCAGAATTTACAGACAGTGTGCATTCAGTGTGGGAATTAACTCCTTCCTATCCAGTGTGCAGAGGGCACAGCCTATGCACGCAGCGCATCTGTCTTGGTCCACCTTAAGAAGGGCAAGAGGCAGTTTGTTGTGGAGAGAACAGGGGGAGGCCCTCAGCAGCACATGCCTGGCTCTTTAAGGCAGACTGGGGAAGTTAGATTCTGTTAAAGGCACATGCATTCAAATGTTTACCAGGCTTCACCAGAACCCTGCATCTGTTTCTACACGTGTGTCTGTCCAGTTTAAATCATGCACCTTGGTCTCCAGCAGTTATGTGGTGCACAGTCACACATATAATGACATAGCAACAAAAAAGATAATAAAAGGGGCAAATTACCAGCTTTCTCCTGACCTGTCAAGCCAAGTGAAGTCATTGTTAGTTTTGCAGAACTTTGAAAACAACAGCCATTGAGCTAAAGTGCTTTCCAGTGGCGACCTAAGATTGGTGTTTACCTAAAAAGTTGAAATATTAAGTTTAGGACCCTGCATAATTATTAAATGATATAAAAATAATGCATAATATAAAATATAGATAGATTTGTTTGATTCATATGAGATATACTGCATAATTACATAAGTTACCACAAAAAAGTGTTGAATGAATGTGGGGTTATCAGTGTATAATATCTGTAAGTTCTAGTAATTTGTCAAAATACTGATTTTTTTTACCTTTCTATCTATCTATCTATCTATCTATCTATCTATCTATCTATCTATCTATCTATCTATCTATCTATCTATCTATCTATCTATCTATCTATCTATCTATCGTGAATGTACTGAATGTACATATTTGCAGTTTTATCATATGCAGTTTTCCAGTAAGCAGTAATTTTAAAAAATGAGATATTTGTATGTACATGTGTTATTGTTTGTTTGCAAATGACCCAAAGTGAATCAGAGTTTGATTATCTTGCACTGGCACATCTGAGGAAGACAAATTTTGCAATCTGCTGAGGTATTGTTACAGCTGTGACACACTGTACCTTAAACTATAATCTGAAGGCTGCATGTCTTGCCTAGATATGATTGATTTCACTGTTTTAGAGCCACATCTTGCTGCTGGTCCCGGGATGGCAGCTCCAGTCCCCAGCTCGGCCTCTCTCAGCAGTCTGGAGAGGAGCCGCGCTGTTTTCGGGGCCTTTACTTCCGTGATTTTGTATCTCGCTGGGTAAACACAGCGGAGGGGTGGTTTGCATGTGAGTGTTTCGGGTGGTAGAATACTACGTGGGATTTCGCAAGATAAATGAATCTGTGCTTCGCTGGAGGTGGGAACTTGTTTTCCCACCGACGGCAGCCCGAAGCTCTCCCTGAAACAAGCAGACGTCAGAGACTTCGCTGCTCGCCGCCGCCGCCGCTGTTAAATTTTTATCGCAGTCTAATCACAGCATTGTTTGCGGGATTCGTCTGCGGATACTTGCAATATGTAGCCCAGTGAATGGCACGCTGGTGGTAGCTGTTAGACGTTTATCGGCTTTTTAGTTTTAAACACCGTGCCTTGGCGGAAAGGAGAGGATTTCGTTTTATTTAAGGTAGCATGACAGGATCCACAGCCGTCGAGCTAGCTAGCTAGCGTTAGCACAGTGGTTAGCTAGCGTCGTGTTATTGCAATGAATGGGGTGTTGCTTTGATGTTTGATAGCTTATTCTACGAGGCAAACTGTGTGGTCTAATTTAATAATTTACAGTAGAGATTTGTTCGATATTCGACGATAATAAACACAGTGGGGGTTTGCTGGCCGGCGTACTATACATACGGGCTTTGAGAAAACAGCGCCTTGCTAACATTGTAACGCTAGCATGCTAACAGCTAGCTGTAACGTAGACACTATTAATAGGCAGTCTGCACACTAAGTCTGGCTAACGTATTGTTGGTGCCTTCGGTTGTGTCTCCATAAACATTTAAACAAAAGTGTTAACCACACTGTATATTTAGGCTTAGCTGTGAGCTATCATGGCACTGTAATGTTAAAGTTAATAGGAAAAGTTGATTGGAGCATAGCACAGTCGTTGCATTAGCTCCAAGCCAAAATGCACTTCATATTTCACTATATTATCCTCACATCTCCTACTCAACGAGCATGGATTTAAATTATATTATTTAGCTTATTATGATGTGCTTACATAATTATAGAAGTAAGAGTAAAAAGCTGCCTTTTCTTCACTAGACTAGTCTTCATTATAGGTGTCTGTGACCTCACTTCACTGCATGTCTATGTAGCCCTGTATGGATTTCTTTATGTTATCAGATTTTTTAAAAACAGCATCATATCTCCAGGTCCAGTGACGATGAATGAGCAGGAGAGTGGGGTGGTCTCGTTTGATGAATATGTGCGGCAGAAGGCCCGCACTGTGCCTCAACACAGGATGAAAGAGTTCCTGGAGTCTCTTTCCAAGGGCCCAGAGGTGCTGCAGGAGTTCAGCCAGCAGGGAGGAGCCGCAACCACCACCACAGCCATGGTGTACCAGCAGCAGGGTGCCAACTGTATCTACACAGACAGCACAGAGGTGGCCGGGTCTCTCTTAGAGCTGGCCTGCCCGGTAAGACCATTTTATAATGTTTGTTGCGTTATAATGCAACTGTTGTTTTGTGCGGTGCAATCTGCTGTACTTCCTGTATGTACATGTTTTATGACAGGTACAGGTGACCTCAACAGAGATTTCCCCTCAGCTGTCTGTGCACCAAGAACAGCAGCTTCAAGTGCAGGTTGGTTCATACATCAATATCAGTTTTTCAGTAGCATGCCATGTTTAAATTGCACATGACAGATTGGGCTGTTGGTATCTAGACACGCCATCATTTCTCACTGTCAAGAGGAAAACAAATGAGAAGGCAATGTTAAATCCATTGCACGTTGTAGTTGAATGCACTGGCTGAGGAAGGATTTATGATTCTAATTCAAAACCAACATGTCAAATTCAGTTGGGGGTTTGAGAGTATTGCTTTAATTTTTCTGTAATACTTCCATAGTGTGAAAAGATTTTTTTTCTTTGATGAATGCTTTTAGGTAATTACAAATGTACAACTTGAAAACCAAATAAATAATTGTAGCAATATGCATTATTTCTTAAATGTGGTCTGTAAAGTATGGCATTCACTTGATCCTTCATTCAGTCACACAGGATTAGCCGTGCTGCTTCCTGCTTGTTGTAAGAAGACATGGTAGTGATTTCACATTAAACAGGATCAGTCATTCATGTTTTCTCAACTGCTGCACTGTGTAACTTTTAATGTGCAAATTGTTTCCTTTTGATAACAAATGGCACAGTTGTGTAATAAGCAACCTTTTTATGAAGAAGAAACTATTTCTTTGGCAAAATTTCCCAATGGGCTGTTTGACCTACAGGATATTGTCAAATTTTCATGTCCATATAGACCAGAGTACTTCATCATGTATGAAAGAACTGGAAGGTATGTAATTGCTTTACTGACAGGCCTGTTTGTTTTTGATGCTCCCCCTGTGACAGGTTCAGATCCAGGAACAGCATGGCCAGACAGTTGGCCAGGTTCTTCAGGTGGCCTCCCCCTCTCAGCAGGACCTGCACGGAATATCAACAGCCCAGCTTGTCCAGCAGGGAGAGCTCACAGAGGAGCAGCAACAGCAGGTACAGGATTTAGTTTCAGACACTCCAATAAAGTGCATCCCTGTGATGCATCCTTGCTGTTTTGTAACTACATTGACTGTGTTTCACAGATTCAGGCACAGTTGGTTGCAGCTGTAGCTGGAGGCCAACAAATCCAGCTGTCAAGTGGCCAACAAATCCAGCTACAAGGAACGCAGCAT
Source organism: Dascyllus trimaculatus (assembly GCA_024666655.1). Classification (NCBI taxonomy): domain Eukaryota; kingdom Metazoa; phylum Chordata; class Actinopteri; family Pomacentridae; genus Dascyllus; species Dascyllus trimaculatus. The sequence continues at coordinate 15,247,567 of CM045450.1, forward strand.
ATTCAGCTGCCAGGGGGACAGCAAATTCAACTTCAGGCTGGCCAACAGATTCAGCTACAAGGTGGCCAACAAATCCAGATCCAGACCATAGAGGCCATGTCTCCTTCTGAGCAACAGGAGTCTCAGAGGGAGGCAGAGCGGAGGCCCGGCACTGTTGGAACTGTTCTCCAACCAGCCAAGAAGCGTAAGGTGGATGTTCCTCTAGCTGTTTCCTATGCCGTTCCACAGGGACAGCAGGTGGCTACAGTTCTTGCAATCCCTCAGGGGCAGCAGCAAAGCTATGTGTCACTGCGACCAGATTTGCTCACTGTTGACAGTGCTCAACTGTACAGCACCACTGGAACAATCACAGGTCCCACAGGTGAAACATGGACCATCCCTGTGTACTCCACTCCACAGCAGCAGGGTGTAACTCACATTGCTATACCACAGGAGACGTATAGCACAGTGCAAGTTACTGCCACCAATGGCAAGGACAAAATGTCCCCCAGCTCCTCATCAAGGTCTGCAGATGTGCAGTCGGCCTCCGCTGCCACACAGGAAGAAATAGTGCAGACGCTGTTCCCTGCACAGTTCATGAATGGGAACATTCACATCCCTGTGGCGGTGCAGACTGTTGGAGGGACTTACAACGCTACACAGTCGGTACACATATGGGACCCAAATCAACAGCAGAGCCAAGGCGAAGATGGACAAGAACAGCAGCTCCATCTGCAGGTTTTAAAAAACTTTCTGATTAGAGTCGTACTGTAGATGTAGAGCAGTTGCCTGGAAGTGAGTTTATCTTGTGATTTGTATTTTTCCCCATAGATATTTGCATAAACAAACTTTAAAATAACCTTGATGATGTATCCATATACTCAAGAATGATACCTGAAATCTACCGAATCAGAGCTGATGATAGTTTTTGAATACTTTCAGACAGAACCTGGTCTTAGTCCTGGTGTTGTTGCTGTTTTTACACTGTCACTGTTAAAATTCCTATTTAAGTTAGGTTTTATTTCTAGAAAAATAATGATAGAATCACGCATTAATTATTTCTACATAATCACACTATTATTATTATTATTTTCATTATGCAGTTATTAAGATGTTTACCTTTGCTACCCTCTTTTCTATAACACATTACAATCTCAGAATTTTTTGATTTCTTTTTGTACAGGGTCAAGTAGAGACCGAGGCTCACGCTGAACCACATGCAGAGATTCTGTTTCCTGTCTCTCTAAAGCCAGAGGAGGGCCTAGAGGTCTGGCGCCTTTGGGTGAAGCGAAAAAACGCTGAACTAAACAAACAGGAAAAGACAAAGCTTGCACCAATAGGACGTAAGTAAACCTGCTACAATTATATTTGACATTTGGTAAATAATACTGTTGTAAAATCAGCCTAATGAAACTGTTTTTGTTGCTGTTGTTGTTTTTATTTGATGTTAGCTATTAATGTAGTACATAATTTATTCTTCTTGAAACCAATAAAAGAAAGTAAATGTTGTACGGCTAATATAAAGTAAGCCTTGTCTCATTTCTCTGACTGTGCTCAGGTCGTCAGCCTCTGCGTTTTCAGGAAGACTTAGTGTCCAGTGCTGTAGCTGAGCTAAACTTAGGCCTTTCCCTGATGACTCAGGAGGCTCGAGGATCAGAGGACGAACAATTTGCACCTGATGTTCTATATTATGTTTTCCTGTGTATACAGAAGGTTAGTATCCCCACGTTTAAATGCAAAAATATCAAAAGACTTTCTGAAAATACTTAATGTTTCTGTTTGGGTTTTTTATAGTACCTGTCTGAAAACGGACGCGTGGATGATATTTTCTCAGATCCATATTACACACGTTTTTGTGAGAGTTTACACAAAATCCTGTTTGACTGGAGACCCAGCGTCCATCCTCTAGGTAAGACAGAACCAGCAGACAATTTTAGTCTGTTGTTTTACAGAAATAATGACTAAATGTGCATTTTGATCTTAGGTTATTTCATTCCAAGTCACGTCACAGAGGAGATGCTTTGGGAGTGTAAACAGCTTGGTGCTCATTCACCAGCCACATTGCTCACAACTCTCATGTATTTCAACACTAAGTGAGTAACCACCACTCAGAGCTGAATGGCCTGAATTTATTCTTGTTAAAGACAGACATGTATTTTAAATGTAAATGCTGAATTTTGTAAAATGTTCATTACAGGTATTTCCGCCTGATAACACCTGAACAGCACCTGAAAGTAGCTTTCTCTAAGGTCTTAAGACACGCAAGGAAGAACCCCGCAAATGCCAAGGACAAAGCAACCAGTATTCGCCTTCTCAAAACACAAGGTCCACACAGTGCTGGACAGAAAGGTGCTCAATACAGTTAGATTTATGATGAAGTTTACTACAAATCAGTCTTGGCTGCTATTGACCTGATGTGTGACATTTCTTTCAGGAACTGATGACATGTATGAAGAGCAGATTGAGGATCCTGAAAATCCTCTTCGTTGCCCCATCAAACTTTATGACTTTTACCTCTTCAAATGGTGAGTGTCACACCACCACTAAAGTCCCTCTTAACTGGTTCATGGTTCAGTATGCAAAAATGTAACTCCCTTCTTCTGTTCCAGCCCTCAAAGCGTCAAAGGACGAAATGATGCTTACTACATGACTCCAGAGCCTGTCGTTGCACCAAACAGCCCGATGTGGTACTCATCTCAGCCCCTCACAAGTCAGCAAGTGGAGCACATTCTGGCTCGCATCATCGTGGTCCGAGAGATTCAGGACATCATTAACGCCGGTCCAGAAAACATGAGCTAAAGTGAGACTGGACTCCAGATTGTTGACTATGCAGTACCCATCCTGACTCTATCAACCTCAATAGCCATCAAATAAAGTGGAACAACTTCTGAAACAATCTTTTTCTTCTGAGGAGAGTATCACGATTGCACTCGTCAGATTCATAGATTTTTCTCTTCGTGTAATTTCTGTTTCAAACCGATGGGTTGGATTGTTCTTTCTCATGACTACCTTTGTAAGCCATCGCCTCTGTACCATCTGAACCTGCAAGTGAGAGTCTGGGCAACTGCTTGGCCACAAGTGATCTCCTGTACTGCAGCTCTCAGCTGAGCAGAGGTGGAACATTTTCCTGTAGAAGTCAGTCTTATCAGTATGATACAAAGATATTTAATCTTCACTTCTTAACCTCACAGACCGTTAACCATGTCTTACTTCTCTTTAAGGTCCCACTATGATACGTTACATCTCAACAGATAATTACAGGGACCACTGCTCAAAATTGTTTTGTATACTGACTGCATTTTGAACCATGTATTGATATGTTCAAAGCTGAAAAACCTGTGCCTGTTTTTTCAAAAATGACATCATAATTTATGCTTGTGGATCACTGAGTGAGTTGAACCTCAACTATTCACAAGGTCAAGTGCTATATTGTAGTTATTCAGGAGATTGGAAATATCTTTTCTCAGGTCAAAGCTAGCAACTGAAACACCCATCAAGGACTTTTGCCAACGTATTCCTCCATGTATGTGTGTACAGTAGATTATTAAACAGGATATGCAGATACAAACAACTTTGTATTAAGAGTCATGTTGAGCAATTCAAAAATGAAACGAAATTGGTATCATTTTCTTTGTCATGATCATCCTTAAGCTAATGCTGATTGACATGAAATGACAGTTAAATTATGCCGATAATAGTTTAATACAGCTCAACGGCTTCATTTGTTTATTAATCAAACACTTTGTATAGCATTGTTCAAACACACTACATTCCACATCTCATTTTTCCACAAAGAACCTTCTGGGCTTCATAACCTTGCATATTGGCGCTGCAGTAACCCAGCTTGTAATTTAATTCCCCATTTAATTTAAATGGTTAGCATTCATTGTCCATGTAGCAGTCTCAGTTGATACCCACTATTTGTGAGCATCAGTTGGAAAGATGGCTATTTATCATCTTTTTTACCTGGAAGTGTTAAATACAGTCGACTCAGTGTTTGGCTGAAGTATTTAGGCAGTGGGCAAGAAACGTTGATTTCAGCTTGGCTGGCTCCCGGTAGTGTGAGCTGTCGTGCATGCAAGTGAAGTGGAAGATACCGGATCTTGCTCTGTTCCAGTCCAAGCTTTCCCAACACACGTTCCGGTAATTTCTGTGGACCCAAATTGCACCATTTAGTCATTTAATAATAACTAGCAGCAAAACAGAAACCAAGCCCCTGCAGAACTGTGGATCGTCTGTGTGGTACGTTGATGATCAGTGAGACGACAAAAGAAAAGGCTTTAAGTGTTTCCAATTAAACACATAATTAAAAATACAAGATGCTGACAGACTCGAGCAGTTAGAAGTCATCCCAGTCCAAAGTGTGAAAGTTACAATACATCTACAGCAAGCAACCACAAAGGCTATCACTCATTCTTATTTTAAGCTTCCAAAGGTGTAAACATTGGAATAAGACGTATAATCACTAATTTGTCAGCAGCTAATAAGGTGATCATCATGTAACTGTGTAGGGCAGCATGTGTGTACAGGGTTAAGTTAATACCAGTAGCTCTATGCTTTCATGTCAAGTCATTCCTCATTGACGTGTTGCAGACTAGATTTTTTTCATTCATGTTATTTTTTACTGTCATTTGGCAGAGTATAAATGCTAAGATGAACACCGTTAAAAAATCTGCCTTTTCTGTTAAAAAGAAGCAACATCCTATCAGAGGACAGCTTTAACACCAGATATCCCAGTCTTATGTTATGATATAACCGCAGTGTCGTAGCTTTGGTATATACAGATGGAAAGTGCTATTTTTTTCCCCCACATACTGTTTAGAACTTCATGACGTTGGTGCTTCTGTCTTCTTTATATGTCTCTATTTTGAAAACACGTCTCTCTTTGTGGTACTTTAAACATGTTTTACCTGCGGTGCCAGTTTGCTCCAGTGAGAATATTTATGGTCACCAAGAATTGGGCAAGACAGAGCGAATGCCATATGAACCCTCATCTGGTGCTTGACTCCTGTCAACACAAGAAACCAAATGAACTCCCAGAGCGAAATTAAACTGATTTTGTAGTTATTTTGTGTGACAGGTTCCCAAAACGTCTTACCAGTAAAAGGCTGAAGCTCCACAAGGCTGCAGCCATTGCTGCTGTCCAGGACTCTGTACTGGGTCACTGCAGGATGGGCATGCCGACTGGTTCGGACTTTGGTGACACCATCGCCTCCATCATTCATTCTGAAAAGAGGACTTAGAGCCATCTGAAATACAAGAAGTAGTTAGGAGAATGGAGAAACCATTTACACCAATATGAATAGTTCTACTGTAATTGATTACCAACTCAATGTGATCAATATCAAAAAACTTTCAATATTGAATTAACTTCACAACAAATGCAGAGAAGAAGACATCTCTTTGTGAAGCTCAATTCTGAACATGTTTGGTGCAAATTTGAGAATTAACTACTGTAGTCATCAGTTGAGGATGACTACAGTAGTTAATTCTCAAATTTGTACTGAATTTTAACTGTTACACAATCAAAAGAAGAGAAGACGACAAACCTTGTAGTGCGGCCGAGGACCTGCGATTTCTCTCTCTATGATGGGAATATCGATCATTCCTTCAGATGGCACAGGAACACCAACCGTAACCACCCTGCAGAGAAACAGTGAAGACATTAAAAGCTGATGTCTTCATGTAAACTGTAGTTATGAGTGCGGCGATAAAATCCTACTTTAACCCTTGCTCTTTATCACCATTCTTCATCTCACCAGTATTTCCTCTGCACTTGGTTGTTTCTACTGAGGGAGAGGATGTGCTCCACCACTTCTTCACTCCTGGCCAGCAGGAGACTTCCTGTTGAGTCCTTCTCCAGACCCAGGCAGGGGAGCAGCTGAGAATCCGACTTTATCTTCATCCCATCCATCATTTTGGCGAGAACGGGAAGCACAGACGAGACAGAGGTGACTCCGTTGGTATCTGAAAGACATTAACAGCAACAAAAGTGAATGTATTTCAGCTACAGTCAATATCCAATTATGTTCATTGTCATTTCAGCTGTGGTCAATATTAACATCGCAGTAACACAATGTGTATAGTTAATAAAGTCCCAATAGTGCATGACCACGTCGACACTATTGGCCAATATGGGCATATATACTCACAGAGCACTTTAATAACACCAGTACACCTTCTTATTAAGGCAATCAGACAATCAAGAGGAAGCAGTGCAGCACAAACAAGTAAGCAGCTTCACTTAATGTTCATATTTAACATCAGAATGGAAAAAATGTAAATGAGAGAATAAGTGGTCTCACACTGGCTTCATAAACATGACAGAGAGTTCAGTGGCCCTAATCTTAATCCATGAGAACGCCTTGTGGGTGTGAGAGAACAGAACCTGAAAAGCATCAAAGTGAAGGTAACAAATCTGCAGAAATGATGTGACACAGCATGTCAACATGGAGCAGGATCTCAAGGGAAGGTTTCCAACGTGTCGTGGATCCATGACACCAAGAACTGAGGCCGGCTTTAGACCAAAGGAAGGCCTGACTCAGGATTAGTATGGTGTAGCTCATAAAGTGCTCGAGTATATGCTGGCAGATATATGTATACAAATATAAATTACTGTTTTTTTGTCATTATACATTGACTTTTGGTCTACCAAATATCAGAAAACAGTAAACAATGTCTCAAGCTAACATCTTCAAATTGCTAGTTTTGTCCAACCAACAGTCCAAAACAGAAAGGTAGTAAATTTATGGTGACACAAAACAGAGTAGAGCTGAAACAATTTTATTGCCAGAAGGCTTATTAAACAAATATTGCAAAAGTGTGCTGGGTCATCTCTTAATCTCCTTGTCTTTGTTGTATTTCTTTTACATCTAATACATTAAACAATTAATTAACTGAAAGAATATTTAACAAATTAACTGATAATGAGATCAAACCTCAGCTACAGCCTTAAAAAGGAAAATCTGGATATTCTGACATTTATGAAGATGGAAACAGAGAAATTTTACAGTGGAAAAAATTTTAATGATTAAGATAAGATAAGCCATTTTTAATTCCAAAGCAGGGAAATTTGCATTGTTACAGCTGAAAAGATAGTGCAAACAATTAAAGCATATACTACAAAAATAAAAATAAACCAAAATATACAGAAGCACGAGTTCTAGAAATAACAGTACCGCACATATCAGTGGTATTGCACTAATTTTTTAATGAATCAAAGTACTAAGAGTACTTGTATTTCACAAATTATTATCCATACTGCACATACAGACTGTACGTAAGTAGAAAATTAACAATATAGCATACACTGATCAGACACAACATTATGACCACTGACAGGTGAAGTGAATAACATTGATCATATTGGTACTATGTGCTGTTCTGATGGAAAACCTTGAATTTTAACATCCATGTTGATGAGACTTAGACACCCAAATAAACATTGTCCCACAACAAACACACTCCCTCATGCAACTGGAAATCCCAAATGTCACTGGCCAACCCCTCACAGGAAAATGCACCCCACCACATGGAAATAACATCAACCAATCAGAAACATGTTGAGGAACATGACAATGGCCCAACATGTTGATTTGACCTCCAAACTTCCTTCACCCCATTCTGATCAAGCATCAACAGGATGCAGTGGAACAAGTTTAATTGACAGAGGCCCCACTGCACAAGCCAGAGTACCCAAAGGATCCAGTGCCAATGTCCTGGTTCCAGACCCCATAGGACACCCTGAAATGTCCTCTTGTCCATAACGAATGGTTTAGAGCATTTCTGACCACATAAGACGGACCAACTCAATATTAGGCAGGTGGTCATAATGTTATGCCTGATCAGTGTATACTCTATTATGTAAAGAAAAACAGATTTTGCACAGGGTTTTTAAAAGCACAAGGTATTCATAATTCACAGAATGTATTTATATTGTACCAAAGAGAAGCATGACAGTGTTTCGGTGTTAACTGGTGAACACTAAGTGACAGAATTCCAGTTGATCAGTTCCTTTCATCTCAATTTATTTCGTCTAAAATCCCACACATTCCTTAACCACTTGAAAACAGTCTTGTTTTTTTGTACTCAAAAATATCAGTATAAATCTTACTGAAGCAGACAGCCCTGTGTGTGTGTGTGTGTGTGTGTGTGTGTTTACCTTGGACAGGGACCCCGTATGGTTTGTTGATGACAGCCACATCTTTGTCCTGGTACAGCACGCCTCTGTGCAGGTGTTTGGCCAGCACGTTGGGATGAACGTTTTGCAGCTGCAGACTGAACCTCTTCAGCTCCGTCACCCTCTTCTGTTGGACGGACACCGGAGCCTCCACCGGGCTCCTCGTCTTCTCCTGCTGGATCTTCCGGGCCAGGTCGACCGCTCTCAGCCGGGGTCTGTCACCGGTGTCCGAGCCCGGGGCGTCTTTGGCGGCGGAGCTCTGGCTCCGACTGAGGGCCAGTGCTGGCTCCGGACCCTGGCGGCAGTTTGTTGGTGGTTTGACCCGAGAGAAGAGAGTGTTTAAACCGGAGCTCCGGTCTTTTATAGAAGCTATTCTTCTACAGTTGTTCATTATAGCAGCGTGTAGAGCTAAACATCAACTACACATGGGTTCAGAAACACAACATGACCTCTGGAAGAAACACGCATGCGCAGACCGCCTTCTTCTTCTTCTTCTTCTTCTTCTTCTTCTCTTGAGTGGTTACTAGCGATTGACAAACAACGAATTAGTGTGTTGTCGCCACCAGCTGGTGTGGACCAGAATTACTCGTATTTACAGCATTCGTCAAACAAACAAAATAAAAAAAACAATACATTTAAATTCAAGATACTTTATTGACACTAAAATCAAGTTAACATTGTAGTCAATGCATCAGGTATGATGCATTAAAAAGATGGTTAAAAGAACAAGAGAATAGCAAAAAGAAGAAAAAACAGTGTGTGTGTGTGTCAGCTATATCATTATAATTGTCTTATTCAGAGGTTTTTAAATATGTCCTCCTCAGCTTTTGTATGTCGTCATATTTTGATATTTTGTGCAGCTAGGTCTTCTGCATGTTCGTCTCCTGATAGAATCTGTTGCTTTTCATTGTCGTTTTATAGTCATTTTTAACAAAGAATCATCATATCTTTGAGAAAAGGATTGTACAAAACATACAGTAGCCTACAACAACTGAAAATGGTTTCAAGGTCAGCTGAAGTTATCACAGAAAGCCTTTCTTTGCCTGCCCAATATGTGACATAAGTCTCCTCCAAGTTCAGTTATCGCTGCGTGTGATCTTCTTCACAGGCTTTTATTTACATTCCTCTTACAATCTTTGTTTTGGGTTCGTCTTGTGATGTGAATGTTGAGTTCTACAGATGACTCCTACAAAGTGCAATGACGCACGGGGGGTCACAGACAAACCTTATCAAAGCTTCTTTTCTTCTCAAACTGACCGTCTCTTTCACGAGTCACAAGATCTAACTGACTCATGAAAGCTTCTTATTGGCATAAATCATCAGTACATTTTATTAGCATGGCTGTCACTCTTCTAAATAGATAGATAGATAGATAGATAGATAGATAGATAGATAGATAGATAGATAGATAGATAGATAGATAGATAGATAGATAGATAGATAGATAGATAGATAGATAGATAGATACTTTATTCATCTCAAAGAGAAATTCACAGTTCCAGCAGCTTGCAGTATAAAGAGAAGTAATAATAAAAGTACAAATAATACAAGTTAAATAATTACCATCATTATATTTTAGCCTCTGTGATCGTACATTTCAATATTTCTGATGATAAATATACTTAAACACAATGTAAATGGCCTGGTTGACGTACACTAGAATATAACTTCCAGTAACCTAGTTCTGTGAAGTTTGAGATTAACGAGCCAAAATTCCTGAAGTATTTCTGCCTTATATCATTGTGTTTGTCACATTTTATTAGGAGGTGTGTCTCTGTTTCCAGCTCATCTGTGGTCACTGGGTCTGTATTTGAACAGTATTTGTGTCTCTGCTTTGTATCTCTGACAGTAAAGAGATATTCTGCCAATTTATTTTCATTGTTTGGGGCCAGATAGTAACTGACTTTGGTCTGAGTTTTGGTTGTTGATTCCTCCAGTGTTCTGGATAAGCATCTTTTGTTAAAGTAATCATTTGGATAAGTCTGATTATAGTGGTTGTAGAGCAGTACTAGAGGGGTTCAACTTCTGTTAACTTCACAGAAATACCACAATGTAGCCACAAGCCATACAAGTGTCTCCAGGATGGAAATTACACAACATGGAGTTAAAAATCAGGTCACCTGTTCCAATGCAAATCCAGCATTATTTCAATATTTAGACTTATGAAACCAGTGTAAACGCACTCAAACACTAGGTTAACTCCAGATACAAATGTGTTATGAAGTGTTATGCTATCTTGAGTGCCAAATTGTATATGTTATGTTTTATAATACTTAATAATCAGTGGGTAACAGCCTAAATCTGTCTTGTATGCACTGGTTGGTGTTTTCTTTGGATGTGTAGGATTGTACATGTCCCATCTAGAGTAGTTCTGGTAGCTGAGTGGATCCATGACTTCTCCACAACAGAGCGAGACTGGTTGGATCACATCATCAGATATTTAAGTCCAAATTGTAAATTTAACGTCTGTTTTGTGAAATGTTATTCTAATTGTATAAAATGCCCCATGTGCTTTTTCTTTTAGTGCATTCACCGCAAAACAAAGTCAACTGAGCCCTAGGTGATCTTAATATAAGATTCAAGAGATTCAAAGAGATTCAAAGTTTTATTGTCAAGTGCACAGTAAGAAACACGTTTCCCTGCACAATGAAATTCTTACTTTGCTGTCCACTCAGATAACCAGCAACAAGTATAAAAATAGTATATACAAATAAAATAGAATAAAATAGAAATAAGAAAAAACAATGTAAATATGAACAGTAAAGTGTATTTAGAAAAAAACAATGTAAATATGAACAGTAAAGTGTATTTTAGTGCAAAGTAGTGCAAGAAAATGTAAACAGAAGATAATTGCAGTTCAAGTGTATGGATTTTTAAAGTGTCTTTAGTAGAATCCGGTCAGCTGTTGAGGATTCTGATGGCAGTGGGATAAAAAGAGTTTCTTAAGCGGGTCGTCCTGCATTTCACACTCCTGTACCTCCGTCCTGAGGGCAGGAGTGTGAACAGTCCGTGTTGTGGGTGGGTGGTGTGGTGTGGTCTAGATTGTGGTCTAGATTAGTGTTTCCTAATTGGAATTGATTTTGTTTCCTGAGATCTGAGTGTCTTTTGGAAGGTCATGATTTTAGCGTTGTTAAACCTGACTTTGAGGTCCTAGTTGAGATCCCAGTACATACTCTAGGAGGTGCAGGTAAAGCTGAAGTCCTTGTTTTGAAATGAAACATACACAAACACACAAAGGAAAAACAAACAAACAAGCAAAAAATATATCTGAATAAAAAAAATTGGTCACCAGCATTTAAAGGCAATAAAATCTGACAAAAAAATCACTGTGTATGAATTGATTATTTTTAATAGTGATTCCAGCACAGCTCAGATTTATTCAGTCATTTAAATGCCATTTTTAGACTCCCTTTAAAAATTACCTCCACTTTTAATTTGTGACACATTCACAAACTACTTGTTTTATTTAAAATCCCGCTGAAACAAAATTAAAAAATAGAAAACGAGGCGACAATAGAAAAAAAACCTGTGTCGTAATTTCCCGTTTTCCAGCAGTAGGTGCGCTCGATTTATTTGCTTGTATTGCCCGCTCTATTAAAGCGTTACAATATAATGATGAGCTGTTAACACCGCCCGCCTGGAAGACAGCGAGAAACGAATCGAATATATCATTGTTTTAGGTTGCTGCTACGCGGATACATGCAGTGCGTTGCGTTTTCTTGTGTTTTTATTGCTATTTAAGTCATTTAACGATGTAAATTACTGCAGTCATGCATCGCTCAACCAAACAGACGTGATTTGCAGCTTTCATTAAACCACAAACAGGAAGCTGATGGGAAGACTTCACATTTACGATCCTGTTGTAAATACATAGCTGCTGCAGTCATGAAGATCACAGACAGCGTCATACGGAGTTTCAGGGTCGTCAGGACGTATCGACAAAACGAGCAGAAAGTGAACTGTGTGGATTACAGCCCAGATGGAGAAAACGCGATTTCAAGCAGCGACGACGACTGTATTATTTTATACGACATCCGAGACGGAAAGTAAGCGTCCTAAAAACTAGAGTACAGTGATTTCCTTGGGTATTTACTCTGTTTGAATGTTTAGATTTGTGCAGCAGGTTACCTGAGCTGTCAGCTGATAAACACGTTTTCATCTTCTGCCCTCTGTCAGACCTAAACGGACTTTATTCAGTAAGAAGTACGGAGTGGATCTGATCCGCTACACACATGCAGACACACAGACTGTGGTGTACAGCTCCAACAAACTGGATGGTAAGTACTGAAGTTATCAGCTGTCAGCACAAAACACCAAACACATACCATTAAAAAAAATGCAACACAAATATGTGCTCAGTTTTGGAAAACACAATGTAGATTCAGTTCTACATACTGTCCTATGCTTTGGGTACATTTATCCATCATGCCAGATGTATCTGTACACTACATCAATCAGCCACAACATTCTGACCACTGACAGATGAAGTGAATAACATTGATCATATTGGTACTATGTGGTGTTCTGATGGAAAACCTTGGATTTTAACATCCATGTTGATGAGACTGAGACATCCAAATAAACATTGTCCCACAACAAGCACACTCCCTCATGCAAATGGAAATCCCAAATATCACTGGCCTACCCCTGCAGGAAAATGCACCCCACCACATGGAAAAAACATCAAACAGTCAGGAACATGTTGAGGAACATGACAATGGCCTAACATGTTGATTTGACCTCCAAACTTCCTACACCCCATTCTGATCAAGAATAGGGTGTATGTTTGAACACATAAGAGGGTCCAACACAATATTAGGCAGGTGGTCATAATGTTATGTCTGATCGGTGTATGTATTTAATTCTGTTTTTGTATTTCTTCTTACTATGATTCATTCGTATGTAGGTGGTGTAATGTGTGAATTTCCCCAGTAAGGCATCAGTGAAGTTTATCTTATCTTCATCTTATTTCGTATTTTTTTCTGTCTTTCAGATACCATCCGATACTTGTCTCTAACTGACAACAAGTACATCCGATATTTCCAAGGCCACACTGCTAAGTGAGTAAAGGCAACCACAAGACTAACCACATGATAAAAATGCAGCACAACCAAATCAAAAATCTAATCGAGTTTATTTATGTAGCACAATTTGAAAGGTGCTGTACGTGTTATAAGACAGGCAAAATCAGCAATATGTGCAAAAATGCCAGACACAACAAAATAAAGACTAGTAAAATCAAATTGTAAAATAAAATACTAAAAAAAAACAACAAAATATGAAAATTCCAAATTACATGATGTTTATGAATGTAAGCAAAGCAATGATGACTTAAAGTTATGCACACTATATAGAGAAATATCAACAAAGTAAATGCACAGACTCTATTTTTGTGCTGTAACATGTATTTACTGTTAGCATGTCGAGCCTAGTGGCCGTAATCAGATCAAACCAAGGAGCTGCAACTTGTTTGTAAGTGGAATTTTATTAGAATGAACTCGAACTTTCTGTTTTAATGTGCACTATATCCTTAAAGTTCTTTCTCTAATAAAATATCTTCACACTGACTCTCAGTGTTTTACAAATACTTACAAAAAGTTGAGTTTCGGTAAAATATTTGAGCTTATTCCCCTTAGTCACAGTGACTAGTTGCCCCAGTTGTTCACAGGCGTCATCAGGTTTCACTTTGTCTCGTCTGACCTTTTCTTGCCTTTTCTCTCGCATCTAAAATGACTGTTCACACTCTTAAACTCACTTTGTGTTCGTGTATCAGGGTCATTGCTCTCTCCATGTCACCGGTCGACGATACGTTTATTTCCGGCTCGCTGGATAAGACGATCCGGATCTGGGACCTGCGATCTCAAAACTGTCAAGTGAGTCGTCTGTGAAGCGGCTGGAAAATGACACTTCCTGTGCTCTCCGTAGACCGTTTCTCAGATGTATAATTACAGATGCTGCTGTGGCTGTTAGTGCTTCAGATCAGGAAGCAAACTACTGCAGGTCAGAGTCATAACCGACTAACAAACCCACTTTAAGGAAATCCTGGGGCCACTGATGGTACCAGACCTGCTTTAGAAGCCATGGCTGCACTTTCATGTGCTCAGATATCAAGCAGCTCACAACAGCTTAAAACACAGTACTGTAAAAAGTCTAAGTTAATAATAAAATGTGTAACTCAAGCAGCAGCCATTATTTTTGGAAAAAGTCTGAAATATGGTGCTCATTTTTCCTCAAAAATCCAGACTTTATGTTGCAGTTTCTTACTATTTTTTTTTGTGTTTGTTTGTGTTTCAGGGTTTGACGAAGCCACTGGGGAAACCTGTGTGTTCGTTTGACCCTGATGGGCTCATATTCGCTGCAGGGGTGGAATCGCAGGCCATCAAACTGTATGACCTTCGTGCTTTTGACAAGGTACAGTTCAGTTTGTAAGGGTTTGTTCTTGTGTGCATGAGTGTAGGAGCTGAGCTTTGCGAAGCTGCCGGCATGATGTTTGACGATTTCTGTTCAAAGGGTCCATTTTCCTGCTTTGAGACGAGGTTTAGTCGTGTCTGTGATTGGACTGGACTCAAATTCAGCAGTGACGGGAAACAGATTCTCATCTCTACAAATGGAGGAACCATTCGCATCTTGAATGCTTTCAATGGATCTGTGCTGCACACTTTTTCCGTAAGACACATATTATCTACATATACCAATCTAGCATAACATTATGACCACCTGCCTAATATTGTGTTGGTCCCGCTTATGTGCTATAAAATGCTCTGAGCCTTTGGGTATGGACAAGAGGACCTCTTAGGATGTCCTATCCTGAGAGATCCTTTGGGTACTCTGGCTTGTGCAGTGGGGCCTCTGTCAGTCCAACTTGTTCCACTGCATCCTGTTGGTGCTTGATCAGAATGAGGTGTAGAAAGTTTGGAGGTCAAATCAACATGTTGGGCCATTGTCATGTTCCTCAACATGTTCCTGATTGGTTGATGTTGTTTTCATGTGGTGGGGTGCATTTTCCTGCTGGGGTAGGTTAGTGACATTTGGGATTTCCATTTGCATGAGGGAGTGTGTTTGTTGTGGGACAATGTTTATTTGGTTGTCTAAGTCTCATCAACACAGATGCCAAAATCCAAGGTTTTCCATCAGAACAGCACATAGTACCAATATGATCAATGTTATTCACTTCAACTGTCAGTGGTCATGATGTTGTGTCTGATTGGTGTGTAACCTACTGAATTATATCAGTTTCAATGAGCTCTGAAGTAACTGAAGGCGTCTCTGTGTCATTGTAAGGGCTACAACAACAGTAAAGGCATCTCTCTGGAGGCCTGCTTCACTCCAGACTCGCAGTTTGTCATGATTGGTGAGTTAAAAAACACCTCAGCTTTATTTTTCCTGCATGATCTCTGTTGTGAATTATGTTAAAATGTTTTTTGTGCAGGTTCGGAGGACGGCAGGGTTCATGTTTGGAGCACTGAGAGCGGGATGAAGGTGGCCGTGCTGGACGGGAAACATCCAGGACCCATCAACACTCTGCAGTTCAACCCCAGATACATGACGTTTGCTAGTGCCTGCACCAACATGGTGAGAACCAAAACATCACATCAGTATCTTGTGTTTTTTGTGGTCAGACAAACGGCGGTGTGCTCATTTTTACTTTTTCTAATGTTCTCTCGACAGACATTTTGGCTCCCGTGTGTCGATGACTTATAGTGAGAACAAAAGAAATCAGCCTCATGCACTGAGGTGGGAACTCTAAATGTGTTGGACTTTTCTTTTTGAAGAACCTCATGACTAAAGAACCTCACGGCCTGGTGTTATGTTGAAGTACAAACATGCTTTTATATTTTGTTTTTAAGTTTTTATTAACAGTATTTGAGAAACTTTTGAAAGGATCAATGCAGCTGTTTCCTCACTGAAATACCTCCTTTAAAAAGTTTTTTTCACACAAACCAGGTGAATTTATTTTACATTTGAACCCTGTATCTTCTTGCATCTTGTATATACTTTAATACTTTTAGCATGTGTGTTTTTATAGGGTCAGCATTTGATAATAAAACAATTTTACACTTTTTTAAAAAATAAAACATACTCACTGTTTTTCTCCTCTTTTTCATCATCACATTTATCATCCATCAGCTGATATACAGCTACAGGTAGTGATCATTGTAATTCACAATATTGATCTAACCAGCAGGTGAAAACCCAAAGATATTCAGGTTGCCGTCACATTAGACAAAGAAAAGCAGCAAAGGCTCATAACTGAGTTTGTGAACTGTTTGTAAATGTTCAAACAAATATTTTTATATTATTATTGATATATTATTATCAATACTAGTTGCCAACTCATTTTCTGTTTATTCATTAATCGATAAAGTGTTTTAGCTTCATGTAGTACTAATAGCTGGGGCACATTCACTGAGAAAATTACGATTTGTCGTATTTTTCCAATACAAAACCCTAAATATTGTAAGATTTCACAAGTCACTTTTTGTATGTGAATATTTACAACCTTAAACACGACAAATAATAGAATGTCTTTATAAAGTTACCTTTTTCAGATGATTATAGGATTAGTGTACTGGTGACTGTCACAACAATGACTCCGCACTAATGGATGCAAGCAGAAGTCTGTCAGCTAATCTGTGAGCACACGTGTGAACGTGAGATAAATGCAGGTGTCTTTATTCAGTTTGATGAATGGGTGTTTTGTGCACATAAAGTGTGTCTTCCTGAAGTCGGAGGAGAGGGGTGGGAGCCACGTTGAATAATGTATAGATGCTTGGGTTGTGTACTCACCACTGAGTGAATAATGGATGATCCCATCACAGGTAACCTCACAGGTACACACTTATCTTTCTGTCACCCACCTCTGCATATGTGTGTGTGCCAGAGGCATGTGTGGAAGGACAAACAGAGGAGGTGAGGTGTGATAGTTTAAGCATTTAGGGCATCACACAGCACATTTTTACCAACTGTTTTTTTTTACATGTCCCCACCTGTGACTGTTGTCCTTAATGTGCAATATCCTCATGAGTTTGTTAGTGGTAGATCCATTTATAAAGAACATTCAGAGCCAATTCTAACGCTCAGTACTCTTCACCTCACACTACAAATTTGCAGTGTTTATATCTTGTCATAAGAAACTTCATATTACCAGATTTTAATTTAAGGAATTCTTTAAGGCTTCTGCCCGTTTTTGCCTTTTTATTAACTTTTAAAAGGTAACTTTGCCAATCAAAAGCACAAAATATATGGACCACAAATACCTGAACATCCCTCCCCGCTCAGATTCTTGCTGGGTGTCACATTTCTGTGACCAGGTGGCTGGAATTTGAGATCATGCCGTTACGTCTGCTTGAGCTGATCAGCCACTCTGTGAATGAGTGATAAAATGTCATTACATGTGGCACAATGACAGCATCTGAAAACGCTGTGCTGACCACTGTTGCCATGAGGGTTTGTGCACAGCCTCACACAGAGTCCAGCACAGGGACAGTATGTGACCAGCGACAAGCCTCCCCCACCGAGACCATTAAAGATGTAGTCATCGATACGCAAAGAGTTTTAGATCAGTGGTCAGGGTGGCATATCCACTGACAGGCACGTTATTACTCATCAGCCACAGTTCCGCAGATTGTGTTTCAAGTGTTAGGAAGCTCCCGAGTCGCCCTCGAGGCGTTTGTGTCACTGGTGCGCGTGGGTCCATCTGTCTGCCATCAGTGGAGAGGCAGCCTACCTGCTGAGCAAGAACAGCGAGGACACAGAGACCTGGACCTGGTCTTTGTTGCATGAGAGGAGTGTGAAGCAGTGAAAACTGACTGCCAAAAGATGTCACACCAAACCGGAATTAACGGTAAGTTTGTGTTTCGTCTTTTTACATGGAATCTAACCAAGCTGTCCTCAAGTTCAATTTGAGTGTTTCTTTTTATTATTTTCTTTAAAATAACCTCTAAGCTGAACCAGATAACTTCACAACCTCACTGATGATGATCTCTAGAGTTTTGTGTTTTTCTCCAACAACAACATTTAAGATTATTCTGAAGTGATGACTCCGTTAACTCTATTTATCCTATATGAATATATATAATTGTGAACTATAAAAGCTGCATGTTTATGAAATTGTGGCCTGCTTTAGACTTAATCAGAAAAAATGTGAAATCAGTCATTAGTAGCACCTACATTCATAAGTAGTTTATGTATGTGTGTTATGGCATTTGGTAATCGGAGCGTAGGGGGGCAGGTTGACGGAAGCATACCTCTCTCACCTTTCTCACCTGATCTTACATCATTTATGAGACCGCTGTGTTTGGTAACCATGGTGAGAGAGAAGGAAGGAGTACAGCAAGTAGTCAAATCTAGTTTTCTGTGATAAAATACAATCTAGTTTAAAAACTGAGGAATGATGAAGTTTCTTTATCAGTCAAACTGGAATCTGTCAGTGATTGCTTGCTGCATATGTCCACTCCATGAGTCACTTTAGGTGCTAGTGTGACTACCTGGCAGCGGATCAAATTGTCTCCCTGAAGTGAAGTGGAGTCACAGGTTCTTACTTACCCAACTCTGTCTCACTTGCTTTCAACCCCCCATCCTAAGTTTTGACTTGTCTGCCTTATATCTGGTTACTTCAGCAACATCTGAGCTGAAAGAGTTTCTGGCCCGAGCGAGGGGAGGTGCCATCCGAATAATGAAGATCATCATTAGAAATGGTAAATATTTCTCGTATTCAGAAGCATTTGACAGAAGTGACCCTTCACCTGATTTTGTCCAAAATCTGAAGAGGAGATTTTTTTTGTTTTTTCTGCAGAGGAGTTGGTGCTAGATTCATGCAGAGAGCCGGCACAGAGCTGGGACAAGGATTACGATCAGTTCCTGCTTCCTCTGCTCACACCTCAGGAGCCCTGCTACATCCTCTATCGTCTGGACTCCCAGAATGCACAGGGATACGAGTGGATCTTCATTGCTTGGTCACCTGACCAGTCACCAGTATGTCTGAGCAGCTACAGAGTGAGGTTTAGCCAATCTGCAGTCACAGTCACTGTAAATTAAAAACGAAGAGAAAAAGCTACACATCGGAGAACGCTGTTTTAAAGTGAAAATAAGAATATAGGCAGGACGCTGCCAAAGAATGTAACTAAATTAATATTCTCTGTTTGCACACATTTTAAATTTTGGCTTAGTTTGTGGTCATTGTCACTAAACACACACTGAAATGTAGATTTTTAGAATGTGATTCATGATTGTTGACATGCTTTTACACATCACCCAAAGGAAACACATTTAACACGCCTGGTTTCAAGATATACAGCTGCCTACAAAATCATGTTAAGCTGACAGTGAAACTGACGTTTCTGCTACTTCTGCCTTTAGAATTTGAGATCCAAACACAGCAATGACACAAAAGTAGAGACTGGCTTTAGCTTTTATTTTGTACTGTTCAAATGCCAAGAGAAAGAGTTAGCAAACACACCAGTTTTGCTTTACTGCTAACATACTTTTGGAGGACACTGAATATCATTTCATCTTTAATCAGCAGTTAAAGAAGCTGTCAGATTTTGTACTTAAGAACCACAGTGTAGAAATACTATGTTACAAGTAAAAGTCTTGCATTCAAGGTTTTACTTACACTAAAGTCGAAAAGTATTAGGACCAAAATACTTAAACTACCTAATGCAAATGTACTCATCAGGCATTTTGTCATAATGTATATTATATTTATTGATGCAATCATGTGTTCATCACTTTAATGTTGCAGCTGATACAGGTGAAGCTGATTTTAATGACCTAATTTATTTATAGGTAGTTTCTTTCCTGTGAAGATTGATAAAGTTTTATCTTTAATAATAATGCACAATATTCCATTTGTTGTTTATATTTTGTATTATGAATCTGAATATCAAAGTAACCAGCAACTAAACTTATAAAATGAATGTAGCAGCGTCAAAAGTACAATGTTTGCCTGAATTGTAGTGAAGTACATGTAAAAAGATGCAGAAAATGTACTTAAGTACAACACAAATACACAAAGTAAATGTACTTACTGAAACCCGAATACAATCTACATAAAGTCACATACAATAAAAAGGCTTTTCTGTTTAAGAATATTTTAGATGATTTTATTTTAAGATCTGCTCCAAGTCATATAAAATAATAATTTGTGTCTAATTTGATTCTAATGTAATCATAGAGATGTTCAATTCACATTTTAAGGTGAACACAGAGAAACTTTCAGCAGATTAATGTGAAAACAAAATTCTCGAGTCGAACTCTGCACATACATAAACCTGCAGAGTGAAGCTTGAACATCCAAGTAAATTAACTTTACTATAGGGGATGGAGGGCTTTGAAAAACTACCAAACCCGCTTTCCAAGCAATACACAAAATCCAAATTAATGATTATTTAAAGCCAAAGTATTCCAAACTCCCTGCCTGTAATAAATGTGGTTAATGCTGGTCTCCTCTAGGTGAGACAGAAGATGGTCTACGCAGCGACTCGTGCCACACTGAAGAAAGAGTTTGGAGGAGGTCACATCAAAGACGAAATGTTTGGCACAGTCGAGGTTTGTAAAATCCCTCCAGCATAATGACAGATCAGCGAATCTTCCACTGATGGTGATTAAGCCACAGTGTGTCTGTGTCTCTCTCTTTGCAGGATGACCTTTGCTTCCAGGGATACCTTCGACACAACTCCTCCTGCTCCTCCCCAGCTCCTCTCACAGCAGCCGAGCAGGAGTTACAACGAATCAAAGTCACAGAGGTACACATAAAACCTGCAGTTTTTATGTGTAATATGATAAACAAACTGAAGTTGCTCATCCTGTATGTTTCAACTTGTTCTCCTGCAGGATAAAGTTGTATGGGTAAGTTGATTTTCTTACTGATACAAGGATTCAGGTGTCTGCTTTGGGGAGGCACCTATTTAAAAAGAGTTTCTTATGTCCACAGGATGAACGCAGACGAATCGGGACTCCAACAGCACGAGCGAGGGTTTGTTAAGTTCAGTGTATAGACATAAATTTTTTGTTTCAGTGGAGAAACCAGTACAAATATATTGTATTTCTTCTTTCCTTGAGGTCACAATGGAGTTTGGCTTAGACAAAAGGGCACAGACTCTTCAGGGTCTTGCGTTCCCTTTACAAGAAGAGGCCAGACGAGCTCTGCAGCAACTCAAGCAGAAACGCATCAACTACATACAGCTGGTGACAGAAAATACTTATTAGTCATTACACGGTGTGCAAAGTATAAAACACTTCCTGCAAAACAAGCTGTTATGGGTCTGTTTTTGTCAGTAAAATGCAGAGAAATTGGCTGTACATGACCTGATCCCTGAACAAAGCTTGCTTGTGTATGTTGTGTTGCAGAGGCTGGATGTAGAGAAAGAGACCATTGAGCTGGTTCACACCAAACCTACAGAAACCCATGAGCTTCCTTACAGGATTCCCACGGATTCGCCCAGATATCACTTCTTCATCTTCAAACATTCCCATCAGGGCCAGCTGCAGGAGGCACTGGGTCAGTAAACAGCTGTCAAGTTCCCTACTTATTTACTATCTTGTAGAAGGTCTCGATATTTGCTTTAATCTGTCAGGAGACTGGATTGAGCGTCACAATAATCACACAGAAATGAATTGTTTTCTATTAGAAACTCTTTCGGGATGTTAGTCTCAGCACCCTCTATAACCTCAACTTCTTAACAAATTATACCATTTTAGAGCCAACCTCAAGCTTAAACCTGCATTAATCAGCATTTGTGCAGATAGTGACAATTAAAGATGGAGTATGTGATTCTGATCCAATCTGTAAATATTTGCTCTCAGTCTGCTAGCTGTCCTGCAAAAATCCAGGTTGCAGCTGAATAGTGGTTTTTGCTGTGGAAGGTTTGTAATTGACTGGAAGCTGGTGAAACTCTCTCAATTCTAAGAAAAGGTGATTAAGTGCTTCCTCTCGTATCTCCTTTAGCTAAGATACACTGATGCACCCTTTACGAAAGGAAAATTGAAGATTGTGCTGTCCCACAATTCCTTGCAGCAGCAACATTCAAAGCAAATACTGCAGACTCAGATCAACAACATCCACTATCACATGATTACATACCGTACTTTAAGTGAAGTTGGATTCTCTCAGCACCATGGCTGTTTCCACATTTTTCCTTGACTTTGTGATGTTTTTCATCAAGCTCAAGGAAAAGCGTTTAGGAAATGGACTTTTCAACCACTACCTCAGTATTTGCACACACAAGCCCTCGCTTTGTTCATTGTTCATTTTATAAAACATGGTTCTATTTAGAGTAAAACAAACAACAAAGCGGGGAGTGCTTTAAGGTGTGGCTACATCTTTCACCCACATTGCCATTGATCCATGAGATCCACCTCTCAATCATCATGTCCACTTTCAACAGAGCAAAATGGAGGTGGCCAAATGCCAAACATAAAACTTCAGAACAAAAGTCCACAAATCAATGAGTGGGCTTTTATGTATGTATACAAAAGTGCATTTAAATAGTGTTGCAACCCCTAACCCTTTGGGGTGGGGGGTGGGGGAAGTGAAACTACATACACAGTGAGTGGCCAGTGATTAAAATCAGCACATTAAACAACATCTGCAGAATGTGTAACCAGATGATTTGCTACCATGATTATCACACCACCTTTATGAGGTGATAATATGTCAATGTCCTAGCTCGATCTGCTGCCTCTCAGGGGCCAAATAAATTACACCTTTCAGACAATAAACTCTGTCTTTTTACAATGACGACATGTAGGTAACTAAATTTAACGCAAAAGTTTGTTTCAAAACAAGAGTAGTCCTCTTCTCTTTAGTTGCTGGATGGTCTACTCTTTCCACTCTGGTTATTACTATATACAGTATATAAAGATGGACGACACAAATAGGTTTCCCGATTAATCATTTTAGAACACGTTGTAGTGATCACTAATTTTATGAGGTGTTACATGCCAAAGTCTCTGGGACACAGATTGTGCTCTGACAACACCCACCTGCCCCTCAAAACAGTCACACCTGTTTTACACATAACTTTAACCCTTGATACCATTTAAACTGATGACTTATATAAAATTTCAGTTGTCATGAATGGGAAAGTTAGCTATAGAGACCACAACCGCTATTGGTACTGGATTGTTAGCATGTTAATTTTTGCTGTAAAGTTGGGCATTTTAACATGGGAGTCAATGAGGATTGCTGACTTTTGGAGTCCACCTGAAGTGGCCATTGGAGGAACTGAATTTGGCATTTCTGTGTTGGCTTTTTTTCTCAGTCCCCGGGAGATTGCTGCTTGAGTATAACGTAAACTTTAAAGTGGATGGATGTGATAGTGACTATTAATGTCAACTTTAACATCTGAACCAGGCTTCTGCGTCAAATGTCCAAAGAGGCTTAACAGAACAAATACTGCCGTGCAGCACATGAGCACCTGTTTGTTCCAGTGAAACATCAAATATCATTGTGTTTAACTTCATGTCTTCTCCAGTGTTCATATATTCAATGCCCGGCTACACCTGTAGTATCAAGGAACGGATGTTGTACTCCAGCTGTAAGAACAGGCTACTGGATGAGGTGGAGAAAGACTACCAGCTGGAGGTCACCAAAAAGGTACAAGTCACCCAAATCATCTAAAGAGAGTTTCATAATTCACATATAAACGATTGAGTCTTTACTCTGCATTTGAATAGATGGAAATCGACAGCGGTGATGGTCTGACAGAAGACTTCCTGTATGAGGAGGTCCACCCGATGGAGCACACCTTAAAACAGGCCTTTGCCAAGCCCCGCGGACCAGGAGGGAAGAGGGGCAACAAGCGCCTTATCAAGGGGGCGGGGGAGAATGGGGAAGAAAATTAGACCCCCCACACACACACAAGCAAACCTACACACAAGCAAACCGACACAATATCTAAGAATTGACTTGTTATTTGACTATTTAGCTTCTAGCCATTGCTTCTTTATTTTTACTTGCACACATACACTGAAAATGAGGATCCACCTTGAAGCAGAACGTATTCATATGTAAAGTTTGTATATCTGAACATTTCTACCAAAGTGTTTCATCGTTTTGCAGATATAAGTTCCCTGTTGTGCAACCAAAGTTTGTGCAGATCCAAAAAAATTTCATTGAACCTCAGCTAGCAAAGATCCAACTGTTTCAAAAGATACCAAATATGTCAGGCCGCATTAGTAATGTGCACACAATATTTTTAGTGTTTCCAGTGAAAGCAGAAGAGAAGCCACAAACTACACGGAACTTTTTACTTTGCCAGATGAGAAGATTGATATAGCTCTGTTGTAGCCTGTTGAAGCTACAACCAACAGCCAGTTAGCTTAGCTTAGCATAAACACTGGAAATGGGGGGAAACAGTTAGCCTGACTCCACACAAACAGTGTGTAAAAAGACACATTTGCAGGTGGTTACGTGTTGAAATATTCCACAAGCAGTGAAACCTTGGAGTATTGTTGTCACTGTGAGCTGTGACTTCAGATGAAAACTGGATGTTAAAGGGTTAAATTGTTTCATAAAAACACAGCGAGGCCTCATATTTTCTTAATGGCTTAAATTTGCCAATTTCTCAATAAAAGCAGTGTTGCCCATTTGCCCTCTACTATTCTTTTTTATTCCTTCTGCTATAATTGATTCAACTCATCAAGATCAGCGAGAAATTGCTGTGACATTTCTGCTTCAGGGTGGATTATTCCTCATATTGCTTATGCTGTTCCCACGGATCACGCTTTACCAGATATAAATTCATCCACGTCACATTGGCAGTTGCCTTCATCAGTCACCTGATGGAGGTTTGACTACACTCAGAGGAAGGCTGTTGTTTTACATGGTTCTACAATAAAGCATTTTCTGTATTTTCCTGCGTGTGCGTGTCCTCATTTCAGTCTCCGTGAACATATATGCGTGTGAATGGCAGCCTATAGTCATGCAGGCAGGCAGCAGCAGGGCTCATGGCTCAGTAGTAGAGGTCAATTTGTTGTGTGTTTTTTCCAGGAAGCCTCTGTACTCAGAAGCCTTCAGCTGCGCGTTCTGCTGCTTTCATACCTCACGGGAAACACGGTTGATGTGAACATTTTTTCTTGGAAACAGGGTTCAGAGCTGAAGAGCAGCTTTCAAGTAGTCATTATCTCTGTACATGGGAACTGTGGTGGGTGGGTTTTGGTGAACCTTGACTCTGTGAAGCCAAACTGACTCAGATATGACACAGTTTGGCTCATTTCTAGGAAAACAAATTTGCAAGACCAGATTCTTTTTCTTGATAACGTAAATGTTAAAGGAGATAATCACTGGCCTGAAACGTTAGTTTTTTTCATCACAGGGAATTAATAATGGAATTAAATGAGTGTTTGGATGTTACTAATAATAGTACAGTGTTTAGTTTACTATATGACATTAATCAGATGGTGTTCTGTGGAACAAGTGAATGATGTTAAAGGAAGCCTGTAGACATAAAGTTAGAAACCACCTGCAACTTTGAAACTATACAAAGTTACATCATATAATAAAGAAATACTGTGTCATAGTTTGAAAACGGTGTTTCCAATGAACTTGAATGCAGCATCAGACACATTACTGACAGCAGCTGCAGGCTGAGGTTGAAAATGTCACACAAGTGTTGAAGGAAATCAAACAAAATCAGATTAACAGACTGGAATGAATCATATTTAGCTATGCATGAAGTTACAGCTGATTAAAATAATAATCATATAAAAACAATGCAGGCATAACATGTAACTTAAGCTGAAGATATTTTTGAACCTCAGCTAATTAAAAGTAAACGTGTCACTCTGTTTCTTAAGATAAGAGCCCCTTTTCTTTAATTTCAGCATTTAATTGTTTTGTCAAGTCATTATTGCAAAGTCTGTTCATAATGTCAGAATGCTATGCTTTCCAGTATCATTTCATTTTGTGAAACTGTTTACAATAGCAAACTATTATTTTCATTATTGATTGATCCATCAGTAATTTTCTTGATTAATCCGTGAGCTCTTTGGCGTAATATATGTCAGAAAATGGTGAAATGTGTTGATTAGTTTTTCAACACAAGATATTCCGTTTTAAGGAGGAGGCGAGAAGAGAAACATTAGAGAAGCTGAAATCAGAAAATGATGATGATTTCTTCTTTTTTTATAAAACACTCAAAAAAATAGATTATTCAGCTATTTTTATAATTGAATAATCAATTATAAAAATAGTTGGTGATTAATTTAACAGCTGATGATTAAGTGTTTTATCATTACAGCTCTATTTTCAACAATGTTTTGTTTGTCCGTTTGTCATCTATCTATCTATCTATCTATCTATCTATCTATCTATCTATCTATCTATCTATCTATCTATCTATCTATCTATCTATCTATCATCTATCTATCTATCTATCTATCTATCTATCTATCTATCTATCTATCTATCTATCCAGCTATAACCTACAAATTAAATTTTCTGCAGCATCTATATTTTGCAATCTAATTCTTAATCCTGCTGTTTTTGTAAATCCAAAACTTTACACCTTCCCTGCATCTTATTTTGAAGAGTAGAGGAGGCGCTGTGCGTGTGTGTGTGTGTGCGTGTGTGTGTGTGTGTGTGTGTGTGTGTGTAGCTGCTGGCTGCAGCTTTTCTGTCACTGCGGGCGCTGAAACGCAAAACCTTTCTTGGAAACTGATTCCAGGAACCTCCGTCAGTCCAGATGAACTGAGCTGCTTTCTGCCTGCTCTCTGCTGAATAAAGCTTCTCACCGGGCTGCAGCCTCTCAGTCTGACTGCAGCTCTGCTCCGGACAAACACACGGACACATTTTGTCTTATTTTGTTTTTGTGAAACAGCAGCAGAGAGTTTTTTTATGGAATGTTTAATGTTGCTGCCATCCGAGACTGTTGTGATGATTAAATATTCAGACTGCACTTTTCTTCAGCTGGTTTTCAAACAAGCCTTATGATTTCTCTGGATTTAAGGTAAGATTATTCCGAACACAGAGTTTGTCGTGAGTAGCTCGGGCATTTATTTATTATGTATTAACACAAACCAATGCTGTCATTATTTTATTATCGTTATCAATCACTTTATATGTAAGTACGTGTGTTATGTGTGCATATCTCTATGCATGTGTATGCAATGTTACTTTATTATTATTATTTCTACAGAATAGCATGAATTGTTATTATTAATAATATTTAGTAGTAGTAGTTTTTCTGTGGACCCCATAAAGAGTAGCTGTGGAGCTTGTAAGAGCTGATCCAAAAGAATTAAACAATGAAATTGCATAGATATTTACAAAATCTGCCTTGTTTTTGCATTTCCTTACAGAAATATTGGCTAAAAATGAAAGCAGGCTAATACCGAATCTGCATGCTATCTACACTTATTAATTTGTTATTTTATAGTTGTTTTTATTATTATTCTGTTATGTTCCGTAGCTTTTATTATATTATATATATATATATATTATTATTATTGTATATTTAAAATGTTTCTTTATAGGAGATTGTTTATTTTCTTATTTATGTATAGGGTATGTTGTGTGTTTTTCTGCTTTTCCTCTGCTGCTGTAACGAGGAAATTTCCCCGTTGTGGGATTAATAAAGTATAATCTAATCTAATCTAATCTAATATATTATGTTTTAGTTTGCTTGGTTTTGTGCTTGTTTCCTCATTTTGGTCAATAACAGTGATTTTTCTCAGTAATTATGATGATTTATCAGCCTAAATTGTGCAACCTAAACATAAAAATAACAGCTGACATGAACTTTTTTCTCCACTTACTTTTCTTCAGAGCGTATTTGCAACATAATCCACTATAAACTTGCACAAGAATCTAGTTTAATATCTTACATGATTATTTTGTTTATCCTCCAACATGGAAATTATTTACAGGCTGCCTGTCAGTCAGAAATGGTTGCCCGGGCCGTGACCATTTTCCATCATGAGGAACGAGGAAGTTCCTGCTGCCCACATCCATCGCCTCCACACTGGGATCCAGCAGAGGACCTCCGCTGCATCACCGCCACCTTCCAGTACCTACACACCTCAGGTACACCAGCAGCCTTATTATTGGTTTCATTGGAATACAACAGTTTGTATCTGAGTCCAGTTGACATCATTTGATTATTGAATATGGTACAAGTAGAAGTGAAGTGAGAGGTCTGAATCAGACTTTGCCCTGACACCTACAGTGTTGCCATTAATGTGATTATATTTAACCAAACATTCATATTAAAAAAATTAAAAATAAGACCTGATATCTGTTTTTAGGTTGGTACTGGGGTTCTATCTCAGCGAGTGAAGCTCGGGAAGCTCTCCTCACCAAGTCTGAAGGTACGTTCCTGGTGCGGGACAGCAGCCACCCTCAGTACATGCTGGCTCTGTCGGTGAAGACACGTTATGGACCCACCAGCGTACGTATTGAGTACAACAGGGGTTGTTTCTGGCTTGACTCCATTTCCCCTGGCCTGTCTCACCTGCAGTCCTTCCCAGACGTCCTCAGCCTCATACAGCACTACTCTGGCTCAGGCCAGACACCACAGGACCAGGCATCCAGTGACATTCGCCCCCAAAACAAGCCCGACCCTGCACAACATGCAGCTAAAGACAGTGGAGTCCCTCTGAAGCTGACGTATCCCTTACACAAACTCAAAGTTTTCCCTTCTTTGCAGCACCTGACTCGCCTGACCATCAACAGACACACAAACTGCCCCAACCAGCTGCCCCTCCCAAATCCTCTGCTGCGCTACCTACAGGACTACCCTTTCTCTATATGAGGATCTCGGACACAAATACAGGGTCAGGGTCACACTCCATGCTGGGAATCTGGGGCAGTTTGAGTCTGCTGGCAGCAGAAGATGGTTCAGAGAGAGAAAACTGTAATAATTTAAGTACAATAAATCTCAGTTTGACCTCACTGCTCATGAATGAGCACAGTCTTACTGCAATGCCATTGTTCTTTATAATTTTATTTAAATTATTTTTATATGTCTGCTTCAGCTCCTGTCAAATGCCAACACGCAAGCCATTGTTGATCTTTTTTTGTGACCATTTACTACCAGTGAGAAGAGCAAATGGCCCCTGAGCCTGGTCTCAGGTGTTTTTCAGAAAGGCAGCCCCAACCTCTAAATGAAGAAATCAGTGGGAAAGTATCAACAGAGATTACATAAGAAATAATTTGGGTTTTGTGTCTCAAGATCTCTGTGGTTTTTTTCTGTGTTGGAGCTCAGGAGGCGGTTGGGGGGGGGGTTACTCTTTGAACAGAGCAATGTTTATTCACGCTCCACTAAATCAATGAACCTCATGAACCATGGCTGCGAACAGTGATCTCATGCAACACTTGGAGCTCCTGGACACAACTGTGGCCATGACAAAATCACAGAAATGCTTTATGACATGTTTCTACCTTTTATTATAATTTTTCTGTTCTGTATTTTGACAAGTTTTGATAATCACTTGCACAAAATTACAACAGAGACCGGTGGGATAAAGGAGGTTTGTCACCATAATGACTCTCTTCCTTCTTCATGACTGGGGTTTATTGTACATATTTGGATCTAATCCATCCAAAATGATTGTGGTCAGGTTGTTGCTACATGACCTGCAAACTGGAGGGCTAGAAGTGGTTGTCCAGTCTTTCTGAAAGACAAAGTAAAAGACAGAGTACAGTCTGTATTTTGTGTTCCTTTCATGTGCATTATCTCCTGATGTGAAATCAGACATGAGCACGTCCTTGCATAAAATCATGACCACGATCAATTGCTCTTCAATGAAGACTACAGCCCGTGGAGGACAACTGGTTTTATTCTTAGAAGAGGATCTTTGGAATTCAGAGAAATAAACATCAGAAATGCTTTTCAAAGTGTTTTTTTCCTCCACTTTTGAATGAATGGATGTGAGGTATTACTGTTTTCATGGAAATGCTTCTGGGTTGGTTTCCACGAGTTGGAACTGAGCAGTGCTGAGAAAGCCTCTTATCAGGATTAGAGTAAGAGCTGCAGTTATTAATACACTGCTGCGCCAACTGAGAATAGTCTCTCTGTTTGTCTCTCCCTGCCTCAACTGACTAATCTGAAAGGTTTAAATCATTTCTTAGTCCATAATTAAACGCTCTGCATCATCAAAACACCTCAGTCAAAGCAGTCTGTATCAAGATCACATGTCTGTTTGTCAGGATGTCAGTATTCATGCAAATTTAACGCAACACTATACTGAATGCATTTGTCAGTTTAGGACTTGCATGCAGTGGTGGAAGAAGAGCTCAGATTGGAGTAAAAGCGGCAGTAACACATTTTAAAAAATAAGCAGTTACAAGGAAAAGTCTGACATTCCAAATTCTGGTTAGTGAAAGTCGATAGTTTTATTCCTAAATTGTAAAACAAAATACTAATATACAGATGAGTCATTTTCAGGGTGTTTTATTATAATCCTTGATTCTTTAATGTATTTTCAAATCAGTGGTTAAGGTGGAGTTACTTGAAAATGTACAAACTGCGAGCCACAACATTATGACCACTGATAGGTGAAGTGAATAACATTGATCATATTGGTACTATGTGCTGTTCTGCTGGAAAACCTTGGATTTTAACATCCATGTTGATCAGACTTAGACACCCAAATAAACATTGTCCCAGATCAAACACACTCCCTCATGCAAACGGAAATACCAAATGTCACTGGTCTACCCCTGCAGGAAAATGCACCCCACCACATGGAAAACATCAAACAATCAGGAACATGTTGAGGAACATGACAATGGCCCAACATGTTGATTTGACCTCCAAACTTCCTACACCCCATTCTGATCAAGCATCAACAGGATGCAGTGGAACAAGTTTGATTGACAGAGACCCCACTGCATAAGTCAGAGTACCCAACAGATCCACTGCCAACGTCCTGGTTCTAGACCCCATAGGACACCCTGAGAGGTCCTCTTGTCCATGTCCAATGGTTCCACATAAGGGAGACCAACACAATATTATGCTGGTGGTCATAATGTTATGCCTGATATGTGTATATTCTGCATGCTATCATAATGGATTGCATTGCACAAGACAGTCGCTTCTTGTAAAATATAAATCTGCAAAATAGTTCATGACAAAAACAGCTCACTGCATGTAAACTGATTTGTGGTCATTTTATTAGTTGCAAATTTGTTACAGAATTTGCAACAGAAAATATCAACCAAGCTGGGTCCTGTCTTGGAAATATGAGAACATGAACTGCTAAAGCAATATATCCACTTACAACATCACTGAGGTGGGTTGTTGCACGTTTTGTCTTCATCTTGATGCCCCATTGTTAGTAGCAGCACATGCACTGATACAGTCATCATAAAGAATCTTTCACTCTGTATTGAACTATCATGGTTTCTATTTCTACATTACTTTAGGATTTAAATGAAACTTTAATCAAAATAACCAATCAATAATCTATTAAGACACAGCAATCCGGGGCCCATGAATCATTCTAGAAATAATGTACACAATGCACAAGAGAATAGAGGGTTAATAGTGACCCAGCAACTATTTTTTGCTCTGAAGCCAAGAAAAGCCCAAACAATTCTGGCCACTGTACCTCAAAACTCTACAGTACAGTAAGGTTCAGTGCAATACAACAGGAGAATATGTATTTATGCAGTACTTTCCACAATTGCAGGGGTCTGTGTATTTAAGTCTGAGTCCTACCATATAAAAAATAGTGTTGTATTTTTTTCTATAAAAGGAGCTCCTATAATTTGAGAAAACGTACATAAAAATGAATATATAACATTATATTTTGAACTATGAAAAACATTTGCTACTATTGCTAATAATGAATAACAACAAAAATAACAATAATAATAATAATAATATTTTGTAATTATTTTTATTGGCACGTGTAGTGCAATAATAGAAAAGTAACATATAATAAAGATTTATATGAAAATATAAATCCGCAAAATGCATCATAACAAACATAGTTGACTGTATGTAAAATACTTTGCATTCTTTTTATTAGTTGCAAATTTGTTATACAATTTGTACCAGTAACCAACCAATCAACCAAGCAAGGGCCTGTCTATTTGAAAACAGGTCCCACCATATAAAAATGTGTATTGTAATTAATCTCTAGAAGAAGCTCCAACAGTTTACTCTAATAAGAAAAACTACATTAACATTCATATTCAACTCAATGTGTCGAATTATGAAACATATAAACCATAGCCACTGCCACTACGATGGTTACTACTGCTACTACTCAGCCTAATTAAAATAATACAATTCTTTTATTGTCATTGTATAGTGTACAATGAGATTAAGCAACAATCCTGTTTACAAAAATTAAAATCAAGTTGTAGTTGTATATAAATATACATAAACATGTGTATTTTCAGTAGATAAAGGTGCATAAGGATACAGATGGAATAATAATAATAATAACAATAATAATAATAATAATAAAAATAATGATAATGATAATAACAATAATAATAATAATAGGTAATATTATTTATATCTATATTTGTAGTGGACTATAATACTATTAAAATAATTGTAGTTGTCTATAAAAATATGAATCTGCAATTTCAAGAAAAAATATTTTCAAGTAAAAAAATATTTATACATTTATTATTTTATAATATAAAATTTTTAACTAGTTAGATGGGGGTGTTATAATGATGATGGTGATAGTAACAGTAGTTATTATTGTTGTTGTTATGTGTTGTACTTGTACAGTGTAATTTGTAGGTGTAGCAGTGTATTGTTGTCTTCTCCCCACCCCCTCACCTCCCTCCTGTTAATCCTCCAGCAGCAGCGGCGCAGTGAAGGAGCAGCGACGGAGGCTAACAAAGCACTACTTTGACTTCATTTGGTTAGACTTTACACCAATTGCTAGGTGCGTACATCATATTTATAAGCAAAGTCTTCTTGTTGCACATTTTCAGGTTGTTTTATTGGCAAAATATCGTTATATATGTGGTAAATCTATATTTTCTTCCGATAATTTGTTGAGGCTAGCGAGCTAGCTAACGGTCCGATAAAGTCGCATTGATTTCCGTTTTGCTAAGCTAAGTCTGGTTAGCTAGCTAGTCGGCCGTGCCGGTTTCTGATTAAAACGAATCAACTCTGCTGCGATACTGCGTGGATTATGTCATACGTGTTGCACATATTTCCTGCACCATGTTTGAATATTATTGTAAAAATGTACACTGAAGCTACATATCCGGCTAACGCTAGCTGGGTAGCTACAGTAGCTAGCGTCAAGTCTTTTGTAAACAGAACATCCTCCCGGTGAGCTAAAATCTAGGTCAGCCAGCAATGGACTGATTCACTGTTTTATGTTGCTGGCACCCACTAACATGTTAATTTGGTCAGTGGTTTTGTTGTGAAGTGGGACAGATGTTTAACGGAATAATTTGTGAAGCTTGAAGCCGGGGTGGGTCAGAAACACTGGAGCGGAAATGTATCATCATGGGAGAAGGTTCCTATTCCTACTCATTTAAAACTAAGTCAAATAAAGACACTGTAGTTCAACATTGTGTGCTTGTCATGTGGCTTCCTTGTCTGAAACGTACCATATTTTTTGAATAGGGGACTACAAGCATCCGTGATGTTGTCACAGAAAGCTAAATAGTTACCCTCGGGTGTTGGTTTCAGACGGGTTTGGGGTTGTGTCAACACAGCTGAAGGTTGCTGGCTGCTCATCGTTCCTCACAGTGGTGCTAAGTTGCATAATGCCTTAATGCAATAAAACGACCCGCCCTGTTGTAGATAAAGTTTTCTCTCGTGGTAACCTTCGCTGTGTTCTGTCTCTTGTCTGCAGCTATGGCAGCGATCAGGAAAAAGCTGGTCATAGTGGGAGATGGAGCCTGTGGGAAGACCTGTCTGCTCATTGTGTTCAGCAAGGACCAGTTTCCAGAAGTCTACGTGCCCACAGTGTTCGAGAACTATGTGGCTGACATTGAAGTCGATAGCAAACAGGTATGAATTATTTTGCTCTTCTCACATTTCAGACTGGTATTACCATTATGTAACTTGGCATCTGATTACAACAACAGCTGAGTGCTGGTTGTATTCTATTTCAACTTCTCACACCAACACTGGTGCACAGGCTGTAATTGATTTCATGAGTTGATTAATACACTTAAGTTGTGCTTCTCTTGAGGATTTGGATTGATCAAAAGCTTGTTGAGCATATTTAGAAAAGCATGTTGTAGTATTAATAATGGCTCTTTCTAAAGTTCTTACTTTTCCTTCTGTTTAAAATATAGTGCATTTAATTTGCTGTGCAACATTTTAGTTGTCTCCATATTCTAAATTTTTAATATTTGCTTCAACGCCATACATAGAAGTCATGCATACAACTTTGGAAATAATTATTAAACCACCTGATGTGTTAACCTACAAAGTCTACACAACAGGCTGTCAACATTGATAACTTTGTTGAAATTTCATCATAGCGGTTAAATAATTACAGCAACTTATGAACGGCATAAAAACTGTATTATAGTAATTCAATATGCGCGATAAATTGTGTTTAAAGGTATGCTGTATTGAAACTGTAAAATTTCAAAATTCACACTCGACAGACGAAAGGTTTAATTTAAAGGTCAAGGAAAGAGGAAGTGATTTACCGCAGTGCTGGCATTAACTTTAATCATTAGTTAGAGCTGCAATGATTAATCAATAAGTCAATTAGTTCCAAATGATTAAATTAATCTCTAGATATTTTTGATAACTGATTAATGGGGATGAGTAATTTTTCAGGAAAAAATCAAAATTCTCAATTCTAGCCTCTTCAGTTTTAATATTTTCTGGTTACATTACTCCTCTATGACACTAAACTGAATTTCTTTGGATTGCAGACTAAACAAGATATTTGAGGACGTTGTCTTCGACTTTGTGAAACATTTTTCATTTCCAATAATTGATTAATCAAGAATACAATTGACAGGATAATCGACTTTTAAAATCTATCATGACTTGCACAGCTATCATCAGTCCTTAACAACATTGGAATTCATGTTTCTGGCAGGCGTTTGAAGTGTTAATATCAGTTTAGATGTAAATCTGTTATTCCTTATATTCTGATTTTCAGCATCTAAGTCTTTATTCACAGAAAGTTGCACAGATCTAAAGTAATGTTAGTGTTGGTTTATGTAAAATGATTAACTTGAATCATTGTGAAAATGTTTTGTACGTGCACCAGGTTCAGCATGTAATACAGGATAGATGTGTGTGTGCGTACAGTTGGCCAGCTGAAGACAGTTTGGCTTCATGTGGTTGACAACCTGTAAACTACTTTGGCAGGTCGAGTTAGCTCTCTGGGATACAGCAGGTCAAGAAGACTATGACAGACTGCGCCCACTCTCTTATCCAGATACTGATGTCATTCTCATGTGCTTCTCCATCGACAGCCCTGACAGTCTTGGTAAGTGAAAACGCAGGGCTCTGACTGTGCATGATGATGTTTGTGACACACAAATTAATTTCCAGTTCTTCTTCTAATTTAATCAGTCACTTGCCACCAAAGGCTTTCAGAAGCACACAGTGAAGAAAGTCTGGAGCAAAAAAACATGTTCATGTTTAGTTTGAATTTAATTTAATTTACTCTTACTTTGTTAAATAATTAGCAGAGAAATGGGAAGACCAGTTGGAGATTTTGAAATGGCTCCAGTAATTTAATTTTAAATTTCAAATGCATAAAAGAACTGAAGAGCCATATCTTTTGGACCTGAAGAATCCTGTTACCACAATCCTCCACCATGAGTCTCTGTTTCCTCATCTTTTTCAGCACAATGGCAGATATTTATCAAGGAATTGGTTGTATTTTTAAATGTGAGCTGTACCCTTGCATCATGCTTCATCCTCATGTAGTTTCTCTATCTACATAAATTATTTTCTGCCCTTATTGATTCATTAAGTCTGGACCACCTCATCTCACCTGCACTCTAGACCTGCAACAATTAAATTGATTAGCTCATTGGCAGGACATTTTTAGCAACCAATTTGGTCATCCAGTAATCATCAAAACACTTTTCCAAGCAAAATCAATAATGAAATAATTGTAGCTTTTTATTGTGTTGCTTCATAATGATTTGCAATGTTGGTCAGAAAAAAACAAGATATTGATGAGATAAACTTGGGTTGTAGGAGACTGTCTTGGTCATTCTTCTGGCAGTGTACAGACAAAACAATTTATTGATTATACCTTGATCTACAGATTAATTCATCTTGAAAATAATTGTTTTATACAGTCATGTCTCTGTTCTGATTGCTGCCTTGTTTTGTCGCCTTATTCAGAGAACATCCCTGAGAAGTGGACCCCTGAGGTGAAACACTTCTGCCCTAATGTTCCCATCATACTGGTGGGAAATAAAAAGGACCTGCGTAATGATGAGCACACTCGGAGGGAACTTGCCAAAATGAAGCAGGTGAAATTTTACACCACACTTCAACATATAAACACCCTCCCAATGAAGACTTGTCTCCTAAAAGCTCTTCTCTGTTGACATCTTCTTTAGGAGCCTGTGAAAACAGAGGATGGGCGGGACATGGCTAACAGGATCGGTGCCTTTGGATACATGGAATGCTCTGCAAAAACAAAGGATGGTGTGAGGGAAGTGTTTGAGATGGCCACCAGGGCTGCACTACAGGCCAGGCGGGGAAAGAAGAGCAATAAATGCATCCTACTGTAAACGGGGGGCATGAGGACTGCTTCCTGCAGGGGGAGAGAAGAAGAATTAGGTCAAACCTACCCCTCAAACACATCCACACAAAAGACTGTTCTCCCCAGTTTTTACTAAAGGTGTAATGCTTTTACTTTTTTGTCTTAAGCAGAAGTAGTCAGGTTCTGTCAGTATTCAATTTTGAGGTGATGGAAGATACTTTTTTGTACTTTAACATGAGTAAATTTGCCATAACGAAAGCTCCTTTATCAATATGTTCTATGTAATCAAAAAGGTCAGCCAGGGGACCCGCTGTGTCGTACCTGCCAACTACAGTTAAGTGCTTAAGCCCTGCCTGCTGATCTGAGGAATGTTTCTACAGCCAACTAGGGCGAAGTACCTGCACACTGTGACCTGTTGTCCTTTAATTATTTCAACAAACTGATGCACACATGAAGTCGAAATTTGTTTGTGTGCTCCGTACAAATCTTACGTGCATTATGATCACGTGCGCAACATGAGACTGGAAGCCGATTTTGCTAAAACGCAAATGGAAAATTAGTGTTTTGTGTAATAAATTACTTTGTAAGAATCTTGATAATTTGCATCACTTGATTGATAACCGCTGAATAATGTTTAACAAGTGCATTATAGCCCCACGATGGTACAGAGTTAAAGGTTGTGCCATGTGGAAGCAAAACAATTGTAAGGATAAAACTTGTTTGGTATGGACGGCCAGTTTGAGGTGTTTTTGGATTTTCATTTCAGAGTTGGGGTCTTGGGTCAGCTACAGTGCACTAAGGTCATATGGTGGGCATTACAGATGAATACAAGCCACTCTTTGGTTGTTGCCTTGTCAATAGAGCCTGACAGATAATGGATTTTTGAAGCTTTTTTTTGATAAGAATCCCTAATAAAAAAAGATATGTACTGATCAAGACATTTGGACAAAAAATAAACGTGTCAGTGCTCTCTGGTGGACAAACTAATGTCAGCTGTTTCTATATTATCTTCCTACATTCTGTCTCTGTCGGCTTCTGAACATCTCGGCCATCTTCCATCCTAATTAGAAACATGAGTCAAATGTTTGAAAACTCAATCAAAAGTAAACAGAAAAAATGCTTTATTTAACACATGATTCAGCATACAAACAAAATCTTTGGTATCTTTGTTTCACAAATGAGAACAGATTTTTTTTTAACTTGTGAACAATTAACTCTAATTCTAATCAGCTATGCCATATATCACTGTTGCTGCCAACAGTGAAAACAAAGGATATGTGAAGACTACATAAAAAGTATACAGTCAAGTAGTTGTTTTATACATTTAGTTAAAACTAATGCAAACTAATACAACAGTGGAATAAATCCTACTTTTATGAAGGTTACTATTTTTTCCACCACATCATTCGCATCAGTGAATGTGGACTAATTATCAGAATCACTGCTCAGTGTAACAGTTGAGTTTAGCAGCGCAAAACTGCCTCCTCCACCAGTCTAACAGAGACTGAACTTAACCTCCAGGTAGTTTACTGCAGACCTGTTGTATAGGACTGCTCACCTTGCTGTAGCTGGGTGTAGCTGAAGCGTCTCCACTGAGTCAACATTTGGTGGAAAGAACAACTTTGGTGAGCTACGTTTACATTAAAAGTGAGACAAAAGACATTGATGAACTCTTAAGAAGGCCAAAATTCATAATATTTGAATGCAACAACAGAAATCTTCCACTCGTGCTCGACACAGTATCAGGGTTTCTTTTTGTACATAAATATATTCCTACTGTGAAACTGAACGAATGCTGTGGAAAACCAGGTTGCACAATCCCATCTCACATCTCTGATGGACAGCTCCAGCCAGGCGTCAGAAAATCTTTCTGCTCATCAGTTCAATAGTCACTCATTCTTCTTGGCTGGAAGTCCTGAGCGGGCGAGAAACACCGGGACCAGAGCGAGTGCTCCCAGAGCCGCCGCAATCAATGGTCGGTAAAAAAGCCAACCTGTTGCGATGACGAGAAGAGACAGCGACGAAGACACGCACAGGGCGAAGATCTTCAGCCCGACAGACACAAGCTCTCTGAGGATGGGAACCCAATCCACTGCAGGCACACAACGGAGAGGGAACATGAATGATAGATGCAGGGGATGATGACATTCATGTGTGATGTTGCTGTACTGAGCAGCAGTTAATTTACCTAATGTGTAGATGATGCGCATGGTCAGCTGAATACTGAGGAACATGAGAGCCCAGCCTGCAGCCCTGAGTCCCCACGTCTTCATCGTGTTGTACTGGTGTTCCTTCGCAAACACCTCCTATAGATAACAACACAACTGTATCAAATAACAACTAATTAAACCACATGGAATATATTCTATAACCAGACACTACAGATATGTATATTATGACATGTAATTGCCCCCAGAGAGTTAACAGCTGTCGAACAAATGAAATAAAATCCACACTGACCTCTGCAGAAAGTTCCTCCAGATAAAGGATCTCCAGAACGTCTCCTGACTTGGTTCTAAAGGGCACCAGCTGCTCTCCTCTCTGCATGGCTACAATACTGACCTGAAAAACAGCTGAAACTGTTTGTCCACAGCAGAAACTTATAGCTTAAATTCATTCTAAGAAAGTCAGTCAATTAAATTAGGGTGTCCCCTTTCTTTGCCCAAGTTAGCTGGGATAGGCTCCAGCCCCCCGCGACCCTACTGGATGGATGAATGTTAGCAAATGTGTTGATGAAGTTTTGTTAAGACAACATTCCTCAAATGTGAGGATGTGCCACTTTTGTTTATCTTGTGCGATAGTAAACTGACCATCTTTGGGTACTGTATGTTGGTTAGATAAAACTAGTGATCTGAAGGCCCTGCACTGCAAAAAAGAGTAGCCTAAATATAAGATAAAAACACTGAATTTGAGAAGAAATTACTTAAAAGCAGTGAAACGATCTGTCCTTGCAGCAAGTAAATTTTACTTGGTAAAAAATCTTGAAATAAGTTTTTTTTCTCAAATCTAAGATTGTACTGTAAAATCAAGGACTAAAAATGACTAATTAACTTTTAAAACTAGCCAAATTATCTATCGTGTCTGGAAATAAGATTTTAAATCTTGGCAAGTGCCAAGTAATTTGCAGTGAGCACTGGGCTCAAATAAATAGTCATGTGTCACTACTTTATGACATCTCTCTCAATTCCACATTGCATATTAACTGTATATATTATACTAATAGGTACAGTATTCTGTGTTTGCAGTCAAGTTTTTAAACAATTTTATACAAAATGATAAAATACTAGTTATATTCTTAGACCAAAACAATTATCAAAAAAGAATCAGTATTTATTGATGCTGAAAAAAAATCTTGTGTTAAAAACAATCATTAGCTGTAGCCGTAGTTCCATATTCTAAATAAATTACACTATTGTTAAGAAAGTGGCAGCAATTAATGATTATTTTCATTATTTATTGACCTTTTGATAACTTTTTGACAAGTTAAATAACTATTTATTCCATGAAGTTTCAGAAAATAAACTTTACATGTTTCCAAACCTAAAACAGTCATTTCAAGCAGTTTTTTCCATTCAACAGTTTAAAGAAATTTAATTGTAATAAATCCATTAATTTAGGTGACTAGAAATAGGTTTGATAAATTACTTTAACTACTGACTGATCTCCCAAATTACCGACCGTATTAAGGACAAAGATTATAAATATATTGATTCAAAGATCCTATATAATTGATCGATGTACAACATAATCATTAAGATAACTAATAAAAGCCGTCTTCCCTTAAATGTTGCCCCTTCAGAGAACAGAAGGACCAACGTTTTTGCTTTGTCACATTTTTTACTGTTTTTCATTTAAATGTCTGCAAGAGTTCAGAAATAAAAATGTCAAATCATATTTTAGTTACTTTTAGTAAGTTAATATAAATGTAACTGTTTGTGTTAAATCAACCTCTGATTGAATCCAACTGAAACTGTATCATGACAGACTTTGTGATATGATAAAAAAGAAAGCAAATCCTTATCAGGATCAAGATATTTAATTTCCAAGATATTTAATTTCCATAACAGTATTATATGGGTCAGAACACAGAGAATTCTTTAAGTTAGTTATTCAATAATATGTCACAGTGAGCATAATGAATACTGGAGCAGATCATCTGCAGCACCTACTGTTTGAGCCTGGCCAAGTCGAGATGTCTCACCACTCAGTCCAGCGAAGGAGAATCTCACACGCACATCCCCAACCTCATGAATTAACACAAATAAATACTCAGTTGGTGCCACAGGGTGGATGACATGACAAAAAAGGAACCACACCAAATAGATCCGTATGAAGTTCTTGTGTTGATGCTCACCTCTGGCCTGCGCGGGTACTGAGTGTGATAGAAATAATCGTCATCAATGGAGAGAAAAGGATCCAAGTTAAAGGCAGAAAAATCCCTCAAACTCAGCGTCTGGAAGTTATTTATCTGCTCCACCAGGCCTGAAGATGAACAAGAAATTAATTGAGGAAATATAATCTAAACACATACAAGACTACATCTGTGTAACAGCTGTACGTTTGAAAAGAGAGACACCTTTAGACAGGATGAACGGTCCCACTCGGACTTCAGGAGCCACCACTGTCACACTCTCTACTGCCATGGCACTGAGATACAAAAACTGAAGTGAAAAAGTGCTTCAAACAGATACCACACTGAAAAATGTAGCATTTCAAAACATTTTACTACCTTGGGTTCTGGTGACCGATTTCCTTGTCAAAATTACGACTGTTGATCAACTCTGATTTCCACTCGGTGTCTAAAGACAAGAAATGACATGGCTTCACTTCACATCAAACAACCAAAGACTACATGTTACAGCCTCAGTGAAGAAAACT
This sequence comes from Dascyllus trimaculatus, assembly GCA_024666655.1. Lineage (NCBI taxonomy): Eukaryota > Metazoa > Chordata > Actinopteri > Pomacentridae > Dascyllus > Dascyllus trimaculatus. Next base: position 15,289,232 of record CM045450.1, read on the forward strand.
CACTGTAGGTGTACGTTGTTTCTGTTTTGGTTTCTCCGTCTTCTTGGTAGTCCCTGAAATGAATCGCACGGTAACAAACTCACTTGTCTTTAGTGCTATGTAGGGCAGTCAACATTTTTACACCTGACCCCACCCTGAGTGTTGACATGCAGACAACAGACTCACTTGCTCTCCCGGTACTCCACCCACTGATACATCTCCACCTCCCTCTTCAGCTTCACTGCCTGCACCACCACTCTGTAGTTGGGGTCATGCAGAGGCTACAAAGCCACAGGACAGGTGCACATGAATATTTCAATAAAGTCTGTACCTGTTCACTGCATTAGATTAGTTTAAGAGATAACTTCTGCAGGGGCAAACGTGAATTATGTTGTGTAGGGCATCTGTGCAAAGTGCTGGTGTAAGGGGCATTTGTTTCATAAGATGACAGCATCAGATGTACAGCATCTGTGTGCTACCTTGGTGTACATCTGAGTAACTTTTTTTTAGGTATGGCATGTGTGCAATACGTTGTGTATATCATCTCATATAGTAATATTTTTTTGCGTTTACTGATCTGAGTGTGATAACGCATGTCAACTGCAGTTTAGTTCTAACCTTCCTTGGGGTAAACCATGAAATAAACACAAATGCCACATATAATCAGCATTTCTGCATTCTGTTTCACTGTTGGAGGGTCTTTTAATTACATCACCTTACTGTGTTCTCCACTGCAATGGTAAAATGACACCCTGCTGGAGAAGTACAATCATCAGCTGCTTAGCTTAGCTTCGCTTAGAATGAGCTTATATTCATATAAGAGTAATGTATGGAAACTGGCATAATTTTGCATGTTCATTTGACAATTTGAATGAAAACTAGCTAAGACCCTCTGACAGAATCTATTTCATAAAGACAATGCTCCTAAACTACCCACAACTCAAAAGAATCTTTTTTACTGATCAGATGACATATGCATCATTGCAAACACATGTGCAGGAAGCTAACATCTGCTGATTATCAACACAGTCAATGTATTAGTTTAGTAAAGATTTACTGAATACATTCCCATCTTCACTTTAAGATGAATGAACGATGAAGTTTGTGAAGGATATGAGAAGTTTAACAGGACAGTGTTCAAACTGGAAACCAGTATTTAAGATGGCCTACCTGTGTAGTATGAAGCTGTGCAGTCAGATGAACTAAGCGGTTGTTGTTTTGCAGGTCAAGGCTTAAAAAAGGCCCCAAAGAAACAACCTGAGAGAGACCTTCATCCAGCGAAGATGCTGTCTGCAGAGCTCGTCCCTGAGACACAGTCACAGAGAGAGTGCCATGTCTTTAGCCTGCTGTTCAATTAGTACAATGATTTGACAGTGATTTAATTAGTATTTCTGCCTTGACGGGAGGTACTTAAAAGCAACTGCTTCCCACTGTGCGACTGTTACTTACCTCATTGGTGAACAGAACATAAATTGAGAGGAAAAACAGTCCGATACCAAAAACTGTTCCTCCTGCAGTTTCACTTAATCGCTCCAGGAATCCAGGGTTTGACTTACTGGATACACGCTTGTGTTGGTCTGAGTCTTTACCGGAAAACTAAGAAAAACATGCAAGAACAACTGACGTTAAATGACCACAATAACGACAACTAAAGACGGATGACTTTTTTCCAGGTTCACGACAGACCTTTGGTGAGACATCACACACGACAATAAGTGTAAGATCTGTGTACAGACGCGTTACCTTATTTACCAGAAACATATTAATTTTTTCTTTTATTCACGACCATTTGATGAACAAAAATGTGTGTTATACTTGAATAAATGAAACCCCAATTAACAAAACTTCTATTTCTATTCTTAATTCTTATCATTTGAAATCTGGTGATGACCTTTGGGTGCTGGTAAGACCTCTTTGGCTTGTGCTAAAAGTTCCCCTATGCAGGAAAACCCCTGATTACACTACATATTTTAAGTGGAAGACCCAATTAATTACTTTTTTATTTACTTATTTCTAGTAATTCTGGATTAATAGGTGCTCCACTTAACTTACACATTACAGGTATAGTCACTTACAGTGCCTTTAAGCAGCACAAATGTATGCTATGATAACTTTAAATACCTATTTTCTATATTTAGTTATGATGTGACTAATTTAAAGACCATAAATACTAAGAGTAAAGTACTGTCAAACATTTAACAAGGCACATTTAGTTTTTCACATATTTATTAACTCAACATTAAACTGTCAGAGTGCTGTTTTTCTTACCTGACACTGTGAATAACTCCAATTCAAACTTTTATGTACATTATTCCGTCTTTTGCTGTTAATATAAGCTCTTCTTACGCCAGCAAACATGCAAAACTGTGTAAAGATTAAACTTTTAAACTCTTGGAAAGTTAAACAACTTTTCCTCCAAGTAATGTTGCATATTGCTCCTAATAAGATTTGCACATCTGCTGCGAATGAATGAATTTTATCTACATTTATTCCAGCTAGGTCAGTTAAAGTATCAGCTAATAACTATGTGTCCCTACTCAGTGAATTAGGCGTGAACAAATGACACGCCTCTTTTGTACTTGCTAAACTCTTTGACACGTCTCAGTGAATAAATACTTAACAGGAAACGGTGGCTAACTGCTGTGACATGCCTCTATCAGTATTCAATAAAGCATTTTATTGGACTGTTAAGCTAATTACCTTCATAAGAGTTAGCAAGTTACACGATAGATACAACTGAAGGTGAAAAGGCGGCAGTTGAGGTGCTAAGACTGTATTAACGTTACGTTATTTACACAAAGATATCCAGAGAGAGTTGCCTTTTCTGTACACAAACTGAAGCAGTGTAATTAAACTACTCACTGTCTGCGCTGAAGACATTTTTCTGGCTCGCTCAACTCCACAGTGAAAAGTCACGGAGATGCTAGCGGCGGTAAACCGACTGTCTGCTGCAAACACCAGTTCCACAAGGTCCGCTCACACTTTGACTCGGAGTGTCCCGGAACACGTACGAAAAGGCGGAGTCGTTACGGAATATTGAATATTTGTTCCCACCTAAGCTGTCGGGCTGCCCTGGTAAAAAGTACGAGCGCAACCGCACAGAATCTCGTTCCGACCCGGCGTCTTCTCCTCGAGGTATCATGGGTAATGTAGTTTTTGTAACAGGAGCCAGAACTGAAGAGTTTGTATCACTGAAGCACGAAAAGAGGTTGTTACTGATTGTAGTCTGATCTTATATGCATAGTAATTAAATTTCTACCTTTTTATTCTACTTTTTGTGCTGAAGATAAAGATATTATATTTTGTTTTTTATTTAAAAACTGACCCTGTTAGGAAGAGAAACGAGCTTACTAATAACACAACTCATATCATGACATCTACTGGTGGAGTATTCCTAAATAAGTACTGACTCAAGTAGGGGTACTTGGTTCAAAGTTTGAGTTATCTCAATTGAATATCACTTTATTTGTACTTTTACTACACTGCAATTTTCTGACCGCTTGTTGTTTGTCATATTAGGACTATAAGGGTACACTGTTGACAGATAAGCTGGATTGTATATTCTGTGACTTGTAGCCCATTGAAAAAACAGGAGAGTCAAGTTAAGCCATTGAGCCAGAGTGCATTTCAGCAAAGACTGAAGATCAGCGTTGTGGAACAAATTTAAATATTACAGTGAGGACCCTACACAATTACATTAAATTACAAATTTGCCTCCTATAATAAATATTAAGGTTAAGACAGGGGTTAAAAAATTAACTGAATCTGAACTGAGCTCAGCTTGAAACAATGCAGTTAACAAATTGCAAAGATTGCAAGTTAGGATAGACATTTAGCAAAAGGTCTGTTCAATTTTTTTCATTAATATTACTTTAACTTGATTACAGAATGTGCAGTACTTGGGTGCTGCTCTGCATAAAGAAATCTTCTATTATTTTCTTATTGGAATTATTTTTTTTAATTGTTATTACTTGATCTATCAAGCTTAACACAGCCACAACTTTTGTGATAATTGCTCCTAATGAGCTTCTTATTATATTTTTAATTATGTAAATTTACCTCAACTATTTAGATATTAAAGTTAGGCCTCTACAATATTATATAAAATACTAATTCACCTGACGAACCTAAATGCTATGGTTAAAAGCCTACAAGACTATGGGTCTAGTTGGGACATGTTGTCATGTTTGAGATGTGTGTTAGCTGTTAGCAGTTCACCAAACAGGTGATAGTTACCAATATTTTAGAAAACAGAAAAACACTAAACCTCAGAAGGTAGTGAACCAGCTCCACTCAAATGAGTGTACATGCATTATAAATAAATCATAGGGCATGGTACTAATATTTGCTTGTTTTTAAAAGGGACTTTTGCATTTGTCATTAAGTCAGGAGGGGGTCTGGCACAGCTTCTGTCGGGGAGGGTTGATGGCCCTCACAGAGTTACAGTGTTAAGATACCTTTTAGTGGATTATAATTTCTAAAAAGTGCAACATGGTGGTGCATCATTTCTATATTTGTACTCTTGGCATACACATACACATATATATGTGTATATATGTTGATTATTGTTAGTTGATCCTACACAGTTCAGACTCTATAGTGTTAATACACCTGAGTAATTCACATATCATGGATTGCACCCTGCAAAAATGATATGAAATACCTCTTTACCTGACTACAATACATATTACGGCTGACAACCTACAATGTTATTAGTAATTATATGAATTATCAGCTCACTAATGTAATAATGAAGCTACATACACAACATTATAAATTACAGAAGTTAACCTGACCAGTATAAATATCTTAGCTAAAACTCTACAGTGTTATTAATTCCAAAGATAGACTTGAGAATCTTTTAAAATACTATTTTAGGTATTTTATTGTAATATCATATTTACTTGTTTACAGGATGCAGTAAGGATACACCTGAACATCCTCAGATGAAACGCTAAAATGCATTTCTGGGTCACAAGCAGGACATGAAAGGCCAAAGATGGGTGCACAGACTATGTGTGAGTGTTTGTCTGTGAACATCAGATCTTTGTGGACTTCTCTGACCTCTAGCGTCAACCAAAATACAATGGAATACAAGAAAGTAAATGTTGAAATAAATGGTATCAAATGTAAGGCAATGCATTTCATTTGAGACCTAAAACAACATTTAGCCTCCTGTTTTCTCTCCAGTAAAGCTGTTAACAACTGAAATAGATATTTTTTCTTTCACATTCATTTTGTTCCGCTTGTCCGTGGTCAGGTCACGGAGGCAGCAGATGAAGCAGGTCGTTCCAGACGTACCTCCCACAGCAATGCTTTTTAGCTCTTCCTGGGGGATCCCGAATCGTTCCCAGACCAGACGAGATGCATAATCTCTCCAGCGGGTTCTGGGTCTACCCCGGGTCTGATGACAAGACTACAAAGTCAACCATCGACCTTTAGCCTAAGGTGCTCTGGTACCAGGTACACTTATGAGCCACCCTATGCTTGAACACGGTGTTTGTTACGGCCAATCTGTGACTAGCACAGAAGTCCAATAACAAAGCACGGCTCGGGTTCCGTTCGGGCAGGTGGTTCCTCCCAGTTGCCCCCCTCCATTGCCTACGTGAGCACTGAAGTCACGGAGGAGAACTATGGAGGGCCCCAGGCGAGGTGGCGGCTTTGCCTTTATCTGCTTTCATGGAAGTATTTTGAATCGCTCTTGGTCTGGTCTCTCCCCCGCGAGCAATTTGCCATGGGCTACTGCCCCGGACAACATAGCTCTGGGGATCACAGAGACACTCAAACCCCTCCACCGCGATAAGGTGGCGATTCATCGGGGGGGGATTTTTTTATTTTTTATTTTTTTCATTTTTATTTTTTTTTTTATTTTTATGCTTTTTTGGCCAATTTTGCATTAGTATTTACATATTATGTATTAGATATTACTGAACAATTAGGTGTGGTTGCAATTTGGTTTAAATTTGCTAACCAAAGTGCTTTTGCTGCAGAAATCAAATCAAATTGTTGCCTGTTATCTTGAACTTTGCTTCATACGTTCTGGTTTCGGGTTGCAGCCTCTTTAATTTAGCTTTTTTTTTGTTCTTGCCAACACCTCTTCTTCTTTGTTTTTTTCTCAGGCATTTCTTTGACCACATATTGTCATGTTTTGTGTTTTGGGTTGCAGCCTTTTCAATCTTTTTATCTTTTTTTTTTTGCTGCATTTTGTTCGTCATCAGTCTGCTGCCGTGTCTCAGTTTTTCTTTCTTTTTTCTTTTTTTTTGCAGACTGCAGACATTATTGAAATTATTCAGATTTGCTGAACAACTTCCGAAGCCAACACCTCTTCTTTTTTGTCTCCGTCTTTTCCTCCACCTGAGGCATTTCTTCCATTTCCGGTTTGTCCATCTCTGGGTTTGTGATGGACTCTTTCTGCTTTGGTTTCTCAGCAGTTTTAGATTTGCTGAACACCCTCCGCAGCCAACACTTCTTCTTCTTAGCCTTTGTCTTTTCCTCTAATTGAGGCATTTCTTCGGATTCAGGCTTGTCCATCTCGGTCTTTGTGCTGGATTCTTTCTGTTCTGGTTTGTCAACAGTTTTTGATTTGCTGAACCATTTCATCAGCCAACACTTCTTCTTCTTTGCCTTTGTGTTTTTCTCAGGCACTTCTGTGGTTTCAGACTCGTCCATCTCAGTCTCTGTGATGGATTCTTCCTCTGTCTCCTCAACAACCTCCAGAGGTGACACAGTCTCCACTTCTATGGGCTGTTCACTTCTGTTGTTTGTATCTTCATTCTGTTCCATGAGCTGGGCTTCAAGCTGCTCACTTTCTTTGCAGAGTTGATCTTCCTCCTCCTCATGTTTGGCAGCTTGAGCTTTCAGGGGCTGCTCCAGGATCTCATCACGGTCTAGTTGCATCTCGCAATGTTGGATCTCCAACTCACTTGATGTGACCTTTGCTTCTTCTGTTAGTGAAGCATTTGTTATGGACCCCTTGTCTGTTTCTTCAACAACCTCCTGAGGTGACACAGTGTCCACTTCTGTTGGCTGTTCACTTGTATCGTTGGTATCGTCATGCTGCTCCATGAGGTGGACTTTAAACTGCTCCTTTTCTTTGCAGAGTCCATGTCCTTCCTCCTCATGTTCGGCAGCCTGCTCTCCTGTCTCTTCCTGAGCCTTCAGGGGCTGCTCCTGGAGCTCACTAGTGTCTTGTTGCATCTCGCAACGTTGGATCTCCAACTCACTTGACATGACTTTTGCCTCATCTGTCTTTGAAGCACTCGTGTCATGTTGCTCAGTTTGGGCATCGTGAGTGTCACTGCGACCGTCTTCCATCTGACTGGCGTTGTCTTTTGCAGTACATTCTGCATAGTGCTTACGAAGCAGGTCCAGCTGAGTCTTGTACTGCCAGGCTGTTTTGTTAGCAGCCTTCATTCTGTGGTAGTACTCATCCACCTTCTTAAGGCAGTGACTCAGGTGGGCTTTGGCATTGTGGTTCTCCCACATCAGATGCTGAATGTATTGCCGGTTCTGGGAGGGATGATGGGGCTTTCTCTGAAAGTTTTCATGTGCTGGGTTAAACCTTGGACCCATGCGATGAACAGGCCAGTCAGTGTAGACGATATTGCACTGTTTCTCAGCAGCTTGTGGTTCAGTCTCCACTTCCATTGGCTGTTCACTTGTATCGCTCTGTTCATTCTGCTCCATGGGCTGGGCTTCAGGCTGCACAGTTTCTGTGCCGTCAGATTTGGGCTTGTGAGTGTCTTTGCGATCCTCCTCCTTCTGACTGGTGTTTTCTCCAGCAGCACGTTCTGCAAGTTTCTCACGAAGCAGCTCCAGCTCGTTCTCGTATTGCGCGGCCCTTTCATGAGCAGCAATCATCCTGGTGTAGTACAGGTTCTGCTTCCTCTTGCAGTCTCCTATTTGCATTCTGATGTCTTTAGACTCCTCTATCAGGAAATGAATGGTTCGCTCATCCTGATAACACCGATACTCCACAGCTTGTTTATGGTAGTGAAACCTGTCATTCACTGGGGGATACCTTGGACCCCTGGGATGAACAGGTCCTTCAGTGTGTCCAGTGTACTGTCCACCTGGACGCTGCCAATAGTGAGGCCCCTGAGGGACATTTTTAGTCTCCTCTTTCAGATGCGGAACGGTTCGCTCATCCTGGGAGTTGGCGGAGGGCTTTCCCTGATAATCCTTGTGCTCCACAGCTTGTTTATGGTAGTGAAACCTGTCATTGACTGGGGGATACCTTGGACCTCTGTGCTGAACAGGCCCTTCAGTGTGTCCAGTGTAGTTCTGGCCACCTGGTGGCTGATATCCAGGACGCTGCCAATAGTAAGGCGTCTGACAGGGTTTAGGATTTTGTCCTCTTTTGAACTTGCTTTCATGTACGTTCTCCATTGTCATAACTTCAGGTTTCACTCTTGTCTCTCTGTTGTCAAGGCTTCACGACGATACTCTTGTCTCTCTGTTGTCAAGGCTTCACGACGATACTCTTGTCTCTCTGTTGTCAAGGCTTCACGACGATACTCTTGTCTCTCTGTTGTCTAGGATTCACGATACTCTTGTCTCTCTGTTGTCTAGGATTCACGATACTCAACTGTGCTGGAACGGAATGATCTAGCTGTCTCTCTGCCCCCTATTCAATAACTTTCACAGTCCCTGATGACATCACATGTGATACATCAAAGGCATTGACTTTGATGACATCACAACAACGAGGCACCAAGGTTCTGTTTTCTTTCAAATTCAAATCAAAACAATTTTAGCATTAGAAGACAGGTTATGAGTTTGTAGTATGTACCAAATCATCAATATGAAGGCCAGCTCTTCCACATAACTGCCCAATATAAATCCATTGTGAAAATATCAAAGCTTGGATTGGCAAAGACAAACAAGAAAGTTTAGGAGAAAAGAACTGTCAGAATTTGAATGAATTCTTAGTCATATTTACCTCTTTCCTGATGTTAAACATGAACCAGGAGGTTTTAAATTGAGAGAATGGCTTTATTTGACACTATGCAACAAGCACTTTGAGGTCAAACATTTGAACTGAGCAGTTTTCAGACATATACGATCTTGATGATTGCTTAGGATGCCACCTACTGAATAGAAACCAAAGAGGAGGAAGAAACACACATATACATGTATTAAGTAGTGAAGTAATATTGCATATCGTCATTGAATATTGCACAGGCAAATTAAATATTGCAGAGGATACAGCCACTTGGTTTTGTTAAGTCATTCTTGTTAGTTTTTAGATTTTACTAATTTAATAATTTCAGCAAATAAAAAATACAACAGCAATAACTGTTTTTGTGGTTCTCCACCTGGACTTGCAAGTGGAGTCCCTGTTGCTAGGCAACATAATCAAATGCATATATATGATTTTAAAGGTTCAAAACAAGATTCTAATCTCAACTGTAGCCTTCCTTCCGTTTGTACTTCCTTGATTATTTTCCTTTCATTGCATCTTATCCATTTAGTATTACTTAGTGTTGTTGCATCTTGAAATGTGTGAAATAACTGTTGTTATATGTTGTTACTGGATTTACTACTTTTCCAACTCCTATTATACATTTTTCCAGTAAACTGTTTAAAAAAATAACAGGTCAAAACAGTTCAAAAGCTTTCATTTTAGACAGTGTATTTCATGATCTCTGAGAAATGAGCAGCAAAAAGTGCTTTTTGATAAAACTAAAGGATTTTGATTGATGTTATAAAAGTAACCAAACAAGAGCAAAGTAGCCGCTAACATGACGGTAAGCTTGTTAGTAATTTGGAGGCATTTGTGTTGCAGTAAGAGAGAATTGTGAGAGTTGCACCAAGTTTCAGTGACTGAAAGTTTCTTGTGTGCACGTCGTGATGCTGCACTGAGCTTCTGTTGATGGATGGTCTGGTCGACCTGTTGCTGAGGGTCTGAACAGCGGTGGACAGCGTGGAGCCTCTGAGTCAGTGCTGAAGAATTTAGGAAGGACTCTTAGGAAAGATGAGTCTGGGGAAGGACGACTCTTCTCTTGGAAAGGAGGACTCAAAGTGGTGCTTTCAGGTACGGCCTTTTAAAAGGGACTTTTGCATTTGTCATTAAGTCAGGAGGGGGTCTGGCACAGCTTCTGTCGGGGAGGGTTGATGGCCCTCACAGAGTTACAGTGTTAAGATGCCTTTTAGTGGATTATAATTTCTAAAAAGTGCAACATGGTGGTGCATCATTTCTATATTTGTACTCTTGGCATGCACATACACATATATATGTGTATATATGTTGATTATTGTTAGTTGATCCTACACAGTTAGGACTCTATAGTGTTAACAAGTAGACTACTTGTAATAGATTACTTTTATATTTGTGTATTAATACCTTACTTAAGTGACTAATCTGAATAATGCTTCCACAACTTATAGTGCCATCTTCATTTAATACCTCAGTCTGCACTGACTGAGAAACACAACCTCTTATTTGCACACACACATACACACACACACACACACACACACACGTTGCATAGATGTGCCACTTTTAAGAGGATTATTGCAAAGGAGAACACAAAGCAATTACTGTCACCTATCATCATCACACCTGCTTCACTCACACATATCCACACACTCACACACACACACATATATAGACACACATTGCAACAGGCTGCAGTGAAGAAAAGCACTGAGACTCGGTGTAGCAGCGAGGAAAGATGCAGGAATATGACATTATAGTGCTTGGAACTGGACTTAAGGTAAGGTAACTTGTGTTGCAGGTGAAGATGTACATGAGAAAAGCAGAAAACGTCTGTCGGCTCATAGAATATTACACCTACTGCAGTTTCACTTAGTCAGACTCTTAAAAGCACAGTAAGCGTCTGTTATTTGGTTTACTCAAAGGTTGTATAGTTTCAGCCCTATTACCTCAGCTAATTCTCTTTTATTGTGTTGTCTTTAGTGCATGAGTAAAGTATATTTAGATTGTGGCTTTATGGAAATTGCAAGAAATACAGCACAAATTCAGTTATCCGACATAGTTTTACCAATTTATACAAACTAAAATCTATTAATCACATGTGGAAATCCACTCAGATGCCAGTGCAAGGTTTTTTTTTACACATCTTCAGCAATTTATTTGTCAAAAAGAGGGACTTGTGCTGTGATCAAGATTTGCATTTCTTAAAATATTATTAGAATATTTACCATCATCATTACTACAATCAAACTTATCTTCAGGTTCAGATGCAGACACACATTTACATTTTGTCTTTAGCACTCTAAGCAATTAAGACTTGATGCAACATATTATATGTGTACCTGTGTGTGTTTAGAGGGTGCTTTAGGTGAAATAATTGTTTTGTCATGTTGTCCGTCACTATAATTAATCCTAAAAGCATAAAGTAAAGCAAAGTTTGTCTACCAGTGAAATTTCTCCCAGATTTTTCACACTTTGATCATCCACATGCAGACGCACTGAGCTCCTGCTGCCTGTCAAAAGGGATTTATGGCAATGAAGTGACATCATTGCACTCGTCCTGATCTGCATATTAAACTGCTGATCCTGAAACCATTTGACCTACTAACCAGTAACCTTCCACTGTCTCTTTCAGGAATGTGTCCTGTCTGGTTTGATGTCTCTAAGCGGGAAAAAGGTTCTTCACATTGACAAGAATCCATATTACGGAGGAGAGAGTGCATCTATCTCTCCCCTGGAAGAAGTGTGTTTACACAGATTACATGGACACACATGAATATTTCTTTTATCGAAGCTTCATGCTACATCACTGACATGCAATGCTAATTTATTTACAGCTGTACAAGAAGTTTAAGGTTCCAGATCCTTCGAAATCCACAAGCCGTGGGAAAGAGTGGAGTGTTGACCTCATCCCCAAATTTTTTCTTGCCACTGGTGAGTCTGGTGCTGCTAATCCTAAGGCTAGTTGTGCATTGCTTAGCTAATTAGTCCATGAATATTTGTTAAAATGTGTTGCTGTGCATTAGGTCAGCTGGTAAAAATCTTGGTGCACACTGAGGTTACTCGCTACCTGGACTTCAAAGTTGTTGAAGGCAGCTATGTATACAAAGGAGGCAAACTGCACAAGGTCCCTGCTACAGAGGAAGACGCTCATGCTTCAGGTGATGAACAAGTCGTTTCACTTTTTGAGATAGTTTTTCGTGTGTATGTATCTTTTATAACATAGAAAAACACACTTTCAGATCTGATGGGCATGTTTGACAAGAGAAGGTTCAAGAAGCTGCTGCTCTTCGCCCTGAACTTTGACGTGAGAAATCCTCGCACCTACCAGGACGTGGATCCTCAGAAGACAACCACACGGGATCTGTTCACTCGCTTTGACCTGGGCCTCGATGTTATGGAGGTCATAGGTCATACCATAGCATTACACAGCAGTGAGAGGTCAGTTACAGGAATTCAAGTAAATCAGACAAGACTAGAATAAACAATCAGGGATGATCCAGACTTCTTCCCTGTTGTGTCTTTGCAGTTACCTGGACGAGCCCTGTGTGGAAACTATCAACAGGATCAGGCTCTACTGTGAGTCTCTGTCCCGGCACAACCCCAGTCCATACATCTACCCTCTGTACGGGCTGGGAGAACTACCACAGGGATTTGCCAGGTTATGCTCGAAATAGTTCTGTATCAGTAATGTGTTGAAGGTTTGTTTTCAACAGAACAAAGCGGTTCAACTTGAATGATGTTTCCAAGTGATGCCCTTTTATTGTTGTGATGTTTAATTTTTTTTATTACACCCCCTCCAGTGAAAATTAAGGTTTTTTTTACGTTGCTAACATGTCCATACTGTATTTTCTAATATGCCAGAAGACATATCATGAGTGAAATAAGAAGTCAACACCATGGCAGAGCATTTCCCCCTTGAAACTTCTGGGCTTTCATACATAGTAAACATCAGGAACCAAATCTGTCAACTTGTAGGGTGCGGCTCTCTGTATCACTATACAGCTTCAGCACTGGTTTCCGATACTCCAGTGGTACAGCTTTCCATTGTGTAGAGCAGTTTTTATAGTGTTTGAGCAGATTCATATGCGAGCTGGTGTGCTTGAGCTGCAGCGAGCGGGGAGGCATGAGTTGAGGGAAACATAGGGGCTTCATAGATCTGTGATTTTCATTAAAAAAATATGCAACTTTAATATACAGAGCCCGATTTGTATTGGTTAAATGCATTCTTTGTTTATGTTTATTACCTCTGTATGTTTCAGACTGAGTGCAGAATATGGAGGAACTTTCCTGTTGAACAGAACAGTGGATGAGATTGTGATGGACAACGGCAAAGTGACAGCTGTGAAATCTGAGGGGAAGGTGTGGTAGACAAGACAGAGTGGCAGAGAAGCTGGATAAAATGTCTGGTCGTGCAACTGTGCCGTCAATGATTTTGTCTTTTCTCTCCCTGTGACAGCTGTTCCACTGTAAACAGTTAATCTGTGATCCCAGCTACGTCCCCCATCGGGTTAGGAAAGTCGGACGGGCCATCAGAGTGATCTGTTTATTAAACCATCCAGTTAAAAACACTCATGAGGCCAACTCCTGTCAGATCATCATCCCTCAAACACAGCTCAACAGGAAATCTGGTATGTTGTCTGTCTGTCTATCTATCTATCTATCTGTCTGTCTGTCTGTCTGTTTGTCTGTCTGTCTGTCTGTCTGTCTGTCTGTCTGTCTGTCTGTCTGTCTGTCTGTCTGTCTGTCTCTCTATCTATCTATCTATCTATCTATCTATCTATCTATCTATCTGTCTGTCTGTCTGTCTGTCTGTCTGTCTGTCTGTCTGTCTGTCTGTCTGTCTGTCTGTCTGTCTATCTATCTATCTATCTATCTATCTATCTATCTAAGTCTGAAAATAAATCAGTTTTAACACATTGTAAAGTGTAATAAAACACTTGTTAATCACTTCACAGCCAGATTAACTCCTGTGTTTGCATGTCATCCATCCACATTTAAACGATGAAAGGCAGACTCTCCTGGTTTATTATTCCTGCTTCTCTTTTGTCCATACAGACATCTATATATCTGTAGTCTCCTTTAACCACAATGTGGCCTCAGATGGGATGTACATCGCCACAGTGAGCACAACCGCAGAAACCAGCAACCCAGAAAAAGAAGTGCAGCCAGGCCTGGAGCTTCTCGAGCCCATCATGCAAAAGTTAGTTTTCATTCCCCTTTTTTCATCTTTTTATAGCAAAACTGCAGCTGTTTAACTGATGTTGTTTCCTGAACTAGATTTGTGTCTATCAGCAACCTGCTAGTTCCAAAAGAGGATGGCACAAAGAGTCAGGTAATGACCAGAAGAAAATGACTCAAAGATCAAAAAATGTAAATAAGTGTGGTGACTGTAATTTTACCTATTTTGTCTCTCTTGATTAGATATTTGTGTCTCGCTCGTTTGACGCAACAAACCACTTTGAGGCTGAATGTCTAGACATCAAAGACATGTACCGCCGGCTCACAGGAGCAGAGCTCAGCTTCGCGGGATCACGACACCAGTCTCATAACTCTGATGAAGACTGAGACACACATCAGGACCAGATGATTCAACAGCTGGAAGGCCATAATGACATAATGATGATTGTGCTGCACAGCTGTAAAGCAGTGGGTGTTACGTAGCATGTAGAGTGAACCGAGTGTGCTTTGTAAATGTTGGACGTCTTTTGTTCCTCTAATTTGTTTGCTATACTTTATCCCTTCTGTGAAAATCTGTAAAACATGATTTTGCTGAATAACTGTTTGGTAATCATTTTTTCTTTGTTAAGTCCTATGACTTCAGTTCTCTGCGACTGCAGCTTTTTTGTAATAAGACAATATATAATACTGTAAATCAGTGATGTAACTACTAATAAAATATCTTTGCTGCACTTCTTTTGGTTTTATTGTTTACAGCCAAGGAAAATATAAGCACACTGAATGTTGTGGAAACCAAGATTGTGGTCCACATTTGACAGACATCTCAACTAAAACACAGTAAAATTAAGGCTAAATACATTAAATAAAATTTCATATTCAATATGTTGTTAGCTGCTTAGCTCATTTAGAAGTCCCTTTTGATACGAACGCCTCATTTGACCTGTCAGGCAAATTAGATTGGAATCATTCTTGACTTCTTTTGGGCATCCACCGGTGTGACTATTTTTCAGCCAGACTGACGCTGGGCAGATGATTAGAGATGAATGACAGTGATGTGTAGAGGATTTGTGGATTCTCCTCTCTATGGGGCTTATGTGTGAGAAGGACAAAGCCACTGAATTATGTCATATGCTGCACAGGCAGCTTGTCAGTGGCAGCGCCGTTAGAGGCAGAGGGTGGACAGACGCACAGAGTAAAGAGGCTTATCCAAACGAAGGACAGTCGCCCCCATCACTATGTCAGGTAGCTGACTGGAACATATTCACACATGTAACATCTGCTTTTTGCAAAGACTTACCATTTAAATGGAGTACAGATCATATCTAAAATGACAAATTACAGTCTGCTGAGTTTGTCTTACAATATATTTATGGTATACATAAAAATACATTAAATGCATCACACTTGAGCCTGTAAAGGATTTATCATAAATATTTTATACATGGAAGACTAGTAGTTAAATACAAGAATACAATTAAACTTTATTCTCCATCAATAGCATCCTCACTTTACATTCACTTGAGTATTTGTTCATGTTATTCACATGCACACATAGCTGCGTTCACTTCTAAATCTAGATTTTGAAATCTAGATTTGGTTGCCGACATAACAACTGCGCTGTGCAACATTCTCATGTACAAATGTTCACTGCTTCAAAAGCTCAACCCAACATCATCAGTACAGAAAACTACTGTGAAACGTTTGTTTTCACTTTGGAGAGGAATCTGAAATTTGTGGTAGCTCACTGCCCAACAGAGCGTGCCTCAGATCACTGAATGACTGCTTTAACTGCCTTCATCTATATTTAAAAAAGTAATTGTGGGAACTAATTATCAGAACTGGATGTCACTGAGTTTGTTCCTTTTGGGAGGTTTGTGCAGAAGCAGAATACCACACAGATTTGTCAGCGAGCCTCTAACCCTCCATCTGCAGTAATCAGTCCTAGTTGTTTTTGACGTCACAGCACTTATTCCTGTTTCACTTCGAGGGCTGTGCTGGCAGAAGGAGGGATCAGACCAGCAGCTACCACTCTTCGCTCACTAGTCAGGAAGTTGAAGGTTGCACACGCATTGGGCTGTAAAACCACAGACATTAAAAATAAAAATTAGGGCAGCTTAGTTAGTCGTGCTTATAGACAATAAGAAGTCTCTCAGTCTTTGTGTGTTACACTGTCACATTAGCACTTTACTTCTATATGACTGGGCATACTTTACCGTGTCCTGCACCTCCACAGCAATGCCTTTACGCTTAAGAAGAGCAAGAACTGAAGGATCAATCCGTTCAAGCCGTGAACCTGTACCCAGCACGAGGAGCTCTGCATAAACCAAGAGAAGACAACAAGACAAATAATATGCATGGGGAACTGTTTGGGGTTTTGTACATATAAATGACAGAACAATTCAAAGACAACATGAAAAACTGCATAGTTGGTAGGAGATTGAATCAGCCAGATGAATGTTCTACTTTGCTGTGATCAGTTGTTTCCATTGACTGCATACAAAGAACCCACTGTGGCACTGCCCATGAATGCCCTAAACAGCTGTTAAATTTTAATGGATGTCTTATATAAAAAGCCATCCTCTGTGCAGTTGTCTTGAACAGGGAAACTAGCTATTAAGGCCAAAACCAGTTTTTGTAGCAAGCTGTAAACATGTTTATTTCTGCTGTACAGTTGGTCTTTTTAACATACAGATCTACAGATTATCTGTACCTATTCTTGGTTCAATCATGTGGAAGAGGGAAACACTTTCTTCTGTGATGTCTTTATAAGTGCCAACCTGCAGACAGAGAGATTGAAAATAAAAAATCCAAGCATAATTGTTCAAATTAAATAGAGAGAAGAAAATGATGCAACAAACTAAGAGCTGTGGGGAGATTTTGAATATTGATCTCACATTCCACTGCAGGATAGCAGGAGGCAGCAGAGCGCAGGGACCGAAGACCCTGTTGCCATCAATGTTGAAACCTGCAGGACCGTAGCTGTTGATCATGATCCCGCCGTCGGGTTCCTTCTGCATGACGGACACTGTGGTACGCTGGTACAACTCATCATCACCAGGTTCTAGTCTATGAGCACGAGACAGAAAAGGGCTGGAACGAAAGACAGGAAAATTAAGCTAGAACCAGTTCCAATAAAGAGCACCAATAGTTTTCTATCATTTATTGTCAGTATTGTTACTGCAAATATTGTGGACTGAAACAGACTCTGTAACTGTGATCTATCTCTGTACATTCTCCATCACTTTAAATTTCACGAAACCGGGCTGCCCTGCTGAGCTGCTGCCAAGCGGCCCACTTTGAAAGCCAAAAAATCTAACGCCAACTTACTGACAGGGCTGCCAGCCAAAAGCTTTAGGCCTTTTTCTGCAAGCCAGAAACAAACTGTTCTGCTTGTCAAAGGAGCTGCACCAAATGTTAGCCTGTTGTCACACTTTTTTCCTTACTGTTACAAAAATCTGAGCAAGTTCAGCAATTCTTTGTTTTTGAGATGTGATGCGCAGCACTTTCTAGCTGGATCAAGTTTCACCAGCTGTTTTTTTAGAGCAGTACAGTAGCTCATCTGCCCTGAAAAAAATAGGAATGTAACAAATGACCTCCAGATGGAGTCGGAGATGCTCTGTGATGTAGCTTCAGGGGACAGCTGGGAGACTAGAACTTGTTCAAATGGTAATCTTATGCACCAGCATTTAATCTCAAGTGAACCATGGAATTCAACTAACAAAAGTAAACACTCATTCTGTCAATTACAATCCTAATAAAAAATAAATTAAATTAACATCCCATGCCCAAGACATATAGACATGCAAAGAAAATGATCTCATATGCATAAAAACTTTGACAGTGAATTTGGAAAAAACTGAAAACATCTCAACTACAACTGTCCATTCTGAAGTATGCGGATGACACAGCAGTGACGGGCATCATCAGGGATGACAACGAGCTGGCCTACAGCGAAGAGGTAATACAACTGGCAGACTGGTATGACACAAACAACCTGATCCTGAATATCACAAAAAGAAAAGAGATCATTGTTGACTTCAGTTAAAACAGGACAGTCACACAGCACTCTTCATTAAGGACAGTACCGTAGAGATAGCAGTTCCTGGGGATGCTGATTACAGATAGCCAGTCCCTGCCATTAAACATTACATCACATGTAAAGAAATCCTGACAGCATCTGCACTTTCTGTGCCAGGTGAGGAGAACACACCTTCCCCCTCCCATCCTCACCATGCTTTACAGAAGCATCACAGAAAGCGTACTAACTAGCTGTATTATTGCTGTAGTTATTTTTTAGACATTTACTTTATAATCTGAGCACTGTTGTTGTATAATAGGGTGTGTATAGTCTTATTTATACTACAATGAGTCAATGCAGTGTAACTTCATTTGAATGTGCACTGTTGTGTATGGCTTGAATGACAATAAAGTTCATTTACGTCTAAGTCTTTAGACAAAGCATGATGAATTTAAACATTATGAAAAAACAAACTGGTCAAGAGAAACGACAAAATGACCGAAAATAGATAACCAGACTGAGCAGAATATCAGTATTTCAGGGTAATTAAAGAAAAACACAACCCTAAGAGCAACACACATTCAGGTGAGACAGGCTTCGTGACAACCAGGTTTGTTTAATTTTAAATTGAGTGTGCTGCACCAGACATGTTTATCTGGACTTTAAAATATCACACTACCTGAAAATTTAAACTCCAGCTTGTAACATCTTTGATTTCAGTGTACAGTTCTATTCTTCCTACCTGGTGCTGAAAGTAAGTTCCACAATTACAAGGAGGGTTGAACAATTATTTGACTTCAGATTGAAACTGCAGTTTGATATGACGCAGTTGGTAAATCACAAAGACTGCCTTTATGGTGTGCGAAGTGCTGCTATTAAATAATGAGATTGATGCTATAATTTTATTTAATTCAAACAAAAATTCAGATAAACGGTTCAGGCATACAGCTGTGGTTCAACTGACATAAACCCGGTCTCATTATTCATCAGTGACACTTTGAGTGTCACTGAGTGTCAGTGACCAAGGGTTTAAACTGTTGTGCCGATAGTTTGACTAATTCATGCCAGTCTCCTTTTGATTTACAAATACTGTGATCTTTTCAATTTATATTTTAAATCCCTATTAGTGGAAACATACCAAAAATTATGTGGCTTACAGCTTGCAAGGACTTCCTTCTTTGAAACTTTAAACCAAACAATACTTGTATTTGGACTCTTTGTTGGACAAAATTAGTAACTTGAGGATGGCATTTTCGGCACTGATATATATATATATTTCACTTTCTATTGCCTACTTAGTATTTAAAAAAATATGATGAAATGAAAATAAAAGCTGGTTGCTGTTCTAATCCTAAATAAGTGCTGACTGTATGAACATGTAGCCTTCTTTAGAGAATGAGAAGGGCACAAAGAACATTAAACAATAATGATTTTATTAATTTCTTCAAACATAAACATCTACTAGTTAAACCAGGATAGCAACTTTATAATACTAACTTACTAAATGTTAATTTGTATAACTAATGCAGGTGTTTCATAAGAATAACGCGACATGTTAATGTCATCGTCGTGGAGGAATGTCAAGATACAGGACAGTTGTTTATCCTTTTTTTCTTCTTATTGAGCCTAAAACAATCACAAGCCTTTACTAAAACAGGACCATACCTAGAGAAAGCGGGTACCGCCCTGGAGGAGAACAGAAACCCCGGTGTTGATCTGTGAAGGAGAAATCTGGCGCACACCGCAGTAGCCATGTTGACGAGCTGACCGATGACAACCAGGGGGAAACAATTCTGTGTAACACCAGACGCTCACTTCCGCTGTTGTGTAACGTAAAATCGAACTGTGTGAAATGTTTTTCTGTTACATTTCCATTGCATTTCTCACATTTGTATTCCTTATAGAGAACTGTATTGTGTTAAAATGCCTACAGTCTTATATTCTGACCAGTTCAGTGTTTTCCAAACACTGTTTGGGAAAAGAAAACTAGTATATTTTTAAATTCAGGTCTCGCAGCTAAATGCTAAGCTACCAGACCAACTGAAGCCCAACACTGAAAATGAGTCACAAGTAAAACTACAGGTAAACTGTTACCCAGGACCCATTAAGGATTAAAAATTAGTTTAAATTGTGCTTTCTCAAGACTAAAACATGTGGATGAAGATTAAATCCTAACATTTTTTATTATTTTTCTGAAGCTGCTTTATTGCCCTGCTCGTTTGTATTGACCGGTTGGCTGATCTTACCGTGTTTTCTTTTACTCTTTTACTTTTATGCTTCTTCTACCTTTTTAGCCAATATGCCTTGCCTATCTTGTAATACACATATCAGTCAAAACATTATGACCACTGATAGGTAAAGTGAATAACATCAATCATATTGGTACTATGTGCTGTTCTGCTGGAAAACCTTGGATTTTAACATCCATGTTGATGAGACTTAGACACCCAAATAAACATTGTCCCACAACAAGCACACTCCCTCGTGCAAATGGAAATCCCAAATGTCACTGGCCTACCCCTGCAGGAAAATGCACCCCACCACATGGAAAAAAAAAAACATCAAACAATCAGGAACATGTTGAGGAACATGACAATGGCCCAACATGTTGATTTGACCTCCAAACTTCCTACACCCTATTCTGATCAAGCATCAACAGGATACAGTGGAACAAGTTTGATTGACAGAGGCCCCACTGCACAAGCCAGAGTACCCAAAGGATCCAGTACCAACGTCCTGGTTCCAGACCCGATAGGACACCCTGAGAGGTCCTCTTGTCCATGCCCAATGGTTCAGAGCATTTTTGAGCACATAAGGGGGACCAACACGATATTAGGCAGGTGGTCATAATGTTATGCCTGATCAGTGTATGTCTCCACGTGTTTCTACTGGAGTTTTGTGTGATTTTTTGTCACTTCCTCCATGAATTTAAATGCACTATAGCATGTTATTAACTTTAGGTCTTATTTTCCCGGTAGTTTGTGATAAATCCTCTCTGTCATCTCTTTCTCTGTAGCTCTTTTTAGGTGTTTCTCTGTGGTTGAGAACTGGTCAGCAGTTGAATAGCTTAAAAACGTTTTGACTAAATGTCATCCTTTTCTGATCATAACAATAGAAATCCGTTTTTAAACCTTTCTCCAGGTTAGAAAAGAAGACAATTTTTGATGCTGCATTTATATATATTTTTAGTGTGTTTATTTTCAGAATCAATGAAGTAGAGGTGAACAAGCTCTGTGTTCCATTAAAATGCCTGGGGGGCGTGTTCTGGGTGCGACAGCGCCCCCTGCGGTGTTTACTGCAACGGTCGGGTCAGATGATCGGAGCTACATTGTAAATAGACAGTAGCGGTTCACCGTGGTCATGCCTTCGTAGCCGCTTCAAATCTCCTCCAGCAGAGCAGATCTTTCCTCTCGGACTCTCTTCAGTCTCCAGATATCGTTTCTGTGGCTGTTTCTCGGTGGTTTCTCGGTGTCAAAGTGTTGGTAAACTATGTACCGGTCTCTGTACGCCTTCCGATCCGCGGAGCCCAACTCGCTGCACTTCGCGGCCGGAGAAAGCTTCCTAATCCTGGAGAGGAGCAACAAACACTGGTGGCTGGGGTCCCGCTGCAGCTCAGGGGAAACCGGCTACGTCCCCGCCTCGTACATCGAGAAAATCCAGGTAAACACCACTTTTCTGATGATCCCTCCTTTGGTGTCAGTGAGCAGTAGCGGTGGCTGCACCCCGGGGTGAAGTGAAGCCCAGTGAATGTGTAGTAAAAGGGAGGCTGAATTGATGGGATCGAGAGAGACAGATCCAGGGATACAACGCTGCACAGCAGGCCTTGTAGAAGCTGCTTATTGCTTGCAGAGGAGCCCATAAATTATTGGAAAGGTTGCATTATGTGGCCTTTTCTCTGCACTGCAGCTGCTGACTGCGACAGAGAGGAGATACAGGATGGGACAGGAGAGGATGGGATGTGACAGGATGAGGAGGAAAAAACAGAATAGGATATGAGACAGGGAACATCCAAGGACGAGAGCAGCAACACTCAGGGCCACTGTTTCTGCTCAGATCATCACAACCTGTGACTCTGTATCCATTACATTATACAGATCCAGTCTAATTCAGCCTTTCCCTTCAGTCACACCCACATGGGCTCAGTGGTGAGGAGACTCTTTTTTCCAAGGAGCTGGTGAACTAGTCAGAGCATGCATGTTGTAATGTGTATCACACACTCACACTCTGACAGCAGAGGAATGCTCTCTCCTGGAGTTAATGCCATTGGCTGTGGAGATTTAATGAGCCTGAATGTGAGGCCTCACTGAACATGTGTGACTCCACTTAAAAGGCTGTTTTTGTTAGATAACCGCCCCAGTTTGTTTCCGCCTGAGGTCACCCCCATGTCTCCAAGCCAGAATTTTGTCCCGCTTTGTTTAAAGTTTAATAATTTTCTTTTGCATGCTGCCATGATCATGAATATTTAACCTGATCACCTCCCCTGTTTTTCTTTCTCTTATAGGCTCCAGAGCAGGACGAGGTGCTGCAGTCTATTGACAGAGCAATCGAGGGAATCCACAATGTGGCCTTAAAAAATGGAGGCAAATACAATCTTGAGCAGAGAGATGTTCTCCAGTGAGTGTGCATTGCAAACATAGTACAATAACAACACAATTCTGACACGTGTTCTGTGTGTGAATCATTACTGTCCTCTGTCACAGAAAGCTGATCCATCACAGGAAGGAAACCCTTGCTCGGCGAAGCTCCTCTTCCTCTGGTCACAAACAAGGCCTCCCAACTTCCAGCAGCGAAATATCTCTCAGTCAGACCCCTCCTCCGCCTAATGGCCTTAATCGAGAGTACGGACGACAGGGAGGCGTGCCGTTATCAGGAAGCATGGACAGTATGCAGGGAGAGCAGGGCTTTTACCAGGTGACACACACAGAAACACACACTGAGTCGAACCAACCAGGCTGCTCCAAATGTAGCGTCCTTTTAGTTTTTAACTCTTGTCCTCTGGAGAAAAGTTTGTGCATTTGTGTTCATTCCCTGTCTACTTCAGGTTTTCATAAAGTTCAGTTCAACAGTTAACCTGCAGCAAAATGTGAGGTGAACTCAGGCGCCCTTCCATCGACCCCACCTGTCTGATTCCAAGCGTTTGTCTTGATTTTTTGCGCTGTACTGTTCAACACTATTGGTTAAATGTGAGCTGCTGTTACAGTTGTCTTTCATACAGCTGGTGAGGAATTGTTGAAGTTTGGTTTTTCAGTAAGAATGGTCTGCTCTTGTGCTAACTAGCTTTCAGGACCTTTGAGTATCTGGTGTTCAGGTGTTAGAACTGACTTTGTTGTAATATACAACGTTTGGTGGGAGGTTTGTCTTGTGAAATCAGCCTGTAGGTAATAGTTTGTAGTTACTGTGACAATACTGAAGCTTCAAATCAATTTATAATGCTAATTATTTATTTAGTATTAATTTTATACAGTATTAAAACCACAGGCCTAATGTTTTGTAGGTTTCTGTTACGCTGCCACATCAGGATCTTGGAGGGGTGTCCTGTAGTGTTTCCCCTGGACTTTGGCAGTAGATCTTGTGGATACCTGATTGATCCTGCCAGTAGCATATGAGGGTCTGAAAGCTGAAGCCATGAAAGTCTGAGTACACATGTCTGATATAGTGAAACTGCAAAGGGCTCATTAAATCAGTTGTGGATGTGGTGTGGGGCCTCTAGTGCATCCTGAGTTTGGAGGTCGGGTCGGTGTTTTGGGCTCTTTGTCGGGTGCCTCAAGCTGTTCCCGAGCAGTGTGGCAGGTCGCATTGTAATGCTGAGGGAGACTGCCCGTGGTGAGGAATGCCGTTGCCGTGTGGGGGTGTGTGCTTGGTCTGCAGCAGCATCTAGGTGGGTGTTATGTCAAAGTAGCATCCACAACGAGGTTTCCCAGCAGAACGCTGCATTGTCAGGAGATGATTGATGTCGTTACCGATCGGTGTATGTACTTAGTTGGAAGTCATGGAAGTTCTTGACAGCAGAGACAACCTGCTATCAACATGACAACCTGTGCTGTCAAACACTGTTTTGTGAGACACGCTCATTACTCTGCAGTTAAGATACGACCGTGAGCTGCAATATTCTCAGTTCAACTCAGGCTGAGGATATTTGTTTGATCATTTTTACTATATCAAAGGTGACAAAATAATCTTTATGTAAAATGTATGCATCATGTGTGCTCAGGAGCTGTACTTTTAATGTAAAGTAGAGCTGTCGTTTATATTGATTAATCAGTTAGTACATGTACAAAAAATAACTCGCAGCTGTTTTGATTTTTGATGGATCATCTAAATATGTTTTTAAGCAAAAAAATTTTTTTTATTACTTTTCTGTTTTATCATTATAAGTCTGCAGCATTTGTTTTTTCAGACTGCTGGTTATACAAAACAAAGCAATTCAGTTTATTACCAAGAATTCAGAGAAGTTGTGAGGGACAGTTTTCATTATTTGAAGAAATTTCATACAAAAATCAGTCAGTGAATCTAGACAACAGTGAGCAGATTCATTGGCAATGAAGATAATGTAACTGCAGCTATACACAGTGATAACGGGGACCTGTGATGCAAGTTCTGTAACAAATTTGCAGTGTCAGTTGAGACAGTTTTCTGCTTCATCCAGCTGATAGTCCAGCTTCTCCTGTGTCTTCTCCTGCAGGTGCCACCTCAGCCTCGACGTGCTGCTCCCATCACTCCACCTCCCCCTGAAAAACAGAAAAACAACCGGCGTCCAGGTTTGTGTACAGCCGCTCATCACCTACAAACTGATAACCGTGAGACTCACTGCAGAGTTTTTGCTGCAGCATTTTGCTGATGCTACCTGCTGCAGCATTGAACTTCACAAACACTCTATTCTTAGTCTGGTCATTCCTGTTCACTCTCTGCTCTCTGTAACTGGAGCTCTCCTCTCTCAGCAGAGCCGGAGGTCCCCTCCAGAGTGTCCTCTCTTCCTCCGTCCCCTGCTCCTTCTCTCACGATCAGCACCACCTCTTTGGAATCGGGCTCCTCCCACTCTCAGGCCTCCTCCGATGTCAGTCTGCCAAGTGTTTCCAGCACCCCCCCTCCCCCGGTGCCATCCCGTGTGAAACCCACTGCACCTCCTCCAGAAGTGCTGCCCTCTGACTCTCCTCCTCAGCCAGCTCCCGCAAAGAAAAGCCCGGCACCACAGCCTCCCCAGCCTCCCCAGCCCACCCAGCCCACTGCTCCTTTGCAGCTCGCTGTGGAAGACCAGCCAGACACTGAATGGCCTGTTGCCCCCCCATCTGTTGCTGAAAGCCCCCCTGGCAGCCCCACTACCTCTGAGCCAGTTCCCATGACTATCGGAGCTGAACTGATCGAGCTGGTCCGGAAAAACACGAGCTTGAGTTACGAGCTGTCGCGGGTCGCCGTCGGTGTGGTGGTTGGCCACCTACAGGCCGCTTTACCTCAGGCCTCCTCTGATTTGGAGCAAGTTCTCGTCTCGCTGGTGGAGAGCAAGGTCAGATTTGTTTTCATTACCTCATATAGATTCAGCATCTTGGAGCTCGGCCAGTTTAAAGGAGAATACTGGTGTCGTTTAGAGTTACAGCTCAGTCTGCATTTAGCTGACATTACTTAGTCATTTTGAACCGTGAGAGGCAGTACACACAATATCACTTCCTCATTTTTTAAATGGAAACTTTGCAGTGTCACATCAAGCTTGAAATGAGCTGGTGAATGTTTCCTGGCAGGTGTTTCTGTTTCTTTCTCTGGGTGGCTGTAAGGTGGCTCAGAGTGGGAAGTGTGCAACGTAAACCCAAATCACAATTGCTGACAGCTTTTGGCTGCATCCTGTGTTTACATAGTTAACCGTGTGCACACAATCATCCAGCTCATCCAATTAAAGAGCTTGAAATAGCCTGTGGTCTGGTTGGAAGCCTCCTCAGTGTGCTTTTATGTATAAAACACCCAACTTAGACCTAACAAACACTGAAAAAGATCTTGCTTTTAATAGTTTCTTACTACAATTTAGGAAGCAGCCTCTCCTTAAGGTGTGAAAACAACAGTTCATATGTCCAACTATATTGCCTGCATGGAGAAGAAACTTTAATAAACCCCAGTATTTTTGTTTAAAGCTGCTGTAATTAATATTTTTATTGATGAGAGCCATTGTTCAGAGAGAGCAGGAAGAGCAGGTTGTCCAGTAATCACAAGGTTGACAGTTCAACCCCCTCCATGTGCAGCCCTTGCCAAGATGCTGAACCCCAATTTGATTCCAATGGCAGCCAGGCGCCTTGCATGGTGTGTGAGTGTGAATGAGTGTGAGTGAGGGGAAGAAGAAACACACTGTAAGGCATTTTGGAAGATAAGGTTAAATAAGGCCCTATATAAGTATAGACCATTTACCATTTTCAATGAATGCAATGCTTAATCATAGTAGAAAAATGGTTGCTAATAGCAACAAGCTGACGGAGAACTATCATCTGACTCTGCAATGCAGTTTTTTTTGTTTGTTTTTGGATCTGAAGTTTTGCTGTTTTTTATCCACATTTATCAGCACTTGACATCAGTTTTAGCAGAAATAACAGATGACTTGACTGTCTGGCCAGAACCAAACAACAGAAACATAAAGTCAGAACCATCGCTAGTTTTCTAACATAGTGGAGCATTTGCAAACTGAAAAGCTACAACTGTTTTCCCCCAGGAGTTGATGCAGAGATACGGAGATAAAAGGAGAGTAAATGTTGCACTTGTGTTTTCCTTGTACCCACAACCATGATTACAGAGAAATACTAAAAAATAAACAGTAAGTCAATAGGCATTAGCTGTTGCAGCCCAATGAGATTTTAATAAATCAGCGGTTGCAGCTTGTTGCAGTTCCCAAGTAGCCAGACTTCCTCTAAGGCAGACTAAAAGACATATAGCATGGAAGGGGTTTGCATTAGTGACATTTTTTAATATAAAGTCAGAGGTAAAGCCAACACACTTCCTACTTTGTGTCTAAGTCTCATTTACACTGTAATTTATGTCCTGAATATGTTTTCACTCAATAAGCCAAGTGATTTTCGATAGAAAATGTTTCTTGTGTACTGGTTGAACAAGTTATAACAAACAAAAAGTGAGCGGTGATGTTTTCTGTCTCTGTAGGACCTGAGTGCAGCGCTGCCGCAGGGTCAGGTGTGTCACGATGAACAGCGACTCGAGGTGATCTTTAGCGATCTCGCCCGCCACCGGGACGATTCCCAGCAGCGCAGCTGGGCGCTTCATGAAGACCATGCTCTTATCGCCTGCTACCTCGAGGAGCTGCTGAAGATTCTGGTATGATGCTGTGTGCAGATGGCTTCATCGTGCTTGTGGCAGCTGCAGAGCGTCTGTGTTCTGATGTCCTGACTCACTGTGTCACACTCACAACAAAGGATTTTACAAATATAAATAAGTAAACATTTATTTATACTGCACCTTTCACAACAAAAGTTACTTCATGATGTGCTTATTAAATATTGAACAAGCAGCAGAGCAACAAACACAAGATTAGAAAATAGCTATTTCCAGTAAAAATCAGCAAATATCAGCTTGTCAACACACAGCTTGTGATCCAAGATGACTCAGTGTGTACGAATATGCTCAGTATGGAAATGTGTTTGATTGCAATGAAAATAAGGAGGGTTCGTGCCAGAAGAGATGTTTTTGAAAAATAATGGGCTGCTAATTCCACATAGTTTTGGGCTGGATGAATTACTAAAACAAGAACAACTGCAAGTAAAATGAGATGAAAATAAAAAACAACGATGCCCTCAGGATAGAAATGAATCAAGCTCTAGACTGTTTTGCATGTTATTTAAGGTTGCAGGTACACAATACGTAAAACTGGATTTTCCAAGCTCAGTAAGAACAGCTGGCATCTGCAGCATAATCCAATCATTTTAGCGTGTATGGTAAGGGCCCGCATTAAAAAGACTGCAGCAGTAATGTACTGGAGTGAAAAACCAGAAAGAGCCTTATAAATAAACAAAAGTCACTGTTATCATACATTAAAGTGAAGAAGGGCCAAGGAAACCCGGGATAGTTGATATTGCTGATCTGTGATCAGGTTGGTAATATGAACATTTTGTCTGTGATGAATCTGAGACGTGAACCCGGGACCTGTCCAGATGTTGTGTTGTAAACACCAGACATGTCTGATAGGATCAGAGCAGCTCAGACGTCTCTACAAATCCAACAGTGAGCCTAAAGCCTGAATCTGGAAACCCTTCAGCCAGCTGAATATTCTTTGTTGGCAGTTTGTCCTGAACCAGATCATGAACCAGATCAGGGTTGGGTTGCTCATATGAATTGCTAATGGGCTCCTAAATCCTGTGGTTTGTCCATAGACTGTGACTCTTTAGGGATTAGGAGGTTACATGGTTATGATGTTATTATATCACTGCTGTTACACTTAAAATCTGTTTGTGTCCTCAGACTGATGCAGATCCAGAGGTGTGCAAGAGGATGTGCAAGACCAACCACTATGAGAATGTGCTGTCTTTGGTTTCATACTATCAGATGGTGAGATATAATATGAACAAAGCATTTTATATTTGAATCAACTAAAGACAAATGTGTGCTCAAGAAGAAATGTCATCATCAGCATCATCTTTTTTCAGAGTAAAACACCGTATTACCTCAAAAAGTCTTAACTGAAAAGGAGCTGTGTTAATTATTATTAACCCTCTGAACCCCAGTTAGCTTCTGGGCAGTTTTTTCCTGTCACATTTTCACTCTTTGTGGACTCATTTTTCTCTCCATGGAAATGGCACAACCATCACTAATCTTAGCGAGAACTTAAAAATGTCTTTTGCGCAATAAAACAAAGTTATAATGACATCAATCGTAAAAACAGAAGAAAATGACAGTTACATTTTTGGATTATTCATTTTACAAAAATGAAAAAAAGGCATCAGCCTGCAGTTCAGCCCAGTCTAGTCGAAAAGTCCCAGAATTTTTGGTCACAACTAAGTCTGCAGTGCCTTCATGGTTTCATGACGGAGCGTAGAGTTTTTTTAATTTATGTATTTATTTATTTGCCAACAGTTAATTTTAGGTGGAGACATGGAAATAAAGTGATTTTTAAGACATCTCTTGATTTTAAGCTTAGATTTGGTGTAGTTTTCCAAATGTGCACCACAAATGACTAGTTCAAGGACTTTTGGAAAGTCCACAAGCTGCTGATTCTTCCTGTTTTTTTTGTTTATGTATCTGACAAATGGTGCCATTTTGACAATTAAAAAATGATATCAGGCCTGTGAAACCTGCTTGTGGGTTTTGTGGTTTAGAGGGTTTTTGCACCATTTTCAACTGTTCTTTTTGTGCCCAAATGCAGGTTAGTTGAACCAGTGTCTCTGTAGTGTTATTATACATGTCGGTGATGTTTTGTGTATATCTGGTTGAGAGCGTCTTATTGATGTCTTCATTTTCATCACTTTACAGGAGCACCGTGTGTCTTTGCGGCTGCTGCTGCTCAAAGTATTTGGGGCAATGTGCAGCCTGGATGCTGCTCTCATCTCCACGCTGCTCAACTCCATCCTCCCCATGGAGCTGGCCAGGGACCTTCAGACTGATACACAAGGTGAAAATATTTACTTTTCACTGTCTCCTGTTCTCCCTTAAATTACTTTCACTCTGATGTACTGTTTTGTTGTGTTTTTTCGCCAGAACACCAGAAGATGTGTTACACAGCTTTGGTACTAACTATGATATTCTCAATGGGAGAGCAGGTGCCATATCACCACTATGGTACGACAGACCTTTTTCTTATTATGTAAGAAAAATAAGAAAACCAATCAACCACAACATTCTGACCACTGACAGGTGAAGTGAATAACACTGATCATATTGGTACTATGTGCTGTTCTGATGGAAAACCTTGGATTTTAACATCCGTGTTGATGAGACTCAGACACCCAAATAAACATTGTCCCACAACAAGCACACTCCCTCATGCAAATGGAAATCCCAAATGTCACTGGCCTACCCCCACAGGAAAATGAACCCCACCATATGGAAAAAAAACATCAAACAAGCAGGAACATGTTGAGGAACATGAAAATGGCCCAACATGTTGATTTGACCTCCAAACTTCCTACACCCCATTGTGATCAAGCATCAACAGGATGCAGTGGAACAAGTTTGATTGACAGAGGCTCCACTGCACAAGCCAGAGTACCCAAAGGATCCAGTGCCAACGTCCTGGTTCCAGACCTCATAGGACACCCTGAGAGGTCCTCTTGTCCATGCCCAATGGTACAGAGTATTTTTGAGCACATAAGGGGGACCAACACAATATTATGCTGGTGGTCATAATGTTGTGCCTGATCGGTGTATATACCTGCTGTGTTTTTCCAGTGATGTAATGATTTGCACATAAAAAAGAGCATTGCTGCTGAGCAAAGCTTTGTGTTTAGCTTCCTGCCAACACATTTATCCCTTTATCCGGCAGAATATTAAAGGTTTTGCTGACATGAATAGATTAAGACATTTGACGTTGATTCATAAGACGCATTAAAAGGATACTGTGTGCGTTATTTTAAAAAGCAGATATAATCCTGACCCTCCCTGCTTTCAGAACACTTGAATGCTGAGTTTGTTCAGTTTCTGCTGGGTGTGGTAGAGGATGGACTTCCCTCTGATCCCACAGAGCAGCTGCCTGACATCTTCTTGAACCTCCTGCTGTCCTTCAACCTGCATCACACAGGTAAAAACAGCTTCAGCAGACCTTTTTTTCCCACAGCATTTTGACAAGTCATAGCAGGAAAAGTTGTTCTTTTGTGCAGTATAATACAGTTTTAATGCCATAAGTCATTAAAAAAAATAACATTTTTTTCAAGTGACCACAGGTGTTGCCAGTACTGGAAAAAAATCATGACTCTACATACCATAGATATTTTACTACTAACACTTCTAGATTTTTTTCCATACTTGTCTCTGTCTGCTCTGTGTAAACACAGCCTGCAGTTCAGCTGTATTTTTATCATGTGACTGGTGGAGTGGTCGAAGTCACTAATGGTCTCCTGATTACAAGAATTTCTTTCTTTCTTTTTTTTTTTACGAAGTCATGTGAGAGCAAACTGCTTATTTTTGCACATTTCTAATTGAGATATGTAAAATAAGTCCCATTTTATTACAGTTTTCAGCTTTTTCAACAGAACAGCATATTGAACACAAATAGTTGAAAGGACATAGGAAAGCTGAAAATCTGGCAGTCCTTTTTGCTTTTACAGAATGGTATAATTATGACATATTTTTTGAACATAACATGCCTTTCTAACCTGCCTGTCAGATTTGAGGTTTAGAAGATTAACTAACATGGATGGAACGAGGCCAGCATTAGTTGTATGTCAGATATTTTTGTTTGTTTTAATGTGTTGATGTATAAAAGAGTTTTAAGAGCTTCTATTGTTTTACCATAAGTACTAACTTGCGCTACATGTCTGTGTCTTGTGTGTATCAACTAGCACCCAGCAACAATGTGATTATGCAGGAGCTGAAGGAGAAAAATGTGAAGATCCTGTCAGAGAAAGTGCTGCTGCTGTTGAACAGAGGAGGTAAAATATCGTTCTTTGTCATGTTTTCATTATTCTTGTGATGCAACAATAGATAAATAATAAAGTATCTTATCCTTTCCCCTCCAGATGACCCTGTGTGTATGTTCAAACACACTCCACCTGCACCACATGCGGTGCTCAAGTTTCTGCAGGATGTTTTCGCCGGCCGAGAGACGGCCGACATCTTCTATCGAACTGACATGATGGTGATGATCGACATCGCCGTTCGACAAATCTCTGACCTTTCACCTGGAGACAAGGTGAGGCACTGACTCATTTCACAGCTGCTGATGTAGCATGTTAAATAAAGGGCTTTAGAGGTGCTGCTGGGTGTTACCTTTAGACAGAGCCAGGATAGACGTTCTCTGTTTCCAACTTAGACAAGAACAAGAAAAAACATATTTCCTTAAATCTCCTATAGTATCAGCTATATCAGTAACTGTTTACCTTGTCTGACCATAATCACTTTCTTCTTCTCCTCCCTGTGAAGCTGCGGATGGAGTATCTCTCTCTCATGCACTCCATAATGCGCTCGACAGACTACCTCGAGCACCAGCACCGCCTGTCTGACCTGCAGGGGGCGCTGCAGAGGATTCTCAGGGAGGAAGAAGATCCAGGAGAGGACGAGGGCAGCGCTACAGCAAAACAGATGGACAAGCTAATCGTACAGCAGATCTACAAGGAGTTCCCACAGATCTGTGAGAACCAGGACTAACCATATCAGTATCATGCTCACACACTGTAGTCTGCTCCCGTCTACTGCAGGGAGGCACGATGAAGCTTGGAGGACGAAGAGCTGATGCTTGAGGACGACTTGTATTCTGTGCCAGCCTGTGCTGAGAAAAGCAAAACCGGCTCTGTCAGTGTTTATTTGGACTCGCAGTCCAGAGCTGCAGTGTGGATGTGATGCTCATCTCAGAAAGATCAGTTTTCAAAGCCGTTCCCTTCCTCAGAGTGTGTCATTTGAACAATGAGTGGGATTGAAGAAAATATGACAAACTCACAAAAAAGCAAAGTTTTGTCACACCTGGAAATTAAAAACAGCCAAAACATAGGCCAAACCTTTAAGCTGTTCTCAAAGTGAATTCTTAGCAATAATGACCCTACAAACCTTACATGGACTAACTGCGTGCACTTACAAGTATTTTGAATTAAAGTATGAGCAGCCACAGCTAAAGCTTAGCCTAACCAAACTAACATGAAACCAAATTTGTTTCAGAGAACATTTAAAGGTTTGTAACAGAAAGGCAAATCTACCGTTACGATGCATGTATTAGTGCCATTATCTGAACGTTGAGAGAATGCTTTGGACCTTTACGGGCTTCCCTTTTAGTGGGACCAAACTACTGCGTGTTACTGAGAGCATTGTTTTTCTTTACTGCACTCTGAAAACTGACTTCCTCTTTCATTCATCCTCTCATTACTTGTAATTCAAATTAAGGTCAAGTAGAGCAACCTGAACTTTTCTAGTGAGGAAAGCACACTGCGACTCATGTTACCATTACTAAGCTTTTAGCTCAGTAAGTTGCTGCTGCATATTGAGTCTTGGTCATGTCTGCAGTTATCTCAGTCTGGTACTCTCAGCTTTTCCAACACCTTAAAATAATCGCTCTGTACTTGCACATGCAACGCTCCGTAAGCATCAGATGTCCTTGACTGTTTACAGATTCTAACTAACCATGCTGCAATAAGGCTTTATCACAACTTTGTCTTGGCTGATGTGATCTGTGGCTTCATGGAGACGAAGAGTGTTCTGCAGTTAATATCTGACATGATACTTTGTTGATTTCCAGTTCTAATCTTTATGTTCCTGCTGCAAAGGAAAGGAGAGGAAACACGGGGCATTTATTTTATCTCCTTGTGGTTTAAATACTTTAACAGCAAAATGTACCTTCCCTGATTTCTGCCAGTAACGTAGTGATCGATGTTGTTCTCCCGTCTTACACTTACCTTGTCTGATTTCTGTCCCTGGCATGGCTTCTCCGTCTGGAAGGTTGACACAGTCCAGAAGTGATATCAGATTTTAGTTCACGTTCGAGTGTTCATTCTTTAAGTAATTGCGTGTTTGTTTACAGTGTGTATGTGAGTGTGGGTATGTGTGAGCGGCGAGCGTCTCCATGATTAACATTGTCTGCAAAGTGCTGCGACTGTGTTATAATACAACTAATAAAGCTATATTTTAACAGTGGAAGTTGTCAGATTTGTTGTTTAGAGAGTCACTGTGTAAAGTTCACAACATAACAAAAACCTTATTCAGAGTTTTCAAGTAAATACGTTGTAAGTCACACTGTTGCGCTCGGCACACAAGAAACGGTGAATTTTAGCAGCAAACTGAATGCAGGCAAGTGTGTCCAGCAGATACAAAGTTTAGAATGAGAGAAAATGCATTTAGTCACTTTTGTCCTCTGCACCCCTTTCTTTGAGTGTCTGTGTTTTTTCCACCCATTTCTTTGCCTCCTTTTGGAACGACCTGCCTGAGGAGAATCACTGACATCTTTTGAATCACTTCTTAAAGCCCTTTTTTATGGCCTCGCTTTATCTGATTTTGTCTGTTTATTGGTTTTTAGAGTTTGTATTATATATCGCTCCTGTAGTTTGTCCTTTGTCCTCTCTCTCTGTAACTCTACAGATATTTCCTGCTCTGATCTGCAGCTACTGGTTCCACCAGCTCATCCAGTGTTTATGTTTTTTCTTTGCTATCTTTTTCTGTCTCCTCTTTACAATCACTCCAACCAGTCGAAGCGGATGGCTGCCCTCACTGAGTCTGGTTCTATTAAAGGCAGTCAGTCCCCTCCAATATGTTTGCTTATATTGAATCTTTGAATTTTCAGTGTATAATTGTGTAGGGTCTTAAAAGTCTAACTCATAATCTAAATTAGTCAGGTGATTTGCCGATTTGTTGAGTATATAATATATATAAAATTGCAGGGTCTTAACCTTAATATTTAAACATGGTAGGTCCATTCATAATGCCAATCTTGGTTCTCTTTTGGAAAGCCCTTTGGCTCAGCGGCTGTTCCATATATCATATGAGCTATACAAATAACTGTGACTTAAATATTGATTTGTTTGTTTTGTTTTGCTTGATTACTTGTATTTTGATTTTTTGCATCTGTTGTCTTTTTGTGTTAGCTCTTCTTAATTGGGCATAACAGGGTATCCTGCTTTTGTGTTGTCTGGTAAAGCACTTTGTAAACACTTGTTTTCTAAAGTGCCATTTAAATAAAAGGTTATAATAATCCTTTTAAAATTAAGTTTCTAAAAAAGGATCAGTTCTAATACCTATTGATGTTACATAGATATAGATATAACACACAGGTGTAACCACACTCATACAGCCATTAATTTAGGGCAAACTTAAGGAATAATATGTCTTAAGAATTGGTTTACATAGAAGCACGCAGAAGCTATCAAGCTGAACAGACAGACAGACAGACAGACGGACAGAAAGAAAGAAAGAAAGAAACAAAGAAACAAAAAAACAAAGAAAGAAAGAAAGAAAGAAAGAAAGAAAGAAAGAAAGAAAGAAAGAAAGAAAAAGAAAGAAAGAAAATAGAGTCCTACATCATTATATTTTATAGGGTTGTTTTGGGTACACTGCGTTCAAACAAACTTAAAAGTTTCTACCCGGACCTCAAACAGAGACGTACCGGAGTGGAGCTGTGTTGCAGTCAGAGCGGTCCGGGTGAATAAGTGGGGCAAAGGTCCAGCAGAGCGGACTGACGGCAGCACACTAACATATCTCCCTGAGGAAAAGCCGCACAGGTGAGATGTCAGTTCTGGTTTTCTGGTTTCTCTCCGTGTCTCCCTGTTTTCTCTCTCGGTTTATTTAACTCGCTGTTATCGTGTGTTTTTCTTCTTCCTGCATAGCTGAAAGTCAAAATGTCCAAACAACCGCAGCCGATCAGCCCGCTGAAGAACTTCTTCGCTGGAGGCTTCGGAGGGGTTTGCCTCGTCTTCGCTGGACACCCGCTGGACACCATCAAAGTAATTCATGCACGTTGTGTGTGTTGATGTGTTCCTGCGTTATAGTCAGACACAGACTATCAGGTGACCCTGCAGACAGCAGAGCCAGAACAACATTTATGTCACATTTAAACCGGACCTGAGTCTCATATTGAAGTGTTTAGTGTGTTGGTGTTTCTGCAGAGCTCTGAGATCAGCTCTACTGCTGCTGCAGCCCTTTGACCCACATTCAGCCTGATACATGAGTCAGCTGCTCTGTGGCCTCCTGCTCAGGAACAGACTTCACCTGAATGCTGGATGTTTTTATTTTACACCTACAGTCATTAGAGCAATACTCCTGACTAGAGCTAAACTATATGAAACATCTGATCTCAGTATCAGCTCATTGCAGATACAGTGTTGGTCAGCTAATACTAAGAATTTGTTATTCAAAATTGTGTCTAAGGTCATTTCAGGACTCGACT
The DNA here is from genome assembly GCA_024666655.1 of Dascyllus trimaculatus. NCBI lineage: Eukaryota > Metazoa > Chordata > Actinopteri > Pomacentridae > Dascyllus > Dascyllus trimaculatus. The sequence continues at coordinate 15,325,340 of CM045450.1, forward strand.
CCGTATAGTTTGTCTGACTGTCAAGTTAATTTTCAAACCGTTTATAAGTGTCCTGCTTGGGCTTTAATTCTTTTCAGTGTGTGAGGCCAGAAAAACAAGCTGTAAACACAACCTTGACAACCAGGAGCAAGATCAGGATTCGTTTAAAGTTGTGTTTCTGTTTTGAATTTAAGTTTGTCCGTCTGCCAGAACTGCATCGTACATTTCGTTCCTATCAGGAGTTCAGCAGCCAAATTGTACACACGGTACAGGACGTGTGTATTTATAGGCACATACTGATTACATCCCACCGATGTCATGGTCAACTGATCATTTTCATCATCTGTTAATCTGTGTGTTATTTTCTTGATTAGTAATTCAATCTACAATATGCCAGAAAATAATGAGAAATGCTGAACCAAACTTTCTGAAGCCCAGTTTGCTCTTTTCTCTTGTTTTGTCTAAACAGCAACACAAAACCCAAAGATATTAAATATCTTCTGAGTTAAGCCAAAGACCAGCAGCAATCCTCATGTTGTAGAAGCTAAAATGACAGATGTCGCATGGAATATTAACTTTATTATCAGAACAGTTCATTAGTTTTCTTTCGACTGATAAGTTGATCAAGTAAACTTTTTAGTCAAACACTCTAGATCGGGGGTCTCAAACTTTGGTCCTCGAGGGCCACTATCCAGCATGTTTTAGATTTTTCCTTCTACCAACACACCTGATTCAAATGATCAACTCATCATCAAGCTCTGCAGAAGCCTGATAAGGATCCTGATCATCTGAATCAGGTGTGTTGGAAGAGGGAAACGTCTAAAACATGCAGTATAGTGGCCCTCGAGGACCAAAGTTTCTGCTCTAGATATATTATCAGACATAAAATCAGTTTAGGTGCAAAAAGAGTGGCAGAAATCACAAAATAATGCATAGAAATATTTGAATGTATTAAAAATAGTTTTTCAAAAGAGATACGGCAGAACACGCTGTCGAATTCTTCAGAACGTGCTGATAGAAACGGGGATACAAGGAAGAAAATTTCACAAAACATTACATGTAATAATAAAGTTACTCAGTGAACAGCTGCATTCTTCTGAAAATGGATTGAGCCACAAGATCAGCGCGATGATTTGTCATATTGATAAACTTCGGCATTGAGATCAGGATTTTGTGCAGGTCAGGGAAGTTTGTGGACACGAAACAATCAAAAAATATCTCAAGTTTATGGACCAAGTGTAACTACATAACTACAGACGAGTAGCTACTCTCATGTTGTGGCTTTGTGTGTAAAGACTTAATCCTCTTTTTCTTTCAGGTGCGTTTACAGACTCAGCCCAAACCCAAACCTGGAGAGAGCCTCATCTATGCCGGAACCATTGATTGCTTTAAAAAGACTTTAGCCAAAGAGGTGAGGCTGCTCGCTGCTTTAATCTTTGGGATACGTGAAGTTTCTTTTCTTCTTCCCACTGATCTTTTCTTCCTCGTCCTCTTCCTTTACAGGGGGTTAAAGGACTCTACAAAGGAATGGCGGCACCCATAATCGGAGTCACGCCGATGTTTGCCGTCTGTTTCTTTGGATTCGGGCTGGGAAAGAAGCTACAACAGAGAACCCCTGATGAAATCCTTACGTAGGTGATTGCTCTGTCGTAGGTGGTCGTAGTGTTACTTCATCGTCATAATCATCAGTCATCATAGCTTGTTTGTGCGTCAGCCTCTTTCTCTTGTCTCCTGCAGGTATCCACAGCTGTTTGCTGCAGGGATGTTGTCCGGTGTCTTCACCACGGCCATCATGGCTCCTGGAGAGCGAATCAAATGTCTCCTGCAGGTCAGAGGTTACTGTGTGCAGATATCCAGGATCTAATTAATCCCACTTTGTTAGCTGAACAGTTGATTCCACATCCTTAAAATAGTTTGGGTATTTTGTCAGGCTTCTCTTGTCACTGATGTTTAGTTGCTTCCCATCTGGAGAAGTTATTTGGAAGAAATGTCCAATAAGTGTGAAATAATGCGTCTGTGTTCTGTGTGTGGTTGCAGATTCAGGCCTCGACAGGAGAGGTGAAGTATGCAGGACCCATGGACTGTGTCAAACAGCTGTACAGACAGTCTGGAATCAGAGGGATCTACAAAGGCACCGCTCTCACCCTGATGAGAGGTGCTTCTTTTCACTTCTTGAAAAATATCTTTTATATCCATTAGAATGTGTTCATTTTGTTTGGGACATTTGTAATTAGTAGATCAAATAACCAGAACGCTTAATGGAAAACTACTTAAGCTTTTACTACTGCCCTGGAGGTTTCTTCTAAACAAACAAAGTTTCTGTTTGCATTCAGTCTTACTCCTCAAACCACTTGCTTGAACAAACATGCTTAATGCTTTTCCATCCTCATAAAACATTTTCCAACCTTATTTTTTTCTGTATTTTAAATCTTACAGTTCTGTCTGCTCTGCGCCCTCATGTCTGCACAATCGTTGGTTTTCACCATCCATTCTAATCTTTCTTGTCCAAAACTGCACAGGACACCAGATAAACTTTGCCAATTTATCATAGCAGAGTCTGTTTAGAGGTCTGGGAGAGTCCTGCTGCATATATGCATATTTATACAGTGCCTTCCACATACATAGTATTGATACAGTAAAAATGAAATCTACAGTTTTTTTTGCATAGAAGTAGCAGAAGTTTCATTTTCACTCTATTGGTAAGATACTTTTGAAGGGTTCTGTATGTGAAAAAGCTGCATGTAGCTTTTCCTGTGTGATATCCCATACATTTCATGATTTAAAAAAGGGATTCCCTGTGAGTCAGTGTCAATTGCAGCGGAGGGATGCACATTAACAAAATTTAAAACTCCATCATGGAGAAACAAATGAGCTCACCGGACCTGTAGATCCTCATGTTAAACAGCTCGAGACTGTTAACAGCTTAGAGGCATTGTGGGGTTTTTGGCTGTATGCAGTCTGTGGTATTGTGGTAAAAGTAGACAATTGCAGACTGCAACAGTCCTTTAGGAGTTCGACTCAGCTGTAGGAAACTCGATCACAGCTGTAGTCAGTAGAACAGAACTAGGTCTTAGTACTGCAGGTTTGTTAATCCCCAGTGTAGCGCTTAATTTGGGCTTTGGAGCTCACTTACTGTTATCAGGTGCTTTGAAGTTATATCAAACAGAAGTCTGCTCATTAATAACACCTAGTGGTCATTATTAAGTCCCTTCTGAGTTGAAGGATTTTCATGATATTTACCTGTATGTCATTTTTATAGAATCTTTGTTGATGTGTTTTTGTAAAGACAAGAACGTCACATTATGTATCTGTCAGATGAAGTAAAGCGTTGTGTGCTCACGTAGAACTTTATTAATTTAGTTACATATAATCAGTAACCGTATTTCGTATATTGTGGAAAACTGTATGTTGCTCACTGAATTTTTTGTTTGTTTTGTGTCTCAGATGTTCCAGCCAGCGGGATGTACTTCACGTCTTACGAGTGGTTGAAGAACCTTCTCACGCCAGCAGGGAAAAGGTGAGTGTTTGTTTTGCTCGCAGTGTTTACAGCCGTCTGTTATAAAAAGACACCTCAGCAGCAGGACCTGTTGTCTTCTCCCTGCAGCCACAACGAGCTCAGTGTTCCCAGTGTGCTGTTCGCTGGAGGAATGGCTGGAATCTTTAACTGGGCCGTCGCAATTCCACCCGACGTACTCAAGTCTCGTTTCCAAACAGGTTTGTTACAGTTATACAGAACAGAGATAGTGGTTCAGTCTTCATCTTGTCTGGTTTAGGTGTTGAAAATCACGACCTTGTAGTTTTTCTATTTCTGCTACTTTACAGGGGCCTAACTTTACTGTGTTTGTGCCTTTTAGTTTGTTAAATGACTCCGAGTTCAGTTCTATGCAGTAATGAAGTGTACATACCTCGATAAAGGATAGTTAAATAGCCAGTGGAAAGTCTGGCGTTTAGTATCTATCAAGGTTTTCTATCATCCACTTGCTAGAGGTACGAATAGAATAGAATAGAAAAAATGGTTCTCCTTCAGTGTGAGACGTCAAGGGAATCCACAAAAACATAACCGTATTAATTCAAGTATTGCACAGTAGAATAATATGTGTACAGGGCAGATTCTGTGTTTTGCAAAATAAATATTGTTGCACCAGTAGAAAAATACTTTCCACTAGTCAATGTCAACTTGGAAGATAGAAATTTCCAGGTGCTCACAATAGTCAAGAGAACTAAAGAAGCCTCTTGGATAATTTTCCAAGAATAAACCATGAAGTTCTGCTGCCCTTGACTTTCTGCGTCTAGTAATACGTCTTTGTTTTTCCTTATGTTGCTAAAGATCTGCTTTTCTTTGACCGGCAGGTTTGTCTTGTAAAAATGTGTCTCAATGCTGCATCTTTCCCCTCAGCTCCTGAAGGAAAGTATCCCAACGGTTTCCGGGACGTTCTGCGGGAGCTGATCAGGGAGGAGGGTGTGGCCTCTCTGTATAAAGGCTTCAACGCCGTCATGCTCAGAGCTTTCCCTGCAAACGCAGTGAGTGGGCCTCCCTTATTATTCAGCTTTCTAATAGAAGTGCAGCTGTTTAAATTCTCAGATTCCAGCTTCATAAATATAAATATTTTCCGGTTTCTTTACTTCTATGACGGTAAACTCAACGTCTTTGGGTTGTGGACAAAACAAGACATTTGTCATCTTGGTGTTTGAGAAACACTGATTCACTTTTTTAAACCGTTTTCTGACATCTTATAGACCAAACAGGTCATCAATTAATCAGGAAAATAATCAATAGATTAATATTGAATGAAATGAACTATTAGTTTCAGCCTTGTGAATGAGCTGGATGGTACATTTGGACATGTAGCAGTGTTTAGTTTGAAAAGTTCAGGACAAAATGAATGTGTTTTGTAGTAAAGGTCAGGTAAATTTCACTGTACTTTACAGTATATCATAATTTTAAATCTAGTGTCTGATCCGGATCCACAGTAGTGATGTGTTTTACTTTAACCAGCAATAACTGGTTTGCCAAAACTGAAGAAGGGAACAATTGTCATGACAGAGACAGAATAGGCTACATCAACTAGGAATGTGGTGGAAAACTTTGGAAGCGTTCAAGAAAAGCGGCAGGAGCTCCTGATAAAAAACAAACTTGGTTTAGACGAAGGATTACGGTCTATAAAATAAACTCCACAAGTATGCAGTAACAGTGTTTGTGTGAATAACTGTCACTGCCAGGAGGGGGAGACAAAAATCCTGACTGCAGGTTTAATATGTCTTAAAGTTTTTGTCCATTGGTTTGGCTCATTTCTTGAAACCTAAATTAGATTCAGATTCAGATTCAGATTCAGATTCAGAACTTTATTTATCCCAGAAGGGCAATTTTGTTTGCAGCCACCGCTTTGAAAAATAAAAAGTACCGCATACACAGTCATACAGCAACACAGATAATCTGTCAGTGCCAATAGCAGACAACAGCAACAACAACAACAACAGCCTCTATAATAAGGTAGGAAGCAGCAGGACAAGGAGCTTCACCAGAGTACAGGACAAGTTCAACAGTAATAAATATTAAGACACACTTAAAATCAGACAAAAAAACAGACTTCAGATGCTGCTTTCTCCTAGATTTAGGAGCCTTATGGCAGCTGGAATGAAGGAGTTCGCAAATCTGTTTGTCTTCCTGGCAGGGGCGAGATAGCGCCGCCCAGAGGGCATTAAGGAAAATTCTTGCCTTAAAATGTGGTCAGGAAGGCTCAAAATGCTTTGAGCCTTGCGGACCACCTGTCTGCTCCACAAGGAGTTCAACCATGGCATCTGTACTCCAATAATTTTTGAGCTGATCCTTACAATGTTATTCAGGCTGTTTTTATCCTTGACTGAGAGATTATAAAACCAGCAAATAAAAGAGAATGTTAAGAGACTCTCGATAAAAGAACGATAAAAATTACACAGAATGGGCTGAGAGACATTAAAAGAATTTAGTTTCCTTAAGAGATATATCCGCTGTTGGCTTTTCTTAGTGATGACGTCAGTGTTACATTCTCAAAACAACACGGACAAACCTCTAAACTACTTGACAACTGTTAACAACAGAACGGCATTTCTCTTCTCAGCCTAGTGGTTGTTCTCTCCAAAACATGTCAGCATCATTTCATTGTAGATTGGAGATTTAAGGAAATGTTTGGGTCATCACCTTTGACACGCAACCTAAACATCTTCAGAGAGTTGTACAAGGAACAGTTCATTTAACGTTGTAACGTTAACATTTTTTTCATTTTTTAAAAGATAACATGCCTTTCAAACCCGCTGGCAGGTTTTGGGGTTCAGAGGTTAAAGTACTGTATGTTGCGTTGTTTATGCTGCATCATCACAACTGTCACAAGTTGATCAACTGAAGCTTCATCTGTTCTTTTAAAATGACGTATTTCATCATTGAGGTTTAGTTCAGCACAGCCCTCTGTTGGCTGGAGATTTAGGGAAATGTTGGGGTCATCACCTTTGACACGCAACCTGAACATCTTCAGAGAGTTGTACAAGGAACAGTTCATTTAACGTGATGTAAAACAACTAGGGAGATCACTGTTACATGCGCTGCTACTATGTGTAGTTTTAAAAAACGGGTTTATAATGTGAGCTAGTGTTTTAAATCATCGCTGGAGCCAAACAGCGCCACCAGCTGGTCTTCATACTGGGAGATGTTCCTCTTCATGATGTCCATGCAGGGACCCAGCAAACGCTCAAAAGCCTGGATGTCAATTACTGGAAGGAAAAGAGGAAGATTCAGTTTCCTGTTGTACAGATGAAATCTAGTAAAAAGGAATGAAATAGTAGAGGGAAGCTTCTTTAATTGAAAGACATGTTTACGTAAATGACAGAGACACAACATTCTGACCATTGACAGGTGAAGTGAACAACACTGATCATATTGGTACTATGTGGTGTTCTGATGGAAAACCTTGGATTTTGACATCCATGTTGATGAGACTTAGACACCCAAATAAACATTGTCCCACAACAAGCACACTCCCTCATGCAAATGGAAATCCCAAATGTCACTGACCTACCCCCACAGAAAAATGCACCCCACCACATGGAAAAAACATCGAACAATCAGGAACATGTTGAGGAACATGACAATGGCCCAACATGTTGATCTGACCTCCAAACTTCCTACACCCCATTGTGATCAAGCATCAACAGGATGCAGTGGAACAAGTTTGACTGACAGAGGCCCCACTGCACAAGCCAGAGTACCCAAAGGATCCAGTGCCAAGGTCCTGGTTCCAGACCCCATAGGACACCCTGAGAGGTCCTCTTGTCTATGCACAATGGTTCAGAGCATGGTTTAAAACATTTTTGAGCACATAAGGGGGATCAACACAATATTAGGCAGGTGGTCATAATGTTATACCTGATCAGTTTATGTAGCTACATCGTCCAAATCCCACCAGACTGAAACTGATAAAACTTAAAGCAAACTGTTAGAAATGAATACAAAATAAGAGCATATTAGTTATTTATGTGTATCTTCTGTGTTAAAATAACCTTTAATATTGAACATTTTATCACAGAAAACTATATAAATTACTTATTTAATCACTGTTATTCACAAACTAAAAGGTTTTGTTTCATTATCTTCTTTTTCAGGCTTGTTTCTTAGGATTTGAGCTCGCAATGAAGTTCCTGAACTGGTTAGCACCGGACCTGTGATGGGGGCTCAGCGTTGCCTCGTTGTGAATCCCAGGAACACACTCAAACAAAAAAAAACACACACAAACACACAGAGCATATAATGATATAAAGAGATTTTAAGAATTGTCCTAAGCTGTACTTGATTATCATTGAAGTGTTGTGGTACTGTAGAACACGTGGATCATGCAGACCTGCTGAGAGTTCAGTGCACAGATGTTGTGAAGACTCTGTAACAGTACCAGTAAACGCACAGACTCACACACACAGTCGAATGTTCTCACTCCTTTTATTTTACTAGTTTCTAGATTTTTTATTCTGTTGGTTTTTTTTTATAAGAAAAGGAGTGAAGTGAACATGTTGTGCCTTACCTTTTGTTATCTGGGAGCAGGTGCACATATCAGGGAAAAGGTGCATTTTGTTGAACTGTGTGTGTTCGTTCTCTCAGCAATAGACGCCTTCAGACTGTCTGCATCATGTCGGGTCACAATCCACTCAGTGACCGGTGATGTAATCTTCACTCTCTGTTTGTCTAATGTCCAAATATGAGTGTTCTCATAATGAGAGGGGTTGATAAGTAAATGAATGTCGGCATGTATAGAAAATAAAAGCAGATTCCATCTATAGAAGTTTCACTGTTGTGCCCATTTTTTTGTTCTATTTCTTTTCTTGTCTGGATTTATTGAAACAATATAAACATATTGTAATCAAAAACCTTGACTCACCATGCTTATTTATATATTTGATTGGTTTAATTATTGTGTCATTCCCAAATAATGAGCCCAAAAAGTCACCATCATTTAGAAAAACAGATCCAGAGCAAATAAAACTAAACACATGAACCATGCAGGCTTTGGAGACAGAGACCTTACTGTGTCTTGTGTTTTGTTGTGACTCCATATACAAGTTAGATTGCAGATATAATGTGGACATCAGTGTTTTGATGTGTTCACTGTTTCTTTTTAAATGAACGAAATATTAAATGTATATGTTCTTACACAATCAAAATGAAGACAACGCAAGAGAACGTGATTCATTCTCCACCTGACCTGTTTTCCTCCTGGACCTTTTTAAATCTCACAACTTCAAAGAGACACAAGAAAGATTCCTGTTCTTTACTAAACATCTTTGATCCCTCTTTAAGTTGGCTTTAAGGGTCAGGACCATAACTAGCCTTGAATTAAATATATGTCTGTAATTTAGGCATTTAAATGACGTCTCTTTAGTCATTTTTCTTCAAATCTAGCAGGCGACTTTCCTCCAATTGAGTTGATGCTTCCAGTCAGTCAATCAATAAGTCAGACTTTATTTATATAGCACTTTTCACACAAACTGCAACACAAAGTGCTTTAAAAAACTAGAGTAGGGGAAACTATACAACAACCTTCATCTCATATCCCATATTTAAACAAAGGACTCAATTAAAAACAATCATCACTTTCAATCGCTTTCATAAGTGAATTATTACTTATATTAGGAAGCACCAGAGGTAGGATGAGTTAAAAATTTAGTATAGCAAAACAATATTAGACAATTTAGATCTTAAAAGACCAAAAATAGACTAAAATGTATAAGTACGTTGACTAATAACTCAATTAATTAAAAGCCAACTACAAAGGTTGATTATATGTGTACCTTAGAAATAGCACGATGCTCTGTGAGATCTACTGTGTTTGTACAGATTCTTCAATCTGACCTATTTAGACATATACAAATAAGAATAACACTAACATGTGTAACATATTATAACTAGGCATGGTTACAAGTATGTTCAGAACTTTATAGATACAGTGAAGTGAAAAAGTATTTGCATCATTACATCACTTTAAAACTGCATTTTGTGTTTACTTTTGTTGTCTTTGTCTAATATTTAAATTTGTTTGATGGTCTGAAACATTAAAGTGGGAAAAATATGCAAAAAAGAAGGGGGCAAACACTTTTTCATTGCATTGTACATACAGATACCATGGCAATGGATACTGAAGGAAACTAACAATGACAACAGTGCAATTACCGTATTTCACAGTCTAATAAAACAGTTCAATAACCATAGGGCTATGAGTGTTTGAACTTTTATTTAGTTCCTCTTGTACAAGTGTGAGGCAGGTCATGTGACCATTCACACTAGTCACATGACACTGATACAGTTTAGAGGAGACAGCCTTTTCTGTAATTTTAAAACTTGCATTAGCTGCCCAAAGCCAAACGACACTTTTAGAAAATAAAATTTAAACGAAAAATGACCAGCAACAATTGTCGCCGGTGGGATTAAACGGGTTGATATAACAAAACCTACACTAGTGACAGGTGTAATTAGAACCTAATGAGTTTCTGTAAAAATAAACTCTCTAAAGCAGAGTATGGTGTTCCCTTCATTTCCTGTTTCAGTTTTACATACGAGTCCCTTTCGTTTGTTCTCCTCTGTTGCCTCTGTGAATTTCCTCTTGTGTTGACTTTAGGGTAAACTGTTTAAAGTGCTCTCCTTGTGTTGTTTCTTTGCCAAATCATCATGTTCTGAGGCGTAATCCATCGGACAGCCTGCGACTGCATGTGATGTCAAAAGTGAAAAGTCCTGGTCAATACTTTCCGACGGGCTGTGCCAAATAAAGGAATCAATAAAGTGCAGAGTGGGAGGAGGAGTCACTTTGCTCTTGGTGATGACAGAAAGTGTGTTTTATCAGATCGTTGGGACGCTCAGTGCTGCTGATGCAGAGAATTGAATGTTGTAGGTGTTGAGAACTGAGCTCGGTGGACATGAAGTTCTTCTAGAGTCCAAGGCTTTGACCTGTGAACCTGAACGATGAGTGCCGTTGAGATACCGGCCGGTCTGAGGGAGCTGCTGCAGGGTTACACGGTGGAGGTGCTCCGTCGCAGGCCTCCAAACCTGGTGGAGTTTGCGGTGCAGCATTTTACGCAGCTTCTGGAGAGCCAGCGGAACGACCAGCGGGCCAAGAAACGCAGCAACAGGCCTGCACGGAAAGGAGTCACCTTTGAAACCAAGCCAGACAAACCCAACAAAGACGATGAAGAGGAGGAGGAGGAGGAAGAGGACACTGTTAGTGAGTATTTTCACACCAGTGAAGTAAGAGCTTCCTCATGCTTTGTTAAAACCAGCCCTGACCTCTGTCTCTCTGCAGAGTCCACCACCGGGAAGTACAACCGCAGAGTTTCAGGTCAGCAACTGGAGCAATGTGTGTGACGACTATGAGTTCATATTGGCTGCAGGGTTTTCATTTGTTTGTCCTGCTGCAGTTTGTGCAGAGGCCTACAACCCCGATGATGATGAGGATGATGACACAGAGCCTCGGATCGTGAATCCCAAAACAGACGAGCAGCGCCGGCGGCTTCAGGACGCATGCAGAGATATTCTACTGTTTAAAACACTGGACCAGGTAGAGCAGACCTCACTGAGACCGGGAGACAGATCACAGCTCTTCAGTTGTTCAGTTGCTTTCACTGCTTTGCTGCTCTGTTGGTTGATGCAGAAGTGAGAGGTTAAAGGCCAAGATACATTTCTGATCTGCTGCTGTATGAACTTTAAAAACTAATATGAAACTAAACGATGATTCAGTTTTATACACAACTTATCTGAAACAAACTCCTGGAAAACTTGAGATCTTCGCCGAAAACTTGATTTATTTTTAATGTCTGTCAATCAAATGTCCTCCAGGAGCAGTTCTCTGAGGTTTTGGATGCCATGTTCGAGGTGTTGGTCAAACCCCAGGAGCACATCATAGACCAAGGAGACGATGGAGACAATTTCTATGTGATAGAGAAGTGAGTGAGAGATTTCACTTTACTTTTATACAAAACAAGGCAGCATCCGACTCTCAGTGATCTCTCCTAATATCTCTGTCTCCCATCACTTCCAGAGGTGTGTACGATATTCTCGTGCAGAAGGACGGAGAGAATATTTGTGTCGGAAAGTACGACAACAAGGGCAGTTTTGGAGAGCTGGCCCTCATGTACAACACGCCGAGAGCTGCCACGATCGTTGCGACGCAGGAAGGCGCCCTGTGGGGCCTGGTGAGTCCGACAGAGGATCATGACCTTGGATGGTCCACTGCACCATGCAGAGTGCATGAACCATAATGCTGCCACTGGGAGCGTGCCTATGTTCCCACAGCCCAAAGATATTTTTCAAAGTTAGGTCCTATGTTCCCAGAGTTCCCACACTTCTACCCCGAGGAGTTAGGAGTTTGCCACTCAATCCCACGGCTGGAGATTTAAAGGAGAGAGCTAGCTTCCAAACTCTCGAGCTCCACACTGTTACTCCAACATGGGGTTGCTGTGGAGAGACAAAAAATATCTGCATTTTCAGTTCATGTAAACAGAGTCTTAGAAATGTGAGACCTGTGGGAACACAGGGCCTAGTTTTCAAAATTTTCAGTGAAAAAGAATCTTTAAAATGTGAGAACATAGGGCTGACCCCCTGCCACCAACACTGACATTCAATTTCTTTGGTCACTTTCAGGATCGAGCCACATTCCACAGACTGATTGTGAGAAACAACGCAAAGAAGAGGAAGATGTATGAGGCCTTCATCGAGTGCGTTCCTCTTCTGAAGTGTCTTGAGGTTTGAAACTGCATACAGACAAAGTGATCACAGCACATACATGTGCAGCCACCGTAAACATAATCAGGTTTGTCTGCAGTTTATTTGTTGTGTCTTCCTGCTTCACTTTAGCTCTCAGAGAGAATGAAGATTGTGGACATTTTAGGAGCTCGAGCGTACAAGGATGGAGACCGAATTATAACACAGGTAGAGTATTTTAGAAGTGTTAATAATAATAACTTTTATTTATATAGCGCCTGTCGTACAAGGTTTGCAGTTCGAGGTGTTTTACAACAAACATCCACAATATTACAAGGTAGAACAGCTAAAACAGTAAAAAAATACAGTAAAAATACAGTTTTACTGCCCCAACATTGCACAAAAGAACATTTAAACATTAAAAAGAAAATAAAGAATCAGCTACCCTAGCGTCTCTCTAACTGCACCAAGAAAAATGGGATGGGGATACAAACCCTGGTTCTGGTTGGGGGTATTGAAAGTATAGAGGGTTCTGAAGGTGGAGGGAGCACAAAATAAAATGATAAATAAATAAAATACATAAATAAGTAAATAGAAGAACATTTAAACATTTAAAAGAGAAAAACACATAAAACATTAGAAGAACCGCTGTGTGTATCCCATCTTCCCAGATAGCATTAAGGTACATTTGAGAAAAGATATGTTTTAAGCTTTCTTTTAAAAAGATCTAGAGTGTTTGCTTCCCTGATGTCTAGAGGTGTTTGTTTTGCTTTGGGGCATAGTTAAGAAAGGCTGCAGCGCCAATGTTCTTTTTGCCGTTTCTGGGAACCTCCAGTAAACCAGCAGTAGATGATCACAGTGTAACTAATAAGGGAGCTCGCAATGTAACTTGGTCCTTGATCGCTAAGGACTTTGTATGTCAGGAGGAGGACCTTAAAATCAACTCCACAGGTTAATGGAAGCCGGTGTATGGCCGCTAAAACTGGACTAATGTGCTCTTTCCTCTTGGTTCTGGTTAAGATTCAGGCTGCAGAGTTTTGAATGAGCTGAAGTTTGTCTATAGATGTTTTTGGAGGCCAGTGAAAAGTGCATTGCAGTAGTCAGATTGGCTTAAGATGAATGCATGAATCAGCTTCTCATCGTCTTTTTGGTTTAAGAATGGTCTTACATTTGCCTCATCTTCAGTCAGATTTTACTGCCTTACTAGCTGCTGCTTTGTTCTCTTGCAGGGTGAGAAGGCCGACTGCTTCTACATTGTGGAGTCAGGAGAGGTGAAGATTATGATCAAAAGCAAAGTAAGTACAGTTTATAGTCTGATCTGTATTTAGTTTCCTCTTTAAAGTCTGTTTGTTGATTAAACCTGTAAAATTCATCTCTGTGTCTAAGTCACATGAAAATAATCCCTCCATGCCTTAAAATGGCTTAGATGTAACTCTACACTGTTTAAATATGTTGACTGGCTTATTCACGGCTCTGTGAAATGAACTTTAGTTTGAATGTGGGTTTCAGCTGCACAAAATGACTGACAGGTTTCTTTGGTTGTCCTGCAGACGAAGGCGGGTCAGCAGGACAACACAGAGGTGGAGGTGGCTCGATGCTCCAGAGGACAGTACTTCGGAGAGCTGGCACTGGTCACCAACAAGCCTCGTGCAGCGTCGGTTTATGCTGTGGGAGACACCAAATGTTTAGGTAAGTTCAAGGCCATCTGATGTTTAGAATGAATTATAATTTCAGCTGTCAGTGAAAGATGCTGTAGTGGGAGGAGGGACGATGCAGTGGGCTGTTCCACACGCTTGTTGTATTTGGAGTCAAGAGGAGCAGCCACTGACTAAATATTAGAAAAGTCTACAAATCTCAATTTATGTTGCAACAAGCTGATGATGACAAGATCATTCAAGGATCCAGACATCACAGTGGACTCACAGTGATGTTGAGTGTTTACTTGTCTCTAAAGAACAAACTGAACAACATCAAACACCAGAGCTCAGCATCATTTGAAAGTTTCTGATATTAGTGCTGCTGATACTTGCAGAGCAGAGTTGCAGTATCGAGACCAAAACAACAGTACAAGGCCTTTTGTTTCATTAAACATAAGAAAACTAATGTTTTAATTAGCAAATTTGCAATTCAACAAGTATTCTGTCGAGGGAAAAGTAAATATGATGACCAAACTGTCACTCAGTGTAGATTTGGGTACCTTTTTGTCACTGGATGCTGCAGCTACATCTGAGTAGGAAAACTTTCCTAACATTGACCTCACGGCTACAGCTAACCTTTTTCAGATTTTTTAAATTCATACTTCAGTAGAGTCATGATTCACAAAGCATGAATTCTTCAAGGTATTTTAGGAACTCAGGAACAAGGGATGAATACACCGATCGGGAATAACATTATGACCACCTGCCTAATATTGTGTTGGTCCCCTTATGTGCTCAAAATGCTCTGAACCATTGGACATGGACAAGAGGACCTCTCAGGGTGTCCTATGGGGTCTGGAACCAGGACGTTGGCACTGGATCTTTTGGGTACTCTGGCTTGTGCAGTGGGGCCTCTGTCAATCAAACTTGTTCCACTGCATCCTGTTGATGTTTGATCAGAATGGGGTGTAGGAAGTTTGGAGGTCAAATCAACATCTTGGGCTATTGTCATGTTCCTCAACATGTTCCTGATTGTTTGATGTTTTTTTTCCATGTGGTGGGGTGCATTTTCCTGAGTGACATTTGGGATTTCCATTTGCATGAGGGAGTGAGCTTGTTCTGGGACAATGTTTATTTGGGTGTCTAAGTCTCACCAACACAGATGTTAAAATCCAAGGTTTTCCATCAGAACAGCTCATAGTACCAATATGATCAATGTTATTCACTTCACCTGTCAGTGGTCAGAATGTTGTGTCTCTGTCATTTACGTAAACATGTCTTTCAATTAAAGAAGCTTCCCTCTACTATTCATTCTTTTTTACTAGATTTCATCTGTATAACAGGAAACTGAATCTATTTCTTTTTCTTCCAGTAATTGATATCCAGGCTTTTGAGCGTTTGCTGGGTCCCTGCATGGACATCATGAAGAGGAACATCTCCCAGTATGAAGACCAGCTGGTGGCGCTGTTTGGCTCCAGTGATGATTTGAAACACTAGCACACATTACAAACCCGTTTTTTAAAACCACACATAGTAGCAGTGCATGTAACAATGATCTTCTCCCTACTTGTTTTACATCACGTTAAATGAACTGTTCCTTGTACAACTCTCTGAAGATGTTTAGGTTGCGTGTCAAAGGTGATGACCCCAACATTTCCCTAAATCTCCAGCCAACAGAGGGCTGTGCTGAACTAAACCTCAATGATGAAATACGTCATTTTAAAAGAACAGATGAAGCTTCAGTTGATCAACTTGTGACAGTTGTGATGATGCAGCATAAACAACGCAACATACAGAACTTTAACCTCTGAACCCCAAAACCTGCCAGTGGGTTTGAAAGGCATGTTATCTTTTAAAAAATGAAAAAAATGACACCATTTATCACAGCCAGGAACTAAAACAACTGTCTGACTTTATACTTTCCTTCTACTCTGACTTACGTTACTCAAAACTGGCCGTATTTTTAAAAAACCTTGCCAAAAATAAACCATTTCCAACACATCTTGTAAACAAAATAAAAATTCTGCACTCCTCGGTGAAACTGAGAAGCCAGGATTCACTCCGCTGTGACCAACTGTCACAGGCGACAAAAACTCAGAGGGCTTCGGGCTGAAGTGCAGGTTGTGTTTACGCACAGAAAAGGTACATTTGTAGTAAGTAGAATCACCACTTTTTTCAGTATCTGCTACTCCTGTGGGGACCTGGAAAATGTGGTACGTTTTGATGCCAAGTTTTCTCAGCTGTTTGTGGAACAATCAAAAAAATCTGAACTGCAGGCTGTGGTACACAGAGCAGAGAAAATTATGAAAACAAATTAAAAACGTTAAAATAAATAAATAATAGGCAGTCACTTTTTTTCTCCAGTGTTGGTGCCACCTGTGGGCAAAATGTTCAGTTAAACTTTTGTAAAATTGCAAGTATCAACTTTCCTTTTTTGTAATTTGTGGCATAACTGCACTGCACTGCACAGAAGACATTCTGGATGCCTCTCTACTTCTAGCCATAGTTGTAATGTTCCACAGAGGTGCAGGACTTAATATTGCAGTGAAAATGCGCTCACTGAGTCCACTGTGATGAAAAATGTGTGAACTTGGATAAAAAGAAACTGCCTGGGGTTCAGAGTGTTAATGAACACTCTTTGATGATGCATTTTTAAAAAAAAAACTTATTGGAACCAATGTCCTTTGTTCCCTATGTAGGCCTTTTAAGAAGTCACAGAAGGGAAAACATTTCACATGTATAAATAATAGTATTCAATAATTAATAATGGTAAATTCATGGCTTTCCTGGGGCACCAGAATAGAACCAACACCTGTGCATTTGGCATCAGTAAAATTATTTTAAAAAGGTCAATAGCTGGAATATTTTTCACTTACATTTTTTAACTTGATGATCTTGCAATTGAGCTTTCATAAGAAGACAGCACTCCTCATATAATAAGATACAACTGTAGCACACTTGCACTGAAACTTTAGTTTTTAACTAAAGTAACACTAAATTGTGTAAAAAAGTTTTTTTCACAGACTCAAAATCCATGTAGTTACTGTACTAGCAAATCCCTGTCTTAATTATTTAATTAGATAGGCTACTATACAAAGTTGTATGACATGAAATGTAAGTCAACCCTTGTTTTTAATAAATAGAAGTCACGCTGTCTCAAGAATCAAAGTGAGTGAAATCATCAAGCTGAGCCGATTGAAACGTCTTGTCAAAAACCACATGACATTAACGATAAAGAATTACCTTAAATACTCATGTTTTCTGGAGTTTTATTTGAGTTACAAAATATGAAGTGCCATCAGCAGACTCCAAACAGGAGAGTTTGCCAACCTTCTTGTGTTACAAGTATTTACACCCAAAAATTAAGGATCCATCTAAATTTCCACACTTTGCGTTCTGGTATGTCCCAGAGTTCAAGTCTCTGTCAAGTTGTCCAAGTTCCGTTGACGTTTAAATATTTAAAATATTTACAAAGTCCTGTATCCAAAAACTCCCAAATTATACTGTAGCTTGTTCAATGCGAAGGCAGGTGCCAGAGGTGTAACTGCTTCAGTAGTGTGAGAAAAAGAGCAGAGCTGGTGGAATTAAAGGAGCTGTTAAACGAATGTGGTCCTCTACAGGGTCTCCATAGTTTTACAAGTTAATGTTCCTCCTCTATAGAAAGCCTGGGCGAGGAAGTCTGTACAGAATTATTTAAAATTACATGATGAAATGTCCTTTCAGCCATTGCGGTACAACAGCTTCTATGATCCTCTCTTGCGAGGAAATTAATATGACAATCAATGAAACGACAGATGAAAGAAAACAGGCCACCCAGATGGTCACTAATTCAGATTTTTTTTTCTTCAGAGCATCTCCGAACATTAAAATAAAACTCCAATAAATAGAAATACAGCAGAGAAATGGTCAAGTAAGACTCATTCTGGTTTGGTCCATCCCTGAGTTCTTTTGAGAAGGACAAATATACCAGACAGGAGTGACAAAAGAAAAAAAAGACTGATGGAAAAAATAGCAAAAAGTGTTGATAGGGTAAATCCTACACATTCCCATTGTAGCCAGGAAAAAACAAATTTTCATATTCCTCTGGTTTCCTGAGGCGCATCAGCGAGAACATCCATCGATGAGACAGTTCCCAGCAGTGAAGGTTACACAGAGGTGATGACAATCATGAGGTGTGGTGAGATGCTGGAGATCCTGTTGAGAAGGTCGGGGGCGAGCTGGGATAAGTGGCTCTCTGAAAACTCGCATGGTGGGAAAATCTGTAGCACGTAGGCCGGCTGGAAAAACAGAGAATACCAGTTAAATATATGAAGTGCATGTTTATGTAATGTAAGGTAGGAGTAAATAAAATCCACACTGTACATTCTAGGAAAATGGATCAAAGTTTTGGGGTCCCACATGAATTTTAAATATGAACAAATCCATAAATCGGTCCAGCAGATCTTGTAGAACTAATTCTAGTCAAAATAAAGAGCAATCTGTGCTGTTATCTGCTGCTTCAGAAACAAAATTAGATTTGGAAGGGGAAAAAACATGGAAAGTAAAAGCCACTATCCTCTGTTCCATGAAATAAACTTTATGTTCCAAAATATACATTATTATTAAAGCTTCATTTGACAGTGACTTGCCAACGACAAACTGACCAGAGGCAGCTAAAGACAGAGTCATATGCTGCGTTTCCTGGCCAAGATTCCACATAGATGGTATTCTGTTTCCAAGTCTTTTTTTAGATAATGCATTTCTTGTGACTGCAAGGAATCATGGAATTTGATGATTTAGAAACATAAACTATAAAACTAAATCCTGCAGGGTTTAAATCTCTGAAACCTGCAGGCGAGTTTAAAAGGCATGATATCCTTTAAAAAACAAACAAACCAAAAAAGTTACAGCAAGGGGGTTTCTCAGGGAACTGAGATTTTCAACTTATTTACAGACCTAACATTGTGATGCTGCATTGAAATCACTATGAGCCCATGGCGACAAAAACTTTGACAGGAGCAAAAAATGGCCAGAAAACACCCAAGGTTCAGAGGGTGAACTGACAACTCCACATAGAACGTTTCTATTCACACAGAAGAGGTCAGAAAGAAGCTCTATGCTAATGCCACCTTTTGCCAAAGCCAGAAAAATGTAAAATAAGTTGTTTGTGGTTTTGTGACTTCCACAGTCTTACAGGCTACTGCCTTCTGTAACTGAATAACCCAAACATCTGTGCTTTCTCCATCAGTGTAAATGTGTCCAGTTCTGCTGCATAAATAAGGCTACAGACTCCCTCTGTAACTTAAATCGGTTAATTAGATTTTTATCAGGCCTATAAATTATCACACATGCTAAAAGTCATGTCTCACCTGATTAGAACCTGGGTTGGGGATATTGATGATACCAGCAGCCAACTTTGCCTGCAAGTAGTTAATGAACGCTGCCTTAAGAGCTTGAGTCTGGTTTAGGACGTCATCTTGATCTCGTCCACATGGCAGAGCAAGGAGAAGACAGTAGTCACTGTCTCCCTGGGAAGGGGAAAAGGTAAATGATGTTAGTGGACTAAATTTAATGGAACAGTAAATGACTTTGCAGGATTAGGGCGAAAGACACATACTGTCATTCTTCTGGCTACGCTCTCCAGCTGTGAGGCCTCTAGTCTCATTCTCTGCACAATCCTCAACAGTGCGCCTCCTTCTTGTAGAGGCAGAGATCGATGAGCCAAAGCTTTGTTACCGCAGACGAAATGCAACTGGACTGCAGCTGTGTCATTCTTCAGCGCCAGCAGGCCTTGCCACACAATGGGGTATTTCTGTTTAAATATGTGATAAAATAAAAGACAAGTGAGTCAGACAAAACCAGCTCTTATTTAAACCAACAACCCAGAACACATCTTGAACTGTGGTGAGTTTTGCCTTACCGTGAGCAACTGCACCATATTAACAGGCTGCGTCATCTTGCCGTCCGGTTTTGTCTGGAGTTCTGCACCCTACATAGTCAAGAAAATAGTGCACTGTGTCAGAAGCAGATTCAGAAAGATACCAACAGACACTGGCTAATATACTCTACTGACTGTTTAGGAGGGGTACCCAGCTAAAAACTAATGTCTAAATCTACAACCCTGCAATAAATCCTTCCTTTATGAGGACATTAATGTTCAGATTTGTTGAAACCGAGTTAGTACTGATTAAATAGTAGAGTTTAACCCCTCTGATATTAGAACTGATTATGCAAGTCGAAAGTCATTGACATCAATGAAATGGATATAATGAATGCAGGTGTAAGTGCAAAAATGAAGCATAATTTTTATGTGTGCATACATTAAACTGCCATGTTAGGTGCAGTAAACTCACCATAGTTGGTGTGACATGTCCAACAGAAGACGTCTCTGGTATTTGAGAATGGATGCCTCTTGGGTTGGAGTACATTCCTGAGTACTCTGGAAATGAGCCACTAGGTCCTGGTGGCATTAGCTGAACTCTCTGGGGAGATGCCATTGCTGGCCCAGACTGCCTGATCCCCATCATTCCATCCTTAGAAAGAGGGGAGTGCGGCCTCTTGGCTTCTAATGACTTTGTTAGATCCTTCTCAGACACAACTTTAGGTAGAACATGTGCTCTTGGAGACAAGGACGGGGGAAGAGTCTCTTGAATGTGTCCAGAATGAGGGTCTGTGGTCGAACGCTCCCCCTGTTGGTGCATGAGCACGCGCATATCTCTCTGTGCCATGTACGTTTCCAACTGGACACTACTTCGTAAAGGCCCACGAGGATCTGACTGCAGTGTCTCCAGTTTTAGTTGTGCAGCAGATGGTCTTCCTGTCTGGTGGAAGTGTCTGGATTCTTCCTGTTCCCCATCATGACCCCTCAAAGAACCAGGGTTTACCTTGAGAACCTTGTCTCTGCCAACAGCCTGGGGTGAGGTAGGCCGTGGCTGCATGGGACCAGACCAGGGAGAGGCAAGAGAGTCACTATGCATCCCGTAGCTCATCACAGAGAGAGGTGGAGTATTGACCCTTACATCTCCTTGGACAAGATGCCCCACTGGAATTGACTGGGTGACGCAATGAGGAGACATCCTGCCCAAGCCTCCAGGCACACTGTGAGGTGGCATGATAACCGACTGCTCTGGATGATGCACACCAGTAATAAACTGTTGCATGGCAGGAAGGCCAGTGGATAACATTACTGGAATGCCCTTGGGCGATGAGGAGCCTATGGGTGAGGACACTTTAGTAAACGGAGAGTGTGGATGGCCTGATTTGCGTGGGGATCTTGGTTCCTGTTTGACTGCACTGAGATGTGAAGGGGGTCTGTCACCAGGTGCTGTAACAAAACCTACATGGTTTCCAGGCGGAGAGGGCAAATGAGGGCTTATTGCCGGACTTACAGAAGAGGTCCAAGGTGGTTTAGCTCCATCTGTACCATGAGGATCAACACTGTCCATTTTCTTTTGATGTTTTAATGGTAAGTACTCTTGATGGTAACTCATTACTTGCTGGTTACCCTGTGTGAGACGCTTAACTACACCTTGAGGTCCTGTTTGGTAAGTAGGATCCATCTTTTCCAACCCAGTACTCTCTTGTTTAATAGAAGACAGAGATGACTGTAGCTTCCCAGGATGTCCGTGATCTGTCTGTGATGAAGGCCCCTTCTGAAGTCCTGACTGAGAGTGACCATACATTTCCTGTTTAATCTGGGGCATGGACACTAGTTGCTGAGGTTCCATATCACCTGCTGATGCTTGTGGGATTTGACTTATCTTTGCACTAATCCGCTGAGGTCCCTCTGTTTTCTGGCCAGAGTGACTCAATACTACCACTCCTTCTGATGTATTTACTCTCAGACCTAAGCAAGATCCAGTACCAAGAGTGGGGCTCTCAACAATGAAGCGTGCTCCGCTGCCCCCCTCGTCGCCAACAGATGGCCCATGGTATGATCCAGTGTCATCTTTGCTGGACCTGTAGGTTTGTTTGGGTAGAGCGATGTCCACACAGGGATTTCCAATGTTCATGTTCACTTTGTCCTCTTGCTCAGGAGTGTTGCAAACACGACTGATAACAGAGGTTGCAGTGGATGCAATAACAGAGATAACAGACTTTGTCTCGGGAGATGTCAGTGAGGCTGGAGGTCGAACAATAGGCAGGGCTGGATGAGCTGGCATTTTAGTATCAGGGAGTGGCGACCTATTTGGCACAACAGCTGTGAGCTGAGCATTACTTTCAGATGGGTTCTGATCTCGAAGGCTGGGCAGATTACTAGAAACAGAACTACTGCCTGTCAGGGAAATAGTTTTGTGTTTCATAAGAATCTGTCTCAGGTCACTTGTACCATGGTCAATATCCATGTTTTCAGAATCTGAGGGCAAAGGCTGGTTTTCCTTGGCTGTTAACGGCATGACGGGTGAAGAGGAAATGCCTGCATCTTTAGACTGGTGGCACCAATCTGGTGGAGAAACCGGAATTCTACTTGTCGGAACAGGCCTGATATTTGGCCTGTTAGCTAGTGGAGACAAAGAAGGGGAGATGCACTCAGGTGGCAACTGTTGGGGCTTCGGGCATATTGGACTCTTAGACAGGGGGTAAACAGATTTAGGAAGTTGAATCTGTTCTTCAGACGATGACTCTGACTCTGCGTTTACATCTGTAGCCTTTACAGTTGAAAGCTCCAGTTCCTGCTTCCAAGTAGTGGGAGTAATAACCGCAGCAGTTGCCGCTGATGGAGGTGTCTCAGAAACAATCTTTACATCAGGAGCTGTTGGTTCCTCACTGACTGAATGTCCATCCTTTAAATCCTCCTTTAAATCTTTTCTCACTTGCTTTTGGGCTTTAGGACGTTTAGGTGTTTTTGGTCTTCCCTTGAAGCCCTTTTTGAGTGTATTTGGTAAGATCGGTTCCTCCTGAACAGCAGATGTATTTGTGTCAGGCTCGTCTTCCTTCACAGGCTGAATGAAGTCTTGCATCTCAGGTTCTGAACTCATCTCTGCAGTCAGAGGAGGTGCTGGGGTTAAGGGTACACCCGTGTCCTCTGCTGTTATTGAGTCAATGGCAGCCATGAGTTCTGTCTCGCTTGCAGGATTAGAAGGTTTTTCTTCCTCTGGGTCACTTTTTACATCTGTATGTGGAACAGGTGGCGTTGGTAGTTCTGCTGGAAAAGTTGGATCTGTAAGTTTGGCAATGTTCTCCACAGCCTGCTCCAATTCCAGCTCCTGTGAAATTAAGCTTTTTGATGTTTCCAAAGCAGAATTTTCCTTCTCGTCATTGTTGGAGCCTCCTTTGTTAACATTGGTGCACTTTGAAACATGATCACTGTGGTCACTAGGTCTCAACTTTTTTGATGAATCGTCTTGATTCCCAATTCCCTCATCATCCCCCAACTGAAGGAAATCTTTCACCTCAGTGACATTCAGTTTGATTTTGAGGTTCTTAAGGACAGGAGACTTGGGGGTCCTCATTGACTTGGTTTTTCCTCGAACAATCCGGTCTTTTTCCGAGACGGGTTTTTCTTCTAAGACCAAGGAATCAGTCTCTTTCCCATTTGATTTACCCTCACTTGCTTTTTCATTGAGCACATCTTTCTCTTTTCCTTGTTCTGTACCTTGTTTGTCTTTTTCCTCTTTCTTTTGGTCAGTTTTTATTGATGGATCTTTACATGAAGTTGATGAATCTTGCAAAGCCAAGGCATCTTCATCTGCAAAATCCATTTCCTGATCATCATCATCGGCTGTCTCAGTTTTCTCGCCCTTCCTAGTTGATGCAGAACCTACAGCTGTGGACACCTGATTTGATGAACCCTTTGCGACGTGAGGAGATGTTTTCCCCTTTGACACTCTTGGAATTCGATCACCACTTTCTGATTCATTTGAATCTGTGTCTTTATTGTCCATTTTAGATTTGTCTACTTTCGTGTTTGAGCTCTCATCACCTTGTTTGCGATTCTTTGGAGGACGGCCCCGTTTAGCTACAGGAGCTGGAGTAGGTGGATCCGGCTCAGTATTTTGCTGTGTTGCATCTTTTTCTGTACCTCGCTTTCGTGCAGAACGTGGAGACTCTGTAATTTCCTTTCCAGAGCGAACTGGTGCATCATCTTCAACAGGGGTGGCATAGACAGATTTAACATTTCTTCGCCGTGCTCTGCCTAATGATATGCTCTGCTCTGACATATCAGGATCTGATCCATGAATAGGAGATTTTCCTGTGGACTTTGATTCAGCTCTTGGAGATGAGCCACGTTTTAGCTTCTCTTTGTCAATGCGCTCACTTTTGCGGGTAGCTAGTTTCTCAGAACCAGAGGCAGACACTGCTGGAACTGGAGCAACCTGAGCAGGGGGTTGTTTGCACTTTTTATTTTTAATTTCTTTTGTTTTATTCTCTTTCTGAGATGAGACTGGCTCATCGTTTGTGTCATTGTCACTAGGCATTTGCACTTTACTAACCACAATTTTCTTCTCCCCTTCAGGCTCTGTTCCTGTTTTACAAGTTGAATTTTCTTTCTTGACTACATCGACCTGCTCTACAAAACTCGGCAGTACTGGACTACTGGCTTCAGGCACTGATGGTTGTATTGTCTCAGGATCCAGCTCTGGTTCTGAACTGCTAACAAACTCATCTTGAGAATCACAGTGGATTGGTTGTTCTGTGACTGGAGGTTTTACATCCTCAGTAACAACATCCGCCTTCCCTTCAGATGGAGAAAGTTTACATCTATTTACTGAATAGATGGGTTCAGGTGCTGCTACAGATGCAGGTTCAGGATCTGATGTTGTCTCAGTTGGTGGGTGGTACATAGGCACAGCATGTTCAATTTCTTTTACCTCTTTCTTTACAAAAGCCACTGGGGGATTTAAATCAGGAGCTGGATTTAGTGGAACACATTTCTCTTCTGATGGAGGAAAGTCCTTCACCACAGATTGGGTGACAGGATTAGGTGTAAGCCGGGGTTCAGGAATCAGTTCTTCAGCAGGACTGATGGGCTTAATTTCGGGCTCCATGATAGATTCTGTCGTTTCAGGTAACTGTACAGCTTGTTGTTCTTGAACAGGTACCTTTTCAGGTACTTTATTTTCATCTGTGAGCGCTGCGTCTCCCTTTGCCTCTGGTGGCTGCTGAGTTTTATTTTTCTGTTGCTGCAGTCGTGTGAGTTCCAAAAAACGACTATGGAAAAGGACAACTGGCCCTGAATCAAGTTCACCATCTATTGAGCCTTGCTGAGCAGACTGTTGGTTATGCTCAGGTTCTTCATGTTTGCGTTCCAGGTGTTGAAGTCTTCTAGAGTCCAACTCAAAGACAGGGCTATGAAGGAAGCGGGAGGCAAATAATTCCCTGCGTTCTGGTTCCTCTGGCTTCGGCTCCTCTTTTCGGTCATCAAGTTTGTCCTCAGATCCGCTACGAATCTTTTTCTTTTTCATGTACCAGGAAGGTGTAGGTCGTGGTGTTGATTCTACTTTTTCAGTGTCTTTTCTGTTGCGGAAACTTGCGAAATGAGAATCGTAATCTAAAAATGACCAGTTATCTTCTCTGGAGGATGAGAGAGATTTTGCCCGCTCAAGCAGAGCCTTTGTATCAGGTGTGATGGTCTGGTCCTGTGCAAAGGAGTAGAATTTGTTCCTTTCCAGATGTGCTAGTTTGGGGTCTGAAAACCTGTCTAGTCTTGGTCTTTCGGGAAAAGGCATGGATGTGGAGGGTACAGGAGAGTGGGGTTTGTTCTCTCTGTCCTCTTCAGAGTCAGATCGTACTTCCCCGGGTTCCAAGTCAGGCCACATACCATATTCCAAACGCTTGCGATTGTGAATGTTCTTACTTAGACTTCTGGAAAAATTCAGGTCAGGTAACAAGTCTTGTTTAACTCTCATCTCCCATCTCTTCTGCTGCTCCTCTTCCACAGTAAGTAAAGGAGTGTTTGTCTTGTTTAGCTGTGCGTTAGGTGTCTTTTTGACCAACAGCTCCAGATCTGGGTGAATTTTTTCATCATTTCTACTCAACTCTTTGTGAGAAGCATCCACAAAATCCTCATCTACATGGTGAGAGAAGTGTTGATGTCCTGGAGAGGTGGTGTTGTTCCAGTCAGGATCTTCACTTTTTTGTCTAAAGCTCCTGTAGACACGTTCTCTCTTTATCCCTAAGTCTGTGTCGAATTGGTCTAGTTTCTTTAACTTGTGAGATGGAAAATTGTCTGTGACATCCTCAGGTGGCTTACCAACTTCATGCACAAGACTACGATGTTCCAAGTCTTCCGTTTCACTTCCTTGGGGACTTCCTGGTTTGTCAAGTTTGTCAGACTCGCGCTGCTGTTGCTGCTGGTGCAAACGTCTATTTTGCTCCATCTGCTTTCGGTAACTCTGAGAGAGGTCAATGTCAACATGGTCTTCCTTGTTCTTGGCACTTTTATTAGTTTCAGCATTCTGACCAAATTTGAAAGCAGCATGGTGGTCTTGATCTCTTGTGTTGCTTTGATCTGTAATGCCGTCTTGTGAAAATCGTCTGGATGAAGTGTGCCCTGGGTGCCGTTTTGACTCCAGTGGGTCCAAAGATCCCTCAGATTTTTCTCTTTGTCCTCTAATGTCCTCTGGACCATCCTTTTGAGGGCCGCTTTTATCAGTTTTGAGTCTTGATTCTCTCCGCTGTGGATCTTTTTGTTTGTCAATGTCCGATTCTTTCAAATATGTAGCACTGACACCAAAGTCAGAAGACTGTGTACCATCCTCCTCCTCATGCCTGCCTCTCTTCTGACGAACAGTCCTTGCACCAGAATCTGCAAAGCGTCTTTTTCTTGCAGCAAGGCGATCTGAATCCACTGATGAATCTTTCCCATCATTTCCAGCATCTGACTTCAGATGTTTCTTGAGCCGATTTCTCCCATCCAAGTCTGAAATATCACCTTTACTCAATTCAGATCTTTCACTCTTTACAGAATCCTGATGAGAAGTTGACAATGCATTTCCAGTAAGAGTATCAAGATCCCCCTTACATTTCTGTCTCTCGTGGACATCTTGGTCTGATCCTCTCCCTCTTCCAGACCCTCCATCAAAACCAGCCTCCAGATCCGTTTCCGGTAGTGGGTTGGATGGGGACTGTCCCTTTGCTTTCCTTGATTTGATCTTTTCAGCTTTGTCTTTGTCACCTTTCTCTTTCCGTTTTGCACGTTTGGTTTTCTCGGCCCCTGCTACACGATCTGGCTGACTGCTCTTCTCACTCTTCGTTGCATGTTCTGGCAGGGTCTTCTCAGATTTGTCAAAATGTGGTGGTGACACTGAGCTCACGCTACCACTTCTCTCCGAGGACTGGCTGTAAACCCGTCGTTCTGAGTCTCTGGGAGCACGGTCAGATGGTGAAGGCGATACTGTGGGAGTGATAGGTCGCCTTGGATGGGAAGGGCTCCATCTGCTACGATCAGCCTCAAAACGTTCTCGCTCTCTTTCTCGCTCCCTTTGAATATATGTGTATTTTCTTATGTCTTGTTCAAAGGGATCTCTATAGTCTCTGTAGTCTCTCGGGTCTTCATGATAGCGTGGGTCAAAATGATCCCCCTGATAATGTTCTAGTTCAGGAAAGCGGTCTCTGCTGCGTGCAGCATAGTCTCTTCGAGCATCCTCTGGATACAGGCCAGGTGTTCGTATATTCTCATAGTAAGCCCTCTCTGCTGTGAATTCATGATATGGAGGTCTACGATCCTCCCTGTAGAGTAAATGGAAAGAATAGCAAAAAAAATTGTGAACCTAAATAATTCATAATTTTCCCATTCAGAGAAAAGTACATACTTGGTAATGGAACTGTGATTCCAAATACTACCACCTTGTGTCAGACATTTTTTTCCTCAGGGTAAATATCATGTTTTTAAAAACACATATAAAGAAAAAACTGTATGCAATTAACAGAATGGGGAATTTACCGTCGTTCAGGAGGAATTTCATAGAAGTCTCTAATGTCTTGACCAGATGCCTGCATAGATCGGTAGAATGCCATCTGACTCTCTTGACTTGCAAAATCCACCTATCACAGAAAAATATACATACAAATTAAATAGGCACACGCAAGTAATACATTAACTTTGTATGACTAATCAAGTCATCGGTTTACATTTCACTTTTTTACCTTTATCTTATTGCCACCAATCTTCCAGCCTTTGGTCTCCCTCACAGCTGCCTGAGCAAAATCTGTGTTGTTGTACAAGATGAGGGCCATCCCTTTCAATCTATCAAACACAACCTAAAAAGAGACACAATAATATTTATTTTATTTATATATAATAATATGATATTTACATAAGTTTTGGGGGGAAAAAAATAAAAATCAAAAGCAGGAAATCTTAAGCAAGACAAAAAATAGAACACCTTACCTTCACTACATGTCCATACCGGCAGAAATGCCGCGTGAGGTACTGCTCTGTAATATTGGTTGCCAAACCATCAAGCCAAACGCACGTTGTGGGCATGCTCTTTCCAAAGCCAAGCTTCAAGGAGAAAGACAGCAACATGCTTATTATACACACCGAATACTACACATTGGATTGAAAACATACACAGACAAGAAATGTGCCATTTGTTTACTTTAAAAGCACTACCTTTAGTCTGTTGCTCCCCAGATACTCTCCATCCATCTTCTTTATCGCCTTGCAAACACTGGCAATATCAGAATACTGGACAAAGGCATACTGGGGTACTCCATTTACTTTCTTGATGTCAATGTCCTTGAGGAGAAAAGATACAGCAATCAGAGAATGGTAAATGAAAAACATGCACAATTACTTGTAGAGTATACCATCGAATGGTAGCTTACCACAATTTCACCAAATCGCTGGAAAATGTCAAGGAGCTGTTGATAACTGGTGGTCTTCTCAAGGTTCCCTATAAACAGTGTCCTTGTGGCCTTTGGGTGGAACTCATCTATTCTCCCGTCCAAGGGCCTGAACTCATTTTCACTCTCCGTTTCTAAGGGAGGGAGGAGGTTAATTCAAATAATTAATACTATTGACATGCTATTTGAGTACAGCCGCACTTACAAAGTACATACTATTTCATGCAGTATATATATAATTGGGACATACGATTTAACTGTGCAAAGAATTGCATGAAAAGCATTTTGGCTTGCATATTACAAAATCTGACCAAATGCAGTAGAGCATCCTGGTATTTTTGGAATATTACATTTGATGTAGTGTGTATTTGGACACACTAAATGTTTTTCTCGCATACTATATAGCATGGTAATATGGATATTGGAAAGCACAAATAGTCTCCACCGTCAGCACAAAGGAAAATTATGCTTTGAGAATTACTCTGTCTGCACCAGTGCAGTCTTCATCACAATAAACGTACCAGGTCCACTCCAGGCAGTGACTTCAATAAGCATGCCAAAGAACAGCTTTCCTTTGGAGACACTAAGGGCTTTTTCTTGATCTTCTTGCTGTCTGAAGAACACCAAACCATAGCGGTCCTCTGATGCTCCATGGATCTGCACTGAGGTCACTTTTCCATGTTTCTTGAATTCATGGAAGAGTCCGTCTTTTAAACTTGTATCTGCACAGGGAAAATGGATTATTATTAGTCCACTGTTTTTTTAAGCATAAGAATATTTTCCTACTTGGGAAACATGATTTCCATGTAGGCGACTTTGTTTTGTTTTTTTCTCTCAATGCCTCACATTTTTTACGCTAAACTAGACTGTAAATTTCTGTTACAGTGGCACTGATGCAGCTTTCAAACACAAATGATGCACCGTTTCTGTGTTGTGGGTGACTAATTGTGAAGGAAAGCAATGAAGTGGCAATGTTTTTAAATCAGTTAATTAAACCTATTTCAGACTTCAGTGGTTTTCTTACACTGTAAACACTGCATCTTGTTCAGGTCTTGATTTTCCATTTTTACAGGTACACATAAATCAGGCTAAAGTGGAAGGCAGCACAGTTTACAAAACTACAACATTACTGGTACACATTCAGTTGGTAAAGTGAAAAATCTAGGAATTCCTGACTTTTATTGGGAAGCTACAGAATGTACGATTGTGGTCTGGGAGCCTTTGGTATGATTACAGGAGTATACTGGCAAGAGCACAACTATGGAAATATTAGATGCAGTGTGACCTGCATGCCAGTGGGCTCACATCCAAAATTAATGGCTACAAGACACTTAACAGCAAAGCATATGTGTATATAAAGAAGCAACTGTGGCAAAATGAAGAAGAGGAAAAGCACATCAAGAACATAATTTTACACATCATTTTTTTTAAACTTGCAGCTTTCAATGTCAAAGGATTGGAGACCACTGTTGTATATAATGTGCTCTGTGAATTACAACAGTAATTAAGGTGATCAATCTTTATAGTCACAATTTCAGATAATGTTCTCCGGAAAGTACATAAAAGGTCATTTAATTACAGTGAGGTAAGCTCTGTGTATTCCAACAGAACAAAACTAATTCTGAAACTAGGTTTATGAACATGGTCATTGATTGACCACAAGGAAAATGTTTACATTATATGCTGCGTGTTTTAATGTCAAGTTTGTGACCCAGTTAAGGCAAAAATGAATTTCATGCATGAGATGATGTAATCTAGCCCTTTCAGAACAAATGTAAAAACTCACCTGTTGAGCGCACTGGCAAGTTTTGCACTTTAATTCCAAAGCTTCTACGCGGCTCTTCAGAATCGAGCACCATAGAGGACTGAGGAGGCGCATGTGCAGCGGATGACTGAACAGAACGTGCTCGAGATCCATCACTTGAGCTGCTGTTTGAATCACTGTCATTAACAAAAACAACAAACAAACAAAAAAAACACAAGAACAACACAATGAGACTTGTCGATGTGAGTCGGTAAAGTATTTACAAATAAACCAACGTTGATGCTGTGTCCTTGGACAGAATGTATTCATCCAGTCAAATCGAATAAACCTGAACAAAACAAATGTCACACCTTCCACTGCCTGTGCTGCTGGTGCTGCTGACAGAATCAGAGCTCGAAGATCTACTGCGGGATCGAGATCTTGGGCCTCTCCCTGGGGACAAAGGGGCTCTTTTGGGGGAATGAGGAGTTTTGGGGGTTTGCCCTGTGGTCCGTTGTGGGGAAGGGTGCCTTGACTGTGAGGAATGAGATGATCGACTTCGACGGTGATGATATGTTCTATCAACACGTCGTCCTCTGTCATCTCTGTACAGGTCACGTCGTGTAGAATTAGTAAGAGTGAAAGGGTCTCGAATTCTAGAGTCAAAATGTGGGTCTGATGCCTCAAAGCTTCCCCCAATGGCACTGCTCCCTGGGCCAGCAGCAGCAAACACAGAGCGATCACGGTAATAATCAGCGTTGTAGTGACGCTGTCGGTCGAAAGTGCCGCTGCGGTCATGGTGTCCATATGGGCTGTGATCATATGCACGATCACGGCTTTCTGAACTACTGTGAATTAAAAACAGAAGGAAAGAAAGAGTTATTATGATTCTAAACAAAACAAGCAAACAAGCATTTCTGGCTTTAAAATGCACTCTAGCGCATACAGCATAGACACAATTGAGGGCAGGCTAGATAAATGTGGTTTCCATTTCAGTAGAATAACATGGCTATAAAGAGCAGCACCATATTTTCAATGTCAAGATCCTGACATACTTGCCTTTGCAGAATCTACTGCTCTTTCTCTTGTCAATTTTTGATTTGTTGCCTTCAAAACCAAACACTGGTGTCCTCTATGGTTTTCCTATTTGCCAACACTAGCACATGTTGTAAAACTGCTTTAAAACTTTTTTTAGCAAAAAGTTTCACAGCAGAAATCTGAGGTTTTAGAAAATCAACCCTTACTAGAAAAATAATACCAAATTTTGCGCAGCTTGACAAATAAGCCAAACAATTTGACTTATACAATGAGAATAATATCAAACATATTGAGAAACAAACTATAAGAATACTGACACTGTCTACAAACACTAAAAATTACTTTGGTGTCGCTTCAAAATCGTAACTGAAAGAGATACAAAATGTCAGTTGCCTAAAATTGTATTTTTTGAAGCAACAGGACTTACGGACAAATGGCATTTTTATCATGTCAATTCATAAACAGCCATGGGAAACAATGCTGTCCAAAATACTATTATAGTCACTGGAAGCTTCTTTGTTTCAGCTGTGAGATCTATTCATGCAGTCATATTTCAGAAATTGTGAAATAGTGCTTTAAGATTCTGTCAATAACTTTTATTGGCAAAGACAAAAATTACTGAGCAAAACACAATTAGTCTCTTCAGGGTGTCCAGGGGATCTGATTTCAAGGGCCTACTGTTCATGAATTACTGCTGGTAAGAAAAAAAAATCTAAATGAAACAGTATTCAAGTGTACAATTCTTCTACCAAGGACCTCTGTGGTACTAAAATTGAAAATGCCATGCAGGGTTTATATCAATGTGCTTAATGTGCAAATAATATTTTGCATTATGTGATGCTTGACAAAAGGCACTTGCATTAAGACATATAAATGACAAATAAAACATATATATTATACATATATACATATTTTTCCTCTCTTGCATCAAATTAATCAATTTCCCTAAAAGCAGTGCAAAACTATTATTAAACAAAGCACTAATGAAGGTTAGAGAAAGAAAATATGCATAGGGCAGAGCAATACCAACCTTTTAGAAAAGAAGTTACCGAAACTAATCCAAATAAAATCTAGGTGGTCAGAATGGAAGAGCCCGAATGAAAAACCAAGGGGAAAAATCAATTGACCTAATTAAGCAAAAACGGTTCTCTTGAATTGTACTGCACGTTATCTTCAAATAGTGAGCACCAGGCCAGTAGATTGTTGATGTATAATCCACAGTTAGGCTACTTAATTCTCTTCACTGGATGGAAAAAAGGAAAAAAAAACAAAACAACCACAGAAATGGACCTCTTTATGGATTTCAGGACATGTGGAAAAAAACATAGGAAAATAAAACCTCAATAAATAAATATGAATTAAAAAAAAGATGATGAACTTCGGGGTATTCAGCACATTCCAGGTTGACTATTCAGTGAGTTGGAGCCCGAATGGAAAATACATCCAGCTGGATCAGTCTTGTCTTGCAGTATGAGGGAGGAGTATGTCCCAAAAGTTAAGCTTCTTGTTGGAAAAAAACTGTCAAAAATGTATTCCACTGGTTAATGTTATGCAACATCACACAACTGACAGACTCTCAAGTACATATTTAATCACATAATATCCTCATGGGTTTGAGGGTATAAAATAATTCCACAATCTATGGATCCCACCGGGTGTTTTAACTTGAAGGCTTCATGTTTTTATGGCAATCAGTCAGGTTACTTAAAAAAAGTTGTCTTCAGCTTCCTCCGACATACTTGGAGGGTTCTTCTCCTCATGAAGACCTCACACAGTTACATCCACACTTGAGTAATCCAAATAAATGGCAGCTACACCTATCCAAACTACAGTCCACGTCAGTACATCCAGCATTGGGTATCATACTGCTTACATCCAGGAGGTTACATCCCAACTATGCATTCTTCATGTGTCTTCATGGCTATCAACCCCAAAACAAAAATAGCTCCACAAACTTTGCTGGTTGGCTGTCAGGATCCTCAGTGTTCTTGCAAAGCGTTCTTGGTACAGCTTCCATATTTGGGACAAAAAGTGGTTTTGACATATTGTTAATCTCATCCTATAATGACCGAGATAACCTGGGACATGTGCACTACATCAGTTTCTCTTGTGATGTGTAATGACTGTAAAGTTCTTCCATCCACTTGGTCAAAACTTAAATCCAGAAAAGGGTGTATCCACAGATGCAAAAAAAAAAAAAAAAATTGTAAAAGTAGTCCACCCATCAGCTGCTGCCACAAGGAAAAAAACGACAACCCAAGACGGAAGGTTCAAGTAATGATATACCTGGACAGATCTTCAAGGAAAAGCGAATCCTTCATAACAGAGATTTACTTCCAGCTTCTGGCGATTCCACATAAAAATCAAGGTTAGATCCCATGTTTAGGAGAAAAAAAATTATTTAAAAATATCCAAAAGCTCCCCAAGGTAGTTTCCCACAAAATGTAATAAATCCACAACTCACCAGGATATTCCTCACAGATGTAATATCCAAACCAGATGTCAAACCTTGAAATATAGTTACCTTACCAAATGATAATGTGTAGTTAATTTACTTAGATCCCATGGGCAAGGCGAGTCAATTATGATGAAAGTGGAACGATCCCTAGATTACCTTTGTGTAACCCCATGAGGCATCAATCCCTCACGAATAACCCCGCTATGTGTTTAGGTTTTACACCTATCTGATACTTAGATTCCCCTGGATTTTAAGGGGACACCGTGTCCACTTACCCATCTATTCTCCGTTCATAACGTCCCTCTCTGGTGTGAAGGGACACAGGTGGGCCAAACACTGGACCAACTGTTGCCCTAGAGAATCCTGTAACGTCTCGACTGCTTGAGGGGGAGCTGTCTTCAAGGCCCCGAACAGCACTAGGGACTGACCCAGGCTCATTGTAGTCAGTCCGAAGGTCCCTGTCTCCCATCTTGTTGACAGCATTGTGAGCCTTCTGCGCACTTTTGATATCCACAAAATCCACAAAGGCTGCAACACCCCCCTCGGAACCTCGCTTTCGCAGAACTTTAACACTCTCGACACGGCCATACCTGAGAGGAAATTACAATGAAAACAAAGAGGAAATTACATACACACCAGCAAAGAACAGGGCATGTACAAGTGTCTTTCTGTATGCCAAGGTCTGGTAAATCAAGAGCAGAGAGGCACGGATGCTAAAAGCAAAAAGTTGTGATCCACTCTAAATTATGAATCAATGTCAGTTTCCACGTATATTTCTTTTAGTGTCACAGACAGAAGTCAACTTTCTGCTACGTCTGCAATTAATATGCTGGCTGATTACACTTAGTGTTGTGAGTACTCTTGGGAATATTGAGGTTTCAAAACAGTAGCTTCAAAGTGCTAAAGTTACTCAAACATCCCTTTGAGACCTAACACATGTCAAATGTCAGTGTGCAACAACTATAAAAAGGATTATGCTCAAACACACAGCTAACAGTAGATCACTAGTGATGAGGTACAGCAACTGATCCCACTGACTGTAATGTCTGTGCGTTGTCGATGAGTTTATTGACAAGTTAGTCGAGTAGTCTTTACACAGCGTAGCAAATGATAACGACATATAGCGTTACATAGCTGTAAATGACTTCTGCAAATCCTTGAAGGCACACAAGTTTACGCTTTCGGCTCTCTCTTAATGCAAATACAGGCTCACTAGCGCGAGCAAAACGTGGTTTGCCTTTTACTTTTAACTTGACGAACCAAACCACAACATTAAGCTTCGTTTAGGTAGCGTTGGTGATGGCAACCGACGTCAAGCAGCTCAACAGCTTGCTAACATTTGGTTATCAGCACAGTGGGTTCGCTGATTTTTCCTTCTTTACATTTCCTTATTTCTCCAACACAGTGGAGCAGAGAAACAACATTATGTGTCAGACGCTTCCAGCGGCTAAAATCACACGAATCGTCTGCTAGTTTTGACCTGCTGTCCTGCTAACGTTAGCTGCCTTTTGGCTTGTACAGATCACGAAAACGTCTCGACTTCCCACAAAATGGTTGGTTGGGTGGAAGCTCGGCGGCTAGCAAACCCAGCTAATTGCCTCTTGGCGTTAGCAAAAGTTAGCGAAAGACCATAAATCAAACGAATGCTCACTCGAGTGGTTCTATTCCGTGTATTTCGCTTTAACAAACACCGCCGTGCAGTAATATAGCACACGCAGCACATAAGAAATCCCCCGGCTGGTAAAACTTAAAAATGCTAACGTTAGCTGCTTTAGCATTGATAGCAGCCAGCCGATCCTAACTAGCTGTACTGCACCTAGCGCGCGCTGCTCCGCAAACACGGGCTCCGTCTTGCGTAACCTACCGTTTAAAATGCTCCACAATTTTCTCCTCTCGAACATGTTCGGGTAAATTTCCCACCCAAAGGTGTCTGGTTTCCCGAACCATTTTGCACTATCCTTTCCCCCTTCACACACATATGATCTCGCACGTTTCTAATCCCTGCCGGTCGGAGGTCCGCCTGAACAAAATGAACGACGCTGGATTCCGTGAACGTTGTGGGCCTGATAGCCCGCTGCCCGTTTAGCTTTAGCTGCTGCGTCCTCGACCCGTGCGCGGGGACGCGCGTCAGCCTCGCTCCTGGTAGTTTTGGGAGCGAGCTGCGCGGCCCCGGGCTCGGTGTGAAGCTTATGCACAGCAGACGGCACGCGATTCCTTGAAGCGGATCAAGAGCTGAGAGTCAGGTCTGTGGGCAGCGAAAAATACAAGGCGCACAAAGCGAGATTTGAACGCATCTGTATAAAACGCTAAACTGTTGTTGATGTATTTGGTGGAAGTAAACTATCACTTTAAGGTACAGCATGTAAACTGGCCACTACACTCATTTATATTCATTATAAATTGACATTCTCAGCCCCAGTCAATTACTGTTCATGCGCACAAGTAGAAACTAAAGCAGTATCCAACAATCAAACGATTATTTTCCCAATTAATCGATTATTTCCAAAGTCAAAGTTGTTGTTATGATCTTGACACGCTGTGGCTTTAGCCAGCTCATCAGTCTTCACATTTTAACCTGATTATAGCACCATTTTCAAAATGTGACACATTTGTCCAGACAAAGAAAAGTCATCCCACTTTCTTTCTGTGCTCAGCCCATGTTTCTCATTACCGTCACAGTGACTGCAGGCTAGCAGAGTGTGTGCCCTAGAATTAGTCCTATTTACATGGCTAAGCTGTAAATCATTATAAAGGGGTTTAGTCAAATCCACTCATCTTCTGTGCCTTACTTAATGTAAATATGAGTTTAACTAATTCCAATGTAATTGAATTTAAAATGTCGTTTGTTTTATTTTCAGACCACTTTAAAACTTAAAACACACAAGTTCAGCTGAGAGTTCACTCAACCTTAAACCTTTAATTTAGTTTATAGGAAACAAAAGTAGCATATAAACCGACTTCTAAGGATGCATTGTTAGAGAGTTAAAACTCTCCAGAGACTCTTGTTTTATTGTGGTTTAAGGAATACAGACAGTGTTGAAACCTGTTGTTGTTTTTAATGCATATTAAATAAGTTATGGTTGTTTCTTTTCATTTTTATCAATACAGTTCTATGACAGAGGTTAGTACTGAATTCAGTCCTTACCCTCGTATAGTTTCTTGTAGTGCAATCAGACAGTGGTTAGAAATGGCTTCAACACCTCCAGCTGTTAGTTTTTATTGTTAAATATGGAAGCAATTCTGTAAATGTTGCAAACAAAGTCAAGCCTGCCTGTAACTACTGACTATGTGACAAGTTCATTCAACTTAGAATTAAGTTTGTGGAACTTGTTTGTTTTACGTTCAAATAACTGAGCTGGATTTGAGACGTCATAAGATGAGTTTGAACTAATTATTCAACCTTGGTGCAATTAATTCATATTTTTACAGAAAAAATATAACTATTTAAAAATATTAACAGTGTAGAATTATATGTAAAGGTGTATGTAGGAGATGGTTGGTTTGACTACTTTTGTTTAATAGTAACATACTGTATATATCATACTATTTTTGAGGGCTTTAACCCACCACCAGAGTGACAAAAAAAGAAATATAAGTCCAACAAATCAAACAAAAAAGAGATCTTTGGCTAAACATTTGGAGTTACAGCTTCATGTGCCCAGGCCTAACAACACTCCAGTCCATAAATGTAAGAAAATAATGAATAATATGCATATTCCCTAAAATTACATCTTCAAACCACTGTTTTGGTTAAACACAGAGACGTACTGTTGTAGTTATGGGGTGGAAGCAACAAATCACATTTACAAAGCTAAGACCCAACTACATTGGTCTACATTATCTTAAAATTGATTGACTGACACACACAAAACTCAGAAGAAACTTTTTGGCCAAACAGGATGGTACATAAATAATTTTCTCTGCCTTCCCACTAATATGAAAGTCTTGACACACTCATGTAGCATCACCAGAATGAGTTCCCACTCCTTTGGCTTGTGTTTTTGTCACTGAGCATGTGTGCCTGTGCAGATCAGACTGAAAATAGAAATTATGATCTGAAAAATGAAATACATTGAGTTTTTGTTTAGTGCAAATGTCGTGCACTGATTTAAAGATTAATAAAAAAGTAAGAAATAAGTAAAAATATAATAATAATAGTTGTATGTATTATTAAATGTAATAATTCAATAATAATAAATATTTTGTAAAGCCTGAAACAGACTATGAAGCTCATCTTATGCAGATTTTTTCTGTCACTTTAAAGATAAAATTGAGTATTTTAATTTTGGAGAGACTATGAGCGGTTTTCTGAATAATGACACGCGTGTTAATTGTGGATGACCAGAAAAGAGGAAAGAAAAGCCATTAAGTCAGAAAAGTGACACAGGAATATCAGAAACTTTGACCACAGCTGTCGGTCACATCAGTAGCTTATATAGTGTCTCTTTAAAGATACTCAAACATAAATGACAGAATAATTTTTCCAGAAAAAGATTTAATACATGTTTTTTTAATACATATAGATATAATTCCACATTTTGAGATAGAGACTATAAATAAAATAATTCAGCCGGGATCTGAATGAGACTTTTATACTGTTCAGTCAGTGTGAAGAGTTTAGTGTTAAGGCAGAAGCTTGTTTCTGCTTCAGCTGATCAGTGGTTTGTCTTTGCAGTTTCACATCTTAAGACTTACTGTGGGTAAATGTGCAACTTAACAGCTGTTATGTTTGATGGAGTCTGCCTCGAGATAAAATATATTAGTTTACTTTTTCTATAAATGCTTTCTTAAGCTAAAGTTTATTTTTTCATATGACGGGCTAAATGTGATTGAGAAACAGCATACTGATTGAGATGTACCAAAATTCTAATCATCGTTATCGTGTGTTTTTGTTACGTCAGCTGCAAAAATATAATTGAATTTATTGAGTGCAAAATGATCAAGTATAAATCAAGAATAGGAGGATCTTCAAAAAGCAAGATATACTGTAAAAATATCCATATAATTATTTCTCTATAGAAGAAGCTGCTTGTGATATTCGTATGCTCGTCTTAAATGCTTCCATCTCCTTGAAGCTGGCGGTTTCCCCGCAGCTGCTGTTTTTCCAGGACTGTAAACCGCTGTTAGTGTTGTTGGCCAGAGACCAGGTTCAGGTGACAAGATTTGCACAGCATCTTCCCATCTAAAGGATAGCAGCCGTGCTCGTTTGGTTCAGGAGAGAGCTGGATCACACAGACCTGGAAACAGCATGAAAGACTTAATGAAGAGCAACGTATGATATGATGTGTGTGTTTGTGTACTTGTCGGTGTGTAACGCCTACCTCACACCTGTAGCAGTTCTCATGGTAGGAACGTCCCAGACATTCAACAGTATAGCTGTCAGTACCATCGTCCTTTGGAATGATTAGCCGGTTACATGCACTACACTGTGGAGCGTACTTCCTTTACAAACAGAATTTTGAAGGAGAGAAAACACATCAGTGCTTTAAATTAGACCAAGAAAAGAACTGTTGGATTGTGTGTCTTTCTGGCTCGCCATCATTATTGACTGTCATACCTGTAATAATCCTGAAGGCAGTACACTTCTCCAACTTCTCCCTGTGCAAAAGCTTGCTCTCCAATTTGCTGTTTACATGTTGCGCAGGTGAAACAATGGAGGTGGTACGCTCGCTCTAGTGCACGGATCACGTGATCGGTGATGACCTCGCCACAGGCCCAGCAAAGCTCCAAACTGGCCTGAAACACCGGGACAGAATCGAGGTTAATTCCATTTAACAGGTTATAGCTGCTAACACACCAACATCTTATATTTAATGCTGATTTATAACTGGAGTTCTGAAATTAGTCTGGGTTTAACTTTACATCACAGTCAGACTGGAATTGTGTCTAGTTGCAGCAGCATTACTATGCAACGGTGATATACATTATCAGAAAGTGTCTGGTTGTTAACTGTGGTGGGCCAATTTCAAGCAAATTCCTAGGACTTTATATTTGAGTCTCTATCTTGAGCATGCAATGAGACATTTTTTAAAGCAGGAAAAAGATAAAAAGTTGGAAAAACAAATTTTGTTGCACAAAGAATCATGTGATTTAGCAGAAAAAAATAAATTGTTGTGCTCAGTAAATATGTTTGCATCTTTTTGTGCTCAGTTTTAATCATTTTCCTTTCACATTTTTGGCCCTTGGTGCTTTTTATCTTGTTGCATGTTCGTCTTTGAGACTCAAATCCCACTCCACAAGCTGAACGTTTCTACTAACATGTAGTGTAGTGAAATGTACCGAAAGCAGTGATGGCCTTGGAGCTTGAAAATCTCAATTCAAAAATGTTTGCTTTACAAGAAGATGTGCAAAACCATGGGCACACAGTTTACAAAGGTTTGCATTTGCAGCTTGGGTGACGCCCTGTAGTGGAGGTTGTGCTGACTGGGATCTACCTGGTAACAGTCTTCACAGAGCGGGATGCCTGCCTTGTTGTAGTACTGTTTACCAGCCAGGGGAATGTGACAGGATCTGCACTGGAAGCAGCCGTCATGGTAAGTCCTGTTTAAAGCCTCTATCGCAGGTTCAGAAAGAGCCACGGGCTTCCGACAGAAGCCACACACGTCTGCAATGTACACAAACATCAAAAGTCAGAGCGAGTTCTAATAATACGGGTGGTGCTGCTGATGAAGAGCGCTTTGAAGAAAAGTAATGCATGCGTAAATAGAGATCATGTTACCTCTGCTCTCCCTGCTGGTGTCTTGGCTGTTTCTGTGGATCCCGTTCGATTGTTCATCTTTGTTTAACCCACTAGATGGTGTGCTTGTTTCCGCCTTAAACGTAAAGCACATTATTAATTATTTAGACTGTGAAAAGTTCTCATCTGGGTTTTTCCTCAAGAGGTGAACTACACGTCAGAAATGCTTGATTTTCATCAAGCATTTTTTCCATCAACAAAAGTAACAAAGCTAGGTTGTACAAAAGCATAAATATACAACAGTATGTGAGCTTTTTGAGACTTTAAAGAGTAGATGCTTTTCTGACAAACTACTGTAAACATCACATAAAAGTAGAGTTCAGCTATTTTCAATTTAAAATTCCAACACAAGATTATGTAGGAACCTTTTCACCTGTTAAATGATGGAATCATATTTGGCATTTTTTAAAGTCATGTAAGAGTCAAAGTTGAGCAAGTTTCTTTTGTTTCGTCTATTTTTTTTATTTATTTATTTATTTTTTCAGTATAAATCTTAATATTTGCTGTGTTCAAGAGTTAAATCAGAACTTAATCTTTTGAAGTCTCAAATTGGTAAAATCCTCCAAAACTGAAACAGAGGGAAAATCATTTTTAGCAGCACTTACAAGTTTTGCAGCAAAAATCCCAGAAAAATAAAAGTGTAAACCACAGAAGCAGTGTAATAGCAGCATAGACAGTGTCTTCACTGACCAAGTAAAACAACAGACGTCCTGTTGCAGCTCAGCCCCGTTTCCTGATCTTTTATTGCTTCTACACAGGGATGGGGCTTTAATGGTGGGAACAAAAGGTTTCTTACACCACCCCTTTGGAGAGTGCTCTGTTTGTGAAAGGCAATGTGTACATTTCATAAAGTTGTGTTTTCTCATATTCATATCTAAAAGACAGCTGTTTTTCCCTCAGTAATGTGTTTTCCTGATGATTTTTTTTACAATCACTGTAGGACATAATAAAGTATCTGTAAAAGTTGTGGAAATTTAATCCTTCTTTGTGGGAAAAACTGACTCATCTTCTTGAAGCGCTTGAGGCGGAATTTATTGAGAAAAATTGGCATTGAGTTTTTCAAACAGAAAACGACAGTATGAACATGAAGATGCTGCTGATGCTGATGGCAATTGTTACAGCAACTTTGCAAGAGAGGTCTGCATACCTGTCTGTTGTGAACGGGCTGCTGGCCTGGAGTCAGAGGGCGGAAGAGAGGCTTCTGGACAGGAGGAGGTGGTGGAAGTGCTGATTCTTCAGAGAGCGACGATCCCAGAGATGAAGGCAGTGTGTCAGGAGGAGGAGGAGGAGGGAAGAACTCTGTTAAGGAAGAAAAAGACCAGTTTTAGGTCACTTTGAACACTGCAATAAAGGAATTAAGTCAAATCAACTTATCTTTTCCAGTTTACTTAATGTATTAATAATATTATAATAATATTATATAATATTATTTTATATGAAAAGGTTTTTCCAATTTCTAGTTATTTGAAACTGAAATGTCATGGTTATTTTTTCAGACCACCCTAGAGCCTAAACATATGAGTTCTTATAACATATTTATTGAAATGAGTGAACAGCTAGAGGTTCACTCAACTCATTAAATTAGGTTTATAACAAACAAAACTAGCATATAAGTAGAATTCCCTTGATGCAATGTTAGACAGTTAAAAGGTTCTTATAACTTGGAGCAAATTGAGTTGTTTCTTTCCATAACAATCAAAACGGTGCTACATGTGACAAAGTTTAGTACCAAATTCCCCTTTAGGCTTATAATTTATCTCTCTCTAACCAGGAACAGTCTCACAGATTGTCTTTTTAATGACTCTAGTCAAAAATGGCTTCAACAGCTGAGGCTGTAAATTCTTAGTGTTAAATAAAGAAGAAACTCTTCAAACTATCCATGC
The DNA here is from genome assembly GCA_024666655.1 of Dascyllus trimaculatus. Classification (NCBI taxonomy): domain Eukaryota; kingdom Metazoa; phylum Chordata; class Actinopteri; family Pomacentridae; genus Dascyllus; species Dascyllus trimaculatus. The sequence continues at coordinate 15,367,792 of CM045450.1, forward strand.
GTCTAGCTGGTCCAACCTAATGTCTTACGTTCATTGAACTTGTTTTCACAATTTCAGTTAATTTAACATAGTTAGATTTACACTTTAGCAACTTATAGGATGACTTGGAACTAATTAATCAACCTCAGTGCAGTTAACTCACATTTTAAGACAGCAGGGGACCTTAAATGTCTACACTGAATGATTTACAGTCTAATGAAATACACAAAAATAGACTTTTTCCCCATAATATTTATTTTCGTTTCCAGTCAGCACAGACATTTCCTGCATGCGACTGATGTTAAACCATATACATTGATTTACGTACACATGCATACATGTGCATACATAATAATAATGATTAAATTAGTAAGTTAAATTTAAAAATAAATCTAAAAGATAAGGTGAGACATTGACATTTATGCAGTTATGTCTCCTCAGCTTGTGTTTTGTACTATATATATATATATGTATGTATATGTATATATATATATATATATAAGCAAACTAAAAAGGGAAACCAACAATAAAGCTGAAAATCTCCTTTAACCTGAGAGGGAGTTTCTAGCTTTCTAGAATTGCCACCTTATAACAACACTGGCCTTACAATAGTTAAAAATGATCAAAATCAATGCAGTAGATTTTGATAGTAGAGTCTTGTTTTTGTCTCTCCTGGTATGTTGTGTGACGTGTTCGTAGCAGCTGATGTGGCCTGAGGCTGTTATCCTCAAACAGACATGAAAAGCTTTGGTTCCCTCACTTCTTTTCCCAGATATTTTACATGTTCTGAGTCACAGTCTTCAGGCCCCAAGCAGCGCTGACTCAGGTGACGTCAACTCATGCGTCAGACGTCACACAATGGCTTCAAACTGGAGCCACAAAATGCTTCAGATAACATTCTCACATATGCAGACAATATGTAGATTTGATGTGTGAAATCAGTGGAGTTTTGAATAATCGATAAAGACATCTTGAAATTAAAGCCAGGAAAGCGCTAAATCCAAATTTGTGTCTGGGGAAAACCCTAAATGAGTTGTAATTGATTACATGCAGTAGGAATCTACCCACATGAAAACGACATTTCAAAGCACATTTCCATTACAAAGTTAAAGAGGGACAGATTAAGAGCATATGATAATGATCTGCTGGGCTCTGATGGTATTGGGCCATTTCCTGGATATGGTTTGTCCACTGCAACCTGAAAAGTAGATTTTATCAAGCATACCTGGAGCACTGCTCTGGTCTTTTTCTTCTTGCTGCTGTCCTCTGCTGGGTCCAGGTCGAGCCGTTTTGGGGCTCTGAGGGTCTGAAGTTCTGGTCGAGGCCTCTGGGAGAGTCCGATCTTTGCTGTTTCCACTGCTGTAAGACTCAGATGGTGGCCGCTCCTCTCTCTTATGTCTGAGGACGGGTTTGCTGTCACCTGGACTGACTCTTACAGCGGTGTGCTGCTGGTCTCTGGCTGGGGCGCTGTGAGCCTGGAGGGCGGGCTGCTGCTGTGTCACTGTGGCTCGGTAAGGAGACGCCAGAGTGATGAAGACAGAAGACACCATCCTTTTTGGTGAAGCTGCTGATGCCATGACTGCATGAAAGTGTCATACAGACTGACAGGAGAGCAGAACAATAGCTGTGATTAACTCATATTGCGTTGATGCCCTGTTTAAAAGATGAATATCAGACTGGAACACATCACAGATTCATCACTTCACTTGATCTTACAATCTGAGAATAGCCAAGAGGACATCCTGTCAGCTCAATAATATTTAGTCAAGTGTGAACGCCCTCAGTCAACTTTGTGGGAGTGCCTAGTTTCACTTTGAAGAAGGATATTCACACTTAAACAGCTCTCATTGCCCATAATGAATGGTTTTAGAGGCAAAAAGCACAAATCTGAATGTTATGTTTCCTTTCTCACTGGCTGTGAGCTGCTGTTACATACCTGGATTAAGATGTGATTTGAAGACAGCTCCCTCTCCTCTGTTCTTTCTCCTTCCCTGTTCTGTATCTCTAAACTTCTGGTTTATTTTCCCTCCTGTGTGCTGCCTCTGAGAGAAGACTTGACTCCGGTAGAGAGGGGCGACTATCTGCACAAGGCCACTCCTTTTCCTTCTGTACCTCCCTCCCCAGCTCTCCCGCTCGCCGACCCCTCCTCCTTCTCTGGCTGAATGACAATACCACCCTCCCTCCCGACCGTAAAAGGTGAACAGTTAATCTCGGGCAAAGTGCAGTAAAAAACATGACACATTCATCCACTATGAAATCTTGGCAAACACAAGCATGCATGCACGTAGACTAACACCCACAGTAAGTTGTGCAACTGAGTGTGCAGTCAAACCAAAAGCACACAGTTTTTTTTTTTTTACAGATGTCATAAAGTTTTTCATGAGGTTTTCACCCTGAAACAGAGAAGCACAGCGACCTCCCACTCCTTTATCGTTTTACACCCCAGCAGGATGTGACTGTACCTGCCTTTTCCAGCTGCTCTCTATCTCAAACTGCCCTCTGTCTCTCTTCTGTGCAGCTCTGCCTTATTGTTCTGTCAGCTTTATTTTCCCTACCTCCCTCATTGAGTCTGCCTCCTTTTTTCTTCTCCCTCTTTCCTTCTTCCCTTCCCCCACAACATTATATCACTTTAGCCTTGACTCACTATCAGTGTGCTTCCATCTGGGCCTCACTGACCATCCACCGTCTGGTTCTACGTGGTGGACTTGATCGGACTCTCCTGATGAGGCTTTTTGTGTTGCGTTGCACAGGAGAAGCAATGAATCAGGGCATTGTGCAAGAGGAGATGTTGGTGTATCAGGAGAGGAGGGGGAACGCAGAGTGAGTGATGTCTGTGTGAGCCATTAAAAAGTGGCTTTGTTGTGTTTGCAGCTCTCCATCAGAGCGAGTCTCAGTGATATCAGATCTGCCGATCAGCAAATATTATGGTTGGTTTCTGCAGGCGAAGCTTGTGAGGTCCACTCCCCAAAAGTGAAAGAAAGAGGGGGATAGAGTCAGAAATGTTGGGTGAAACTTTCCTGATCGATGTGGGTCAGTGTGAGTGAGGCAGGAATGTGCAGAGAGGGTTAACAGGAGATGGCGAAGAGGAGAGTGATGGGGGTCTCTGTTGTTCCAGCTCTGTGGAAAGGAATGCTGCAGTGATGTCACGGCTGCAGGAGGGAGCATGTCTGCAGATGACACAATCCCCAGACCTCCATGCTCCGCCTCCAACAGCCAAAATCCTCATTAAACCCCCTGAACCTCTTCACTGCTTACAGCTGCATGATTTTTCAATTTACTTACCAACATCACAATACATGCAGATTTTTTGACTCGAAGGCTCAGTTTGTTTTGGTGGACGTAAAGGACAGCAGTGACAAAAAAATGAAAAGAATGAAAGGAAACCAGAGGAACAGGAAGAAACACACAGAAAACAATTGCATGTTCGCAAATACACTTGATGAGTGAGCTGAGTTTGAAACTGAGAGAATCACTGTTACTGTAGCTGAATATTCCACTAGTGGGATTAAGGTTGCTTTTCCTGAAAATGCCCTAGCTAAAAAATAAAAAAGTAGCTTTTTTCAAGACTACCTAAAGTAGTAGTTAAGTAAGAAACAAGTTTGGCAAGTTGTAAGAGACAGATTAAGAAGAGAACTGCGATAAGCGAAGCAGCAGAGGGTCGAGATAATCTGGTTTTTAGTCCGTATTAAGGGTAAAGCTCCTACATTTCCCTTAATCCAACTGGATAGAGTCTTCCATTGCTGCCTACTACATTTCCTCTGTTGAACGCTGCACCTCCAGTTTATAGTTCAAGATTTCTGTCACAGCCAAAGCTGAAATAACCATAATGGCTGTAAAATCAGTGATTGTGCTGTTTTTTGAACTGTTCAAAACCCCCCAGAGTCACAGAAGCCAAAAACCAACTGTTTTTATAGACTAGGTAGCACCTCTCATGATGAGTGAGTCAGTCTTTATGTGGAAAAATGGTGGAGTGTCCCTTTAATTAGTGACATGTGGCCACTATCGGTGTCCCAGTGACAGCTATGTTAAAATGTGCACACCCTACTGAACTGTTCCTCATTCATCAACATTCCTCAAAGGGGTGACTGTCTTCTTAGTAAAATAAGTTCAAAGCAAAATGAACCATAAACCTAAACATCTGAACTGCAAGCTACACAGGGATTCTTTTAAAACAGTTGTGTAAACTATCTGATCAAAAACTTACTCAAGTTAAAGGATATCATGCATAAAAAATACATCAAAAGCTTCTCGGTTATAGCAATGAATCCTTTCCATCCTTGACCAGAGAGAAAACTGTTTTTATATATTTTAAACATACATATTTAATCAGCTGTCTGCTCATCTGTGTTCTTCTCACTGACTTGATTTGATGTGTAAACTACACTGTGGCTTTTTGGGGAGCTCACTTTTTCCCCAAATATTTGAAATATTGTAATATTTATAATATTATTCACAGTATTTCTATCAATAAGTAAAAAATATTAAGAAATCAGATAAAAGCCACTGTTGCCTTCAACACTCTCAAACTTCTTTTCTTTGAAAACGAAGGTTATATAAATCCTGAAGTCAAACGGATCAAACAAACATCCTCTTTTCTTCTGAAGCTGAGCTTAAAGTTGATTTCTTTTTTGATTTCTTCATGGAGTTGGATCCCCCATGGTTAGATGTTGATGGTGGTGTTTTCTCCTCTTGTGCAGTATATTTTAGTTACACTCTCTACTTCTGTATTTATATGCTGGGTAAAGGATGGAGCTAGCTACCCTTTGCAGAAACAACGCATCAAAACTCTTGAAATACTAACTATTAAATGAAAAGATCAATAAATCAGAAACAGTTTTAATAAGAAAAAAAGAAAAGAGCTACTACCATTGCCTTCGCTGTGGATAATTAGGTTGCTTCCTCTGTCTGTTTTACAATGGTGGCGTCAAGAATGTGATTTTTTATGATCATTATTCATGGTTATGATACGGTGCCATCATGTGTTACTGGTGATGGCACTAACATCATGGATGCTGGTATCTTTATGACAGTACATTAGTGATGAATCACCTTCATGCCAGAATCATGCACCAATAGCAACCTGATTTTATGCACAATCTCTCCAAATCAGGATACAGAAAAGCCAGAAATGCATTGCTAGTAAAGCATACTGTCAGTGTTTTAGTGATCCGTCTAAAATTTCACAAATCATGCTTTCAGTGGAGCTCTCGTCTTGTCATGCCTTGACTTGTGGAGGACTCATCTTAACTTGTGCTGTGTTTCTACAGAAAAACATCCTGAATACAGATTATTTATCACTCAGCTCATTTGACCCATCAAAGCAGCTTCATTCTTTCCTTCTGTTTTAAACAAGACACAGCAACAGCAAGGATGCAATTTATTCCATAAAGTGTGGTCACAATAATACTTGTATTATTGGTAATATTGAGCAGGAGTATTTCTTAACAGTTGAGGTAGTTGCTGGTATTCGAGGTAGAGTTTGGATGCACCATTAACTATCGTCAGATGGTGTTGTTCTTGTGGTTGTTTTGTCACTGAAATGCACTTCATGTGTCCTCGAGCTGGTTTCTTCTTCCTCCTAAAAATGAAACATGCAATCAAATGTCCCGTCACCTGTCATTTTCACGTTTCTCACAGTTGCAAATAAATATCAGTTGTAAAAATGCAACAAAACCCAGGGAAACATAATGACACATTGATAAATACAGTTTTTGAGTGACAGAGATGATTCACACAGACCTTTAGCACAGCCTGCAGCAGATCCTGAGAGGGCAGCAGACAGACTGCTTCACCCAAAAACGTGGTGAGAACCTGGAGAACATCAGACCAAGTGCCCACAGTCAGCATGAGCACCAGCAAAGCTCCCAGTCGCACCACTACTGTGTGCAAGAGGGCCTGTGGACCAGTCTGCCGATGCTGTTCCTCTGTGCAAATTGGGAAAAAAAACAAGTTTCAGAGCGATGCTGATAAGTATTGTGCCTGCTTCTTTTCTGAGATCTGGGCTGTGTTTTTAACGTCATTACTTAATTTATATGGTCTGCATTTATTTTTAAAGAGCAACATTATTCATCAATGTTGTTTTCATCTTAGTTCTTCCTGATGTATGTCTTGGTTCATGTGTTAGTGTTACCACTACTGGGGAAGTATGTCTTTCATTATGTTATCCACTGTGACCTGACCTGTCTCTTTTATTATTTATCACTGTGCATGGCCCAAGAACCACTGTCATTCCCAGAACAGCTGCCCTGACCATCACCTTGGATATAGACCACCAACATAGCGTAGCAGAGCGTCAGTGGAGTCCAGAACTTCAGAGCATCCTTCTGGGACAGAAAGTGGTCATAAACCGTGGCGGTGGAGGCCACAGCTGCTACAGCAAAAGCCAGAACAACCGCTCTTTGCAGCGAAGCCAGTATGGTGTGTCCGGAGGTCAGGAGGATGATGCACTTCCCACAGTAACGCTCCCTGCTATGCAGCGGGTAGAGTCTGGCCACATGGCTCCACAGACTGTGGCTGCAGTTTGCCAGTACCCAGCTGAGAGCTGCTGCCAGAAGCAGACTGAGGGAGCTGTGTGGAGCCCCCTGATGGAGGAAGGCCAGAGTACAAGTGAGACTGCAGCCCAGAGAAAACTGGCACTGGATGAGGAGCAAATCCACACCTCTTCCACTGGCATCCTGGATGCAGAAGCATGAATGTTTTGGTTCAGTATCAGGAAGGTGCATGAACACAAGAACAAAACACCCTGAGATCAATCCATTTAAGGAACTCACCAGTCCTGCTGACGCCCAGGCGGAAACAGCTCTGAGAGAAAACTCCAGCACCAACAGAGAGGAAACCCTGGAGCCCACCAGAGACAGGAGGACAGTCAGGGACCAGAACTGGAGAGCTTCTCTAAATCTCCCTCTCAGAGGTTTGCCTGCTGAGGATGACTTCTGTGTGTCTCCATATTCTGTCTCAGAATCACTGTGTGCAGAGTTGGAAAATTAGAGAAAAACTCCACTGCTCCCGAAATTCAGCACACTTTCCATTTCCAAGAATAAACTCACGTGCATGTCTGAATGAAGTTGTACACTCTCATCAGATTGCACAGCACCGATATTCCACATGCACCTACAAGACCTTGAAAATACCAAAAACAAGGATGTAAAGAAAGTGGTGGGACTCAAGGGATAAAAAGATTCACTGTAATGAAACTGACCTCGAAGAAAGCCGTCCACTGGGCTTAAATTCCATTCAGAAGTTCCCAGGATCCACAAGAACGGGAGAAACATCTTTTTTTTTCTTTGAAATGATCTCCACGAGGACACTTTAAAAAGCTGCTATGATGCCTCACTCATCCTACTTCTTAATCTGAATCATTCATGCTGAATTCCTCCGAGCCAAACTTTTGCTGAGAGCTGTGTGCTTCCAAAGGTTAAATGTAATTTGACTGCGGTCGTCAGTCTAATCATTTTCTGATGAAAGAGGCTGAAAGTCCTTTTAGAAAGATAATTAGTTTTTTAAAGCAATCAGGCACCTTTAACTAGATCAAAATGAAATCACACACAGACTGTGGTCGCTGTTAAACTATCTCAGTGTGTTCCAAAGACGCAGCACTCATGCTCTGGATGATAAAAAAACAAATCCACCACACATCTTACAAAAAATATCTTTATTGCTGTTATTTACTGCTGTTCAAAGGCCTTCAAAGGTTGAATTTCTGTAAATAAAACCCTCAAATCAAATGACATTCTTGGCTTTAAGTACAGGTAGTTCGTATGTCAGTAAACAAAACAAAACAAACAAAAAAACATCAGATTTACATATAGCACGCAAGGCAACTAGAATGATGCATTAAACAAAGACAGCAGCTATGCTGGATTACAAACATGGAATACAGAGTGTTAATAATCCAGACTTGTTCCTCAAGTAGTCGGCACTCCACTGATGAGCCTCTCGTGTCAGGTCTGCTGCAAGCTGACAAATGAAAGCCCACAAGATTGTTTATAAATTCATAGCTTAAAGTATTAACATGTAAAACCTGATAGTCCATTAACAACTTCACATATCTGAGACATTTGATAGAAGCTTCTCAAACCGTGTCTTACAGTAAGTGCAACGTGTCCATCCTTAATAAATATCTCAGTTTTCATCCATTTTAGTGTTTTCTGTAACAAAACAAGTGTCAGTTAAAGCAAAAGTTTGACTTTTTGCTATTTTTTTCTCCTGGCAGAGAGTTTCATGAGATGTTTGATATGGCACTCGTGTCTGGAGGGTGAATATAAAGCCTCAGCCGACAGCTGAAAGGCTGGAAACAGGAGGAAACGGCTACCAGCAGCTCTAAAGTTTGCAAATTAATGTTATAGCACCTTTTTTTTTAATCTGTAAAAAATATGTAGAAACAACCACTCACCATTTAACAGTGTTGAACAGATTCTTGGCTCTAAGCAGAGAAACTCGTAACTCCAGGGAAATAATGCAGCACATAGCTGAGTGTACTATTTGTAACCTGGGTGCAGCTGTGCAAAGAAAAATAGAGTTTAATTAGTGTGCTTTAGATAGGCTGATAGATGGAATATTTTAGCTTTAAGCAGAGGTATTCCAGCTGTTTCCCCCAATTCCACTGTATGATATGTATATGAAAGCAGTATCAATCCTCTCATCTAACTCTCTCTAATTCACAAGGAAGTGAACATGTGTATTTCCAAAAATGTCACACTTTTGCTATAAATTCAGTGTTTAAATGTTCAGTGGGGGACTTCAGTAGCTGTCAGGCGTACAGTGTGCAGGTGTTGGGGTGTTTCAGCTCCTTCCTTGGCTCTGGTTGTGCTTCGCTGCCTGCTGCCTCATCAGATCCCAGAACAGCATGCTGAGCACTGTGTGCGGTGCCAGTCGCACAAACACAGGGCCCATGCCTTTATACAGCCCCAGCAGGCCCTCAGCTTGGCACACCTTCAGCATACAGTCTGAAAATCCCTGGTACAGCTGCCCCTAAAGAGCGGAGAAGGAAAAACGTAAGTCTTTGCATTTTTAGTGTGTGTTGAGGTAGAAAACATACAAATGACAGATCATTCAGATTCACCCTGCGAAACTCATCCACCGGCTGGTTGTAGAGGCGCGTACTGATCACGTCAAACGGCGTCATGGTGATGGCCACGGCAACTCCACTGATCGCTGCGGCTATCAACGCCGTGAGCCAGCTGTTTGGACTGAACCACTGCCAGAGAGAAATAAAGCGATGATTAGTTGACTCACAGCGGACAGCAACTGTTGCTGTAAAAATGTCTGACGTTTATGACGTCTACCTGGGAATGTGACACCCAGTCCTTGGCCGAGGTGAAGGTTGCCAGTTGAGCAGCTGATCCCACCATGACTCGAGGCACGGCCCCGTTCACACCCCTCCAAAGACCAATTAGACCATCTCTTCTATAGATGGTAGCAAAGGCATCAGACACTCCCTGAGATGGAAAAAAGTAGATCACTTTATAGTACCAGAGTGTATGTTTTTATATAACGTGGTGGTTGTATACAGCAATAGAGGGATTTTCTAGTGTATTTTAACGTCTTTTTTATTCATATAACCTTCAATCATACCAGTAGAAAGCTGTGCAATTATAATAGAACTATAATGCTGGTAAATTAAGTGTGTCATCAGGTCTCACAATCAGTGCTGCATTTCTGCCTTTGTTGGTATCCACGTCTACAAATGTCCAATTCCTTTTTCAAAGTAAGAGGCCAGAGGGGGAAATTATGCAAAAACTACCTGGCTGAATTTTCATGAAACCCAGTGAAAAAGAGCTGCATGTGCTCAAGTCAAAGTCAACTTCATTGTCGGTTCTGCCATATGTACAGGACATAGACGGGACTGAAATGCCGTTTCTCTCAGACCCCAGTGCAAACATGCAAGGCACGGTAAAAAAACAAAAAACAAAAATGAAAAAGACACTAAGAAACAAGCAATACAATGGAATGGACAGTGCAATAGTGTAGAAAAATAAATGCCTGCCTGGTGTGCAAGTAGATGGATGTTTACAGATGGCAGTACAGTATATTTACAGATGTAAAAAACAATGCAATATATTGTAGTTGCTGCAAAATATCGTGATAGGTGCAAAGTATGCAGTTATAAAAAGTCCAAGTGGAACCTATTAGATTTTGGTGCAGATCTAGATCACCTTCTTTAAAACTGCCAGCCAGGGCACTGACACTGGTGTTGGCACTGGTATAAGTATTACATTGTCACTGGCAGATGACTTTGCTCTCTGAGTGCCCTTCCAGTTCTGCAAAAGTGTAGTCCTACACGACCGACTAAATATAAGTTGGCCTGACTTCAGTTCTTACATTATTGGCTGCACAGGTGACATCGGTGCAAAGTTTAAGCACCAAAATACAGTGTCCATCAGTGGTGCAATGTAACATTTACATTTAGTCAAGGTCTACGCCTAAGTAAAGTGCTAAATAAGTATTTGCACATTTTGCAACTTCATACTTCCACTCTCTACTACATTTCAGGGACTAATATTACATAATTTAACTCATGCACAATTTATTTGGCAGATATACTTCCATAATTTCTTTGCTAATTTGAAACAATGTGCACTCACATAGGTATTTTCAGTACATGTCTGACTGATCAGACTCTGCCCAGGTGTAAACTGGGTGTACCACTCTGTACTGCTGAAACTGATAACAGAGAAAAATGTCCTGCAGTAACAATAAGTACAGCAAATGTAAGATAAGAATGACGGAACTGCCAGTCAAGTTGTTTTATAAAAGCCCACACGGTCCTGATACGATGTCTAATAAGGAAGCATCATAGAAAACACCTGTCCACATAATAAATAGTCAGTGCTGATTCACTCCTTTTAGGCGTTATGTTTTTATCTTGTGGATCACATTATTTCTAAAGGTATTTGTAAGGATACGCCCCTGTTGTTAAACTTGCTCTGCTTTTGCAGTTTGACTCAGTGCCATTGAAAAAGTGGTTCAAGCTGCAACAGCCTCCCTCCAGTATAAGTAAAAGTTGAATGAATGAATTAATGAATTCATGATGAATTTTTTCCGTCCCAAAGACAACAAAGTATTTCTAATTAAGGTATTATTATATTTCTAGTGTCTGGGACTATGAGAGTGTCAGGATTTTAAAAATGTACACATTAAATGAACACTTCATAAAATAGGATGCGCTATTCCTGATACAATCAAACTATCAGGTATTATAGTACATAGTTTGCATTACATAGACATACTAGAAAATGCTACTTTGATGGGCATTTACAAATCAATGTCATATAAAGTATAACACTTACAGGGTAAGTGGATGAATAAAGCTGTTAAATGGCTGCTTCTACTTGAGTAAAGCATTTAAAAACATGCTATTGAAACAATTCTCAATGTATTTATGTGTCTTATGTTGAAGATGTCAGTCTTACTAGATGGTTATGCTGGTGGCCTACTGCGATGGCTTCCACAGTTTGAGCCTGCAGATGAGTCTTCACCTAGAAAAGAAACAGAGCACACACATTTTAATCTGCAGTCAGGTTTGTTTTATACGAGACTGTACTAATTCAAAGTACAAACAAAACCGGACTTAACTGTACAAAGCCTGATGCCAGGATGAGTTATGTGAGGATGACAGGTGACTCTGCTATTGTTCACCAGGTAAAGGTTACATAACCTGCCAGGGACTGGTTTAACAAACTCCTCAGTGTTTTATTTGCACCAAACCTTAAAGCTGTAATTGCAGTTATACCTTGCACAAAACCAAGAAGGTTTTTTATATTTCCTGCATGTCTACATTATCTGTTCATTGAAGATTAAACAAAAAGAAAAAAAGAAAAGGCCTCTTCATTTCCTACTTGATCTTACTGTATGTCGAGTGTCAACAACACAACCTTCACCCCTCCATCCTTCATTCACTGCCAGCAGCCACGGGATACTGTATATTTTTGGCAGCGGTGGGTTGGGTTGCAGCAACGTGCAGAGTATATTTAGTGACCCGGATATGTACGAGCGTGTCAAACAATATTGTCTTTCCATGACGATGCAAAAGTTTAGATGGTTTTAAAATGTATTGACTGACAGCCGAGGCAGAAAAACAACAACACTACTCCAGTCGTATAAAACCAGATATGAAGAGGACGTTCATAAAAAAGGGGCAATAAATCAAGAGAAGGTGATATGAGAGGCTGGTGTTGATGTGCAAACATGTGTTAAGAAAACAAACATTACGAGACGTTAAAAGTGTGTCTATTCTGAAAATCAGAGCACAGTGGGGCCTCAGTGTGGGAGAACACAGGGATGGAGGATGACCTGACTTCACTAAACACACCGAGGCAGTGTGACTTTGCCTCACAAACCCTCACACTGGACAAATATAGATCAAAGACATTTGAGACGCCTTTGAAACTGACCTGAGGTCTCTTGTTTTTGCGGTTTAGACCAAATGCAGATGATTTACAATGTTAAGTTTGAATTTCTGTATTCCTAATTTGTTTCTGTAACTTATTCAACTTTATTATATATCTTAATATATCCTAGCTCTATTATATATTCCTTATTTTAATTGCTTGTTTATATTATATGTTCCTTATTTTAATTGTTTTCCGTACTTTCCCCTTTTTTTCCCTTAGTGGCTCAAAAGTTAAAGGACAACCTAACATTTTGTCAAGTCTGTTTTCAAACAATATTCATATGTCCACATGTACACAGACAGTGTCATTGGTCACTGTTCCTAAAAGGACCCATTTTTAATGTGATGCCAAAGCACAATGCAAAAATGTGGCTTCCAGAGTTCGACTTTATAGCGCAGAATTTCCTCTTTGTTTAAGTACTCCTCCACTGATGCTCAGCTTCAAACAAAAAGGGGGAATTTTAAAACTAGAACAACCAGAACATCCACTTGATTCGCCAGATTCCTGAATCCTCATTCTTGCTTCTTTAAAATGGATTTTACATAGAAAATAGGCAGCAGATTGTGAGTCCAGTTGTTCACAGGGGAAAATAAGGATCTCTGAATTGAACTGAATTGAATTGAATTGAATTGAATTGAATTAATGGTCAGTATAGAGAAGAAGCGAGATAACCGCAACCAAACATGGTTTCTGAAGTACATATGAGACACACAAGAGTTTTATTTTACGACTAGAATGACAACGATGGATAAACTCTTGCTTTATATTGTACAAACTTTGAAGCATGTAAACATTATATATAATCTGCATTTCTTTTGCTACAGACACAAATTAAGTGAAAATGAAGTACATGGTTAGTCCAGGTTTGTCATCCACAGATATGGTGCATGAGTGACGCATGAGATTACCGATGATACATTTGGATTCAGATACAATAAGTTCTCTATAAATAATAAAAACAACCTTAAATTCTGACAAATAATATTCTCTTTTACATCAACATACAAACAATATAAGAAAAGATCATGAATACAGAACAAACTGGTGCCCCAAACATTCAATAAAAATTAATAGTGTTGTGGTTTATATAAATGCAATATGATTAAATAAAACTGTCAGTTGATGTTGAGCTGGAAAAGATCAAATTTTAAATACACTAACAAACCAAACCTGGTTTCATCATGCTAAAGTGACCATTTAGAAACTGGTTTCTGTTCATAGATGATAATGTTTTTTGACACAATCAAACTGTACTTAATCTGCCAATAAAAATAGTGTTTAACTAAAGCCGTCTGAATCATATATCTGATATCTGCTCAGAGGGCAATAACCCGTATCGTCTTTCTGCTTATGTCAGCTGTTCTTTAACTTGTCTGGTTTTCTGTGTGTAACATTGAGTGTAACCTGATCTTAAGACCTACTCTCGGTGCTACACGGTGTTTCAGGTTCCTGCTAGGTTCAGTTTTTGACCTGGTAGACTCCAACGCACACACAGACACTGTAACGGATGTCGACATCGTGGTAAACATCTTGTACAACGTTTACTTTAAATATTCACAAAGAACAGGAGTGTAGAGGCGACTGGTGTTCAATATTATGCACAAACCGATAGAAGCCTCAGGCCGCACATCTATTATTTATTAGTTTTACATTCTTTCAGTGGTAGTTGTGTGTATTCTTCTTAATTATATGAACACAGTAGTGTCTTCTGTCTGCTGGTGTTGTGGCCCGTATGTCTCAACAAGTCCAAATTTCCCCATGAGGACAATAAAACATCACCTCGCCATCTGTTTTTCACAGTTCCATTATATACCCTGAATGTATTATTCTCAAAAAGAGAATGAACCATTGGGATCACAAGGTGACTACCAGTGCAAGAAACAAGAACAGAACACTGTTGATTTTTCCTTTTCCCCCCTAGTATTTGCTTTTTTCCCTTCAAAGCATTAATAGTGTATAATTTTTTTCTCTAAAACTGATTTAAAGAAAACTGTCTAAAATGTAAAATATGATCTTCAAATATACTCACAGACATGCATGATGTAATGAGGGGTCACAAGCAAAAAAAAACATTAACAACCAAAAAAGTTAATTAAATTTAGATTCTAATCAGATGCTAAACCTCAAAAACCCACATCATCTCAGAAGTGTAAAAAGGAGGCCCACCATTACAGCAAAAAATGTCAGTAGAGCTCCATATTTTATTAGCATACTACTGCTGACAGGTTTTGGGAACCATTATTACAGAGAATGCGATAAAAAGGATAAACTTACCAGATAAGCAGGAGAAGCAATGAAGGCACCCAGAGCCCCAGCCACCGCCCCGGACAGCAGGCTCCCCCCATGAAACGAGGTGACTCCCAGAGCTTCACAGTAGGAGTAGCAGCCCAGTCTCACACCGTTCATCACCCCCTGGTAGATCAGCCCCACTGAGAGCCCCTTCTGCAGGCCCCGGAGTCCGTCGTTGCGTCCCACCACCCAGAGGGCCTGCAGGACTCCTCGGTAGTGTCTCTGGTAGGACCCCCGAGCACGAAGCTCCCCCTGAAGCTGCAGACGGGTCTTCACCACCTCCAGAGGATTGGTGAACACGCAGGCTGCACAGCAGGCCATAGCACCCAGGCCAAAATCCAGAGGAGGCCAGACGGCTGGAGGGGGCGGCGAGGGGCTGAAGACCCCATGGGGGACTGCAGACACTGTAGATGCCATCGTGTGCGACGGCTGGGCTCCAAAAACAGACTCTTCTGGTGAAGTTTTCAGCAGCTGAGCACTGGTCATCCCTGAGAAGTGAACTGTCCTGACGGTCCTGTGATTACTTGTGTCAGTTTGTCAGGAAACAAGGAGAGCTTGTAGTCGGTATGATGCTCAGAAGAAAATGCTCTCAGCTGAGCTCGTGTGATAGCTCATTTAATTAATGTTTTGCATGTACGCTGCAGGATAGTGTGTTTCTGTGGTGCCCTACTTTTGTTAGCTTCCTTGACTCTCAGTCTGTCCAAATGAGGGACCATCTGCAAGAGATTCATCATTAGGCAGACATTTTTAAATTGCAAGGTTCAGGTGTGTGTGCAAAAGGCCAGCCCTACAAATCAGGAATGGAAGCATTCCGGTTTCTGTTTGTGCAACAGACATTTTAACAACAGATCAGATAATATTTCCAGCTGTTTAACTCTCCCATCCTGCAGCACGCTGACATTCATTCATTCATTCATTCAAAACTACAGCTGAAATCGCAAAACACGTCCAGAGAACAGCTCGATTCAACACAAAACCAGACAGCTAATCACACGCACAAGATCACCTGACACAAACATGCCACACACCACTGCAGTCAAGTTCATTCAAACCAGCACACAACTACACAAACATGCACAGCAGAAGAACACAGACACTCAAACTCCTCCGAGTGGCTTTCTGACAGTTAAAAAACACATCCCTTTAATTTGCTCACTTCATTCAGAAACTCACAGTGTTCAGTGCTCCTGTGCAGCTCCATTCTTCCCCCCCAGTCATTGTAAACATGTGTCCTCAGCACATTCATTGTCAAAGTCTCCTCCCTCTGCTTCAGGTCAGAGCCAATGCAGGCCCAGTCCCCTCTGCCACCTCACCACGTCCTCCGGGCTGCACGAATCAGACGGCCGGGCTGCTAACTGCCCCGGCTCTGGTCCTATCGGATCTCTCTGGGTAAAAGGTTATTGTTGGTCAGAGAGGGGGAGGAGTGTCTGAGGGGAAAGGAGAGCAAGGATCCCAGTGTTGACTGAGAGCGGTGTTGAAACAAGGCTAATCCTCCAAAGACAGCATGGATAATCTGTGTAGCAAAACAAACCAGCCTCAGCGCTGCTCACTTTCTAATTTAATGCACATTTTTCTTAAATGAATGATTATTTTAGATACATTTGGAGGATGGTATTATTCAGTAGAGGGGAAATATAATGTAATAATGTAAATAATGTATTTGGAGTAAATAATGCTACTTACAGTTCATGACTCATCTACACTGTAAAAAGTAATTCAAGGGCTTATTCACACCACCTAATTAAATACATGGTTGCACTATAATAAAAATAAAAATCTAATTTTGTGGTTTAGATAAACATTTTAGGTTGCAAACATTATTTTGATAGGTTGAGTTTACATAATAATGTTGGCAACGGCACAAACTTACTATTGTGTTTAATTTAAACTCTAATTTGCATTAACTGATTGAAAATTAAATCCAAGGTGAGGTAACTTAATGAAAATGGCTTGTTAACTAATTTTTCCTCTCCCCTACCTGCTTAACTTTTATTTTTAAATTTGCAAACTTTAAACTTGTGTTCAGAATTATGTTAATTAAGTACATGATACTCCAAAATACTAGCTGGAACAACACAATTATTTTTATCAATGATCAACTTAAAAACTTGTGTTTATGCAACCAATCATATAGCAAATAGTAAATAAAAATACCTTTGACAGTAAAGGAAAAGCTCTTGGTTGAACATAATTTGATTAGAAGTTGTCATAACTAATAAAGATTAATTAGATTAATGCACAATGATTTTTGTTGAGCCCATATTTATTTTTTTAGAGTGTACATGTGCTCAGTTCTCATCATGTTGCCTTTTATTTCATGTTGTATGCAAAACATCCACTAGAGGCTCCTATTCCACAAAGTACAACCACTCTGGACACCATCAGGCTCCAAACCCCTCTGAATGCACGGATCAGATGGAACAACAGAGGTTTAAATAAAGTTCATTCCTTAACCTAGAGGCAGCAGCTGACACAAACACCTCCAGAAAGGTCCTTGAAGTGATCTTCGACAGAGGTTGTTCATTTATCACTGAGTTGTTTTGTACACCTAATTTGTACGTCGATTTCACTAAACATGTGTGTTACTGTGTAAATATCACTGAGCTTAAAGGGTTATTATATGTGTATTTTATGTACTTTGAAATCTGTCTGTTTGAATTTATGTGGTTTGAATTCGATTTCCCATTTCAAGCCACAAAACAGAACTTTTCTCACAAATTCAGACAGAATATTCAGGTGTCAGATATTCCAAAGGCTATATTCATGTTGTTTAAAGTATAATTCACGTTGTTTTTAGTCTTGAAATTCAAGTAAAAAAAAAAACATCAGACACCAACATTCATCTCAATCTTGAGGGTTATCAGTGATAATCGATTGATCACACTTCTGTCCTTTGAGCTTGTTTTGTCAGTCAGCTGATCAAAGTGAGAGTGAACCCAGATATTTAGTTTTTTTTTCTGCCTGAACTTTTGCTGTTTAATTATTTTTATGCACACACATACATTGAAAATGGATTTTTTTAAAACTAAAATAATCAAACTAATACCATTGAAGCAAATATTCTTATGAATTTACCTAATTAGAATTTGGAAAAGTGAATTGAAAACAATGTAACATCAAAATTAATGCCAGGACCCAAACAAAACCCAAACCAAAAGAATCCTATTAGAAGATTTTTATTCACGTCCCATCAGTGGTTTTTATATTGTAGTTGATTGGTGAATGTTAATTTTATGAATTTGCAAGTATTTAAATAGTAATGAATGTCTAAATTTGACATTAAGGGTTTGGTATTTATTCTAATGTTCAACTTGTCTCTTTTCTTTACTTCCATACTTCTTATCCAGATTGGTATGAAAGGTTGAAGTTATTTCATCGACAGCTGAGAAACTTCCATGTGCCGATGTGATTGTGTCATCTGTAGTGTAACGATGTTGTGTTAATGTACTTTAACTGCCTGTGCTGGATGTTCAACTGTTGCACTGTTGCTTTACTTTGCATGCTGCTTTTTTTCTTTTACAGTTTTGTTTTTGTTTCTCCAGTGAAATCTTTAAAATGTTGTTGCTTTAATGTTATTTTATGGCTAGTTTAACATTTGGCCAACAGACAACAGCTGATAATTACCCTTTTGGCCAAGACTAGCACATCCACAGTGATGTCGATTAATGGACACTGTCCCTGGAAAACACATTGATTAGATGAATGCTAGGACAACACAACTACTAAGTGACTGTCAACAAAAGCAGGAACTTTTAGTAGACAACAAACACACAAGAATTTTAAGACACTGAAAGAGCAGACATGGAGGCCTTTATTGTTTAACTATGTTTATAGTACAGTGCCACATCTCTCAGCCACCACGGCCCCCGACACACATTACTCAACAACTTTTAACCACCACCGTGCACACACAAACACACACGTACACACACTCACACTGTTTTCAATGTAAACATTGCAGGCTTAAAGAGTGATACAAAAAGCAAGGTAGTCGTCAACCGTTTCTGTCAACAGCGTCCGCTGGTCCAGAGTTCCTCTCTTTTCACGAGTTCAGAGGAGGGCGACACAGAGAAACAGAAGTGTTACCGTTTGGTTCTCACCTTTTGGTTAACAACAGAAGTCCAGCTCTCTCTAATCACTGCAGTCACAAACACACACACATACCTACACACACGCACACACAGTCAAGATTTCACATTCAAGCAAATGTTTTTTATCAAAGTGTAGTTAAAGTGTTTCTTTTGAATGCTTGCAGTAGGCAGAAGGGAGAATAGTGAATTTCTGAAGTGAAACATCTAGTAATGATTATGTTCTTTTCTCATTATCCTTCCTACAGGAAAAAGGCCTTGTGTGTCAGTTCCCTTGTGTGGTCACAGGGCGGAGCGTCTGTCTCCCCAGTCCCACCTGGAGGTGCATTACCTTTTAGCGCGTACAAAGTACAAGGCGTTGGTTTTAGGGTAGTACTTCACATTCTGTTTTTTGTCCATGAGGCCCCCGAAAATGATGAGTTCTCCCCTGCCCTGTACCACTGTGTGAAGGCTGGTCTCCGGTGGCCCCGTAACCGCAGCGGGAGTCCCGTTCCCGTAAACTCTCCAGGACACCACCCCGGCAGATTTGGCCCGTGACACATCCAGAACATACATCTGCATGGGCTTGCAGTTGAGCGACTGGTACAGAGGTTTTCCTACGTTCAGGCTCTGAGGAGGGTGATGACCGAGACGTCGCGCGATAGGTGGGATAGCATGTCCGTCAGCTCCAGCAGCCTGTGGAGGGCTTGAGGACGATGACGGAGGGGTTCCTGGAGGGCCTGCTCCTCCTACCCCACCACTTCCTCCTCCGGGAGAAACCCCCTGTGTCTGAAGGGAAGACGATGACGATGAAGACGGTAAAGATGAGGAAGATTTGTTTTTCACTGCCTCCAACCCTCGTCGTAAGGCAGCGGGTGACACTGCTCCTGGGGGAGTGCATGGGGAGCCCGAGGGAGGTGTATGCAGGCCGTTGGTGCTGGGCACCTCGGGATGGTGAGCGGTAGAGGGGGGAGACTCCCAGCCATAGTCTGTGGAGGCAGGCAGGTGAGGGCGAGAGGGGGGAGATGCAGCCTGGGCTGGGCTGGTCCGAGGTGATGGGGAGGATCCATTTAATAATGGAGGAAGCGGCGGGAGAGGAGGGCTGTCTGGGCCCTGTGAAGGTGATTGTTGTTGGGAAGAGGATGGGCTCCCATCTCTGGCACTTCCTCTCGCTGAAGGTCGAGGTCTCAGAGTGCCCCATCGACCATTTACACATGGAGCCTCTTCTACAGCTCCCAGAACAACACCAGCAGCCCCGCTCCGAACAGGAGACTGGGAGCGCAGGGAAGGCGGTTCAGGGCCCAGAGGGGCAGGTATGGCACTTATGGGCGAGGGCCGAGAGTTAAGACTTGGGCTGAGCGGTGCACGGCCGGATGGTGCCTGTGAGAAAACCACCACACACTGGCCCACCTTGTGGTCAAAGAACAAGATTGGAAACATTGATTTATTAATGTTTACACAAGCTTACACACAGAACAGAACTGACTGCTATGTAACGCACTCACCCTACAGGCTGGGTGACACCACAACTCCGGGGCTCCATGGTCCTCATTTTCCACCTGCAGCTGCTGCCATCTCCATGGTGGTGCATCCATGTGGAGGAGCCAGGCATCTTTAAGGAGCTTTGAAACACAAGGCAAAAACAATATCTCAAAACTGTTATCAGTTCTAGTCACACACACATCATTTGACAGCATTAATTTCCGACATATTGTTCTGGTACTGTTAAAAAGAAGTTTAAATAAACTTACTGCATTAGGGCCACCACAGCCTCCCAATATGAGCAACGTTTGATCGTCAATCACAATCTAATATGAAGATATTGAAAACATCTTATTTATTTCCACGTAAACAATAAAACTTGGGGTTTCTGGCAGAACGTAGTCATCTTGTAAGTGCATGAAGAAATCAACAATCTCAACCTTAGCAATACTTTTTAAATAACAGCTTTACTACCGTGTCAAAGTAAGGAAAGGATTATTTGGTTTAGATTAAAAGCTGAAGCCTTCTTACTTGTGACTGGCCTCCACGCGGATGGGGCGATGGGCCAGATATGGGTGGTTTGGACCAGGACCACTGCTCCAGATCCAGAACCCAGACTTCATTACTCCTGATCAAAACAACAGAGGTACAACAACATCATTAGGTGTAACAGAAAAAGTTTTCATTTACTGATACATTTCTCTTGACAAGGCTTGAGGCTAAAATTAAAAATAATTTAAAATAAAATAGTGTGAGAAAAAAACAATTCCGTCAACATCACCTCTAAAAGCCTGTCTACAGGGTCTGTGTTACACACGATATAGGGCAGCATGGTTAAGCGAATACTGACATGATCGTGATTTTGATTTCCCATAATTAAATGAACACAATTAACAGTGATATTGATGTTCAACAGGCTCCGCTCAGAGAAAACCCATGTAGATAAAAATCCTTTGGTCTCACCTTGGGGAAAACTGACATTGAAACATCTTATTTCACTTTTCAAACAAATTTTTGGTCACACACTCCTGTCTGAGTTATGTGCACTACAGTAACTGAATGGAAAGTCTACTGTAGCCTGCATGGGAGGCATTTCTGGAACATCTGTAATTTGTAGTGTCTATTTATAAGCAGATGTTCAGCAAATGAGGTACTGTGGGTACAGTTTTATTTAATTTTGTCACTAGGAGATGCACTGAATTCACGTGAAGAAGAAACTTGCATTAAGTCTAACTTTGATACAAAGGTATGTGCATTAGTAGGAAACTAGTAAAACAAGGAAGTGAAAGCGATGCTGTTTATTTAACTGTGAATGTGCAACATGAAAAAATTCAGCTTTAAAATCAATGACTGTGACAACTGTGATAAATAATCATCATCTCAGTATTGATCAGAATAATTATGATCATCATTTAGCCATCATTGTGGAACCTTAACATGATCTTTAACTAGAGTTTGTATAATGGCTTGTGACTGTAATTGAGGAGGTGAAGTTACTTCACCTTAGTAAATCATAAACTCAACCTGAGAAATCTGCAACATTTTTATTGCCTACCAATGAGGTGAAACACCTCTGTAAACTATGTGTCGAGTCATGAAAAAAAAATTCACAGATGTCAGCTCTGAAGTATGTTGTTCTGTTTTGAATGTGAGCAATAAATTGGGAATAAAATGTTCATACATTTGACGTGCTCCTAATGATCCCCCAAACACAACCATGGTGTTTCCAATTACGGAGGAAGAGTGGCCAGCCATAGGTGGAGGTCCATGTGTTGTTACTATACAGTTCCACCTGAGACAACACAAGAAAAAAATAAAACACAAGAGAGGAGAGAGAGATAATGATGATTCAAAGTTAAACTGAAGTTTTAACTTAGCCATTATTTCTCATAACTACACCCTCTAAGCCACTGAAATCCAACTCACCAGTTTTTTGAAGGAGAGTAGGTGTGGATCTCATCAAAAAACCTTTCTGGTTGGTGCAGAGGATAAGGGCTGGGGCGAGTCCATCCCCCAAAAAGCACTAACAGATCTTTGTGCATGACTAGAGTCGCTCCAGCTTTAGGGGATGGATAAGAGCCTGAAAAAGAAAGAAACACACTCAAAAGTATAATTTTCTGTATATTAATCAATGATCTATTAAATATAAACCCTAAAATATCTTAGTAGAAAAGCTGCATTTGGCTAATCCCTTAAGATGACTCATTGAGAATATGGCACACAGCAACAACAGAAAACACTTTTATATTCAACTTGCATACAAGTTACAAAAATGTTTTAAAAAACATTACAAAAACATAATTTTTATGGTGTCCTCGAGAAAATTTTTCACTACAGATGATCTTCGCAGTGGTAAAATGTGTACAGTTCTTAATCTTAAGCATGTACTTTCATAAAATGCACAACAAACTCTGAACACTTTACAGCTAAAAAGAATATGAATGTGCCAACATAATAATTTCACTTTACTTTAATTTCATTGGAGCTTCTGTTTTTTTTTTTCAAAACACCTCTGTAAGTACTGTGTGCTCAGCTGCTGCCATTAAGCATCTGACTACTGTATTCACAAATGTGATTCGTCCTCCCACAGTCCCCGTTACATAAGCCCCATGTGAAGTTGCTTGTTACCAGAGCTGCACATTGTAAAAACAGAACTGATTTGTGGTTCCTGTTGGTCTTAACAGCTTGTAATATGCTCACCTGAGGCTAAAGGGCGGATCCACTCCTTACTGTTGAGGTCAAGTCTCCATAGATCGTTGAAGGCAGCATTGCAGCTACTCTGAGTGCAACCCCCAAACACATACATGGACTGATTTGAGTCATAATAACATGCACCTGCAACCCCCAAAGAAAGATAAATCAACCACAAATAAACACCAAACTGCAGCAAACACTGAGAACTGATACCAAGGGTTTTAAATAAAATGGTAAATAAAACATGTTTCCAAATATAAAGAACTGACTACAGTAAAAATAGCCATCTACTCTCGATCAGCTGACTCTAACAATACACAGTCCAGTTTGTTTAACTTTGTTTGCGTATAAGTATTGCATAAATTAAAAAGTTATTTATATTACAGCTATAAAGATAAAACAGTAAATTACATTTTATGTCAATTAATTAGCAAAAACTGTGTTTTGACAGCTCAAAAGACAAACTATTAAAGAAGATTTCCATTCAAAGTGTAAGGCTTGCAATAAAAAATGAGAGCATGAATATGTTTCCTCCAAGACGATCTATTTTAAGTATTGCTGAAGTCCATCAGATAACAAGAAAGTGTCTGATGTTGCTCTTTTCATGAATCACTCATCTTCCACAGAGCAGAAGCCATTTTATCTACTGTAAACTGAACTCATTATCTGATCAATAAGCTGAGGTGCTGAGCATTTAACTAACTGGATATGTAATGTTTACTTAGACACCAAGCAATCAGTTTAGTGGGAAAGAGTGGCTTCACTGGTAACACCTTGTAACGTGCAACTCATTTTGACATATGTGTGGTAAAGGAGTATATACTGACTGTGTGAAAAGCGCTGAGTGATAGGAGTTCCTGGATATGGATATGTGCGACTTTCCCACTGGATATTGCCCTCCTGGACAGCTCTCAAAAAACCATGGTAACACTGATAGGCAACACCTAGTTCAGAGAAAATACAAGTAAGCAACATGGGCGGAGACAAAGATTTCAATACTGATCAAAATAATTGATAATCCTTTTGTCCATAATTGTGCAACACTAACATAATCATTAGGCTTCATGTTTACTTTCTTTTATTTCATGTGTGTTAACACAGTTTGCTTAATGGCTTGTGGCTGCAATTGTGGAGGTGAAGTTACATCACCTCAGTAAATCATATACTCCATCACATGGTACCTGTGAAATCTATAACATGTTTATTATCTACTAACGAGGTAAAACACCTTTTTTACAAACTAGGTGTCCTGTCATCACTAGCGTAGTTTTTAAAAAAATGTAAAGCTGTCAGCTCTAATGAATGTTGCTCTGTTTTGCACATATATAATGAGCTACTGCATTTTAAAATTTTAATATCAGGTGTTTAAAACTGCATATCACTGCTCTACTCATAGTGTAACGCTAACACACTCCCACAGTGGATCTAACCAGTCTACCTTGAAATCAATTTTACACAAGATTATGCAAACATGAGAGGCATACCTTTAATGAGACGATACCACTGCTTACATACAAGCGCAGCAGTCTTGTGCTCCTGGTAAGGTGAGAGGAAGGACAGAATATATTCGAGAACTTCCTCTGGCAACTCCACCATTGTTCTCCCCTCTCCTTTGGCACAGCTGTCCATGCTCCCTTCTTGTCGACAGGACCCCATCTTTGTCTCCACTTCCTCCGTTATCCCAGCAGGCTCTGTACCATCGTCCTCTGTATCCATGGCAACAAAGTATCCATCTTCATTGTCAGGGGAGCGGGACATTATTGTCTGCAGAGACATGGGGAGACATGCTAGCAATGTATACACTGATGATCATGAGCACGGCCACCATCTGCTAGATTTAGCCAGACTACAGTATTGATTAGAATTGGTCATCATGTCATTCCTGACGCATATATTGGATTCCTGCATTTGATACATAATGAGGATGTAACCTCACACAAAACTGGGAGAGGTTTGGTCCTACCTAAGAAAACGAAGGACACTACAAAGCTGTAATAAACATTAAATAATGAATCATTTTGCGCTCAGCCAGCTTAACTGTCACATCCATTGTTTAAAACGGGTGGTGCCCTTTCTTTAAAGTGAGCAGCTGCCCCCTCAACATAGCACGTCCCTCTTATATCATTAGCTTCGTTTAACTAGCTCTCGTTAGCCATCACATAATAAATGGTGAACTGGGTTGCTAATTACCACCTAAGGCTGGCTAACGCTGTATATGAAAATCAACCAAACTTTTCAGATTTCTAAAAGACTAATGGCTTTTACTAAAAAATACAATTGCACTGTCCAACCGACCTGTACATTTCCATGAATTTGATCCTGAGAGAAATAAGCTAGCACTAGCTAACGCTTGCTAACTTATCATGAGCATCCAAGCTAACGTTAGCTAACATTAATGAATCTTAAGCTAACGGTTTACAGCTACAGGTTTCTTCAAAATACATTCGCTCGACAAAGTATGAAAATCTCTCACTTTTTAACTTTCCCACAGACACCTTTCACTTCAACAACCTAATCCAACGTTACACACTGCGGGCTAACAAGCTAGCTGATATCTTCAGTCTTGTCTGCTGCTGATAATCTTTGCTAACGTTAGCTTCACCAGAAGCTGTGTGCTCTGCTACCCTAATGTCAGACTCTCTGTCAGGGTTTTCCCCTGAAAATCATGTCAGTTTCACTCCGTAGCCGCGGAAGGCTTGGTAATACCGATGTTTCTGACGTCTTCTATTCAGGGCTCTGAGCGTGTATCTTTCCTGTCCTCCCCGGTATCAGCTCCGGAGATTCCTCTGCAGCCTCCAAACAGTCGCCATCTTCCGCTTTATAACCAGCGTCCTCCGCAGCACAGCGACGCTCCCGCAGCCGCCGACCGTCTGAAGGTACCAGGGTGGGTCCTCAGCCCCGAGCACTGCGCCCCCAGCTGCTGTGGGCCACCTACTGAATGCCGGTGGATGTTGGGATTATTCTAAAACCATTCTTAAAAATATACTATGCACATAATTCTGGAATGCAGTAGTAATCTGAAAAATCAATTAAATCCGTTTAAGAATGTGTGATACTACAGAAGTGAGGAGGCTACAGCACTGTGCAATATCACCTAAATGTCAAGTCATTCAAAATTGTATCACCTCCTAATAATTGTGATAACAGAAGGGTATTTACTCTTATGTAAAATTTAAAAATAACAGCTTAGATTTACAACGTACTAAATACAGACTACACGTTTAAAACTTAAAGTTAAAAAAATCAGTACACCCGTCATGACTGAGATTTCAGTATTTGATTTTCCCCCCAATATTTCTTAAGTCTTTCTGTATTTTTTTTATAACAGACTCAGTTCTCCCCTGCAAAGAGGAGGCCAATGTTGCACGAAGTCCTGGAGAGATATTCCGCCATTCTTCTATTTTTCGCTTTGCTGGAGGAGTTGTGTTGTTTTACATTTCTCTCTAAAATAACTCCAAAGGTCCACCATTGGATTCAAGTCAGACAGCTTCCTTGGTTAGGGCATAGCATTCATTTTTTCTTCTTTCGGAACTGTTGTGGGATTTTGGCAGTGTGCTTTATCTTGTTATCTGGCTGAAATATTCCTCTTCTGCCGAGCTTCTATGTACTGGGAGGCATCTAGTCAGCCAGTATTTTGGTATTGCAACAGGTATTTAAAGTGCCATCTATAAATGCCACTTTTTGCACTCATGCAACCCCATATCAACTCACTGCCACCTCCATGCTTCACTATCAGGACTATGCATTCACTGTGGTAGTCGAGCCAAATTGATTTTTCTGGGTCTAATCCGACCAGAGACTGCTTTCAGTATTCACCAGGCTTCTTTTCATGCTCTACAGCATTATTTTAATCTTGCCATTTTGTACCACACAGCAGTCTGTTTTCCAGAGCCACATTGTTCAAGTAGGCCACTGTCTGTGGGCTCAGTTCAGGAGGACAGCTACTGCAGTTCTAATTAGTGGTATTATGGCTATTTTGGTGTTTGCAAGTCACTTTATAACCTTGTTCACGCAGTACGGCTAATTGAAAATCACAGATGTTTCAGTGATCACAGGTTTTCCAGTTTGTGTGTCAGTGATCACAGCTGTTTCTATTTTGGGGCCTGTATTTTCAATATAGTCTTTTAAATGTATTTATATTTGATATTCATGATACTCATGTTCATAAGTGGAACATTGTGGTACTTGTCAGTTTAGAAATAATGCAGGTGAGAGGTTGTACACTTTTAAATCATTGCACAGGGGTGTACTCACTTCTTGTATACTGTATGGAAAAGAAACTGCACATCAAAACACCATTTACGCATAAATCTGTGGTTAACATTAGTCTTCAGGAAAAGAAATGTTGGTTGTTAACAATGGCTCTGCTCAAATGCATTAGTAAGTGATGATAGTGTGACAGTGAACTAGCATGCTCAATACCCTGATGCTAAAGTAACTAAACTGGATACAACACATTATTAATTGAATTTTTATTTGTATGTTTTTCTTTATTTCTTTTATATGGCTTTAAATTTCTGCACTTACTTTTTTACTTTACTTGTAATACTTGTTATTTTTCTTGAAACACTTGCTGTTCTTTTGTACGGAAGCTCTGAACTGCCAGGCCTCAAAAATAAATATGGATCAGTATCACGTTATAACGTGATATTTTTCACGTTATAACGTGATACTAACTTATCACATTGTAACGTGGTATTTTTCACGTTACAACGTGTTTTCTTTCACATTATAACATGAAAAAATGGTATCACGTTATAATGTCATAAATGTTTATCATGTTATAACGTGAAAAAATGTCACATTATAACATGAAACTTATTACGCTATAACGTGATAATGATCCATTTTTTTAATTTTTCAGCGCTGGCAGTTCAGAGCTTCCATACGTTTGACCTGCAAAACATGCTTTTAAAATCTTTTGTCCTTCATTAAATTTTTTCTACTTGTCAGTGTTTACTGTTATGCACCAAAATCACTTCAAATTCTTTATATGTGCAAATCTTCCTGGCCATGAAATGCATGCTGATTTGGGAAAAAACAGATACATCATTTTAAAACTGCAAAGGTTTTTGCTAAATGGACCATTCTGGTATATATAATAATCAACAGTTGTTCTCAGTTGTATAATGGTAAAATAGGCCAACCTAAACAATTTTATCAACATTTTTGTGGGGAAATAAATATATAATATTGGTCAGATCAGAAGCAATTTTATCTGTTGTACACATCATGTTGTGATCCATATCTGATCTAAAAGTGTATAATAACATTTTGAGATGCTGACCACTAAAAACAACTGAGGATGGCAAACTACAATGCTGCATTCACGTTCCCACGTTAATTTCCAAAATCAGCGGCTCGTTTCAAAGTTTGACATGTTGCTAACCTCACCAAAAAGCAGGTTGTATCCTAAATAATACATGACTTAAAAATTTCTATTATAAATCTACTCTCGGAGCTATCCTCTCTCAGCAGGAAAAAAAAATCATTTTTTATGTCTTTGTGTTAAAAGTTGAACGCCGTGATTGTGTGTTTTTCGGTGTCCGGCACAACAAGTGAAGGCACCTTAACATTACCTTGAACAGCCAACTCCGGTAAAAACAACAATAGCACGGTAGGAGGGCTGTTTCACTCAGAGGCAAACATAACACGTTATAGAAACTAAATTAGCTTTATTTAAGCATAACAGTTAACTCGTTTTATCCTCAGTCAGTCAGCTGGAGGCTCGGACAGTTGACGCTACCTGTCTAAGCTAACGTTATAACGTCATTTCCCTTCATCCTGTGTTAACGGTTAAACTTGAGAGGTGTAGCTTAGCTAAGTGTTGAACCTCAGCTCACACAGCCGTGGACTGGTGAAATATATATCCATATAGTGTACAGTTATTGATTTTTCGTCTGAGCAGCAGTCACCAGGGTTAATTTACGGAGGTGGACGTGACGCTAAATTTAAAGTAACAGACAGCCGGAGGGGGTTGCCCTCAGTACAGCTCTAAGCTAGCAGGCTAACACGCGGCCAAAGAAAGCTTTGCGAATTTGTTCACCCAGCCTTCTTCTGACCACAAAACCCCTTGAGACTGAGCCCTCCGTCGGTGTAAGTGAGCGCTGCCCACCGTCCCATGCCCTCTGCGTGGATGGGACATAGTTAGCCGGTGGAGCGAAGAGGCAGCCAGCCAGCAGTCCTGTTCAACATGGAGGATGAGGAGGTTGCAGAGAGCTGGGAGGAGGCAGCGGACAGCGGGGTGAGAAACACTGACGCTGTAAACATGCTCTGCTCAACAAACCGATTTCAGTT
Organism: Dascyllus trimaculatus; assembly: GCA_024666655.1. Lineage (NCBI taxonomy): Eukaryota > Metazoa > Chordata > Actinopteri > Pomacentridae > Dascyllus > Dascyllus trimaculatus. Next base: position 15,396,992 of record CM045450.1, read on the forward strand.
TGACAGTTAAGCTAACACTTTGCAAGAACCCGTGATACTACGATGGCACCCGGTGCGTAAAAACATAAACAGGGTTTCTCCTAATTGTTGTTTCGGCTTGGTTTCTGGCTTCCTGGCTCAGTCCTGCAGGCCCCGCTGTCCCATACCGACATGGGACCGAGTCTGCCTTCATGTCATTTTATTTGCTGAACAGATTGAGTGCATGTTAATGGAAGAGACGAGTAGCATCCATAAAGAAACAATATTTTGACTTTTTTTTCTATTATACCACCGTTGTTTAGACACGCCCATTGCGGAAATGACAGGCAGCACTGAGGTGAATCATTACAGTATCATAACAGTGTTCAGGAGTACCGTTTTGTCTACAGTGTGCTATAATCAAACCAGCTGCATTTGATTATAGCAAACTGTTGAGTTTCTAACCTATCTGTAATCTAGCTCAACATTCTCTGCAACCTCACTTTAGTCTAGTTGGCTGAATAAAATAAACTCATTCCTGCATCCCTTTTGTGACCTTATTATTGTGGATTATTAAACAATATAATGGTGAATTTGCTGAAGCAGTGTCTTCACTCGTCCTGACCATCCTGATTATAATAAGCAATATGCTATTTAAAAGTTGGAAATGTGTTGGATCTTATCTGATACTGACATGTCCTTACAGTTTACCCTGTAGGCTTTACACAGCCAAACACCACATATGAATTTCAGCTTCTGTCTGAAAATAGTTTCAGTTGTGCTAAGCATGTAACGTCATATACAAAGAAACAGATTTTTTTAAGTTCTGCATTCCCGTTAATAGAGGGAGTTCAAATCCTAAACTAGTCCTGCATATAGTGTACTGTAAAAGCTATCATCTGTAAACATGCAGGCTAAAGTTTGTGCTGCATGTCTTAAAATTGTTCTCAGCACTCGCACATTTTGCATCATCTACATACTTTTTGAATTCAGTACTGAGGCTATGTTTTAGCTTTTATAGAATAAATGTGATCATGCTAACATAAAACTAAAACAGATGCATAGCTACTGTGGAAAACAAATCAATTCTCCACCACAGTAATTTGATCTACAGTATGTGACGCCCTCTGAGGTGTCATATGTGCAGAGTATGTTGCAGCTTCACTCTTCACAATGTGTTGCCGTATGCAACACACAGCAAATTTGTATGAACGTTGTACCTCACACACTTTGTTTTGTGGTCACCAAGAGTGACAGTAAAGTAAATGGTAACTCATTTGGTTTCTAATGATTCAGCTATGTCATAACACCTTTTTCAGGTTTGTTTTCTTAGAAACCAACATAGAAGTCAAGACATGTGACTATGTTTGCTATACAGGTAGATGAGACGGATATAAATGTGTTGGACAACGACATAAATGGAACTAATTATTGTCTGTATGCATTTCTTCTTTCAGGAAATTGAGAGAAGACTTGAAGCGAAGCTGAAAATAAATGAGGAAGCAAAGTGAGACACCACAAAATTGATACAGTTTTCAGTAAATATATACCATCTTTTTATGTATTAGTAAAATCTTGTATAATAAATAAATACCAATCACACTTTCTTACCTTTGCAGGAAGTCCAGTTTGAAATCTGGTGGTTCACCTGTGCGAACAGCTATTGTAATCCAGGATGACTCTCTACCTGCAGCGCCCCCACCACAAATTCGAATTTTAAAGCGTCCCACCAATAACGGTACCACAGGAAACCCTGCGTCCTCGTCTCGTCCCTCTCAGCAGATGAAGTCTTTGGCCCAGCGTGAGGCAGAGTATGCAGAAGCCCGACGAAGGATCTTGGGTAGTGCTTCTTCAGAAGAAACACCTCAGGACAATCCATGCCAGGACAGGTAAGACATGACCAAAAACAACAATGACAAAAATTTAATTGGCATAGTTGTTAAAATGTAGAAGAAATACCTTAAAGTGAAAAACACTTATGTGATTTATTCTCATTTCTCCTTATATCATCAGGACAGCTCGTATGAGTGCGCAGCAACCATTAGAACCAGTTCGTCCAAACAATCAGGCGATCCGCCAGCCCACTGGCCCAGATGGCACCTCAGGCTTCCGACTCTGCAGATAAACAGGAGCTGTCTGCTGCAAGGAAACGGCTGCCTCGCTGAGGGGGCATGAAAGGTGGCAGTTAAAGGGGTTGTTTGTAGTATGAAGAGCAGAGTGGTGGGATGACAGACATTAGAGAATTTGACAGACATTAGAAATATGAAGCTGTAGCATGGATTTAGATGAACTTCTCCACCCTCTCTCTACTCTGCTTACTGGTGTGGTCTTTGCCTCTTGCCTTGTCTTTTCCCTCTGTGGAACCTTGCAAGGGGCTGACAGAGATCAGCCAAAGATCTGAAACCCCTTCTGTTCCACACCGTGAACAGGCGTTTGCCTCACATCCCTACACACTGTGATACTCTGACGTACCATGAGGTGCCCTATGATTTTAAGTCTGATTGGCCAGCAGAGTGCCAGGGCATCAGGTGTCTGTCTCCTCAGGGAGAAAAAGAAGAGCTTGTGAATCTGTGGGAATTCCCCAGAGACATGCAAGCAAACGAGCTGGCCTTTCCACGGATGGAGCGTGGATCATGGCTGGGTGTCCACCGGGAGGCTGGCCTTAGTTTGTTGGGTTCAGTGGAAATTCATTGCTGGACAGTGCTAGGAGTTTATTGTGTGTACAACAGATTTATGGGAGGTGATAAATAGTTGTACTGATTGAGCCTTCTGAGTTAAAGTGCACTGTGCCCAATAATGTGTTTTAATACTGTAGTTGATGGCAGTGGCCCCGACGAGAACTCTCTACAGTCCACAGGCCTCTGTTTGGCACTGATGACTGTAAGAGAAATGCCCGGTGGGCACACAGCCCGTGGCCAAAGATGACATAGTAGATGCGAAGGACATTGTCACTAAATCCAAGCTTTTGAGCAATAACAAAGAAATGACTCCCTAGATTTTTTTAACATACTGCTGTGTTTTGTTTTACACATTGTTATGTCGTTTCTTTTTCTGAAGCATAGTATGTTTAAGTCAGGAGAACAGTAGTGTGTAAGAGACTAGGTTCTGTAGCCTGCATCGGAATCTTTATTG